>CM069860.1:61430344-62030344 GCA_036172795.1 Pelodytes ibericus
TAGAAACCTGCTTGTATTAAAAAAAAAAAAAGGTTACTAAGAAGTCATAGAGAAGTAAATGTGTACACTTAGTATATGGATTTAAAAGTCTATAGGCCAATGAAGGAAAAATGAATTGTTAGACCTTAGACATTAGCTTAGCTTGGCCCTACACACCAATTCACTTTACATTTGATGTCAGGCTGAACTGAAGTTTACCTCAATAACACATCAATTCTACAGTACATCAATTTTGGTAATTTCATTTTATATAGCTGCCTGTACATCCTTTACAAAACGGCTTAATGGACTTGGAGAAAAATATTTATATGTCTGTAGCGCCATGGGTTTTAAAGTAGCAATTTTAATGCTCGTGATGGAGTACTACAGAAATTTGTTTTTCCACGCATACCGTATATATACAACTTACATTAGCGTGTTTCAGAGGTTGCCTTAGTCACTTAAGCCACTGCCATGCAAAGGGTTAACACTAGACTGAAACCTTCATGCTTTAGAAAGAAGCAGTAAATTATTCCTTTAACGCACAGAATGATTTTCCAAGGAAAATGCGTCAGTGGATTTTGTCTGTGATGAAAAGTTTCCACTATGTATCTCTATCTGAAAGCATTTCCCAAAATCTCCCACTGGGCAGAAAAAAAAGACAATTTCACAGGCACAAAAAAACATTGCAAAGAAAACATACCTTGTTTTTAAAGTAAACTTCTATTGGCAGAATAAAACCAGCATACCCAGATTCTTCCACTTTGTATGGTGGGTCTTTGCAAACTAAAAAAAAAAAAAACAATAGAAGAATTGACTTTAGGCAAATCAAAATATTGTTCAGTTTTGTAATCATGCTATAAAACAGAAATGTAATGGTTAGATTGCTCATGAACATGTACATATGGAGAAATATATATATATAAACATACATACATACATATACTACCGGTCAAAGGTATGGGGTCACTTAGAAATGTAGAGCAAAAAACGAAATCACGGGTTCTGTAGGAGTTGTAAGAAAGAAGAACCAATTACCAGATACGGGTGCACACCAGCTCTGTCTATCGGCAGGGCAATTGTAATCATCCAAAAAAATTAATTTCCTTGCGGCACTCCAAATTTCCAAGTGATAAATTTATTTGAAACAGAAAAACAGCAAGTGGGGAAAGGCGGAAATACAGTCAAATACAGTCAAGATGTTAAGACTATTAGAAATAATGATTTCGATTCTCTCTCATCATCCAGCTCATGATCATTCGATGCACCCATGACTCTATGGAAAAACATTGGGCTTGTGGGGCACATCACACATGATGTTACCTTTGTGCATTGTCACTGCTTCCCCAATTATTTTAAATGGGCACATTTAAAAAAACAAAAACAAACATTATTAGAGTTCAAAAAGACTTATATGTTAAATTAAGAAATCAATTAGACTTACAAAGGGGAAAAAACATTACCAAACACAAAAGTATACTATAAAATAATAATATCAACTTTTCAGTAGTGTGTTAGCCAGTGATATATGCATCTCCTAAAAAATATCATTGATTACATTTTTTTCAAAGCTAAAAAAAATTAGAACATTCATCATGCATACGCAATAGCAGGAAACACGTATGTCAGTCGGCGTGATTATCAATAACCCTGCACATTTTTGCTTTTAATCAAAGCACAATAACATAATTTAAATTGGTATTTTAGATGAGTGAAATTGATACAAGTAATGACATGCTTTGGTGACAAAAGTTAAAAGATAATAGTTGTTTTTAAAAAATGTTTATTGTTTTTATAGTTAATGATATGAAATAATGGTATCTAAAGAAAGCCCTCTGTTTGCTGATAACATTTTTTTTAAAAATGTTTTTAAAACAGCTGCTTAATTTATACGGTTTCTGCAGTTCCTTCATCTGGTCAGTGTTTGCGACTGCATAGCATACAAATGATTTCGATTTTGCTGTGGTAGAAAAATGGAAGCAAAGGTATAACAAAACGAAATCTTTAAAATGTGCTATCCCGATGAAATAAACAGGAACATTTGCCTCACTTCATCAAACGATAGAGAATAAAATAACATATACAATAATGTAAAGTAAAACAGCTTTCAAAGAGATACATAGCTGTTAAAGAACGGTTCTTTTTTATAGTCACAAGCATTAAGCCAATGTATACTTCAGAGTGACTAGCTACGTCATGACAAAGAGAAGTAGAATGAAACCGCTTGGTATTCTGGTCTGTTTCACTTTAATGAGTCTATAAGCTGCTTGAGATGCTTTCCTCAGACACACTCACTGTGATTTGCAAATTCAAGGGAAGAATGCATTGGAGATTTGTTATCCTAATGTTTTCAATGTAATCCCTAAAGATACATTAATGGAAACTAACTAGCGTCTAGATCCGTCTGGCTTGGAAACAGAGCAATGCTAATTGTAGAAAGCAAGGCAAGCACATATAGCAGTATAAGTAACTAGTACAATAATACATTCTAAGAAAAAAAGAGTCTAGGTTATCAAAAATATACAGTTTCAAGAAGGCAATTGATACATTCCAAAAGACAAATAGTAACTTGATAAAATCAATCTTTGTAATGTATAGGCAAATCACAATCCGTGAGTTAATAAATAGAACGACTAACTAAGGTTATACTTGTGTCATTGTTAAGTGCAGTATTTTCTTGCACAAGAACGGTTAGTGTATGAAGTCAACTTTATGACACAGCAAATACAATGGTGTCAACATGTTAACAGTTTGGGATTATCTGAACACATAACACAGCTAATGTTTCTTACTCTTATTACTTCAATGTCTGTATGCATTGATTCTCGTTAATACAACAATCAACATCTGTAAATCCAGATTTAACAATGTCACAGCCACAGCGAGCCTTCCTTCACTGTTCTAGAGTGACAAAAGAAGGTCAGGTTACCTAGAACAAAGCCAGTCAGTATTTTATATACCACAGGCTTATCACGCTAAGCCTTTATTTTATTAAACAGAGAACTGAGGGGTTGGCAAATGTCCTAAAATGTATCAGAAAAACCTGGTTTATATAGCAGAGTATTTATGGGGTATTTCAGAGATTACTTGTTATCTGATAAGAGGGAAGCTTTGCAAGCATGTCTGGAAGTGATAGACTGGTGAAGTGCAGTTATTCTGACACATTATATTGGCAAGTCAAGCACTCCTTATCAAAGGTGGAGTAACCTGTTCAAACCATTATAACAATAATATTAATTTATACAGATCAGTCTATTAAAAAGCACATTTTATTGTAGCTTACCACATATCCGTAGAACATCTTGTGAGGTCTTAAAAGCGTTCTTTCTAGAAACGATATATGTATGTATGTTTAAGATGCACTCTCCTAGCGCTATACCATACCCACTAGACACATGTGACAGACAGTATGTATGTATGTATGTATGTATGTATGTATGTCTGTCTATGTGACAGATTGTATGTATTATGTACGTATGTCTATGTGACAGATTGTATATATGTATGTATATGTGTCAGACTGTATGTATGTATGAGTGTGTGTCTATGTGACAGACTGTATGTATTCCTGAGTGTGTGTGTCTGTGACAGACTGTATGTATGCATGAGTGTGTGTCAGTGACTAATTGTATGTATACATGAGTGTGTGTCTGTGACAGACAGTATGTATGTATGAGAGCGTGTCTGTGACAGACTGTATGTATGTATATATGTATGTGTGTGTGTGTGTCTATGTGACTAGCTGTATGTATGAGTGTGTATGTGACGTATGTGTGTCTGTATATGACTGCATGTGATTGTGTGTATGTGCTGTTGTCTGGCTCCTAAAACTCAGTTAAGTTTGTTAAGCCCTTCACTAAGTTATCTGTTCTTCTGGAATCCTGTGGTAAACTAACCGTTAAATACCATAACCTACACAAATAATATTTCTGAAATCATGTACAGTTACCAACCAAAAACGTTGCCAATGTTAAGTCTTTGGAGGAAATAGTATGGCTGGCATTTTTTTTATTTAAGGTGTCAACAACTAGCTATAGCAGTACAAAAAAAATAATTTCAGACAGTAGTTGTCCAACTGCTACCTTTCAACTACTGATGAACTACAAATTCCATAACCCCAATTCAGCCTTTAGGGATTGCAAAGATTCATGGTAGTTGTAGTTCACAAATAGCTAGAATGCCACAGTTAGTCAACCAGGTGTAACTGAAATATTACATTACATGAACATTTACTTATATAGCGCCAACAATTTACGTAGCGGTAGAAACAGAGCATACAAGGGAACTACATACTAAGTTAGACAAACTAGAACAGATTGGTAAGTGAGGTAGAGAGCTCTGCTCGCAAGCTTACAATCTAGGGGGAATGGAATCAAATTTACAGAACTATAACTATAAACACTATTTTCCCCACCCTAAAAAAAAAAGAACAAAAAAGTATTATTATAAAAAAGGTGGTCTGTATATAAATATTGAGATGTCACTCAGCTGGTAATATGTTTAAGAATCTATTAATTAGGTGGCTGTTGAAACTGACCAGAAATCAAATTCAAACAGAGAATGTCTTATGTCCCCCAGTTAATTGGTTACTTATGCTCCATATAACAAAACAGTACACTTTACATAGTATGCATGAAAATTCACAACAAAGTTTTTCAAAAGTTAGTATCAGGTCAAAGAATTAAGGATTCTGAGTTGCTAAAAAGTGTGGGATCATTGTGCAGGAAAGAGAGACAGGGAAATCTGGGTCGCAGGAGGGACTATCCTCCCCAAAAGAGGAGCACTTGGGAGGTATGCTATGCAGACATTAGATTTATTTAACTTTATTACCTTTACCAAGAGCCATAGCTGGCTCTTTCTGTGCCCGAAGGAATATTAGATAAATTCGCTGCCCCCTTAAAAGTAGTTTGAAATAAGTTATTTTTCAGAAACAGAAAAATCAGATAAGGGGGCTCAGGTAGTTGGGTGGCATACTTCCTTATTGTTGGTTCCTGTGGGCTATTTCCTAAGGATGAGTGGTTTTGAGGGTGCTGTAGGTATTTGCCTCTTCCCAGCTCCTGTTAATGCAGTCACAAGTTGCCACATGCTGGCTTCATACCAGATTAGTGCTGCATTCAACGTGATTGGCACTTGAGAGCAGACCAGAAGGGGCAGAGACCCGTCATTGCGTGAGAGGGCTTCAGTCTAGTTATGTAACCATCATGGTTGCGCTCAATTGTGTGCACCTGAGCCTAGTGCCAATTCACCCTCCTTACTCCTCTGCTTTTACCTTATGTTTCTTAATGCAGACCATACAGCTCATAAGATCAAAAGCATCATACCAACAAAAACATAGAATCCCACACATTATCAAATTACACACATATTGTGTCACAAATCAACCCATGTGTAGGCTCATCCAGCCCCTTCTGTATCCTTTCTTGCTTTGCTCTCCTGTTTATTACTTATGCTCACTCCTGCCTTTCCCTTATTTCCTTGTACCCTGTATTTATGTCCCATCCAGAGCCCTGTTAGGGTTTTTTCCTGTCCATGCCCTATCAGATGCCGTCTCTGTTTCATGTATCCTTGTTTCTTTATTCTCTTGCTTTTATCCATTCCTGTTTTTTCTTTCTGCTTGTTTTTCTTCTGTTCCAGTCTGGGTTTGCCTTGTTTCCTTTCTGTTTTTCTCTGCTCCTTATAATGTGCTTCACACATTTTATTTGTTTAATTCAATTTAATGTAGTCAGCCCTGTTACAGGTATGTTTTATGTCATAGTATCTGTGTTTTTGTTTTGTCCTTGTAATTAGTTTCAGTGTTAGGGGGTAGCTAATGTGAGGTGGCTTAACACAACACCCTGTCTGTCTCTGCCTTGTATGTATGTCTTTAGTCTTGTGCCCTGTATTTCTTATCCTCAGTTTGTTTTTTCCTTTGCCCTGCTCAAATTTTCAGTTCCTCTTTTGCTCCAGTACTCTGCTTTTGTTTCTTGCTTATGTCCTCTGTTCTGCCAAAGTTTTGCCTGAAGCCCTGTACCCTGCTTTAGTTTGCATTTCTGATATTGTCTGTCTGCCTGCAGAATCCTTTTTATCCTGTCAGAGTTGTTGTGTTCAATGCCTGCTCCTGGATATCTTTAGTTCCTTCTCTGCTTTTACTGGATACAGCAGCTGCTATATCAGGGTCCTGGTTTGTGGGCATGCCAACATGGGGCCTCAAGCCTCCAGGCTCTGCGATTCATATCTGTACCGGGACTCCTGAATACTCAGAGTCCCATGTTACCTGAACCCTGTTCCTGACACATGGTATAAAACAAGTTAAGGTTTCTTCAGTACAGGTTTACAAAATGTAGGCTTTGGTTCAAATTATTGATTGTAAAAATGAACTTACAATAAACATTTTAGTTTTGAGCGCTATTATGAGGTGATGGTACATTTTTGACACACTTTTCTTTTTATTACATGCTGCAAAACATACAACTGATCCAGTACCAAGACATTCGAAACTCATGAGGTAACAATTATAGAATTAAATACAAGCACCAGGGGACACCTAATTTTACATATTTATCCCTTCACTTTACCCTTCTAAACCTCAGGGACCAGACTGCAACACATTATTTCTTAGTGTGCTAAGAAGAAGACGAAAACAAAAACAACAAAAAAATCCTAATTGCCTGACATTGATACTTGACTTTAAAAGAAAATAGTTTAAATATATTTTTACTTTACAAAGTGCCACAGGATTCAGCAGCAATTTCAAATATTTTATTTACAACAAATCTATTTGATATAGAGATCTGTAGTGATATTATATTTGATATTAAAATGCTTACAATGGAGCCACTTCGTAGAGTTTAGTGCCAAAATCACAATTATGAACGTGGAATATTAGGATGTGTGACAAATGTCACATCCTTTACTTAGAACAGAAAAAAGCACAAGGCAGCAGAGAGCTGGAACGATAAGAATGGGCACACCAGATGAAACAGGTTAAAATGCTAAAATTAAATTTGAGCAGATATGTATATAAATCTCTTTGCAAAGAGTAACGTGTGCACATTGAACCACTTTACATTTGTTTGGTATATACACATGATGTTAAGCAAATGATATGATATAAACAAAATAATAGTAACTAAAGAAAGCCATTCTCAGTAAAAGGTATTGCAGCTAAACAAAAAAATAAAAAACACTGCAGAAATGGTAAAACAGCCATTGTCCAGCACAACAGTCCACCCCCCCCCCCCAAAAAAAAATCCAGTGACGAAAGGGTTAATACTTATAATAAGGTAGTCACAAATACTCCTGAAAGAAAAGAATCTTGTTCCACTTGCATTTCTGACACTTAAGTGTGAACGGAAGATCAAAGGTATAGCTCCACATCATTCCCACTCCCCCAGATATTTAAAGCCCTCATTAAACCGAATGTAACAATACCACTTTACCTTTTGAAGTTATCATTACTATTATTATTTTTCATGCTCACCTTTGCTCTTGCCAGGTCATAGAGAAGAACATGATATTTATTGTAACCTTTAATTGATGACCTGTGATTTCATCAGTGCAGACAAGCAATACTGTCTTCTCTTTTTCTCTTAGGTATCAGCAAAGCTTCAAAGATGAACTGCAATCTCTCTAGTTTATCTTATATGATATGGTATATGATTTATGTATATGAAGTCCAGTCTATCCCTTATCTTTAAATCAATATGTGGTTGCTAAATAATGGAAATTGACATGAAAATTTTATTATTCCCTACATTACATGACAAGGATTATTATTTGTATAGTGGCATTAAAAACAGTGATCTTAATTCTGCCTATAAATGCTATAAGTTCATCTTGGCAAACTAGTTATTCTGCAAGCTACTCAAAGTCTTAGTCGGACAGGCTAACGAGATCCTAATGACTTCCATGGGCACTCACTTGACCTGGATCTGAAGTCTGTATGAAACTTAGAAGAGAGGGTTTTGTTAAAGTCTTCAGGTTCTGGAATATGTATGATTTTACGGAGTGATCCAACACACTTATATCGCCAAGCTCCTTATTATTTACAAAAAGTACTTTTCCAGGAAGAATACATTGTGATTTCTCTCATTTTCGGCATGTGCTGTGGAAACACTGAATGTCAGAGATAACTGTGAAAATGTTATTTCCAACTCCAGAGTAAAGTCAAAGATCTCGGAAAAGACTTCTCAAATTATTAGGCGAGTTAAGAAAAACGCTAGGACGAAACTCATTTAGAAAACACATAATTACAGTGTAAATGTTATTGTTATATGCAAAGCATCGTGGAACAGGTTACAATATGTTTGCCCTTCTAACTTAAAGAAAGAGTAGGGCATTGTGTATTTTGTAACAGAGGTGAAATCCATTACTTGTAGCCCCTGCAGCCTTAGACTATATAATGGAGGCATGGTGCATGCAGAAAAAAACCATAATGGATAATGCTAACACAGGACAATATTTGGGAGCTTGCACTACCTAAGCCAATCCAAAACTTCCGGGGTCCTCTGTCACATCTTGCGTTAGAAGATTAAAAAAAAAAAAAAAAATAATAATACAGATAACCGAAAGACACAACTGACATATCTGCACTGATTATTGGCTTTCATTGCACTTAGTGTAATCACCTCCAAATGTTACTAGGATCTGGTCCATTGGCATATTAATCGTAATCATCGATAAAACCATTTTAATTGGTCATCAATTTTTTTTTTGCTTCTTGTTATCTTAAAAATACTCTGCACTGTAATGAATATAGAATAATGTTTAATATTAAAAACATAATTTTATAAATTTACCGTGGTTAAATAAAATTATAGCCTAGTCGTATTATTTAGAAACCAGGAGTCCCCAGCACTCTTTAGTATTGTATTTTCGATGCAGACGCAGTTTTATTAAGATAATAACAACATTGTTTCAAATTTGTTTTTATAATATGCACAATAATCATTTACTTTGTATATTCTATATTATGGCTTTTTTATATGTACTAGTACTTTGATTAAAACTTTATTTTTATATACTAAAATTGACAGTTTACTGTATATTCTAGTGCTCCCATCAACATTTTGCATTCTGTCATTTGTGTGTAGAGTGACCACATTTTGGTGTTTTTCTGGTAGCTGCTTTACTTTTTCCTGGAGTAAGGCTGTACACATCCGTGCACTCTCTGTTTTAGTTTTTCATGGTTATGGCCTTAATTTCTCACCAAAACAGAATAAAAACTATCTATCTATTGGCATATTATTTACAGTTGCATACTAGAACAAAAAAAGGAGACAAACACAATAAAGTTGGTGCTAAAGTTGAGTATTTTACATTTATCCGATGGTTCTACTGTTTCCTAAGCACCATAAAAATAAACACACAAACAAACATGTTTTGGTTCCTGACCAAGTCAATCTAAACTCAATGAAAATCTGTTCTACCCAACATGTAATACGTGGTCTACACACACACACAGTTACATACATACCAAACTTGCATCAATCTAGGCACATGGATTATGTAATGGGTTGTGGTGTGCTGCAAAGTGTTATACCGCTGTGTAATATTCAGCCCTTGACTTAAGTGGAAGCCTATATTTTCAACATCTAACAACACACTGAAGAATCCAATGCTCCTTTTAAATGGTGACTCAGATTTCCTCAGGAAAAAAACAAAAGTTTAATGATTTAACCTATAATTAATCTATTTAATGATGATGAAATTCTCCTAAATTTAGAAACAGCCGCATCTTTAAAAAAATAAATAAAAAAAACACAGCAAGAAATGCAGGATGCAAATGAATAAATATTAACCCCCCAAAAACCACTATTCTGTGTTCAGTCTGTAGACGTCCATGCTACTGTGAATATAGTGCAAAAAACACATGGTACGCATTAAAACTCCTGGGGGGAATAGACGTTTATTGATGTGAGGGCTGTGTAAAGGGGGTACAGTTAAAAAATAAATAAATAAATAAAAACCAGCAGTGGTTTATTAAAATGTTATTTGACAGTGGTAACAAATGCTAAGAAAACTATCAAATTGTACGATAAAGATTCATATACTAAAAGACATAGATACTGCCTTAGTTAACCCTTTCACTGCCATGGCAAAATCTTACAAACTGGTAGCAAACAAAGGTTTCTATAATACAAAGGGATTTAAGTTTTCAAACCGATAACATGCTTTCCCCCCCTTTTCATTGAAAACTACCTTCCATGTTTTAGCCAGAAGGCCTGAATATATAACATGCTGGTAATTTTTCTGTTCCAGTCTGGCGATCTCCCTTTCATAGAACGAGACAATAAAACACTTGAGGAAGCCAAGCATCGAGACTCTATACATTGAACCCTTTCTTGGAATGTACCGGTAGTTTTACTATCAGCTAAGGAGTGATCCAGATTTCTCTGTTTAACAGGACGTTTTTTTTTTTTGTAGGGCAAGTGTTATCAGAGTTCTAAAATATAAAAAAATATTTTGTTAATTTATCTAATTATAATAGTAATAAAATATCTACCCTTTTCTCTTCCTTAGTAGACCAGTGGCACAAGCCACTGTAATTAGCGATATATATGCACAAAATGTCTCTTAGTGTTAACACATAAGATAATGGGAGAGAAATTTGTAATGTCTGCTACCTCCATATTCCATCAGATCCAACTCTACTTTGAGATGGCTGCTGCACCCTTGGCAATGCCTTAGTGATTCATATTACAATCATTTAATTTAATAAAAACATAATAGATGCCCTTTAAAAAATAACATTGAAACTACTTACTACTTTTAAAAAATACATGCAACACTAAATATAGAATTATTATGTATATAAGATGCAAAACAAATGTAAATATATATATATATATATATATATATATATATATAAGAGTAAATCAGGGGATGGGACAGTTCACCTTCTCTCGCGCGATGACCTGGCCTTGTGCGAGAGGTCATCGCAGGACCTTTCACAGCGGGACAGTTCATCATGGGATTGAAGGTGAGTATTATTAATGTTTAATAGGGGTTAATGTTAGTATTAGGGTTCGGGGGTTAATGTTAGTATTAGCGTTCGCGAGGGTTAATGTTAGTATTAGGGTTCGCGGGTTAATGTTAGTATTAGCGTTCGCGAGGGTTAATGTTAGTATTAGGGTTCGCGGGGGTTAATGTTAGTATTAGCGTTCGCGGGGGTTAATGTTAGTATTAGCGTTCGCGGGGGTTAATGTTAGTATTCGCGTTCGCGGGGGTTAATGTTAGTATTCGCGTTCGCGGGGGTTAATGTTAGTATTTGCGTTCGCGGGGGTTAATGTTAGTATTTGCGTTCGCGGGGGTTAATGTTAGTATTCGCGTTAGTGGGAGTGTTTGTATTAGTTTTTGTCTTGGGGGGGTTAGTATGGGTGATCAGGGTCACTTTGGGGGGGTTGGTTTGTTAGGGGGGTTCATTTATTAGGGTGTCAGCGCTTACATTACCGCTATGAGGCGGCCGCGTTTATCTCCACCACTGACAGTTCAGCGTTCAAACTGCCGCGCTGAACTGTCAGTGGTGAGGCAGCCGCACTGAACTAGTTGCAGTAAATCATACACCAGAAGATATACACAAGAGATATGCTCTTATTAATGGGTTTTGAAAGTAAAGGCTATTCTTAGGGATACTCCAGAATCTCCAAACCATAGAATAAATGGTTCTAGAGTTGTTTTATTGTCGTCACTACACAACAGTAAAAGCCCTGGAGAGTAATAATAAGGGTTACATGACTAGGCCTGATACCTATGGACTATGTTAGACTATGTCAGGACTTTTAATAATTAAACTGTGTGTCATTGTCTCAGGGACCCGTTGATCTCCAATTAGCTACTTAGTTTATTAGTATATAGTGAACTGTTATTTTCTGGCTATTAACTCTAACCTAAAACAACAACAAAAATCCTAAAATATGTTATGTTTGTTACAGTACATCCTGTAACAAATAATAAAATCCAATTTTCAGACGGTTGTATTTATTTCAATTAACTTAAGTATTGTAATGTTAAAAGGGCACGTAATGCAATATTAAATATACTAGGATGAAAAACATGAAATACTGTATTTGCTCGATTATAAGACGACCCTGATTATAAGACGACACCCCAAACTTTGGATATTCCTTTAGGAAAAAAACTAAAAGCCTGAATATAAGACTACCCTATAGGAAAAAAGTTCAACTTGTATATATTCACATGTAAATTGCTTTTTAATAAAAATTATGATATAAAAAAATGCATTTCTTGTTTTTATTTCCTTTTATGTGTCAATGTTGCCTCTCTCTTTCCCCTCCCCCCAGCTTTGCCCCTCCCTCCCTCCCAGCGTTGTCTCTCTCCCCCCCTTAGTGTTGTCTGTCTCTCCCCCCAGCGTTCTCTCTCCACCTCCCCCAACTTTCTCTCTCTCTCCCCTTCCCTCCCTTTCTCTCTCTCTCTCTCCCCCCCTTTGTGTATCTCTGTCTCCCCCTCAACTTGTCTCTTCCCCCCTCCCCTTGTCTCCCCCCCCCCTCCCATTGTCGATTTGAGGTCAGACTATAAGACGACCTCGAATGTAAGACCTTGTCTTATATTCAAGCAAATACGGTAATCAATGGGAGTATTTAACTAGAATAGCTGGCAATCCCAAACATGGTGCTGCAGAGATGAAACATTGCATTTATTGGTTCTCGGTGTGTTGACAGCAAATCAGGTGGTCATTTACTGAACACGTTTAACAATTGTGTTTATCTTTTGTTTTCTACATCGTGTCATTCTTGTATGCTTTTGGATTGCAGCAAAAGCGGCCTAGACATGCCCATTACTGGCTCTAGACTTTGAACATGTTCCTGATTTCAGAGTCACTTCACCCATGTGCATCAGCTTGAGAGGTAGATGAAAAGACAACATTCAGGACAAAATCACAAGCAGGATTCATCATCAAAGTTACTCAGAGCACCGTGGCAACCGCATCAATGTCAAATGCAAAACAAAATGGTAAGCAAGCTTAAGCTGGACATACTAGGAACCTGATCATGCTGTTATTTAAAGGGCCAGTCTAGTCCCCAAGCTCACTGTGCAAGACAATGTTGTCTGATGACATAACTAAAGAGACAGGAAATTACATTCATTTGAATGGAAAGGGAAAAAAAGGAAATTGACTTTTACTCAGCTTGCGTGGGCAGTCGTGATTTCTTGCAAACTGCTGTAATTCCCCCTTTTTTTTTTTACCCATAAGTATTTTATATTTTAAGCAAAGCAAAATGTAAAAAAATGCATTTTTAAAGTACTTTGAAAGTACATTAATATGCATTAATATTTGGAAAAAGCATTTTGGGCACCATACAGTTCCATTTAAGTTGGACATTATGGCAAAATAAAAAATAACTTTTAAACTTATGCACCAAAATGCATTGCCAAAGAAACATTAACTAATGGAGGGGAAATGATGCATTCTGCCTAACCAACTGAATGTCTTGTAATACTTTGTAATGTACATACCTTTTTAAATGACCAAAGTCAAGGCCACAAACGTTTCCTCTGCATGGAATCAAAGTGAGGAGTGTGGGTGACCTCGTAAAAACTTTATTTATACAGCACAAGACAAATGAGCAATAGTATCAGGAGCATTCTAATAATGATAAACGTGTCAATTAAAACAAACCTTCAGGGTCCGGGGGTTCTGGTTACAACAAATATTCATTGCAACACTACCACCAACTCATAGCACACAAACTGTTAAAGCATAAGTATTTAATAATGTTTAATGGCTAATTATTTTGAAGTTTCATTATATTACTTTAAGCATTGTGGTTTTCTTTTTAGCTATGAATAACTGTTCAAAACAGCATCACTGCACTGACACATGCATTAAAAGCTTGTTGTTAGGCATATGGTAAACATATGGAGGAAGGAAGTATCGCTGGGAGCTGTTTGAACTAAATATATTGTAATCAGTATCCACTAACTAGGAAGCTACTCTAATTAATTGGGAACTCAATTACTAGCTAAACATTTTTGTAAGAAGAAAAAATGACCAGTACAAGCTAATGTGGAAACACAATCATTCATCAGAGCATGACAAATGGTTTAATTGGGATTCTTGCTTATTTCCCTCTGCTTTCCGAGAAGGCAAAATGCATTTTGGTGCAACTCAATCATCTACTACAGCACCAGCAAGCAGTGGAATGATATATTATCCTACCCGCTTTGGACGGGCACTTAAAACTTTAATGGGTTTCACTGCGCATGCTTCAGATAGTAAGAATTCCCAAAGACACAAAGAAAAAAAAAGCAATAATCAAATTACAGATACAACGAATAGGTAGAGTTTAATGAGTAATGGTTATAAACTCAGATGGAAAATCATAATGTTATGTGATATACAGCAGTGATCCGATATTGAGGTATGCAGGGACAAATCACAATGACAACACCATCTGCTCTATCAGAAACACCACTGCATGACTGCATTAGATGGAGGTATCCACAACTTTTTTATGGCTCTGGTTTGAAATCCATGCCAAGGATAGTCAGTAAGACATCTATTACATCCTCAGAAAAATAGTGTTCTCTGCACTGGGAATGCTCTCAGCTCCAGCGAAGTTAAGAGTTACTGAATATTATATTCATATGGTTTCCATTTTGTGTCAGCTACTTATGAACTCTGGCATGTCACATTAACTTTGTGTTGTAAAAACCAGATGCAGTTGGGAAACAGGTCCTTTATGTTTTAAATCAGAGCTGTCAAATTGTGGCCCTCCAGCTGTTGAAGTACTACACTGAAGGGGGAGTTATCATGATGGGTGACTTTAATTTTCCTGATGTGAACTGGAAATCCAAAATAGCTGCTTGTGCCAGGAGTGCACATCTTCTAAACAGCCCACTGGGATTATCTCTAAAACAAGAAACTGAGGAGCCAACATGTAAAGAGGCCATATTTGATTTAGTGTCCACATATGGATATTTAATATTGGATATTACTGTAGGTGAAAGTTTAGGATCTAGTGATCACCAGTTGATGTGGTTTAATATAAGAACAGTGAGTCACACCACACAAAAACAAAAAAGTTTTAGATTTGAGAAAAACAGACTTTTATAGAATTAGTGTAATGTGTAAATGAATCATTATCAGGCTGGAGCAGTTTAAATAAAGTCCAGTAGAAATGCGATTATTTAAAAAGGTGCACTGCTGAAGACAACAGAAAACTGCATTAGGCTTGATGGTATGAGCCAAAAATGAGAGGTATTAGCAGTAGAGAGAAGTGCTCATGCCATTGTATAGAGCCATTGGTGAGACCTCACTTGGAGTATTGAATGCAGTACTGGAGACCATATCGCCAGAAGGATATTGACACATTGGAGAGAGTTCAGAGGAGGGCTACTAAACTGGTTCATGGGTTGGAGGATAAAACTTACCAGGAAAGGTTTGGCATGGAGACGGGGTATATGATAGAAACATTTAAGTACATTAAAGGAATCAACATGGTAAAGGATGAGTATATTTAAAAGTAGAAAAACTACCACAACAAGAAGCCATACTAATACAAATATATAATGTTACTCTTTCATAACTCAAGCAAATTCTGGTTTTGAGCAGACTATGCGGTTAGGCAAGCTACAATACAAATGTCCACATCAGATTGAGAAAAGTAGCATGTACACACTTGGAGATCACTAAATATTTTTGACACTCAGGTTCAGGTGCTTTCTATTATTAGTGACAGCTGTAACTGCATTAATCACTGTAATTATTACCAGTTCTGTCAATAAAGGTACAAGTTGGAACATCAATTCGGTAAACACAAGAAAATGAGGCAGGTCACAAAATCAATTCTGTTCAATCGGAAACATGCTGTAAAATAAATGATCTTTACAAAATTTTTCCTCCAGACAGTTAATGCAAGATATATATCTGGCATCCACGTTGCCACAAAAACACAATTCTTTTCATCTTGCTAATGTGACAATGTCGGTCAATGAGACAAACCGCACCTGAAGTAAATGAGCAGGTAATCCATCCAAAATATCTGCAAAAAAAAATTATCACAATAAAAAGAAAGCTGTATTTTGAGAGATTTTTCTCTAAGATAATGCTGGTAAAGTAGACCAATACAACCAAACGCAAAAGATTGGGGGGGGGGGGGGGGGGGGGGGGGCTGGATTTGCAAAAAAGTTGCCATGGTGATAGTTTTTCAGACACTTTAAATGTGAATTACATAACCCCTATTATTAGGTTACACTATTGCCAAGAGGAACAGAACAACATGGAAGTAGAGAACCAGCATACTGTGATCCATGCGGTGATTACCTGACTGTCTCATTACCTGAGGTGCCATGTCTGTGTTTACTACCTTAATAAATCCACCCCAATGTGTTGTAAAACAATCTGGGATTTAGAACAAATGGAAGGAAAATGAATACTTCATAAATTAATAAAATAAAATAAAAATCTGCAAACTTGGTCGGGTGTGGGATGGGAAGGAATAACTTTGGAAATTCCATCTGAAACGATTAGCAATGTGTTTTCCATTTCTTTCTTCCTCAGGCAGCTTTTACTTCACAGAGATTAAACAGTTGTCAGATGAAGAAAAAAAAGGGGGGGAGGGGACACTCCAAAGTATGAAATAAAATAGCTAAGTTCAAACAATTTTTAATACTACCATCTATAGTTTCATTCTACTCAGCCTTATTGATGTGTTATCCCAATTTTAAAAAAAAAATGTTTCTCACAGTGTTGAGATAATTTCATTTATAATTGGAATGTTAAATAAGGTAATGTATGATCAAATGAAAGTCTGTTTGTATTTTTAGAAGATTTTTGTAAGGCTTGATTAAAACTTAGTCAGTGATTGTAACTAACTTGAATGACCTTTCTTTCGTAACACTTTTTGTATTATAATTTACTGCATATTTGTTATTAAACTGGAAACTTATTTCCATTAAACTGGACATTTAAATTTTTATAAAGAAAAAAACATTTCTTGCCAGTCAACAGAAAAAAAGCTGCTGAGAGAAAGAGAAAACATTACTAGTCTAGTGTTAAGTTTGTGGAAAAGCAGAAATGTTCACATCTGTGCAATAGTCCTACATATCAGATGAGTGAACGAGTAACATTTGAAATGTATAAAAAAAAAAAACAAATAAAAAAAAACGGCTATAGTCTATTGAAATCTGAAAACTTGTTAATATAATTATTAAAGTATAAAGACCTTAGTATTTATTGTTTTAATTTTTATAATATTTAGTAGTAAATATATAATGTATTATAATTTACTAAATTAAATATAAATTATTAAATTAAGATGCACAGGCTAAGCCAGTAGTCCCCATTACATTAGTTTAAGAGATCATATTTCTATATTTGTTCGATTCCAAGAATTCCATCCATGGGAACCATTTTCCAGTAAAAAGTTTCTTCTCTATTAAAACTCATTAATTGTTCTAATAAATTCAACCTTTTCAATACATTTTTATATAATGGTGATTCCACTGCTGTGTTTGTAACAATTTTGTTAATTATTATTAAGAAACAAAAGAAAAAGAAAGGTTAGTTTGATGTCGAAGTAGATGTTTTCTATCTACTATTAGGTGTATTGATTATATTATTTTATCCCAGTATTCCTGATAATAACAGGACAGCTCCACAATTTATGTAAAAACATACTTTTTTTTTCCTTTTAAGCATATAAATATTATTCATCCAACAGGTTATAATAACTGAACGATGGCACATGTTTTTTCTTTTCATTGTTGTTCTCACGTCCAAATTCTATACCTTGTTTAAAGCTTTAATTGTCCGTTTATTTTATTTGATAATCAATCTAAATAACTGCTTATTGGATGTATAATGACACCAGGTATTCTTTTATAGACTGTGTGTGTGTGTGTGTGTGTGTGTGTGTGTGTGTGTGTGTGTGTGTGTGTGTGTGTGTGTATCTATATATATACACACAAACATATACACACACATATCTATCTCTATATATATATATATATATATATATATACACATATATACACACACACACACATCTATAGGCTATTTTAACAGACATATCATTATTGCCACAAACTATTACAAATAATAACCAAAGAAGCATATAATGTATTACTAGTTGATTTACAAAGTGATTCCACAGTTTTCATAGTTTCTATAAAAGAATGTAACATTTTACATCCATGGGTTGGAAGGATTTAAAAAAAAAAAAAATATGGCCATATCTAGAGTGACTTCTGCCACTAATTAGCATTGTGTTCCAGTGACAAACGCAATTGTACTAAGGCATATCAAATGAAATTCAAATCCCTTGTTTTCATTCCAGCCATTGGATGTAACAGTATCCTTGGTACACATGCTTCTTATTTTAATGGCCTGCAACTCATTCGTGTGAAATGACTAAAAAAAAAATCCTCTCAGTACCAAGGTCACGAAGAACAAATGCCTCTCTTTCTTCAGTAATTAGCTGGGTTTATGAAATTATTTTGGGGGTAGACTGCGGTATTTATTGAATCCTTTCCAGAATCCTGCTACAAGCTCTAGAAAGGCTTGTGATTTGTGTTATGGTAACTTACATCCAATCACCAAAAGCACCAAACATATTTTTTGTTGCATTCAAACGTTTATTACTGGTAATTATTATTATTATTTTTTTTCATGAAAGCATAACAAGGAGGAGGATACATATGTGTAGTCAAACTATTAATATATCAAAAACAACAACAGATAATAATAATAAAGAAGTACCAAATTATAAAGACAAGATGGTTTTTACAAAATCACAGTAATTCTTTACTTGGTGCCTGTTCATTCCCAATTACTACTAATCTGTCTATCAAATAAATGGCATGGCTATTCACACATGACATGTATGCAAATGCCTTTTGTTTACATTTTAAGAGCTAGTGTAAACATGAGTTTAACCCCTTCAGGACAATAGTATTCTTTGTTTTGATATCCGTTCTGGACAATAGCTTTTTTCTACTTTAGTGTGTGTTTAAATTAAACTGCTTGCCATTTTAATGAATCCCCACATGTACTATATTGTTTTTTTAAGGATAGGGTTTTCTTTTTCAATAAAATAAAGAGTGTAAAAATGGTTAAAAATATTTGTGTTTTTTTTTTTTATTACATTTTTTTTCTGGGACACCGTATTATTTCTCTGCTGATTTTGTCATTTATTGTATGTTTTGCTTTTATTGCATGTGATCAATGTGATTGATTTTCATAGTGATCACATAAATAAACGCAAAAAATAATGGTTGATCCTGATCTGCCTAACTGTTAAGGTAACCAGGATCAACTTTCCCAATCTCCCCCCAAATTTGGGAGAGGATGGCAATGGATTGTGATTAGCCTATGTGGTAATCATAATCCACACTGCAATGGCTGAGACAGCCTTTCTCAGCTATTGCAGGTAAGACGGCCCCTTTTTCAATCAGAGGCAGTCTGAAACACCACTCACCCTATTTGTGGGGCATCATTGACAGGTCAGCGACTATTGTCCTGGCGGCCGTTTTTTTGCTTTCCTGGATGCCTTCATACGTGAAGCATCAATGAAAGCCCAAAAAAGCTGCAATTGCGCTATTTTAAATGCAGCCTGTACATGAACGGACATTGTCACCAAAGCATTGTGAGCCCGTACTTGTACTGCTGTGAACGGGTTAAAGAAATATTAATCTATATGTTTATTTATTCTGTAACAAAAGACTGATGCTCCCACTCTTTATTATAATATGAAATAGTTCTATTAATATATTTATTTTATGTGGTTTGACTACCACCACTTAATAGAAAATATATTTAATAGTTTGAAAAATCTAAATACAATTGTGTTGGCTGCAGCATTCCTGGAATCTAGCTACTTATGCATGAGTATTTATAACTAAACTCCCTCCATGACCACAAATATTTTGCCTACCAAACTTTCCTGGGAGACCAAATTATGTGTTTCTTGTAGGCGGAGCTCAATTTATATCCCACAGAGAACCTTCTTGTGCCTTAATGCAGACACAGATTAAATCATGTCAAAATCACCAAAAATATTTTTTTACAGGTGGATGAATCTGAAAGTTATCTCAAATGTAAGTAATCGGGGTAAGAGAATTTACTTAGAGACAGATACCAACTGGAGGTGACTGCATTGGTTTGTGGGAAAGATTCCTATTAGTGTGAGGCCTGGATCTAATGGTTGAACTTGTTAAAAGTGATTGGGGTTCAATCAGCTTCTTGTAAATAACCTGAAAAATAATATGCAAAGAAAATGTTGTACTGGAAAATGAGTACCGTACTTATGGACCACAACTGTTTTGATAAATGGTCTAGGAAAACTTATTCAAACCTTATCTTACAGCCACAGAATAAATATTAGAAGAACCTACAAGTAAATTGTAATGTCTAATTCACAAACTGTGTTAAATCAATGCAATTCATTTATATTCCCACCTGACATTTTTGTTTTCCTGGAGTGGGGACATGAAACTGCATAGTGATTAGCATTCTGTAATAAATGAGGTGACTGATTGCAAATTGATTAATACATTTTTATAAAGAGCAAAAATCAACATAATATGCAATTAAATATTACTATTTATTTTGCTTATGTAACACACAGCTAAGCATTAAGTGCCGTAATTCTTTGAACATAAAAGTTGCTCCTTGAAAAGAAGCAAAAGTAATTTTGCCAATGTGATTTAGCTGGGGAAAAAGTTAAGAATATATGGCGTTTTGTCCCTTGGCCTAAACCTGCAAACTTTAACCACATTTATGAACAATTTACATTTTTTTTTTTTTTTTTAAGATCCAAGAATGAAACATTCACAAGGATATAGACGCCAACACTCGCTGGCTGTTTCCACAGAGAAACACATTAGTTTTCATATAAAAGTCATATATGAAACCAACTAAATCCTCCACTGTTTTCATGTTAAAATAAGAATCTCACTGCAGGAGCAGTAAGAAAAACTCACCCGATGACAGCTGGCACCATTAGCTTTTCCTAACTGGCTGATAGCAGGACACTGACAAAGCTAGGACATCATCTGGAAGCTACTTATGAGATCTCAGTGTCAATGTTTTCTCGGGGTGTGGTGACTTTTAGCCCCACCCATGTCCCACCAAATAGGACTGCTGCCACAGTCTCCTACCTCCTTAGACCACCAACTTCATCCCAGAAGAGAAAGAGGGAAGATCTCTGGAGCCACTGGGCCACAAATGTCCCCAAGTATGCAGATAATCAGCTGTAAGAGATGCTAAGAGAAAACTCCTGAAATCCACAACAATTCTCCAAAAGAAGCGAAGGTTATTTTTAAAACGTTCAGTAGCACTAATTCTGGTTATGTGTGGTTCAGTGAAAACACATAATTACTAATGTCAGTGGTTTGGCTCTACTCTGCAATAGAAAGTTTTAGTACTTTCGTGGCAATATAATACAGTGTTTTGCAGCTGACACACAGTACCTGGCATCTAGGCACCCATAACTATTTGGCTTTCCCAGCTCTGTGGTTCCCAATGGGAAATGTAGTCCTGCCAGTATAAATATGGATATTGTAAACCATCCAGCACTTTCAAATATTCTCATTGTGTGCAAATACAATCGGACTAGCTAGATTAGGATTACATTTAAAACACAGCACAATTCATTAACAGTCTGAAAACAGATTCATAAAATGATACCTTACTTTCATTTCGACTAATAATGCAGTCTTTCTTTTGCTGTTTCTGGATGGAAATCTATTGAATGGGTAAGTAATTCAATATAATGTGTAAAGGATAGAAAAAAAAAACCTCAAATATCCCAAACAATTGAGAGATGAAACCAGAAATATGAACCTGGAAATGTTGTATTCAAGTAATTCAGGAATACTCATTGGAAGCAAAGCTTGTTATAGGCTCAGAAACACTGGGCATGCTTAACAGTATTTTTTTTTTTTTTACATTTTGCTTCTTAGATAGGCTTTATCATCTTGAATGTTTCACAGGGAATACATGGCATGTTATCCCAGTACAAGATCCACTGAATGTTTAATTTAAATATAAAATAAATATAATAGATGCACACATGAGAAGAAAAGTGTAGTGGCTGCTTAACAAATATGTATCATTAATGAATCATGAAACAATGTGCTGGCATAATTAACATCAAAAACATTATGTATAAAAGTCATAGCCTCAAACCGAGTAGCAGTGTATAAAAGCAGGGCTCGACAAACCCGGGCGCCTGGAAATTGAGCCTGGCACCCGGGTGCCGTTACCCTAATGTTCCCCTTGCCGCTGCTATCCGTGTTTTGCAGCGCAAGGGGGGAAGTCTGTGCGTATTGCACAGACTGCAAGCTCCGCCCCCTCGCGCAACGCGTGTGTGAGTGCTGGGTGTCGTCACGTGACAACCCAGCACTCAGCCGAAAGAGCCATGAGGATCAGCTGCAGCACGAATGTTCCCCCTCCTCTGCAATGAGGTAAGGCAGCAGGGAGGGGGAACGTTCGTGCTGCAGTTGATCTTCATTGCTTTTTCGGCTGAGTGCTGGGTTGTCAAGAGACGACACCCAGCACTCAGAAGTTAAAAAAGGAAAAAAAACAAACCTGTGTATGTATGTGTGAGGTGTATATGTGTAAGGTGTATGGTAGGTGTGTGTGTGTGTGTGTGTGTGTGTGTGTATATGTGAAGTTGGGGGGTTATATTTGTGAAGTGGGGGGGGGGTGTATATGTGAAGTGGGGGGGGGTGTATATGTGAAGTAGGGGGGTGTATTTGTGAAGTGGGGGGGTGTATATGTGAAGTGGGGGTGTATATGTGAAGTGGGGGGTGGGTGTGTGTGTGGTGTATATGTGAAGTGGGTTGGTGTGTGTGGTGTATATGTGAAGTGGGTTGGTGTGTGTGTATATGTGAAGTGGGTCGGTGTGTGTGTGTGTGGTGTATATATGAAGTGGGTTGGTGTGTGTGTGTGTGGTGTATATATGAAGTGGGTTGGTGTGTGTGTTTATGAATTGCGTGTATGTTGTGTCTGGCTCCTAAAAATTTTTGCTGGCTCCTAGAATCAAATTACATTTGTCAAGCCCTGGTCTAAAGTATGTACAGTGTCTTAGTTTGGCTATCACAGGAAGCATGGACGTGCAGAGACTGGCAAAATGAATGGAGACACCGCAGGAAAAATCCAGTTACTTAATAGTAAAAAAAAAAACTAGACTGACACATGAAGGTGAGAGGTATTAACAAAGAGACTGATTAGCAATTAGCAGTAGGTATGTGTCAGCTACAAGTGGTCAAGCAATTAGCACCCTCTTGTTGATAATTCACTTCTGAAGCAATAACCATCGCATATAAAAAGTCTTCAGAAGATCATTCACTCGATGACCATTTCCAGCTACTTCTATGAGTTTTGCAAGGATGTAAATTCACGTCTTGTGGTAATATTGCCAAACAAAAGCCTTTCTTAATAATCAATTGTATAAACAAAGTCTATGACTGCAGATCAGAAAGAACACGATAGAGAGGGCAGCATTTGCGGTGGGAGGGGGCAGCAGCATTTGGGGAGAGAGGGGGCAGGAGCATTGGTGGGGGTGGAAGGGGGCAGCAGCATTGGTGGGGGCGGGAGGTGGCAGTTGCAGCATTGGCTAAGTCTGGGGGCAGATGGTTGTGGGGGGATGAATAGGCTAAGTCTAGGGGGCAGTATTGGGTAAGTGTGAGGGGCAGATGGTTCTGTGGGGGATGCATTAGCTAAGTGTGGGGACAGATAGCTGTGGGGGGATGCATTGGCTTGGGGCAGATTGGCAAATAAAAGGAAATAAATACAAGAAACACATGTTTTTCTATCATAATTTTATTAAATATGAAAAAACTGTTTACATGTGAATACAGTAGTGATATATAAAGACATTTTATTTTTTTCCTAAATTAATATCCAAAGTTTGGGGGATTGCGCAAATATGGTACTTTGTGCCTAATTAATTGTTATGTATGTAAAAAAAAAAATGAAGATGTTCAGATTTTTTGCTTTTTGTTTACACAAATTAATGAACACAGTTAATCCAGCAGTACACAAGCATTAATGAGATTTTGATGTTTGTGGAGTTCTCACACACACATTTTAAACACACTTTGCTCCAAGAAAATAACTCCATGGCAGGAACGACAGGGTCACTGGGGTCCAAAAGAGGTTCCCTTACGACGACTGAGCCATAATACACTCCAGGTATATTCTACTTTGAATGTGTTCCCTTTTATAGGAACATGGCGCATCCAGTGGCACTTTCTGTATGGTTCCACTGATGGCGTGAGTTATAGGAATGGGATGGGAGGTTATAATATAATACCCAATCTATAGCACTGTGGAGTATTAATCCAGGTATGACTTTAGGCTCTCAATACTCATTCCACTCTAAAATTTTAAACTATACATTCCTGCACCGAAGAGACTATTGCATCCATCATGGACCTCCGATTTAAGTATTTTGTTTTAACTCAACACAAGAGTGTATTTTATTTAACATTTGTGGATTGATATTTTCCAGTGATCCATATCACATTCTTTATTGCATTAAATAAGGGTGTTTAATGGGACTGACACTTCCGTTCAGCAGCTGCAATTACTGGTGCAATTACTTAGTGTATAATATCCATGTGGTATGAGTATTTCCATATTTTAAGGGACAATTAAATATCTCTAAATAATATAATTTTTCAAATATTTGAATTGGAGGGAAAAATTGTGTTTTCTTAGAGTTCTTCTAAAGTTTATAAACATCCAGAAGAAAACGCCTCATCCAATTTTCAATCATGTTTCTGGAGAGATCAAATTCATCCATTTGATGATCTCACTGTATGCCTGCTATGATGTACATGCCTCTTCACCATTAAGCCAAAAATAACTAACTTTCACCTTTGCCTTCAGGTAAGACATCTGATGGATGATATAATAGCTGCAATTAAATTTTCATTGGAGAATAGTACCTCTGTCTCCTCGGTTTCCTGATTTATGCATGAAAGACGCACAGTATAAAACAATAACGGCTTGTTTTAGATACATTATAGGTGCAGGAGAAACTTGTTAGATGTGCTTACAATAAGAAGCATGTTACGAATGTCAATTCTGTCTAATAATAACCTGCAGGCATATTACCTAATTCCCGCCTCCACAATTACAAGCACTATTTGTCTTTCAGCACCTGGCTTTGTTCTTCTACTTCTAGCTAGGCCTGCTTACCTCAGCTCTCTGCCAAGGAGTCTTTTATAACCCAGGGCTGCTGTATATTTATATTCTGACAGCATGTTTGTCTATGCAGGAACATTTTAGTAGGTTTTTTTTCCCTCTAAATTATCACCAATGAATGATAATTTCCTTATAGTGTGGACTGATCAACAGCGTTTTTTGTTGAACTTCCATTCCGATCACGCAGTACAACTATAATCACACTGTGCAACAAAGCTGTAGATATTACTGTAGATAGTACTTTCTGCACCAGACGTAAAAAGGAAAATTGCCCCCACACTCATTAGTTTTCTAAAAGGTATTTCAGCAAAATTAAAAGAAATATCCGTATATAGTTAGCCATAAATTAACAATGGTATAGCATCATTTCCATCAGTCTATTTGCAGCTAGCCAGTGTTAATTAAATATTTAAGGTTAGATTATCAGTATTTAGTTGACTTGAGTAGGACACTCAGACACACAAATGCCTGTGCATATAGTAGCCAACCCAAATCAGGTCCCCACTGCATGAAAGGGCTTCAGTTTAGTTATGGTGCCCCAGTATTTCAGAGCCACATGCAATGCGCTCCCTCAATTGTTTGTTTCTCTGTGCTGCCTGTTCGGCTCTCCGTGCAGCCTGACAGGCAGAGCAATGGTGAGGGGGGATCTTCCGATCCCCTCTCACCTCCGTCTCTGCCTGCAAGCGCGGTCTATTTTTATTTTTTTATATATTTTTTTCAGTGCTGGGGGGCGCTCCCCCCAAAATTTGCCACCCTAGGCATCCGCCTAGGATGCCTCGCGGTAAATACAGCACTGCATGGGAGATATTAAAATATGGCATTTTGGGTTAGGTGCATGCATGTCATGTGTGATCTTAAACTGACTGGCCGGAACAGGGTAGTAAGATGAGCCCAGTGTCATAAATATACCACGCACAGGGAACCTTCTATGACATATTTTGTGTTCTAAAGCAAAAGTTTAGCAGTTATGACCCCGCCTTCAGGATGTCATAATCTGCTGAGCCACATATGCCCATCCTCTTTTCAGGTGACAAAGGTGGGTTGTCTTAGCTAAGGACAGAGGGGGATATAGTGGTGTGCAAGGGATAATGAAGGAGAGTCATTTTTAACATCAAAAGCCACAACAACGCTAGACTCCAGGAACCACCTATGGTATGATCATTTCTGTTTTGTCCTTTTTATTTTAAACTGTTTATGTACTTGCATTTATGTCTATGTCTCTTTTTATATACATTTTTGTGTAACAGCACTGTGACTTATTTTACTCAGATTAAATATTTTTAATCAGTTCTGTCTCTTGTTCTCTAATCGAATTTAGCCTAGAGGTAGCCTTTTTATATCACATTACTAAGGGGCTAATTTGCTAGATATTTGGTCAGTAAGAGTTTGCGTGTATACTGCAATTTTATTGGGTTTTTGGGGTAACTAAAGACGCCCATAAGTCTTAGTGGTGGCAGCTTTTTGTTCTTTTAGCTAGGAGTTTTGGGGGTGACCGTTGGGGGGTTTGTGGTGGTTGCTTGGTGCCCTGTGGGGAAAGTGACGTTTAGCCCCTTTCACACCCATACTCCCGCGTCACGGCTCGGCCGATAGCCCTGTCCGTGACAGGCTGTCTCTGTGCTAGCAGAGAGAGACAGTCGCCGACCAGAAGGCTGCCTGCTTCCTATGGAAGCATGGCAGATGTCGGTCAGAGGATAAACTGGCGTGTACTAGTTTCATACTAGGACAACTAAAATTTCACTTGTGCTACTATATTAGAAGCACAAGTGAAAAATAACATTTAGGAGTTCCTTTAAAATACATGTGCCACTTCTTCCAAGCACACCAGATGTGTATCTAAATAGGGTTTACTCCTAGCTGAAACTAGATTGATCTGAAGGCTGGCACACACTGACAGTGTCAGCAAGCACACAGCCAATCAGAGCGTCTGATTGCAGTCTGCAGAGTGTTTTAAAAGTACATGCCAGTTAATATTCAGACTAAGGACAACTACTTTGTTTAGTTGCCTTTAGGCTAATGAAGTTTTCAAATGTTCTCCAAGGACCAAACATTTGTAAATATGTTAAAAGAAAAGTGCAAAGATTGATTCAAGAGATAAGTAGCACACTCATTCTCTACTCCTGAAATATGAACTATACAACTTCCTCACGGCAATCAGTCAAGTGCAAGAGATTCTTGATTACCAAATACACGCAGAAGGCTCCACTTGAGACTTGTAGGTTTGTTTCCCTGTGGGACTTGACCCAAGCACTGCATTTAAAGAAGAAACAAAGAAATACATTTGCTCCAATTGCATGTGTCATTTATCTGCATAATATGCTCAGACTGGCAGAACCCCACTTAAAGGTGTCTCATTTAAAACACTAAACCATAATGTAGTAAATTAAAACATTAAATAGCATGAAAGAAGATAAAGAGAGAATATGGAAAATATTTATTTAAGTCAACAGTCAAAGCAACAGTGGCCTAAATTTAGAGGGGGGGGGGGGGGGGGGGGGGGATGTGAAGCAATACTAGGGGAAAATGGTGACTAAAATGTTCCAGGTAAAAATTTCAAAAGATACAAAATATGTGCATATGAAAATGGATATTTAACTAAATTATTTATTTTATGCGTTTTGTTTGTTATATTATTGCAATAGTTTCCACTTTTTCAAGGACAAAATCTCCCACAAATATGTTTTTTCCACCACAACTGGGGGCTTTCAGCATTGCCCAATAGTCATCTGGAGGGCTCTTATACAGATGGGTTGGGATGCCTTATGTGCATGATGTCAGTGTAGTGTATTCTCAATAAGCGTTTGCATATGTAAAACCATTGGTTATATAGAGTCACGCCTTCTTATTGCTTTCCGCATTATTTTCCGAGTGGGAATTCGAGGGTTTGTGCAGTTCAGAGCATACAGCTGTACTCCCAGGACTTGCAAAACTGAGCTTGTGGGTGGAGCACACAATCTTTTTTTTTATACTTTAATATGCAACAACTATGCATTTATGAGCATGAACAAAGTGGTATAATGGAGCAGCTTGCTCCACTATACACAAAAAAGCTAAGATCAAAGTTATTACCATAACAACAAACTGCGAGCCATTCTGGTGCAAAGTGCTAAAGTTATAATGAAAAATGGCCCATCGTCTCTTAAGATCCACAGGAAAGTGTTCACTGAAAACAAAATTGGGGAGGAGAGAAACACTGATGCCCTGTAATATGCTGGTTTAAACAAAAACTAGCAACACAACACTAATGTAGGTAAATGATTATATGTCACCTTGTATAAATAACTAATTTTTTTCCCACGGAAATTTCCCTTTGAAAACAATCACCGACTGGTCAATAGTTAAATGTGAACAAATAGAAAACATAAAATTACTGGGCATAAATCCTTGAACATCATTTTTTTTATACCAAAACAGTGATATAGCTGGTAGAGCTTACAGGTCAAAGTGTGCAGGAAATTGCACATAACATATTATATAAAAGGTTATAATAAATGACTCCATGCCCACAGCTTCTAACCAAAAAAAAACCCAAACACACAGAGAGAGGGATCTAGTAGCAAAAAGATCTTGTGAAGAGATAATCCAGCTAATACTGAAATCACACATTCCGAGGATAACCGCAGTTATAATTAAATGAGCTAAACAACAAAGATTGCTTAATCCTATGGAATAGCCTCTCTCGGCAAAAATCCAAACATTGCACTGAATAATGATTGCATGTCATTTATTTCTAATAAACATTAAAAATATTTTTGCAGCTAAGAACAGGGAAATACAAAATACTATATTTTAGATGTGACTATACTTTTGTGTATTTAAATACACAAACATGAAATTCTATATATTGGTCCAACCTCAGTGGATTTGTTCAGGAGTTCAAAACCCCCCACCATGTGTGTGCCCATTTCTGAATTTTGCTCACACCTTGATAATACTAGGTCAGATATATCTATAGAATTATACTACGATGCAATAATTGTTCTTGTCCTACATGAAGTAACAGGTAATTAGGTCTGACCATATGATAATGTGAACACTAGCACCTAACTAACCATTTTCGCATCCCAAGTATGACAATGAATCAGTTAACCTGAAGCTTGCAGCGACGTTGTTTAATTGGCATTACAGCTGCTTACATTCCTTATGTGCCCCTCATTAAAGGGACATTAATGACTGCAATCAGCCCACTCCACTTCCTCACTCAATCATTTCACTTCCTGTACAGTATTATTTTTAATTTACCTTTAAGCCTTTCCACCCTTCAATGTTCTACATTAAACCTTTTATGGAACAGTGCACAAATATGCTGCTAAGGAGCTAATCCACAAACATATTGGTGGTACCTTTAATCACACGTGGAGAGATTGGATTCCTCGACAAGGTCACTACAGATGCGACTTTGTCGGCTAGAAGAACATTACTGATTACCCATTGCATTAAGTTTAATTTCTTTCTTTATACTTAATAAGAAAATTTGTTGGATTAACACCAATCCATATTCAAACAGAATTATTTACACATTTACAAGAGCTTTCTTGGTCACAGAAGACCTAAAAAGAATTGCTAGCTACGGTCAGTCTATATTAAAAGTACTAGTGAAAAGTAACATTTAGTGTTCCTTTAAGCTGTACCACACAGTGGACAATTTATAATTTTCTTTTCTTTTCTTTTTTACACTGACAAATTTTTTTACATTTTTTTACATCTACTGCTTCAGACTTTAAAGTTTTACAGTTTAATTTTTATCAGCAAGTCCTAAATTAGGCACCGTTCCTTTCCATAAATCACGGCAAATCTATTCAATCTATAACAAAGTGAAAATATACCACAGTGCCAGTTGAAGACAATTGTTTGGAGAAACACGCAGCGGATTTTGGAGCAGTACCACCTGGATATTCTTCATAGACTTTGCACCATTACACTGTTTTGTGCTCCTTTTGTTCTCTTTTATGGTTCTGTTGCTCTGTATTGATCGAGCACTACATCTCTTTTGCCTCATTGTGTAAAAGGTTTCTTTGATTTTTGCACAAAGCGCACTATAGTCATCTTTATTATCTGCCAGTAATCTATAGCGGGCTCTGCTAAATCAAAATCAAAAGGCAATAAAAAAGTGCTGCTAAAAGATAAATTATTACCATACAATTTTTCAAATTGTTTTGGTTTAATGGTTGCATGAAAGACGTCAAAATGCCACATATACAATACCTTGGGGTGTCAACTTTTCAAATATATACACTTTCATGGCAATAAATTAAACTGGGGAATGCAATAGGCCCCAAACCAAAAATAGGCCTAGCAGAAAAAATACTCAATTCCAATTCAAATGATCTAGTCCTACAATTTTAATTGAACCTTCCCAAAAATCCTGGCAAACATTCATGGGGGGAGGTAGGGGGAGCTTGGGTGCACTCAGAAGAACTTGCAGAAAACAAACTGGAGTGTTTTTGTTTTGTTGCAGTAACCTATTACATGCTCTTCTACATAACAATCAAAAAGCAATGTGTGTGTAAAAATCTAAATTTAAAAATCATCACCACCCACACTTTCTACAATTGTTCTGGCTATAATGGCTGCATAAAAAGGCAACAAATATGTTTTATCTCTGCAAACTTTGGCAAAGATTAATAGTAAAATGGCTGCATCAAAAGAGTCAAAATGTAAATATCCTGGATTGTCAATGTAGTGGTGTTTCAGGGACTTATTACAGATATCATTGTTACAATGTCATGATTGCTAATTTTGAGTGTGTGGGGGGGGGGGGGGGGGGGAGGGAGTTGGCTTTGAAATAGCAATGTGCTATTTATTTATTCATACTACATTATGTGATATGACCAAAATAATGGTCTCTAAAGAAAGCCCTTCCCGAAATATAATAATATGACAATTTGTAAGGGTACAGTAAATGAGAAAGAAGAAAATTAAACACTAAATTGCAGAAATGTTAAAAATAGCCATTGTCACAAAGGGTACAAAATGTATAAAACAGACAGGTCAACGAAGTGTTAAAAGTAAAACAGAAATGTAGCCTAACTGTCCCAAATGTCAGTTACCTGACACACACTTTTTGTATTTTGGATGGATATGGCGGAAAAATAATTATCCGAAGAAACACTTGAAGAATGTTTTAGTTTGACACTCATTCTATACAAAAATTAGAAATGCTGTCTGAGATGACATAGCAAGAATAGGACATCAGTATTTCTGGCAAGGTCTATAAAGATCCATAGATCTATGATCAATTATGGCACCTACCCCTGTATCATGCGATTGGGCACTATTCACTAAAGCTGAACTGACAAGTGAACTGCAAAAATTAATAGAAGAGACTAAAACATTCTCCAAATTATCCATTCCCAATATTTGTAGTTTACTAGTCAGATCATTTTTAGTGAATATACCCCATGGTCTTTAATTCACATGCAAAAAGCAACGTATTCACCAGGACATTAATTGCAATAGGATTGATTCTTTATTTTTTACAGGGAAGTTGTTTTATACTTATGGACAGTCATGGGTTTTGCTTTACTATTTTGCAGGAGGGAGCAAGATGGATGTTTCAAATATTTAAAGGTGCACAAATATATCTAGTCCAAAAATGGGGAAGGGGAATATATACAAGCACTATCAATTAAACGTGAGTTTCCATTTGGGACCGATACATGCTAAGCAACAAAATACATAAAAATGTTCCAATTAGACAATGTTAAATAAGGATTCAAATTCAAAACACATCTTTTTTTTAACAAAAAAGTATCTATCCACTGAAATGTCATCACAGATACAAATCAAGAATATGGATTTACTGAAAAGTGCGAGTGGTATGACTCATTTTAAATTAGAATTTCCTATGTGTAATGTAATTAAAACAGAACAAATCAGCATGCCAAAGGAAGGATTTTGACACATTATATAGCTACAATATACAAAATACATTTACAATCACACAATGTCAAAATGTCTAAATTCAATCCAAATGTATATTACATTACTCTTGAATAAACAGCCTCAATTTTCCTTCCCCTTAAAATACCCTAACGTTGTGACATTTGTTTATGGGGGCTGGTAGGAAGGAAAGCTGGATAAATGTGCAATTTGGACAATACAATGTCTGAGCTTCTCAACATGGCTTAGTATACAGTCACGATTTTATATGGGGAATACTACCTTAACAATAACTGAGTTACCAAGCCCTGCTGAAAACTAATAACGGTGGTACATTCATGTTGTCCATGTCCTCTAGAAAGCCTTTACATGTAGATTTCTTCTCTAAATGCGTTATTTCATGTAAAACCGTATATTTCCTTAAGGCAAAGCATGATTTATTGATATTTAGTTTAAAGTTCTCTGAGATGAGAGTAAATAGCAACATAAGTAATGAGCAATATCACTTTGTTCTATTTGCTGCACTATACTAATAAAGTATTGAGATTTATTTTTTATTTTTAGATGGAGACTGGGCAGCACATTTGACACGTCTACCTGGTCTTTGTTTCCCCAATAATTGATGCTTTCAACATCACACATCCAGTGTATCTAAAGTCCTATGCATTACCTATTTCGCATTACTTAAAGACTGTTCCCCTTAATCTGCCCTAAACAGATTAGCTACATAAATGTTTTTGGTTTTTTTTTTTTTACCAAAGGAAGGACCTTTAAGCATTTCCTGAAGAAGTAGATTGTTGATTTACAGAGAAATTACGCTAAATTGATTACCGCTGCAATGTCGGTTTCTTTAGATCAACAACAGCATCAGGGATGTGAATGGTTGAACTTTAGAGACACAAGTCTTTTTTCAAGTTAATTTACTATGTTCCTATGTTCAATCTTTATTATCTTAAGATGGAACAGAAATGTGTGTCACATATATGCAAGAATGCAACTATCCCATTTGGAAAAAACAGTCAATACTTAAGCCATCTGTGAGAAACATTAAACTATACACTTGAATTAAAATAAAATGTATACACACTACTACTTGGAAGATATAATCCACCCTTTTTTGCAGCAGTTCAAAAATGTGTCATTGCTAACCTACCCTAAGTAATTATTTTCAATACACAATGTTTCTTTGTTAATACATTTCAAATATCCTTGATCAAAGGAGTGAACAATCCTACTTGCAAAAGCAGGTGGAAAAAACAGTGAGACAATGTTTTCATAAAAACAAAGAATTGTATTATCCCATTATTTATTTTTTTACTTTTTTTTAGGTGAATGGTTATGTATATTAAAAAAATATCTATATCAGTTATGAATTCTTTAAGCAAAATTATTTTTATATTTGTTATGCTTTTTAGTTATGTATATATCATGTAGATTTGTAATGCTCCTAATTTTAAGCATCACTATTGCATTAAGTTAAATTATGCACGTACACCAGTGGTTACTTTTTGCGTAATGTATATCTCTCTCTTTACATATATATAAACACACACACAAACACACACGTATAAACAAAAGTGAGTGCCATTCTTTCTATCCAACTAGGCCCGGTGCTGTCCAGTGACCATCATATAGTAATCCAAAAGAAGCTGGAGCAGTCACTGGACTTGCAAGAGTAAGTTTTTGTTACATTTTTGTCCCCTACTTCAGGACTTCATCATGTCCAGAACTTTATTTAAACTTGTTTTGAAATGCTTTTATATTATTGCTCAAAAAGGCAAACTTTTTTTTATGGCTAACGATCTATTTTTCACCATACTGTAAATAACAAAAATGTTTGCGGCCAACACGCACATGCATTTCTGAAATGCGGCCCAATTAAGAAAAATAAAACAACTTGGACTCCCCTGATCTATACTATTCTGGTCAAAGAACAGCTAATACTTTCCCTGACTTATCTTTATTAACAAGGTTGGGGTCCCGTTTCCATAGAAATGGGTTTTAATCCGGTATATGTCCTAAAAAGAACCGCCTTCTGGACGACACATGTATATAAAAAAGGTGCCGTTTTTAATTGAAATCACCGAGTCAGCTCTGTTTCTGAAACATCGCAGCCAAATTTAAAAAAAGTGACATTAACCTCTTAATATTGATTGTTTAACTCACTGTACTTTGGTTGTTGTTCCAGCAAATAACATTTTCTAAAACCCAAATAACTTGCAAACATGTTTTACATTAATCAATACAGCATTACAATCAGGCACATGTTGTGTTTACATTTTTATTAAAAATACATGTTCATTAGCAAAATATTTAAACACCAGATTTGTACACTGAGGCCATCCTTTACCCCAAAGGATTACCCCAAAACAAAAAGAGATCATTTAGTATCTACTTAAACGAAAATAAGATGAGATGGCCATCTCTCATATAACAGATCTTTAAGAAAGAGGGAGACCACACAGCAGAATGTCTGGAAGAAGCAAGCCAAACATGCTCTTCTGATATAATGCACAGTATCAGATTTTTCTTTTTAAAAGGTTTAAGTACAACGACTAGATGGTTCCTAAAATGTGCCTAAAGGAATGTGATTTGTATAGGTGGGGGCACAAGCTAGATCTATACATTTCCCTCAGAACACAAACGTGAACTACTTGCCAATTGAGCTCTATATCCCCATTCTGGACACCCAAGACTTGCACACAGCTGGGAGCATTTACTTAGGCCCCCTTTGCCACACACATACTAAATCTGCCTGATGATCTTCTCTGCAGACTTTTCATTCCCATTAAATTCATAAAGTCCCACTTCCTTTACAGCCTTAGGATTTCTACGGCCTAGAAAAGACAGGGTTACAAGGTTGCAGGCTCAAAGTCGACCGTTAAGTGTGCCATTACAAAGCATGAGCGAGGAGATCATACACACACAAATCTTCAACTGTGACTTTGTGTTTTCTTTCAAACTTTATAAACATTTATATGCTACTTGTTGCCTTTTGCACACACACACACACACACCCACACACATCTATACACACATACCATAGATTTACGGCTGCCTGGTATTAGCCAATCATATACAAAATTCACTTATTTCAATTCTGCAGATTTTATTTGGAAAACTGAATAAAAAAGGTAGAACAATTAAAGTAAACATTAATTAAAACGAAAATTCATATACAAATATATAAATGTTATACATCATAATAGCATATTTTCATTAATAGACGAAATTTTAAATTTTAGAAATTTTATGTTCATTTACTGTATTGTTATGCATTTAATGTATGTTATTTGTTTTATTTTAAATGATTTTTTTAATTTTATAACACTTCGGGAGGACTCTGGCTATTTAGGCTAATGCCACTGACTTCTATTGGAGGAATTCAGCTATATTCGTAATAGCACAGATCCACCAGAAATAAGCCAAAGTTCTCCCCCTAGAAGTCTTGGGTCGTTCATAACCGATACCGATAAAGTATTTTCTTTTATTTTTAGTACAGGTGCTTAATGGTGTTTTGCAAACCAAGGCAGACAACTGCCAAAAATCCCCGAGCGAGCATATTTAGTAATAGTATGCCATGTGATATTTTCATGTGGTAGCTGCAATCACAGCCATCTTTGTTTTGTAGGCTGAAGTTGCTGGAGAGATATTATCTCACATTAGAAATAGACCAATTATTCCATTTTGTGGTAGCGTTGTTTGCAGAGTTATCTATAAATACATATCTAGGTGATATCAATAATTTGCCAGTTTATACAACAAATGCAGTTCTCACAAATGCTGCCTGACATCCAACATCACAGCAGCGAACAAAACTAGCTAACAATATCAAACAGCGTACATCAAAAGCAATGGTAGAGGTAAAGTGGTTTCTATTTCTTGAGTAGAACTGATATTTAAGAAAGTGACTTTTTTTTTTTAAAACAGAAAACAAAAGCAATAATTTCCACATCAAAATAAATCGAATGCAAATAAACATTATTAACCCCTTAAGGACAGAGCCTTTGAAACATTTTTGTCCTTTCTGGACAATGGCTATTTTAACATTTCTGTGCTGTTTGTGTTTAGCAGTAATTTTCTTCTTTGTCATTTGCTGTACCCACACATATTATATATTGTTTTTATCGGGACAAGAAGGGCTTTCTATGGATGCCATCTTTTTGATCATATCTTATCATATTATTAAAAAAAATAATAAAATATGGTAAAAAAAAAAAAAAAATACACAAATTTCTTTGTTTTTATTTGAAACAACTTCTCCTCATCGACAATAGCGAACGAAAAAACATGCTAAATAGATTCTACTATTTCTCCTGAGTACAGGGATACCACCCATGCATAGGTTTGTTGGGTTGTTTGGGGGCTAAAATGCCAAATTTGTGAGGTGCAGTTTTTTGTTTTCCAACCTGAAATTTTTACATGCAGACAGCCTGCACCCATGTCCCATTTGGGACATATTTGAAGCCAGCTAGTGTATTTTACCCCATCAACCCATATATTTTTTTAAAGAAGACACCTTAGGCTATCTCAAATGGTGGTATTTTTACACTTTCCATGCACTAAATTCTACCACCAGCCTTTGTCAAACTTTGTGGTAGTAATTTTTTTGTGGTTTTTTTTCACAAACCTTGTACTTCAGACATGAATTCACAGATTTTGGTATGTGTCACTGCCAAATAACACCCCAGTAAGTGTTCAGCAACATCTCTTGAGTACAGGGATACCACCCATGCATAGGTTTGTTGGGTTGTTTGGGGAGTAAAAGGCCAAATTTGGTAGGTGCAGTTTTTGGTTTTCCAAATTAAAATTTTGACATGCAGACCGCCTGCACCCATGTCCCATTTGGGACATATTTGAAACCAGCCAGTGTATTTTACCCCATCAACCCATATATTTTTTTAAAGTAGACACCCTACGCTATTTCAAATGGTGGTATTTTAACACTTTCCATGCACTAATTCTACCACCAGCCTTTGTCAAAGTTTGTGGTTGTAATTTTTGTGTGGTTTTTTTTCACAAATATTGTATTTTAGACATAAATTCACAGATTTTGGTATGTGTCACTGCCAAACAATAACCCAATATGTGTTCAACAACATATCCTGAGTACAGGGATACCACCCATGCATAGGTTTGTTGGGTTGTTTGGGGGCTAAAGGGCCACATTGTGAAGGTGCGCATTTTCAACTTGGAATATTGACGTGTAGTCAGCCTGAGCCCATCTTTCATTTGGGACTTTTTTTTTAAGTAGGACAGTGTATTTTACCCCAAAAAGTATATATTTTGTAAAAGTAGACACCCTAGGCTATTTTAAATGGTGTTATTTTAACACTTTCCATGCACCAATTCTACCACCAGCCTTTGTCAAAGTTTGTGGTAGTCATTTTATTGTGTATTTTTTCCCACATACATTGCACTTTAGACACAAATTCACATATTTCGGTATGTCACTGACAAACAATACCACAATATATGTTCAGCAACATCTCCCGAGCACAGGGATACCACCCATGCATAGCTTTGTCAGCTTTGTTAGGGGTTGAAAGGCTACATTTGAGAGGTGCGCTTTTTGATTTTCAAACTTGGAATTTGAACATGTAGAGCAAGGAAGGGGTTAATAGCTCTTATAAGAGCCTTTGTAGTACTGTACAAAAAAATTAACCCCTAAAAATGCACAGACAAGAAAAAATGTTCTGCTGTGCAGTGATCAGTGGCAGGGAAGGGGTTAATACACTACACTATACAAAAGGTATGGCTTTTATAAAAGCCCTTGGGACTCACAATTTATTAACATTTTATTTAATTTATTACAATTTAAAAATTATGTTATACAGATCTGTCTCTTTCCCTCACTAAAACTCAAGTGAGGAGAGGGAGGCAGATCCATATGGGTCAGAACAATATTTACGAACCAGACGAATGGTGATGCTCATCTGAGAAATCACCAAACCACCTTTGCCACTGATCGGCTGTTACTGATCGCTATACACGCGTTCAGACAGCTTCAAAAGGAATACACGTAATCCCCTAGTGGGTATAATTAACCCCTAGTGAGTCTGACAAAAAAAATGCTGATAGCAAAAAAAAATCCTTCGGCGACTAGATTGCTCCATATGCGCTGCTTAGGCAGTGACCATATGCACTGCTTAGGCAGTGACCATATGTGCTGCTTAGGAAGTGATATACGGCAAGGAAGGGGTTAATAGCTCTTAAAAGAGCCTTTGATATACTGTAATAAATCAAAGTAAAAAAAAATAACCCCTAAAAAAATGCACAGACAGCAAAAAATGTGCTGCTGTGTAAGATCACTGCGTACACAGCGATCAATTGCAGGGAAGGGGTTAAATACTGGAAACGGCTTTTATAAAAGCCTTTGGGTCTCAATTCTATTAAATATATTATAATTAAAAACTTACATTATACAGCTCCGTCTCCCTCCCTCACTAAAACTCAAGTGAGAGGGAGGCAGATCTACACGGGTCAGATCAAATATTTAAACATATTGATCTAACCAGACGAATGGTGATGCTCATCTGAGCAAACGCCAACCCGCCATTGTCACTTATCAGCTGTTACTGATCGCTATACATGCGCTCAGACAGCTAAAAAAAATTTTTTTACGTTAAACGTAGTCCCCTAGCGGGTATAATTAACACGTGACGGGTGTAATAAAAAAGTTTTAAAAAAATTAAAAATGCTTCTGCAGCAAGATTGCTGCATTTGCGTCAGATCGCTGATTAGGCAGTGATCTACGGCAAGAAAGGGGTTAATCTCTCGTAAAAGAGGTTTTTTTATACTGTAATGAATTACAGTAAAAAAAAATAACCCCTAAAAAATGCACAGACAGCAAAAAATGTGCTGCTGTGTATGATCACTGCGTACACAGCGATCAATGGCAGGGAAGGGGTTAAATGGCTTTTATAAAAGCCCTTGGTGTTTAAAATTTTATTAAATATTTTTTAAATTATTTTATTTTATTTTTTTACTTGATCTGATCTGTCTCTCTCCCTTACTAAAAGTAGTTAGGGGGTTAATACACAATTGGCTAACAATCATAAAGAAGAAAATACAATTGCGTGGGCTGCAATAAATAGACAAGTGAACTGCAAAAAACAGGCATTAATAGCAGAGTTGGAAAAATAGGCAAGTTGGAGAATTGTTAGGACCTGACTATTTCAGTTAGCATTTCAGTTAATGGATCCCTTTAGCTAAAAGGCAGCCACAATGGATCTAATAGTACCGAACAGTTCTCAGACATACAGTCATTTCAGAAATTATGAATGACAAACAATGCCGAACTATATTATATAAACAAATTACAGGAAGGGTCAATGGTCACCCAAATAAGCATATAAGGATAACAGGTGCAACTGCATATATTTATTTCTAAAGTATTTTACCAGGAAGGATACAGTGATATTGTGCTCATTTTCAAGTACACCCACATATACACACTGTGTTACAGCAGATTAACACAGCCGGAAACACAGCTTTCTTCTACTGAAATGATTGTACTTTGCAATGCAAAGAGAACTCTGTACAACAAACAGTAAAGCATCACTTTTTTTTTTTTTTTTGCAACTTTTGGAAAAAGTGTCTGACGGCTCATACCCTCTCTGTGAATGAACAATTAAAAAGATTACACAAAGACAAGACCAGCCAAATAGCTCTAAAATAGCTCCAAATTGACACAAAGAAACATAAGAAGGGAAATGTCTGCCTTTCAGATAAACACCAGCTCATACAGCAGCTTATTACAATGTTACAGGTTTATCTGACACTTCACCAGCTACATAGGGGGCAGCAGATGCTGAATGCCTTAGTCTTAATCATATGGTTGTTGGATTCAAGGGAGCTCCAGCATGAACTCTCACAGGGTAAATACAGTGTCAAAATCAACACCGCCATGGATTGCACAGTTTCACATAAAGAAGGGAATTGTAGGATAAGAACTATTTGATATACCGTATTTGCTAGAATATAAGACGACCCTGATTATAAGACGACCCCCCAAACTTTGGATATTCCTTTAGGAAAAAAACTAAAAGCCTGAATATAAGACTACCCTACAGGAAAAAAGTTCAACTTGTATATATTCACATGTAAATTGCTTTTTAATATTTAATAAAAAATATATGATATAAAAAAATGCATTTCTTGTTTTTATTTCCTTTTATGTGCCAATACTGCCTCTCTCCCCCTCCCCCCCCCAGCATTGTCTCTCTCTTCCTCTCCCCCCGTGTTATCGGTCTCTCCCTCCCCCCAAACTTTTCTCTCTCTCTCCACCTGCCTCTCTCCTTTTCTCTCAATCCCCCCCTCCAACTCATCTCTTCCCCCTCCCCTTGTCTCTGTCTCTCTCCCCCTCCCCTTGTATCTGTCTCTTCCCCCCCTCCCCTTGTCTGTGTCTCCCCCCTCCATCCCCTTGTCAGTCTCTCCCCCCTTCCATTGTCTCTCTTTCTCTCCCCCCCTCCCCTTCAGATTGTTTCTTTCCCTGGTGGCTATCGTGCAGGTATCCTTCATGCTGCCCGACACTTCCATTCATTATGGCGAACAGCCGGTCTGTCATAATAGACGGAAGTGTCGGGTAGCATGGAGGATGTCAGCACGTATCGTGCAGACATCCCCTGGCTGCTCGAATCTCCTGGTGGCTAGAGGGACAGCCGGAGGATGTCTGCACGATACACACAGACATCCTCCGCTGATGCCCGGCACTTACGCCGGGACTTTTATGATGAAGCTGGAAGGACCCGGCTTCATCATAGAAGTCCCGGGCGGCAGCAGAGGATGTCTGCACGCATCGCGCAGACATCCACCTGCTGTTATCGAGGGGGATCCAGGTCCCATGCAGCTCTGCGGGTGACCTGAATCCCAGTTTTATAATCTGACCTCGATTTGAGGTCAGACTATAAGACGACCTCGAATCTAAGACGAGGGGTCTTTTTCAGAGCATTTGCTCTGAAAAAAACCTTGTATTATATTCAAGCAAATACGGTATATTATATAAAGAGGGAACTGCATGGAATTGACAAGGGAATTCCAAAATAAAGGCCAAAATAGAGTATGAAGTATAGCTGAATTGGAAACTTTTTCCAACTTGGCTACTTTGGCCTTATGTGTGCAATTTCCTTCTCAATTCCCTTTTTCATGAATATAGTCCAAAATATACAGCATTATTGCCAACAATCTCCAGCCAGAATAAGGGACAGAAACAAAAGACACCTGACTCATTTAGGGTGCACCCTGGAAACCACATATTTTACAGAAAGGTATCTGCACGAAAAAACATCCTAATTAGTAGATCAAATCTATTTGAAACTAAGGAGCTTGCAGGCATTGTAGCTTAGTGTTTATCTTCTAGTAAGCCATGCATTCCGGCGCACGGTTTCCACTACAGGGTTAAATCTGATTCTCCTTAGCCTCATTCATCTAAAATCGAGCAAGCCTGCTTCTGCAGAGCTGAAATTATCTTCGTCTGGCAGGATTTTTCTTCTAATATGGAAGATCACATTTCCATATCGCTGATGGTGTTTTAAGGAATACATGAATAATGCATTTGCGCTCATGAAAGGGAAAGTGGTTCATACATAGTCCTGGAGGCCTGTGCTCTACAGCAGCAACAAACTCCCAGCGATTCATATGTAGTTAGGAAAATAAGATCTGTGCCAATATTATAGCCGGAATAGTGAGGATGCCCCTGTGCACACAAGACAAGACTAAGGCTACCAATCCCGAATAATAGAGCCTGACAAACTATGAATAACGTCTTTCAGGCAGATAAAGCCACCAGAATAATTTAACCATTTGGATATTAGTTTATAAATGTGCAGTGATTTCATTATTCAGAATGATTTATATCAAACATGTTTATTATGATTGGATTACATATGACTGGTTATTTGGTACCAAGGTGATGTGGACAGAAAAAAAGCCCCATTGAAGAACTATTGTCAGGAATTCTACATTGGCCGATTCCTGGTCTTGTTTTCTTTGGCAGATAGGATATATACATCCAGTCTGATCCAGTCAAAATCCCCCCAAAAAGCTGTAAATAACTGCAGTGGTGGAGGCTCTGGGTAAAATGACTCATGTAACTACTGTGACGTTTTGGAGTTTGGCCCAAAATATATTGCTAAATACAAAATATAGCATCTCTGGTGTGTTAGAATTTATTTAAGATTTCTGATTTAGAGTCCAGATAATCAACACGTCTGCAAATCAGCATATATTTCCCGACAAGAGTCACTGGTGGCGACTCACTAAAAGTAAGTGCAGATGATTTTAGGCGAGATGAACATTGCACCTCAACCACTTGAAGAGATATAACTCCTCCACAGCAACACTTAAAGGGACTGTCTAGTTCACAAAATGCATCTTCCAAATAATAATGCATATTAATGTGTTTTTAAAGTACTTTAAAATGCATGTCTTACATTTTGCATTGTTTAAAATATAAAATACTTACAGCTAGAAGAAATTGTGAAATTACAGCAGTTATTCAAGGACTGACCACACTAGCTGAGTAATTTCCTTTTTTTTTTTGGCTTCAGGAACCTATGAGAATAATGCCATTCAAATGAATGGAATATCCTGTCTCTCTAATGATGTCATCAGACAAAGTGTTGCACTGTTAAGAGATCCTACTGTGTACAAGAGCAAGGTCACTCATAGGCCACACAATAGACTCAATTTGAGGAGGACAGGAAGCGACTATATGAAACAAAACTTTATATCCTCAGTGTCTATTATATAATCAGTTCTGCCACACCTTCAGTAAACATGCAGAGTAATCACTGGGGGAGGGCTTGATTCAAATATTAAAAATGTGATTTATACAGAATGCCTGCATCAAATCACACAGGGATAAAAGCCTGTGCATTATACAAGCAGTGATCTTCATCTTGCACCAAAGTGAGTTTGGGGGCTAGATTGTCCCTTTAAGACATATTGTCACTTCTGTGTGATTAAAACATATTACAAACAATGCTCCTAGAAACTTATTTTAGACGTTTTAGTTGGCAGTATTGAATGGTAGGTGATATTTTTGACCCCGAACTTACCTCCTGCAATGGTGAAGATGATTATGTCCTTCCCTACTATTGGCTCAGCAATTGATTTCTCACTGCTGCCACTGAGTGCTTCACCATGAGAAGACGTCTCAATAGTCTTTACATTTGCAAAAACTATAGCTTGATAACTTATGACCGGTGCACAGCTTTAATAAAGGCAGGTAGATGTTCATCTCTCCTCAACTGCACCTCCCTTTTAGTAAATAGCTCCCATATGGTTATGTGGGGTACATCAGTACATATATCTTAGATACACACAAACTATGTACTCAGCATTACAAAATAATGTTAAAATTAAACATATTTTAACATTTACACACACGTTCACATGTCTTATATATATGATTCAGTGCCCTCCCACTAATACTGGTAAATATGAGCAAAAGAAAGCTGTGAAAAATCGTCTTTATTGTCTATCCTTTGGATATTTTCTTCCGAAGATAAACAAAAATACCCTGCTCTTGTGGAAATGAAACAATTGCAAAAACAACACAGATTTATCAAAAAGAAAAGGTTAAATATATATGTGGCACACTTATTGGCAGTCTTACGAATTCATAGGGTCAAAATATATTTGAAGTATATTCCCACTGATATTTTCCCATTTTTAGTACACCTGGATGACTAGGAACAGGAAGTTGTTCAATCATGACTTCCTGTTTCACAAGGGTATAAATATCAGATAACATATAGGCCAAATTCCCTTCATCATAGTCGGTAAGACTAAGGAATAAAGCTGGTATGTGCTGCAAAAGGATGAGCTTCACGAAATGAGAAGTGGCTATAAGAAAATAGTAAAAGAATTGAAAATGCCAAATTCCACCATCAGGGCAATAATTAAGAAGTTCCAGGCAACCGAAAATGTTATTAAGAAACCTGGAAGTGGATGTGTGCCAAGTAACACAGATGGAGAATTGCAGAGGTTAGTTTTCTTTTGGGGTCAGAAAGTATCCGAACCTACAATCCAACGTCACCAACATCACCACAAATTGATGGGAAAGGTTTCAATAATAAATAAAAAAAAAAAGCCTCTACTCTCAACCAAAAAACAAACTCAGCTGTCTTCTGTTTGTCAGACACTACTAGAACTTCAAATGGGATCGGGTTCTATGGTCAAATGAAACCAAAAGAGAGCTTTTTGGAAATAAGGTAGCCATATGGAAAAGTACCTCATGCCCATTGTAAAATATGGCTCTTTTATGTTTTTGGGCTGTTTTTTCTGCCAGAAGACATTTTGTTAGGATACATAACATCATAGACTATCACATATTAACAGATATTAAATTGGACTGCCCCTGCCAGAATGGGCCATTGTTGCATCTTCCAGCAGGACAATGATCCAAAACAAAATTGGTTTACTGACCACAAAATCAAGGTCCTACCATGGCCATCCCAGTCCCCTCACTTGAACCCCATTTAAAACCTGTGGGGTGAACTTAAGTGGAGAGTCCACCAGCTGATGGACCTCAAAATTTGAAGGATCTGGAGAGATTTTGTATGGGGGAAATGGTTTCAAAACTCTTGCCATGTAGTCTCCATCCTAGTCAAGCATTAGAGGAAAAGGCTCAGCTGTAGCACCAGTCTTGTTTTTGCAATTTTTTGTTATCCATGAGAGCAATAAAGATAATTTTTCACATCCTTCTTTGCTCATATTTATCACGGTTGCCAATATTAGTGGGGGGCACAACACACATGCATACATACACACATATCAAAGATACAAGATTGTAAGATACTATCCTCACAAATTCTCATTAAAAACTTGAAAGAAAAAAAGAAGAGAAGCTAATCATATCAATTTGCTTTTGAAGTCTATACATTTCAAAGGGTCCTTTTTACAGAGCAGAATGATAGAAGGTGAAATTAGAAGCAAATACATATTTAAATGCCAAAATTTAGACCATTAACTGGTAAACAGTGATTCATAGCAGTGATGTCCAATAGTTTGCTGGTCAGTATGAAGTAAAAACAAATGGGCAATGAAGGCTTTGGGGGCTATTTACTTAAAAGTGAGTCGCAGGTGAGTTGAGGTGAAATGAACCAGTTTAGCTATACATTTTGCAGGGACAAGCCTGGTGATTTTGCTTAGTGAGGGAAATTGCCCAGGTTTGTGACTGCACAATGTATAGCTAAACTGATGAGATGAAATGTTCATCTCATCTCAAGTCACCTGCACCTCACTTTTAGTGAATAGCCTCCAGTAGTTTCAGTACTGCATTTGGTTAACGGTACTGTATCACCCAAACATTATTTTTACTGTGAATCTAGAGAATAAAATTATTGAAAATGATCTATACATTGTTTAAGCAAAGCGGCAAGCAAATGGCTAAGTTAGAAGACTCCACAGACATATTTAAAACACATTTTTCTCCTAATTTAGGAATTTTCTTGCAGTTTTGCTAATACAATGTATAGATCATTTTCAATCATTTTTTATTCTCTACAGGCACAGTAAAAACAACAGTCCCTTAACAAGTTTATGTAGTCTTTGATATTGATTTTGGTTTAATAGTCTTCAATTTGATATATAGGAACCGTGCCTCCTGTGTTTTGACTGTGCCCATGGTTTGTTGAATTAGAACATAATAATGTTTTCTTGACTAAGCACTAGCCTTTTGCACTGATGGCAGAACTAGTTTAATTTCATAAGTTTATGGTTTTTGTTTGGAAAGCATTGATATAATGGGTGCCTTGAAAGTACAATATACACACACACACATATTTATAAATACATATGTAATATACACACCGATCAGCCATAACATTATGACCACTGAACGATGTCAAGCTGGTGGAGGCAGTGATGGTGTGATGCTTTGGTCAATGTTCTGCTGGGAAACCTTGTGTCCTGCCATTCATGTGGATGTTACTTTGACATGTACCATCTACCCTTTAATGGAAACTGTACTCCCTGAAGGCATTTGCCTCTTTCAGCAGGATAATGTGCCCACAACAACAAATTCCAGTCAGATGCCCAGTAATATTATGCCAGTCAGATGCCCGGGAATATTGTGCCAGTCAGAGCCCAGGAATATTGTGCCAGTCAGAGCCCAGGAATAGTGTGCCATTCAGATGCCCAGTAATATTATGCCAGTCAGATGCCCAGGAATATTGTGCCAGTCAGATGCCCAGGAATATTGTGCCAGTCAGAGCCCAGGAATAATGTACCAGTCAGATGCCCAGGAATATTATGCCAGTCAGATGCCCAGTAATATTGTACCAGTCAGATGCCCAGGAATATTATGCCAGTCAGAGGCCCAGTAATATTGTACCAGTCAGAGGCCCAGGAATATTATGCCAGTTAGAGCCCAGGAATATTATCCCAGTCAGATGCCCAGGAATATTATGCCAGTCAGATGCCCAGTAATATTTTGTCAGTCAGATGCCCAGTAATATTTTGCCAGTCAGTGCCCAGTAATATTTTGCCATTCAGATGCCCAGTAATATTATGCCAGTCAGAGCCCAGTAATATTATGCCAGTCAGAGCCCAGTAATATTATGCCATTCAGATGCCCAGTAATATTATGCCAGTCAGTGCCCAGTAATATTATACCAGTCAGATGCCCAGTAATATTATACCAGTCAGATGCCCAGTAATATTTTGCCAGTCAGTGCCCAGTAATATTTTGCCATTCAGATGCCCAGTAATATTTTGCCATTCAGATGCCCAGTAATATTATGCCAGTCAGAGCCCAGGAATATTATGCCAGTCAGATGCCCAGTAATATTATGCCAGTCAGATGCCCAGTAATATTATGCCAGTCAGATGCCCAGTAATATTATGCCAGTCAGATGCCCAGTAATATTATACCAGTCAGATGCCCAGTAATATTTTGCCAGTCAGTGCCCAGTAATATTTTGCCATTCAGATGCCCAGTAATATTATGCCAGTCAGTGCCCAGTAATATTATGCCAGTCAGATGTCCAGTAATATTATGCCAGTCAGTGCCCAGTAACATTGTGCCAGTCAGATGCCCAGGAATAAAGTGCCATTGCAATGCTCGTTATACCTCCCTCCTCCCCCGCATCCCCATCACTTACCTCCAGCTGCTGTGTCCCCGGCCGGACGCCTTTCGCAGAGTTTCCCTCCTGCACAGGGGAGGGAAACAGTCACTGGATCCGGATGTGACGTAACGTCACATCCGGTCGCGGTGGGTTTTTTTTTTCTTCTTCTTTCTGCAGCCGCATCCGCTGCGGCTGCCCAAAAAAAAAGGGAAAAAAAAGGTAAACAGTGGGGAGCGGGGGGTGCCGGCACCCCCCGCGGGCCGTATTAATTTCGGCGGCGGGCCGTACTTTGAGGACCCCTGATCTAGGGGATGTGCTTACAGGACTTAAAGGTTCTGCTGCTAACGACTTGGTGCCAGATACCACAGCACACCTTCAGAGGTCTAGAGGAGACAATACCTCGATGGGTCAGGGTTGTTTTGACAGCAAAAGTACACAATGTTAGGCAGGTGGTCATAATGTTCCGACTGATCAGTGTATGCCAACATGGCATTTGAAGCCTAACATATAAAGACAAGTCCACATTAAAACAAAGAACAAAGTGAGGTAGGACAACTGGACATAGAACAAACAACCAAAACATATAAATCCAAATAACACTAGGGTGCATGCAATAAGGAGTAGTCCCCAACTACCCAGAAAAATCAATATATACAAAGATGCAGCACACCAAATTTAGCAAAAGTAAAAAATAACCTTTAATACATTCATTAAAAGAATGAATACATATAAAATGAATACAACACTATTATAATTCAGGCCAAATCAAGGCCAATAATAGATGATATATCAAATAGAAAAAAAATACATAAGGTACAGATAAAGGGAGAAAAAAAAACGAAAAAACAACAACTGGATAAACTTACAGAAGAAGCCGAGACCAGGATGAATGTACCCAGTTGAACTAGCTCCCCAAACTCGGCTAAATGACTTCTACAGGAGGAGCTAGATGAAAATTAAAACAAAGAACTAGCTTATTTTGTATCAATTAATGTGACCACGCTGGTATTTTAATTTAGGGGCGCTTATGGAAAATGCATAGATCAGGGCTTCAGTGGGTAAAATGAGGTATGGAGACTGGCCTACATTTAGTGATTACAAACCTCGACTATATAGTTTGTCATAATCCATGAATAAAATGGAGATGTGGTCACTTGTTTTATCCAGAAAACTCATCCAACTGAGCCAAAAACAGACCAGTCAAGAGAAGCCAGGGAAATGGTACCTCCATTGAGTTTCAAATCAGTATTCTTGAGAATTCACATTATCCCTGAAAACATTCCATTAAAATACAGCTTTTATGAAAGCTGAGAATCTCACACAGCGATTGGCAATGCTGGTCAAAGGATAAAATGACAATGTACCTTTAAAAGTGCGTTTATCCCTGTAGAAAGGTCACTGAACAGGTTACTTTAACTAGAAGCACAAGTGCCTCTTTTGTCCTTAGGATGTTAAAAGTGTTACCCACAATATACAGTAATGTTCCATCACAGCCTTTTACGTACCTCTTACTACGTGACCTTTGTCATTTACATGTGGCATATGAGTCACTGATTACTGCAGTTTCTAGAAAGAGCATGCCAGATCAGGGTTTTCCCTTCTCTTAATATGATACATGAAATCTTCTTGATTTAGAAACAGATCTGATAGATTAGATTACCAACAGTGCAAACAACCTAGGCTTTTGGCTACAGTGGTCTATATGAAGAAAAACAAAAATCACACACACAATGCGCACAACCTCCACTGTAGCATGTAATGGACACTCCCCGATAGTGGCATTCATGCATATATCCGTGGTGGTTGGCCCCATAAAGGACCTGCCTGCTGCACCAAACCAAGGCTATGCAGCCCAATGTATATGTTATTGAACTAGAGTCTCAGTGCACTGGAGTGGTTTATATCTAGGGAAATAAGCATGAACACACACACCAATACATATTAAATGTATAACACAACACTATTCATTACTGTGATGCAAGAACAACTTTTATATATATATATACATATACAAAATCCAAAGATCAGCGCACTCACCTCAAAGCAGGTAGGAGAAAAACTCTTAAAGCTATAGGTTACAATAAAGCTACTTAAAAACACCTGTCTTACTAAGATAACAAAATTGGAGATTTAGTCACATATATGGCCATATGATGCTAAGCCCACCACTACGTCAAAGTACTCCAATATTGGTGGGTCCTAACACTAAATACTGTTGCTTATAGGGCTTAATCTCTTTATATGTATTACTTACCAGGTACCAAAAGGCCTTCCTATTGTATAATACAGAGACACTCCTGAAATATATATATAGATATAGGAAACATTTAAAATCCTATTGTTCTGGCCAATGTTTTTACGACATGCTTTTCTAAGCACAGGTAATGAAGTAAAAGCTACAGGCTTAGACTTTGGAACAAAAGTGCATACATGCACATGGGTTGCCACCTCAGCAGAAGTTACATCCAGTAGACCATCCTAAAATACACCTGCCCACATACTAGTCATTATGGGATGGCAAAGATGGCCTGGTGTTATGTCCATTATATTCTACACCACTTGTACTTTCCCAGAGCAGTGATGCCAATGGATTTCCTACCATTTAATTTAATTTGAAGCTCCTGCATGACTACGAATGAATGTTTGTGCAGACAGTGCTAAAAGTGCACAAACAGTGCTTAAATAGCTTGCCCTATGAGATGGTTGAACAATTACAGAAGAAACCTTTCCATTAGCAGTCTAGCACCAGTCTGGTGATGCCTATAAAAGGTGTCCAAAGCAGAAATGCAAGCCAAGTGTCCTCTGCACAAGCAACTCCTCATCCACAGACCTACAGTTTAACCTGTACTAATCATGTCCTTCTTATTTCCCTCTGCAGTTATATATATTCTATATAAATACACTAATGTTCAAAAGTTTGTTTTTTGAAGAGAAAAAAAAAAAGTTACATTTGTCCATTAATATATAATCGAATGGATCAGAAATACAGTGTAGACCTTGTTAAAGGGACAGTCTAGTCCCCAAACTCACTATGGTGCAAGATGAAGATTACTGCTTGTATAGTGCACAGGCCTTTTTCCAATGTGATTTGATGCAGGCATTCTGCATAAATCACATTTTTAATATTTGACTCAAGCCCTCCCCAGTGATTACTCGGCAGCACTGATTTATATAGACACAGAGGATTTTGTTTCATATAGTCACATCCTGTGCTCTTCCAACTGAATACCATATTTGCTTGAATATAAGACGAGGTTTTTTTCAGAGCAACTGCTCTGAAAAAGACCTCTTGTCTTATATTCTTACCTCATATCGAGGTCAGACTATAAGACTGGGATCTCAGCGGGGGACCAATGTGCGCAGACATCCTCCACTGCTGCCCAGCATGTCTGTCGGGACTTCTGCCCGGCATGTCTGTCGGGAGATTTGGGCAGCTGGGGGATGTTATGACGGAAGCTGGGAGGTCCAGCTGTCCGTCATAATAGACGGAAGTGTCGGGCACCATGGAGGATGTCTGCACATATCGTGCAGACATCCCCAGGCTGCCCCCACTAGCCACCAGAGAGGCAACGTTGGGGGGGGGGGGGGGGAGACAGAGACAAACAACGCTGGTGGGAGACAGAGACAGACAACGTGAGGGGGAGGGAGGGTGGGAGAGAGAGACAGACAACATTGGGGGTAGGGAGGGTAGGAGAGAGAGAGACAGACACTATTGTGGGGAGGGAGGGGGAGCATTGGGAAAGTCAGGTGGCTAGGGGCAGCATTGGCACATAAAAGGAAATAAAAACAAGAAATGCATTTTTTTATATCATAATTTTTTATTACATATGAAAAAGCAATTTACATGTTAAAATATACAAGTTAAACTTTTTTCCTAAAAGGCAGTCTTATATTCAGGCTTTTAGTTTTTTTCCTAATAGAATATCCAAAGTTTGGGGGGTTGTCGAGGAAATACAGTACATTATGTGGACTCTGAGTGACCTTGCTCTTGTACACAGTAGGATCACTTAACAGTGCAACACATTGTTTGATGACATCACTAGAGAGATAGAAAATTATATTTGAATGAAATTATGCTCATTGGCTCCTGCGGCAAAAAAAAAGGAAATCACTTACTAGTTAAGTGCTAATTTCACCTAGCTGTAAGTATTTTATATTTTAAGCAATGCAAAATGTAAAACATGCATTTTAAGTACTTTGAAATCACATTAATATGCATTCATATTTGGAAGATGCATTTTGGGCACTAGACAATCCCTTTAACGTTGTAAATGACCATTGTAGCTGGAAACAGCTGTTTTGTAATGGTGTTAATATATACACACAAACACACACATCTTCTTTAGAATGGGAACCATTATTTCTAACTTTGAGACTGTATTTCCTATCCATTTTACAACCCATTTTATGTATGTTTTCACGGACAACAAACAAATTTTTAGGTGGCCCCAAACTTTTGAACGGTAGTGTGTGTGTGTGTGTGTGTGTGTATATATATATATATATATATATATATATATATATATATATATATATATATATATACACATACATACACACACACACACACACACACACCTTTATAAAAGTGTGCATTATGGTATTGGACATTGCAACTTATTTAAAGTCTTTTCATAGTTCAGTTTTCATATGTGATGTATGTTTTTTTTCCCCCTGTGTATTAAAAGGATTTTACCCGACTGCATGGTGTACCATATTAAAAAAACTTTATTACAGTGATCTCTCAACACCACATTTCAAAACTAGGTCCAATCAATTGACAAGATACATTTCCTTTTATGAAAAGAATAATTAAATGGTATATAAAGTATTAGGATTATCAAAATAACAGAAGCTTCAAAGCCATATCCATAAAGTAAAACTTTAACTTATTAATTCATGCTCCAGAAAGGCTCCATCTCTCCCTGAGGTACTTCCCTTTTCAGTGAACAGATTGTAACCTATTATTTGCAGTCCATTTTACTATCACACTTCTGATAACACCTAACTACAATGCACAGCTGTTCACTAGAAGGAGGTAGAAGAAGAAAAAAAAAACCTCCTATAATGTATATTTGGCTATAAAAAAAAGGCCTGCAAAGACCCAGGCCTCCAGCCAGGTCTGAAGACTTTATTGTACACAGTAGAGATTGGGGAACATGAAAGAGTAAAATAGAATGAGTAATGGCCATATCATCACTAGTGTAACTACTAGGGTTAACTGGCTGAAAAAGCAGAGAGACATTTGTTAACAGAGCATCAGTGAGACACCATTTTTACCTCCCCCATTTAATGCTCCTTAGAGGCATAGAACACTTTGCAATATGGCCTGGCGTAGACAGAAAATAAAGGGTTAAGAAACCAGGAGAGCAATTTGCATTTATGGCCTACTTCCTGTTTCCAAAATACAATTTAACTGTTTTTGCTTTCTTTTTCTTCCCCTCTCAGTCTTTTATGGCAGGGCATAAATATCACCAAATTGTCAAACCCCAGCTATTTTGTGTGTTACCTCTACAAATAGGTCTGATTTCTGGCAAGCAATAAAACACTTACAGCCGAATTCCTGTAGCTCTTTGATATCCAGAGCCTGCCCAAGGGAGCTTCTAACTCCAACATATACACTACATGATCCAGCAACACAGACAGAGGTTGAACAAACACCACTAAACATACAAAGCATGGTGCTTTCTTATGCCAAGATCTACGAAGTAAATATCACACAATTCTCATCTTGTTGTGCTGTATGGCAAACTATCATTTATTTATAGCACCACATTTCTCAGACAAACCCTGTTATACTAATGATCCCCTGCTGATGTCATAGGTTCTGTCAAGGAATTCAGTTATCTTGTAGCATACATAAAGGGGGACTTGCGTAATTTACATTTACAGATCTACTCAATAAAGAGAATTGCATGGAATTAGTACAGGAATTTCAAACTTAAGGCCAAAGTGGCTGAATAGCAAAAAATCTCCCATTCAGCTGCATTGGAAACATTTTCCAACTCTACTACATTGGTCTAAAGTTTGAGATTGCCATCTCAATTCCCTGAAATTCTCTCTTTATCGAGTAAACCCTTTAGATCTACATTTGGAGGAACATTCCACCTAACCTGCAGAATGTAAGTGCTTCAGTGGCAAAATTATTTAATCACTTCACATATTGCACTGTTTTTATTAACCATTTAAAAAAGAATGAAGAATGAGATTTGCTTTCAGTAATGGACATTCCCCAGTTATGGGTCAGTCTGACAGACAAGGCTTTGCTAATGCTTCTTTTAACCTGCCAGGCCTGTAAGTGAGCATCTGCACAGACCATGCCCACAAACAGACACTCATTAAATGCTTGTGACAAAGCCAATTGGCTTATATGATCACTGTGACAACCAACGAGCAGGACGATTTCAGGAAGGAGTTAACATAAATGCCATACAGTAGCTAGCACTTCCCTTGCTTTTTTAAAGGCGGCCATTGGTAAAGATAGCTGCCTACAAACATCAGTGCTGTACCCATCACCATAGAGAACTTTTGTGAGAAGTTTTATTCATGTGACTCTAAACCGTACAATTGAAGGAGAATCTGCCATATCTAGGCAGAAACTATATAGAAAATATTGCATAGAGCACTTATAGGGAATTACCTTGCCTGTCCCTTAAAAAATGTTCTATAAGGGACTATATCAACCAAAATATTGTTTTTACTGTGAATGTAGAGCGATGATCTATTCATTGTGTTACCAAGCAAATGCATAAATTAATTAATTTAAGTGTGTATAAAATGTGTGTGTTGTCTCAGATCACATTGTGGTATCATATGTAAATTACACATTTCCCATTGAATAGTAGATCATTTGCATATGTCGTCACAGCGGATGGCATGAATATGGAAACACCACAGACATTATGCATTTGCTGCAATTCTACTAACACAATGTATAGATCATTCTTCATCATTTATCTCTACATTGACAATATATACAACGCCTAGTTATTTAACCCTTTTCTGTGATTCGGACTGTTTGGAAATGTTCCATCCTTCGTGAAGTTTTAACACTTCTGAGGTGTTTGCATTTAGCGGTTATTTACACGCACACACACAAAAAAATCATATAGGAAGGGCTTTCTTTAGATACCATTATTTTGATCATATAATTTAAAAGAATAATGGAAAACAAAAACACACACCTTTTCTAACTTTTATTGGAAAAATCTTTTACACATTGACAAATGCTAATTAAAAAAAAAATAAAAACTACTAAATATATTCTAATATTTGCCTAGAGTTTAGAAACTTGTTTTACTTTATTTTGCAAGTTAAAGGGCAAAAAGTAAAAATTGCACATTGCTTTAAAAAGGGCTCGACAAACCCCGGGCGCCAGGTCGCCGGGTGCCGTTACCTTCATGGCCCCGTTGCCGCTGCCATTAGTTTGTTTTGGATTTTTGCAGCGCGAGGGAGGAAGCCTGTGCGGAATACACAGACAGCAAGCTCCGCCACCTCGCGCAACGCGTGTGTGAGTGCTGGGTGTCGTCACTTGATAACTCAGCCGAAAGAGCAATGAGGATCGGTTGCAGCACGAATGTTCCCCCTCTCTGCTGCCTTACCTCATTGCAGGGGAGGGGGGAACATTCATGCTGCAGCCGATCCTCATTGCTCTTTCGGCTGAGTGCTGGGTTGTCAAGTGATGACACCCAGCACTCACACAAGTTAAGAAAGGGGAAAAAAAAAAAAAAATACCTGTGTGAGGTGTATATGTGTATGTGTGAGGTGCAAGTGTGTATGTAAAGTTGGTGGGGGTGTGTGTGTACATGTGAAGTGGGTGGGGGGTGTGGTGTGTATGTGTGAGGTGTATTGTGTATGTGTATGTGTGTATGTGAAGTAGAGGGTGTATATGTGAAGTGGGTGGGGTGTGTGAGGTGTATATGTGTATGTGTATGTGTAAGGTGTATGTGAAGTAGGTGTGTGTGTGTGTGTGTGTGTGTGTGTATATGTGAAGTGTGTGTGTGTGTGTGTATATGTGAAGTGGGGGTGGGTGTATATGTGAAGTGGGGGGTGGTGTATATGTGAAGTGGGTGGGGGTGTGTGAGGTGTATATGTGTATGTGTAAGGTGTATGTGAAGTAGGTGTGTGTGTATATATGTGTGAAGTGGGGGGTGTATATGTGAAGTGGGGGGTGTATATGTGAATTGGGGGAGCTATATATGTGAAGTGGGGGAGCTATATATGTGAAGTGGGGGAGCTATATATGTTGTTAAGTGGGTTGGTGTGTGGGTGTGTATGTGAAGTGGGTTGGTGTATGTGTGTGTGTGTGTGTGTGTGTGTGTGAAGTGTGTTGGTCTGTGTTTGTGGTGTATATGTGAAGTGGGTTGGTGTGTGTGTTTATGAATTGCGTGTATGTTTGCGTGATTGTCTGGCTCCTAAAAATTTTTGCTGGCTCCTAGAATCAAATTAAATTTGTCAAGCCCTGGCTTAAAAATGATCACATTTTAGCCCTAACATAAGGCAAACTTTATTTTAATATAATCTGTGGGCTGGTGGTGTTTGGGGAACCTAGACAAGCAGTAATTAGGGTCTCTCTGCCCCACGATTGCTGCACTGCAGGTAGAGAATAAAGCGGTCAAAAACAGGCACGGGCTTTGACAGCTAAAAACATCTGAGCCAACAGCGATCATTTGTGACGGACGGGGCCTCCGCAGACATGGCTAGAGCGCCTCAGTCCCAAGACACAAAGCCATGTCAGTTTTACCCCGATCGCAATATGCCAGCAGGCATTCCACAATCAAAACGGCTGGACATACCATTGTCATGAAGTGGGTATGGTAGATTAGCCATAACTTGGTTTTTGTTTTTTTACAAAACTTATGTTCCTCTATATTTCTTGATTAAGTACAGATAGCACACCTTTAGAAGTGAGTAATTCATGTAAGTCATTTTATCACATCATAAAAAGTGAGGAACTAAACATATAAATGAATAGAAATATAATTTAGAACAACCATTGTATTAATTTATTACTCTACCTATAGTTGAAAGCGACAATGTTTTAAAGCTTATCAGTTTAAGAAACGTAATGTTTGGAAAGGTAATGGAAAGGGGAGCTTGCAAAGTCCTCCACTTCCCAAATCCTCCCACTAAAAAGGCCTGGACATCCAGACGGACTAATCTTTATCAGCACTTGTAAGTGATTTTAATCTATTTTAGAATATTTGAAGTCACTCATCTGGGGGGATTAGCAAAGGCTTTCAGATACTTTTATTTTATGGTGCCGTTGCCTTTCTTGATTTGGTTTTGAAGAGAGAAAGGCTACAAACAGTGTAATAAACTCACAGCTGCAAAGGGTTGAGAAGTGCCTGGAGGTGGCTTAATAGTGGAATAGCCTTTTATACGCTTCCTTTGCTTGTACATGCTGAGCAGTTATCTCCCTGATAAGGCCATTACTAAACTCACTCCAGATTAATTGAAAAAATACCACACACAATGATTTGTTGCCTTTTATCTGTACTTCTCTTTTGTCAGAGAGAAAGGATTTAAGATCATGTTTAGTTGAGGAAATCAGAAGGATGAATATCTCTTGAGAATAATAAACATAGGGGCAAGGTGTCATGGGGGTGCTAGGCATGGGGCATTCAATGAATAATCAAAAAGTACTAGAGCAAAAATAATTGTATACAGAACTATGTTAGACAATTAGACAGATGTTTTGGGTTTTTTAAAAAGCTATTTTTTAAAAACTCAGATATTAAAAAAAGGAGATACATTTAAAATGGTATTACTACAGCCATTCCAATTCCCAAAACATTAAAGAAAATCCATAGACAAATTGCGTGTTTAAAGATGTTTTAGCAAACCTTACCTGTTGCAAAAATAGAATTTAACATAGTAAAGCACCTTTTTTGCACCCAATAAAAACATATATTTTAATAAATTTAGACTATTAAATCCCAAGTCAAAAAAAATACAATACACAACTATGTAATTATCCATATTGAAATGCAAAACACAACATTTACATATGGTGATATATATAACGCTCTGGAATCAGTTGCAAAATTGCACAACTGTAATAATTAGTTGTCCCTTTAAGAAGACTTTCTAAGAGAGACAATATTGGTAACATCATGTAAAAATATCCCTAGCGTAAACAAGGGGGCTTTTCATCTATGTAATATAATAATATTGCACACAAGCATTCAAGTATTGCAAATCATTATCCACTTTTTTGTATATGACATTGTTACTAAAGAGGATATAAATGTTAGAAATCTATGTGTGCCAGCACAAGCACTGCTAATATCAAAAGTACTAGAATAGCCAAAAGGCAAACTGCAAGATCAGTATGTCTAAAGTCAGTACTGAAGACAAAAATTACATTCAAAATGTATTAGTGGGAATTTAAATAAAATAAACAATAACAAATAGAATAAAAGCAAGCTCAACACAGACTACACCTTTTCTCACCTGGGTCGATCCTATTTCTACATAAACTATAAGGTCTACTCAGGTAGCTCTTTTCCTGGGGAAAATTGGTGCTCCAAAACTTATTGCCTTATAACGTCCAAAAAACTATTAAAAAAGTTAAAACCATATTTCCAAATTCAGGCCAAATATTAGAATCTTTTTAGCATGGTTTTTCATTAGAGTTTGTATACATAAGGTTTGTATGATAACATTTTTCAAGTGAAAGTTGGACAGGTGTTTTTTTCCACATTTTACATCAGTTTTCGTTCATATATTAAATTATATGATATGATCATAATAATGGTCTTTAAAGCAAGCCCTTCTTGTCTTGAAAAAACAAACAAACTATTAAATAAATCTGTGTATGTACGGTAAATGAGAAAGAAGAAAATTACAGATAAACACAAACACCACAGAAAAACAGCCATTGTCACATCATGGCCAAAAACAGCCAGGTGCTCACCAAGGGGTTAATAATGTCAATCAGAATACCTTTTCATTGGACCAGATTATATTGAAGCAAACAGTAACATGTGCATGCATGTGCATGAATTAATCACAAGAATCAAAAGTGCAGGGCCATGCTCTTGTATTGCTATGAGTGTTGTGTTTATCAGCAACAGTTTTTGAATGACCTGGGCATAAAAGGGCCTCTGAAAAGTACAGCATTAAACAGCATATAGTGTCATGTGATGAGAAAATAGCCCTGAGACTAATCATGAACCAGGATTAAACAAAACATAACTGTGCAAAAGGGTCTGTATCACCTAAACATTGTTTATACTGTCAATGAAGATATTAAAACATGACTGAAAGTGATCTATACATTGTGTTGGCAAAACTGCAAGTAAACAGGAAAAAAAATGTTGTTAATGTGTCTGTGGAGTTTCCCCATTTATGACATCACCTGTGCTTTGCAAATTAGTCACTTCCTATTGGACACTGGTTAATATGCATATCAAGCCCCAGGTGATGTCATAAACAGGAGACTCCAAAGACTTATTTTAAACACAGTTTTCTCCTAATTTACTTGCAATTTTGCTGACACAATGTATAGACCACTTTCAATCATTTGTATGCTCTACATTCACAATAAGACAATGTTTAGGGGATATAGTCTCTTTAATAGTAAAAATCACTGCCAATATAACAAAATATCAGATCATAAGAATTGCATCAGCTTACGGGACTTAATGGGTGATATGTGTCATTGGATGAAATATATTGGTATCTACTGAACAGTGCTCGATTCTCAGCCAAAAGAAATAACAGATGTTAAGCCTGTTCTGTTACATGACGTCTCCTAGTCACATTTCAACAGGGAAAGCATCTGGAGTGCTGGAAATGAAGGTTTAGGGAAAGAGATCATAGAGAATAAGTTTAAACAGTTACTGTAGTAGTCAGCATTGGTCTTTAATGCACCTGGAAAAGCCAATAAATTGTCAGCAGCTGTAGCAACTGCTGAGTGGACAATCATTAGTTATTTAGCCAGATCAATAAGTAAGGTAATATAGGAACACAGGTAAACACTACTCAAAAAGGAAGATCTCAGCCTTTGTCTGCGTGTGAATGACATGGTCTGAGGTGGTTGTAGTTTAACCTTGGGTGGCAGAGGTGAGCACTATTACTTAATGTTAAAGAGGGTGTGTTGGCTATTTGGCATTTATAGTGAAAATGTAGAACAGACAGAAATGCTTAACATGTGTAACAGAATTGCATGAAAATTCATATGTTTAGTGTATGATCTATTTAGGACATCGCTTTGTGGGCTCATATGCAAATTAAATATTTTATAGTGTACTAGATCATTTCAGTAGGCAGCCAGAAAATTCATTAGCATGTAAGTTGGAAAGTCACGCTGCATGAGTCAATGATTTTTCTCCTAGCAAAAAAATTTAAAATCACTTTAAAGGGTTTTTTTGCCTTTTTTTGGCTCAGAAGGAAGAAGGAATTAGGAAGTACGGTAATAAAGGTAATTAATTGACTGGTCTTTTTTTTTTTTTTTTTTTTTATCATAAATAACAACATACCTCCAAACTTGTTCCCCCAGCAAACTGGTATGCCAGGGGGCAGACATTGGGAGGTAGCGTGTCAGCACTTTCAGCAACTGCAGTAACACAGTCACTTAAACCATCACCTAAACATACACATCGCAGGGAGGGGGGTTGGGGTGTCACAACGAGCTGTAGAATTCATAATCATTCTATGCTGTGCTACAAACGTTTTGAGAACTGTAAACTTGGGTGGCATTGCAAGGGGTTATCAGGACTGTCAATCTAAACATTGTTTTTACTGTGATTGGAGAGAATAAAAAATGCTGCAAAATTATCTATATTTTGTAAGCAACTCCATAATATAAGAGAAATAAGTTTTAAAAGGTAGTGTAGTCTTCTGATTAACAAAAAAAAAAAAATCAACATTATCGAAAAACAGTTCATTTGAATTTAAAAAAATGTGTCATAAATCAGAAGTCCTCACAAACTCATAATTTTATGTATTTGCTTACAATTCTGCAGACACAGTGTATGGACTACTTTTCATAAATCTGTATTCCCTACAATCACAGTATAAACACTGTTTAGGTGACAGAGTCCCTTTAACTTGTGAAAATCCAGGAAGTAAAGTCAGGTAAACTGGCACAATCAGATAAGAATAGCTACAGAAGGACTGTGAGCGCCAAAGTGCCCCTGCATACTACATTTGTATTGAATTTTCAATGCCCATGAGCTGAATTTGGTGAATTTCTATGACAATTTTGAGAGAGATTAAACTAATAATCTCCACATTCGAAAACAGGCTTTTCCTCAACAAATAATTACAAAACCATTTTCTACTGACTCATTGTATTTATTTATAAAACGGTTAAATCAGTAAAAATATACAGAGATACATTTAGTTTTAAAACGTATGTAAAATAATCATTTGATAAGAAGCCTGCTTAAAGACCTGGTATACCATCACAGAACAAATCATATTAGAGCGGCTAACGAAACTCCATTGTTAGCCGTCATGACTTGAACAGATATTCAACTAGGCAGCATTGAGTAACCTGGTATTGAATTCACAGTATTACCACCAGTAACTTCAAGGCAGGCTTGGCCTGAGCTGACCTGAGTTGGCTACACAAGAGCTAAAACTTGGGTTTAATGAAAAGCCCCTCAGGGAAGACGTGTATACAAAGATGAAATATAAAACTACATACTCACCGTGGTGAACAAACCATGTTATTTTTATGTTAGACATACAGTTTAACTATGTGTTTTCCCAACCAGAGTGGCAAACACGAATAAAAAGTAATAATAATTTATAATAGAAAAAGAATCAGCTCAACTTTTTTTGGGATATTAATAAAAAATACCTATTTTCTTTATGCAGGTTAAGGACACGTTTTAAATATTTAAATATCGAAATGTTCTTTGAACATAAGAGAATTACAAAAAGCTAATGTTAATATTAAAGTAAACAGCTATGAATACATGTATTAGTGAAGCAAACGTGGTCACTGTTGGATTTTTCATTAAGCATGTTTATCAGCATACTGTTGCTTAAGACTATTTTCAAGTTAGACTCTGTGGAACTTGTGTTTCCAACAACCACAAACTACACAGACCGAAAAAATAAAAAGGGATTCATTCACCAAGTCCAGAGTGTAGGCAGAGTTAAGTGACGTGCTATGTAGAGAGACAGGTTGTGCTCCTCAAAGCAGCGATCTACTCCTCAGAAGCTCTGTGTAGTATTATGCATAAGCTGAAATTAGGTTATACAAAGGAGTCAAAGGGTACTAATGTCCCTTCTTTAGCTGAACATGTTTGCTTCTCAGAGCACTTCTTTATACAGAACATATTTTACAGCTAGTAACAGATACAGAGTAACGGCTAAATATTGTAATGCAGCTATATGTCAATACTGAAACAATACATGCTTGTAATAGTAAAGAAAACCAGGAAGTGCATTTCACAGCAATTGAAATAATGAAAAGAAAAACTACTGAAATATTAAATTCACCACAACTTTGTTACATAAATCTTAAAGGACAACTGTCAACAACAAAAAAGTTATATTTAATTAAAAGACTGCATCACATGCAGGCATTTGAAATAGTAATAATTTAATACAAGAATACAAAAAAAAGTGTTATTGAGCCCTCTTTGCGTATATCAGGGGGCGGACATTCGCTTCTGACCCAAGAATCTAAACAACATGGCTGCCCCCTGTTAGTGCTGTACAAGTAAAGAGCGTTCAGTAAGGAACTGCTTTTTATTTTTGTCGACAGCTATCTTTTAAAAGCCACTAACTATAACAATACCAAAGAACACATTACCTTCACACTTCAGCTAATAAAGATTGACATAACCAGAATTATGCATGCTATATAATGTTATTGTTATATAAAACAATATATAAAACATAGTTTGAAAAATATGAGTGATTAACCTATTAAACTAAAAATCAGTTCTGATATAGCTGTTTTTACTAATCGAACAAGTTATTCTAAATATGAAATAGTCATCTGGTTGCAAATATTAAAGAATATAACTATTAGCAAGAATGAGTTTTGACACTGAAAAATCTGGATTAAAATTGAGTCTAACTGTCTAGTGATTTAAATCAAATCAAATCCACTCTGGGTTTAATCACACAAAATGTATTATTTGGAGCCCCGCCATTAGGTACTGCATGATGTAAAGTGCTGGTTTTATTATTCTATTGTAATGGTGGGATGTTATGCATGGAGTCAAGAGCTGTGAAGCTTATTTCCCCATTCCCCAATTTGTTGGTTGCAAAAATGGCCCCTCGTAAGGGAATCTGTATAGAAGACAAACACAAAGTATTAGAAGCAGTCAGATGGAATAGGATTATAAATTTAATGAGTAAGTTATTGCAGTGATTAAAGAGATTTCTTGCTTACTCATAAGAAACAGGCAAGAGGTTTTGTAGTGTTATTGTCTGTGCCACTCAAGCTGCACTACAGCTAGGACTTTATGGCTATTGGGCATAAAACTGAAAGCTACTTAACATTTCTCAATTTAGAAGTCATACATAAAAGAGCGGGGGAAGACATTACTTGGGTGAGTGCTTTTATTCTCAGCTCTCATTTACCTTGCCAAGAGCAGTACAGCTTGAAAGGACAGACTGTTACAGCTCACTGCTCCTGAGGCCACAGCAAAATACTTTGAGCCTCAGTCTACAAATGTAAATCATTGTTTCCTTGCAAATATTATGTTTGCAAGCATTACAGGGCCTCACAGTGTAAGGTTCAGAGGGATACAGAGGAACCCACCTTGTAATCAAGGCACCATTGGTTTATATATTACAATGGGAATTTTACGTTGATTAAATGCATAGCTGCTTAGTGATACATTGGGTTAAGCATAGAAAGAGGAGAGATGGAAAATACAGAGCAGCTGCAAGCTGTGTTGTTTAATTCTTACATTTTCAAAACTGGAGGAAGTGATCTCACTGCAGCTCTGGTTTTCAGAAATGAGTTTCTAATTCATTCCACAATCTGAAACAACAGCTAGTGAAAACAAGAAAACATTTTGCTATTGACAAACGAATTAATATCTGTTGAAAGCACAACACCTTTCTTTACCAGCGCCTGACTGGCCAGTCAGGATGCAGGGGAAATTTCCCGGTAGGCCCATGGCCTTGGGGCTGGCGGATTTCCCTGATTGCACATTAATTTCCTGTTTACCTATAAAAGAATGTTTTTTTCAAATGTGAGAAGAAGAAAAAAAAGAGTAGAAATGGGAGTCACATCTGACAATGCTAAACTATAGACTCCCTATACCTCAAGAGGGGCATCATCGCTTTTTTTGTTCACTTTCACCATTACTGATGAGACCTCCATTAGCAAATCAGACTGGTCCCACCTATCAGGGCGATGTGGGAGATGGGGCATGTGCTGGGGCAAGTCTTGGGTGTGCAATGTGGGTGCTGGCTGAGGTAAGTTCTGGGTGATGCCACCTAATAAAGCTTAATACCATGCTGTATATATATTTTAATTGTATAAAAGTATGACAAATATATGAAAAGAGACAAAAAAAAATACCATGCTGTAGTTTTCAAAATATGGTTCTTTTTATCCACCTTTTCAGCATGAAAAAAGGTGGATAAATAGATCTATTTTATAGACGTGTTAAGTGATAGGCGCTATTATAATAAAAGTGAATAAATTATTAACGTGCTGCAGACACTAGTGTAATTCCCCCAGGGTAACACAAAACAAAAGTAATAATAGTGATAAAGTAGGCGGACGCTTTAAAAGGGAACTCCTCCGGCTGAAGCGTCACTGTCTTGAAGAAGTCGGAAACGACGAAACGCGTCACAGAAAAGTGCCGCTTCGCCTGAGGAAACTTTAAAAACTCTAAAGACTACGGAAGAGAGGCACCAACACGGTCCCCGCTGATAACAGACGGAGAGTGCACACTGCCTGTAAACACGCTGATCACGGGAGGACTGGTGACCTGCTCTCTCTTTTTCTTTTACTCCCCACTTTTATTTATTTATTTTGTGGAGTAGTTATGTTTTTAATATAAGCCTTACTATACATAGGGGCTAATAAAAAATTTTTTTGCTATTGAATATACTCCATCACACTTGTTTATTACTAATCCATCCCCTCGATAAAACGAGCTGGAACTTGGAGTTGATATCTACATACGTGGGATGGTGGGACTTGTAGTCCAACTGCTGTATATACTTAGAGCCGGTATTTCTAGGCTCTAGAGTGTGTGAGTGTGTTTCTTTTGGGGGAAAATATATATCTAATCCCTATCTGTAAATACTACCCATTGTATGTCTATGTTTCTTTGTCTTTTTATGTAAAATCTCTCTGGAAGAAAAACAGTTTTGGGTACAACCCGGTTGGAATCAATATTTCCATTATTGATTCTTTTGTTTGATAAGTATTTCCACGTTTATATTTATTTTATTATTTTGTTTGTTTTATTACATTGGTGTTATTGTTTATGCACTTATTAATATTTTTTGAATTTATATTACTTATTTGCGCAACACTTTATCACTATTATTAAAATAGATCTATTTATTTGAGGGGGGAAGGGCGGAGTGCCCAAATTTAGTCATGCCCATGGACGAAAATATACCACTGTATACAGGGCAGGCTATTTATCTATTCTGAACAATAAAATGATGGTGCAATGCTAAGGGACTGGTATCCAATTGTTTCCAGGCCTGTTTTTTTTTTTATTCTCTGTCCAGCCCTGGCTCCATCTTATGGTTGTGTGTTTCTTTCCAGTTTCTACCAAATTAAGACTATACTGTAATACACTGCACATCACTATTTCACCCCTTCCCTGACTACCATTAATGTGGACTGAGTATGTGTGGCACAAATAATAAGTAATAATGAAAAAAACAGCCTCCAGCATTCTACTTTGTCTGCTTATGAGTCATCATTAAATGCACTTCTGAGAAAGTTGGTCCTATGGGTCTCACAACCACATATTGTCGTCTTCTATTTCAGTAAATCTAACTGATTAATTGTTGTTGTGTTAACCGCTTCAGCACCTGTCTAAAAGCTTCAATAAAAGCAACACACATTATTTTTAAAATCAACAAATATATATTTGCATTCATGTGTTAACATGCATGATATAGAAAAGTACTTAGAAAATAAAAGACAAAAACTTATGAAGAAAATAAAAATATGAAAATAACGTGTATGTTAGGATTATCTTTTAAAGAACAATTCCAACCACATTTGTTTTTTTAAAGTGCCAGTATGGTGATACTTAATACACAGGTGTATGAGGTCAGATCCGCATGCATGCAACTTTGGAGTCCTCATGCATCTCTACAGAAGAATTAGGACACAAACAGGGTGCATGAACATGGCCACATTAGTTTTAATGGGAGAATCTATGGACACGACACAGTTGTAAGTATACACCTAAATAAATAATATACCTGTATGCTCAGAATCTGCACAAATTATGCTTTAAACAACTAACAAATAAAAACATGTTTTTACTCGGTATGTTCCTTTTAATGCAATTCCCGGTTATTTACTTCTATGAGCATCCTTCCATAAAGGGAAAATCTAGTCACCCTAAAATAATCAATTCTTAGAATAATTAGTAATTATTCCAGTCACTAATATTGCTTCATGTAACCTAAAAAAATATCAAATCTTGCTTTTTTGGCAGGTCCTCAAATAATTTACCTTTTTATTTCATTAGATAAATGAGGAAAGCATCGAATGATTTCTGTGTAAAAAAAAAAAAAAGTGTTTTAAATGTGTCTGTGGGGTCTCCTGTTTACATCACCTGTGGTCTGATATGCAAATTAACTTATTTTCAATGGGAAATGTGTAATTTGAAGATGAGGTCACAGGTGATGTCATAAGCAGGAGAAAGCACAGAAATATTTAAAACACATTTCTCTCCTAATTTAGGCATTTGTTGGCTGTTTTTCCAATACAATGTATAGATTATTTTCAATTATTATTTTCAACATTCACAGTGAAAATAATTGTTTAGGTGATACAGTCCCTTTAAATTACCTCTAGGTGCGTATTCAGCTTGAATGTTAGGACTGGAATACATCAGCTGGTGGTAGAATATTGATAACAAATGTTATAAGGCAAAGTTTGGAGCAAGGGATTCAGTTGTGCTTTGAGTATTTGAAGTAATTGTTAAAAATACCTTGTTAGCTATTGAAAAATGTTTGGTTATTTAACAGTAATACAAAAACAGGTGTAAATTTAACCCTATTTTAACATAGGGTGTGCAAGGCACATCCTTCTATTCCGATTGTGTTCGTGCCAAAACAGACATTGCTCCGTGCCTCAGGGCCGAGGCAGTCCAGCAATGTCTGTGAAGGCCCCCTCTGTCACATCCAATCGCTGTGACAGCCAATCACAGCAATCTAGACCAATTACAGTATGAGTAGCTTGCATATTATCCCCAAAACACCCAGATTTTTTTTATTTTCTAAGTTGGACTAAGGCAGTGGTCCTCAACCTTTTCTCACTCAGGGCACACCAAAGCTCTTCCCAAAATTTCGTGGCACACCACAGCAAAAATATATACAAATTAAGTTATAAAGTCAAGTGCATACACAGAACATAAGAACTAGATGCCTTTATTTACCTTTAAAATCAAACAAGTGTGCAAAATAAATAACAAATGCACAAACCAAGAGAAGTGCATTACAAATCATAAATAGACAAACCAAACCAGTGCATTACAAAATCATAAATAGACAAACCAAACCAGTGCATTGCAATATCATAAATAGACAAAAACAGTGCTTTACAAAAGCATAAATAGACAAATAAAACCAGCCACCGCCAATTTGACCAATAATATGCCAGTATTATTTTGCCATTTACTCACCTCGTTGCTGATGACAATATATAATCTGTGTCGTACAGTAAAATGAGAAAGAGGAAAATTATAGCTAAACACAAACACAGCAGAAGTGGTAAAACAGCCATTGTCACAAACGGTACAACAAGGTCAAAAAAGACCAGTCACCAATATGTGTAGTGAATTCAGTTGGACTGCACCTTGCTGTCAGATGGGCCATATTTTGGATATCAGTAGCTTGGAGCATATACGTAGTCAACAGTCCTGGATTTGATGGAGCAGTCCCTTTTTGCATGTGTGTCTCATCAAATTTGGGCCTGTCCCATCTATGCACAGTGCTTTACACAAATGACATTGTGTTTAAACGGTTTACATCTTTGAGATACACATAAGCTAAACTGAATACACATAAGCTAAACTGCAAATTGAACTTCACACACCTGTTACCTTTTACATTTGCTCTGATAACTGCAAGAATCTGTACCACAAGATCTGTTCACTGGCAAATAAGAGTATGACGAGTACAATAGTTTAACAGTTAACACCAGAGTTATGAGGTGCTCAGAGACGGCTCACTACTATGGCATTGTCTTTCATTGTTTGGCAGGTACCAATTCATGACTAAAACTTTCTATGTAACATTTATAGCCTACAAGGTAGTACGGAGTTTAATGCAGTTGTGTGGTAAATATTTACCAGAGGAGAGAAGTCTCATAGCCTCATCATAGCCATATACATACACACACACACACACACACACCTCTGACACTTGTGGGGACGTTACATTGTGTGGAAGACAAGGAACACCATAATTACTAGAATCGCACGAGAGTATTGATCTATTGTACATAGTATGGAGTGAATTAAAGCAAGGATAGAATTTCAAGTTGCCAAGGAGATCCATCCATTCCTTCCAAATGAGTAGAGACATTCGAGTTGGTGATACCAGGCCCATAGTTCTACATGAGAAAACATGCAGAATCAGTGTATATGCAATACAAAACAAGTGAATCAGTTTTGATTGTTCTCATCTGTTACCTCCAACTGACCACTTCAACAGGTAAACACAGCCACTGAAAGTTACATTTTTTGCCTTCATGAGCATATATATATTTATATGGCCAGTAAACAATTCACAGTAAAGGAAGAGTATATTTATTGAAGAAGAAAAACTACCACAACTAGAGGACATAGTCTAAAATTAGAGGGGCAATGATTTAAAAGTCATACCAGGAAGTATTACTTTACTGAGAGGGTAGTGGATGTATGGAATAGCGTTCCAGTGGCAGTGGTAGAGGTAAACACAGGCAAGGATTTTAAGCATGCGTGGCATAGGCACAAGGCTATCCTAGATATAAGATAGGGAACGGGGGACTAATAAAAGTAATTAGAAAATTGGGAAGACTAGATGGGCCGAATGGTTCTTATCTGCCGACACATTCTATGTTTCTATGTTACACACAATAGAATCTACTTAATAAATAGAACTGCAGGGAATCGAGATTGGAATTTCAAATTGAAGACCAACGCAGACGAGTTGGAAAAATTCTCACATTCAGTTACTTTGGATAATTTTTTCAAGTCTGCTATTTTGGCCAAAAGTTTGAAATTCCCATCTCAATTCCCTGCAGTTCTCGCTTTATTGAGTAGACTTATGCATTTTACTGCAGTGGGACACAAGAATACGATCATACAGTCACACAAACAAGCACAATTCCCAACAAAGTACACAGTGTGTAAAAGAAGACAACATGTATGTTTCAAATATGGAACCAAATATAATACAATTCTTGCTATGATGCATTATATTGTGTAAAGAAGTTTGCATTATGCATTTTATAAAAGAAATTATGATACTGTATAGTATACAAATAGGTCCGTGCTATATACTTTAATGAAGATGTTATGTATTTGTTTAGCACTTTATTGCATATGGAGAGATATTATGTGTTATGTGTTATTACACTTGGAGATACAGGAATATCCATTCCTATATGCAGTTTAATAAAAAAAAAAATCTTTTAGCAAAGACGCTTTTAGATATGTTTTTATCCATATTTACATATTTTTCTATTTGTATAATTTTTTCATACAAAATAAAATATATCTATAGTTGTTTAAGAGGTATATCATATATGCAATGTGTATCCATGGATCCATAAATTATTATGCTGTAGCTTCTTTATAGAAGTATATTATGGATACATTTTGCCTCTAGTAGACATCACGTAACCAAAGCGTTAACGATAACCCTGCGAGTATGCATGCAAGATGATCCACTTAACATTGCCACATATTTAAGGAACGGAGCTGGGAGGAGGCAAGGCATCTGATGAAGAAAAAGCGAAACGCATCCCAACCTCGTCACACAGAGGAGGAGGAACCGTTGTCATACGGGAAGAACACCCATATATTATGCTCCACAAGGACTTTATGCCGCTTCTCTGTTCAGACACAGTGTATTTAACCTGAATGTAAGCAGATACTGCATTAAGTAAAAATCAGTCTTGAAATTTTTAATTTCACAGTTGCCACTTCTGGCACTCAGAAGCCTGTGAGCATTGTCATCATCGTCTTATATTGAGCAATACTGGGGGACACAGAGCTGGAGCAATGAATGGAAAGGAAACAAAAAAAAAAGAGAAGAGGAAACTAAAAGAAAGAGTCTAGAATAAAAATGGAGTCTGGTAATAATATAGGGAGAAATGGCACTTTGAGATAACTTGGTTTATTGCTTAAAAATGGGCACATGGGCTCAAAATCCTTTGCCATCACAGCCCTACATGATGTTTGTACTTCCCCAGTCTGCCAAAAAAGCTCAAAGATGCCATTGCTTTTTGTGATTTTCTCCTGACTACCACATATTATCTTCTGATCTGCCTGAAGTCTGCATAATAATAAAAAAAAAAAAAAGGTGAAAAAAAAAAAAAGGTGAAAAAAAAAAAAAAAGGCTTATAATATGTTAACAGGCCGTATCTGAAAATCTCCTTGTAGAACTGCTGGTAATTGTAATGCCTTTAAATCTATACATATTCCAGCAATACAGAAAAAAAAGTTATTTGTTATGACTACTTAGTTATACTATATCATGTATTTAATATAGAGCAAACAAGTCAAGGCTCAGTGTATGACAAATACAAAGCTGGGGGAAAAAGGAAAAAGAAATACATGTTTCTTTAGTTGAAAATAAAAAAGGAACTGTCCTGAGCTTCAAAAAAGGAAAATTAAACCGAACAGAGAACCAAAATGCAATTTGCTTTCACTGGTGATTTCCATTTCAATGTACATTGACTCCCACTGTGTAGGAAGCATTTACTTATCAGCATGTAGACCATTTACACCATGGGAAAAAGAAAGGACGCAAGCACAATGCATTGTAGCACACATTCTGAGCCTAGAAAAGCTACATGCTCACTCAACAGCACAAATAGATTTTTCTTTGTTTGTCTTTTGCTCCAACCCTTTCATTGTATTGCTTATTCATCCCGTTCTCTCCAGCATCGAATTTTATTAGCTGTGCTGCACGGAATGGAAAAGAAACTCTCTCTTGTCCAACAAACACCTTTTAATAGAACTGTATAGATTGCATTTATTGTTCTGCACAATGTCTGAGAACCAAAAAACACATTATTTTACATGATAAATCACATTGTGACTACAGGTATTGGAAGAGCTCTCAGCGCAGTTAAGATTAAACCTGTATCATACACACAATACGGATCTCAAATACATACTTAGTCTTCGTTGAACAGAAATGTTGGCATAATCAAAGAAATATTTGCATGTTGCCTCTTCAGAGTCCATGCATCATGTAAAGTAAAGAGAAATAAATGGTCTCATCAATTTGTTCTTCACGTCCCATCTCTAAAAACGGCGGCAAATGAAATGTAATAGGTAGTGTTGTTGCTACAACAGGCCCTCCCTTTTGGGTATCACTGGATTTAGAGAAATAATTTTCAATGAAAAACTATAAAATTGTTTTAAAGTAAAAATAAGTGTTCTTTACATATATTAAAACATATCTAGAACATGGTACTGTCCATGTAAAGTTAACAGTCATCAGAAGGACTACCAATAATCCAACATTAGTAATAAATAAAACATAAATTGTGTTTAGCCATGGCCTTAGAAGGCTTCCATTTTGTTTTGAAAAGGCCTTGTGGTCAACTAAACAGGGCACCACCACCCACTTATGTAGGAAAGAATCCAAATATAAATCATATGCATAGAGCAATTTGGTTGTGTAAATTGGTTTAGAGGCACTGAAGACATCTAGACACCATTTTTCATATTTACCAATAATTTTATGACTATACTGAAACAGGTTGTGTCTTTCCTGGGTGGTGTATTATGAATGTAAAAAAAAGCTGCCCCCTCTGACTTATTTATTCAATCACATATAATAGCAGAAATTCTTAACAAATGAGCATCTGAAGGAATGAATAAATATTGCAGCTGGCGGCCAACATCTTTACGCACATTAGCATGACAAAAATGACATCGCTGGAAGATTCCATGGCGGAGACTATTAATCTTCCGCTTAATAATGACAAAGTCAAGACCTCTGAAATGGATTTATCATGCAACTCAAAGAATGCGGGGACCGGTGTGTCTGCTGCCAGCATAACCCCAACAAGGAACGTATGGTGTACAATGACCTTTCCAAAAGGCACATTTGTTGTCAGACAAGACGGAGATAACCGATATGGACAAAAAGTGACAAAAGCAGTGAGTGAATTACACTCCCCCCTTCCTCTAGCTCCGTGGCACTTTGATGTATGACAGCTCAGATCAGCAGCACATTAATAATGCTCAATTTAAAAATCATTTCCTACCACACTCTAAGGAATATTGGAAACCTTACAGAAGGCAGTGCGCGGTTTGTACTTTTGTCTCACGCTCAATGGATTATTCTGTTTCCGGAAACCAACAATCTCTTAATGAAACAAAAGCACTGTCACCTCCATATGACAAGCTGCAGGTGATGGTCAGCAATTTGCAGAAACCTTCCTGTAGCTGTGGCCTAAAATGGTAAAATAAGAGATATAGGGCACAGTACAGTATTTCACTTCACCATGCCAAGCATATTAGTGCTATACTCAAAATAAAAATATTAATTATTAAACTCACAATCCATGGAAATAATTTGTAAGACCATCTGAAGCTTTAAAAAAGAGCCAATACGTTAAAAGTAAATTGTATAATCTGTAAAATATAAATAAAGCCATTGTCAGTGTCATTATAAAAAACAACAATTTCCTACAGAAGGCTTACTTTGTGGAGTACCATGCATAAAGAAATTAAAAAAAAAAAAAAAATACTGATGGTAAGATTTGGGAATTGTTATGAATTCAGTGCTTAGCCTTGTCTTTATGGTTCACCTGCAGGTGACTGGCATCTTAGTTCCCTAAGATGCAATGTAAGAACAGCCGCCTGCTCCAAATATATTAATGTAATAATTGGGCAGACTAGATGGACTGAATGGTTCTGCCGCCTCATTCTATGTTTCTATGTGCGGAAGCCCAGAAAAGTCTGGGTATAATTAAATAATTTTCTAGAGATAACAAGGTCAGAAAAATCTAAAAAAATATGGACTCTCTGGACTTCCGTATTTTCTAGTTCTTCATACTCAGCAACGGTCCATTAGGACAGTGTAATGTACCATTTCCAGGATGGCAATCTCAACCTTAATCCAGTCACACCTTCACGTGGCAAACTGATTTAAGTAAAGTTTTCGGGTGACAAATATTATAAGCCAGATACGGTATGATGTTGCTCAATGTTGTTGCTACTACCAGTCCTTTTTACATCCATTAACACTTTATCAAGAGTGTGTAAGTTTACAGCACATTATCATGTTTATGATTTTGCATCAGACATAATGCCTCTAGGGCCCAGCTGGTTTAAATTGCTCTATGATGTTCTATGGAACTTCACTGACCTTGCCACAGTCCTCGTATGGACACTTTGCCAACAACTGGTAATCACTGCTGTTTGAATAGCTGAAAAATTACCATTGTTCTTACACTGTAAAAATGACAATCTAGTGCTAAAAAAACAACAACAAAAACAATGTTTTTACCAACTAATTTCCCATTCCGTTACCTATTGTATGTTACCCAGTATGCACCCCCATTCTGACTAGCAGCTTATTTGGGGTCATTGGGCATCAACAATAATGTTCCTTCAGAGCCTGTGTAATGGAAAGAAAAAAATATATATGTGGCTCAACTATGGTCCTTTCATGACAAGTACAGAGCAAGTGCAAGGCGTTTTGCTCTTCCTTCCAGAACTCTCTCTCTCTTCCTTTCCTGCTTTTTACAATGCCTACTTCTCTCAGTTTTTTTATTTCATTATATCCCCACAAAAGTGACTAGTGACTTTTGGATGGCAATAGCTACCATAAAGCTATCCTTTGAATCATGGGAAACTGAGTTCACAGCAGGTAGATTGGTCTGCAAACCAAGAGACTGACTTGCATCAATGGAACTGTAGTTCCAGCAGATGAAATGAAAAAAAAGTTTGCTGAGTCTTCCGATCATGCTCAGCCATGCTGGATAAAAAGGTATAAACCCGTTATTAAAATTGCTAAACTATTTTATAAAACATGCTAATTAACATAAAGTTTCGATTTTCTTGTCCAGTATACAGATAAGTTTGTGGGAAGCAACTATTTTTTTTTTATTGAAAACAAGTAAAGAGAATAGCATACTACCAAGTGTTAGCAAATGTTGTTATCTGGCAAGAGAAATATATAATGCAAGTTTTTATATTACTATATTAAAGAAATAAACATTAAACCATTAAAACAAAAAGCTTCAGCTTTCTGACTCTGCTCAAGAAGACCCCCCATATTTTGACATTTTAAATAAAAAAGCAGATGAAATACTATCCTATGACACATTTGAAATGTCTGGAAGACCTCCCATGTTAGCGATTTAAAAACAAGAACCACTTTAGTAAAAAAAAAAAAAAAACAACTGTAGTTGTTGCCTTGAGCTAAATTATTTCAAACAACTTCTAAATTAAAAAAGTACATTCAGTTGTGGTAACGTTGGACTATACAGAATATGAGCTAACAGCAGAGCCAGAAGTAGCCAGATGAAAAACCTTAGAAGTTGACTTCAGATGGAAGAAAATAAACTACTATACTCAATACATGTGTCCTACATTTTATTTAGCTTGGTTCCGCATATGAAAAGCTATGGATTGCATAAAGAAAAATATTGGCTTGCGTTAAGGTACTGTGAATACTCTGGGGGGGTTGGGGGGAGTCAGTGTACAGGATGACTGTGTGAAAGGGTCAAAGCCGTTCACTCAACCGTAACTCAATTTTGTTTTATGGCTTCTCTTTTCAAAGAATTTGAACATTACAGTCCCCCATTGCAGACACGTCTGGGGGGAAATGTCGCCATGCAGTTTGCTAAAGATGAATCAGTGCTATTTATAATGTAAACTAGGAAAACATTTTGAATATGTAAAAAGTCTAGAGATGACATATTTACGGTAGTTAGAGATGTGAATATGGTATGCATAATAAAAAAATATTACGGCCCTCTTTATATTTACCGTACAGAGAATATATTTTCCATCTGCTCATAATCATCTCTAATTACCACCTGATCAACTAAGTTGCCAACACCTTCACACAGTCCATTAAGATTCTACAATCTACAACTATACAAATGTCCCCTAGTTTCAGCGTTCAGAACTCACAATTCATTTTGTACAAATATTTATAAGTACACAATACACTGCATTACTGCAGTTTATATATAAACTGTACATTGGCAATATTTGATGGCACTTAATCGTTATAAAAAAAATAAAGCCAATCTTTTTCTGTCTGACGTCATTTGCATAAAGTGTAAAACATTTGTGCATTTAAAGGCATCAGTGTTTCATGGCACAGTCTGAACACCCTTTCAGAAATGATGGTGGAAGCCGTTAGTAATAATAAGATTATGCAGCATCTGAAATGACTGCTGAGTAAAGCTGTGGTTTATATTTTGAGAGGAAGCAGTAGAATTCATAGGAGTAATAAGAATACTTATTTTTAAATAACACAATCGAGTCTATTCACTAAAAGGCAAGTTACGGCTAAGCTAAATAAGACAAACCTGGTGAATTCATCCTGCAATTTTTAAACAGGGTTAGCTCATTAGAATTCATTGTTAAGGTGGCATTAAACTTGTTTTTCACTTGTGCTTAAAAAATAGAAGTGAAATAGCTATTTGATTTTTAAGGCAAATGCCAGTTTATTCTCTGACCAGCAGCCATGATGCTTCCCTGGAAAGCAGTGAGAGACCTTCATTTTCACATGCCATCATCAGGAGGGACACTGACTAGGTCCCCTCTGTTGGTTGACTGTAAAAACAAAAAAAGCCTCTCTCTGCACTAACAGAAAGACTGTCAGCATCTATATCAATCAGGCCGCGCGAGGCCAGCCCCCCTCTGATTGGCTGAGCGCTTGCCAAGAACGTTGGGTTTACTCCACTCAAGTGGCAATAGTCTAACTTTTTCGTCTATTAGTGAAGGAAAAGTTAAAATAATCATTAATGCAGTGATGGTTAAGGTTTCTGGATCTGAGTGAATGCCCAATCCTATGAGAAAATAAAAGTAATGTGCCAATAAGGTCTGCGCACACACACATTTTTTTATATGTGCATTGTGTTTATATACATATATAAATAAAAATACATGCATATAGATGAACACAGATACACAAGGAAACACATTTACACAGATACAAATCATACAGACACGCACATACATGAACACAGGCAAACAAGCAGACACTTTCACACAAGCACACATATTTACCCACAGATAGATACATACAAACATAGACACACAGATAAGAAGCAATGTGATCCGGGCTGCCCAGGTGAGCAAAATCGTTTAGGTGTAGAAAATCCCCGCTAATTCAACTCTGGTGCCTTTTGCTGGTGTGAGACCCACACCAGTGATAACATACGAGAGAGAAAAAGAGAGGTAGCAAAAAATGGCACTCTCGAGATGGTAAATGTAAAAACTAGTAATTTTAATTGGAATGAAAAAATATCCAGTATAACGGTGGTAAATCACAGCAGAGGATAAGGAGGCAAAATAAAGAAGTGAGGACGGGATTTACCACCGTTATACTGGATATTTTTTCATTCCAATTAAAATTACTAGTTTTTACACTTACCATCTCGAGAGTGCAATTTTTTGCTACCTCTCTTTTTTTCTCTCATAGACACACAGATCCCTCCCACTTCCTTTCAAACGACTTATCATTAGTGGTGTAGCAGCATGAAATCAGAGCTGAGTCTGACGTCCCTCCCAGTGCAGCTATCCGTATGCACCAGATATGATTACATTTGTGCGGTCTTCCCCCATGCTATATTTTATTGTGCTAAGTCAGGGCTTGACAAATTTAATTTAGTTTTAGGAGCCAGCTAAAAAATGTAGGAGCCAGACAACGGCACATCACAAAATCGCACGGAGACAGTCGCATACACCCACCTCACATACACAGCCAGTTACATTCACACACACCACATACACAGCCAGTTACATTCCCACAAACATACACACACACACCACATACACAGACAGTTACATTCACACACACCACATACAGACAGTTACATTCACACACACCACATACAGTCAGTTACATTCACACACACCACATACAGTCAGTTACATTCACACACACCACATACACAGCAAGTTACATTCACTCATACATACACACAGACCACATACACACACAGCCAGTTACATACACACATACACACCATTTTTGTGTTTTTTTTTTTTTAAAGAACAAAAATGTTTTCTTACGGTGTCCCTCCTCCCTGCTGCTTACCTCATTGCAGGGGAGGGGGACATTTATGCTGGAGCCCGATCTTCTTTCGGTTCCTGCTAAGTGCTGTGTTGTCACGTGACACTCGGCACTACAGTGTGTTGCGCGAGGGGGCGGAGCTTTACAGTCTGTGTGATCCGCACAGACTTTCTCCCCTCGCACTGAAAGTAAAAGAAAAACGGATGGCAGCCGGCAAGGGCACCCTGTAACAAACAGCACCCGGGCGCCAGGTCTGATTTCCTGGTCACCATGGTGACCGGGGTTTGTCGAGCCCTGTGCTAAATTATGTACAGTTTTGAGAAAGTTCCACTCCTTGCACGATTTGTAAAAACTTTGGGGTGTAGAAAAGAGGGGAAAGAATGCAAGAAGGGGGAGAGCAAATGAAAAAAAAATAATAACATTTCCATTACAAATGCAAACAAATAAAATTTTAAAACGTTTATGGTCACTTTAATGACCTCAAAAATACATGTTTACTAAAACAATCCTAACGGTTATATATGAAGTAATCAAGAAAACATCTTTGCATTAGCGTGACGTTAATGATTATCAAATGGAAATTTGTTCTAGCAACAATGTATAGCGCTTATTCCAAAAAGCCTATCCTTAATTCGTTTAAACAGCAAAACTGTTATGTATTTAAAAAAAATAACTAAATCAACTGCAAGTAAACAAGAGGATGTGCAGCATAAAATGTCTCTCTGTATTTAAAAAGACAAAGTCTGTAGTTTCTGAGATGTGGATTGAAGTGTTTCACGTCAACATTTTTAGCCTTTCTGTTTTAGGAGATCAGACTGGTTGCCCCTAGGCATGTCTAGCCATAATCCATTCAGTATGTCGTCCCATTCACTGTAACAGCTCTTCACCTAGACTTTCCACGCCTCACTTTTCTAATCATTTATTACTAAGATAGACACTGCTGGTAGAAGCTGATGAATTATAAAAAAAATTTTTTTTAGAACTACTTAACTTGAAAACAAGTTTAGAAAAACAACTTGCGAAGAACGTTTGGCTGTACCTACGTTAAGTGATAAAATAAGTAAATATGTATACTTGTCTTACATAGCAATTAGCCATGGTATTTTTTAAACAACTTTATTTAAGTATACAAATTGGTTTATCATGGAAATGGTGAAAGTAGTGATGCAATCTCCACGTACGCCAATGTATACCGTCTATTCCCTACAACAGTTGGGAGTTAGCAACATGTCTGCCAGGAACTTACTTCTGGGTTGCAACGATGCCCTTAGCACCATTGCAATCCATGTATTAGAAAATTTAAATAAGGGCACATACTCATTAATTTTGTGAAGAACATATCCAATGGTTGCTTGAAGCATAATATCAACACAATGAAAGTGTCAGAATTTATTTTAAAAAAAAATAAAATAAAATTAATTTTAGTAAAAGAGAAAAAGCATAATCTAGATCAGCACTCAAACTGATTTTCCATTCCTAGGAACCATTATTTATTTATGTGTTTGTTTTATAATAGTATAGTGATATATAGACATATTTCAGATGGGGGAGATATTTCAGGGTCACGGGGAGACCAGATTCAGCGAGTATTAGCAACGACTAATTCTTTGAATATATGAGTTAGGTCTTAAAACGCAAGTTAATTTTTTTTATACCACATGTTTCAGATATACAAAGCTTAGATAACCCCATGCCAAATTTAAAATTCCACCAAAATAAGAAAAATCTGTATTCTGTGGAGCAGATCAGCAGAACATTACCGTTATAAGCATATGATAAAAGTTAAATGATGGCCACTATTGAATGTGCCTCCTGGGAAGAGGTGTAAAGAAGGTTTTGAAAAGAAGTAGTGGGACAAACGTCACTAAAGCTGTGAAGAATGTAAGCATGTGCCTTACGTCTTTACTACAAAGACAAGCGCTACAGTCTAAAATACTTTGCTGCAAAGTATTTTATTGACATATTACATGATTTACCAAATATTAAAAGCAGGGCTCAACAAACCCAAGTAGGCGCCCGGACGCCATGGCGACCTGGAAATTAAACCTGGCGCCTGGGTGCCATTAGCCTCATGGCTCCCTTGCCACTGCCAATTGTTTGGTTTTTTGCAGCGCGGGAGGGGGGGGGGGAGAGTCTGTGCGGATTGCACAGACAGCAAGCACTGCCCCCACGTGCAACGCTTGTCGTCACTTGACAACCCAGCACTCAACTGAAAAGAGCAATGAAGATCGGCTGCACGAATGTGCATTCGTGCAGCAGCCGATCTTCATTGTTCTTTCGGCTGAGTACTGGGCTGTCAAGCGACGACACCCAGCACTCAGACACGTTAAGAAAGAAAAGAAAAAACTGTGCATGCGTGAGGTGTATTTGTGTGAGGTGGGTGTATGTGTAGTAGGTGTGTGTGTGTGTGTGTATGTGAAATGTGTGTGTATGTGAAGTATGTGTGTGTGTGTGTGTGTGTGTGTGTGTGTGTGAAGTAGGTGGGGGGTGTATATGGGAAGTGGGTTGGTGTGTGTGTGTGTGTACATGTGAAGTAAGTGTGTGTGTTTATGAATTGCGTGTATGTAGAAAATATAACAAATATGTGTTTTAGTAGTGGTGTTAAATTGAGAAATTCCCAAATCGGCTAATAATGCATGACTTTTACAGTACGCTTGTCATAGTTTTATATATATATATATATATATATAAATCCAAGATATGATGCACTCAGCTACAGGCAAACGTAACGATCAATAGCCCGGGTGCTGTGCAGCTAAAGTACACAAAAATCCAAAGGAAAGCACGCACTCATAGGACTTTTATGCAAAAAAGGTCGATATTTTACTTACTCATACAGGTATGGTATTCACATGAGAATAAAATCGACGTTTTGGTCCACACCGTCGATATATATATATATATATAAATCAATCAATCTACACACAGACACTATAGTATACAATAAAAGCGTTCCTTGCTTATTCTCTGTACTTTGAGCATATTCTGATGAAAATTAAAACTTGATGACTAACAGAACCATCATATTATTTCTTTTACTTAAGGGACAAGAAAAATATATAAATGTTTTGCAATTAAAAAAATGAAAGGAAAAAAGACCCACATATCTTAAAGCCATCCGTTAGCCGTGTGACACTAATCTACTAAACTCTGACTTCTAAAGGTCTGAAATGATTAGGAGATTTTTGGAGGTGTCTGTCTGGTGCTCATTACTGTAATTTCTCAAACCCTGAAAACCAAAATGAATCAGGGAAAGTGAGTGGCATGTTTAGCATCGCCAGAACTGCAGCATGCAACTCTTCCCAGTGAATAGAAAATGTGTAATTACAATATGACAAGGTCTCTGCAGGGCCATGTAAGTTGGCAAATTTCCCAGCACTTGTCACATCGCGGAAACAGCCCATACACTACCGCCTAAAAAAAAATCACCACACAAATAATATGGTTTAGGAAAAAGAAAAAAAACTAGAAAGAGAGCAAGAAATTGGGAAAAGAGCATGGTACTTTGTAAAACAACCACATCTACACTTCATATTTCTTATCTTTAGTCTTCATTTTTAACTGTGAAACCAGCTTTACCACACCTAGCAACAACATCCAGGTCTGACTAGCTGCATACTCCCCCATGACTAGTAGAGACATCACTGGGGGAAATTCACTAGGCAATCTATAACCATGGGATGGCTTGCGCACAATAGAAAAATGTTCTTGTAATAAGAGCAACAAGTACGCAGCATATTAAACCTGCAACATGTTTACCACTGAGTTATTACTGCAGCAAACCCGCACTTTTACTTTGGATCACAGTACAATACACTGATATAATAATAATTATTTCCAAATTTCAAAAACAGTGACATGAACATTCAAGCAATGTAGTTGCACAAAAAATATATAAAAAAAAATACATATAAAAACAAGATGCTAGAAAGATAGGCAACGTCTGTTTTTTGCAGTTACGTTGTCAGTTTAGTTTTAGTGAATAGCCCCTGGAAAATATGTGGGACAATGCTACAAGCAACAAACAAGAGACTTTCACCCAGAATGTAATTAAATGGTCTAGGATGTTTCTCTACTAGAAGGAAAAACACATACGGAAAAACAGTTTTTATTTCCAAACAGAAAATACCATCTATTAGACATAAAAAGGGATATAAATGTATATTTTGGTTGTTCATTCACCCTGGGGAGGGGAAGTATACAGCAGGTCCACTCAGAGATAAATAAAATGGGGTTGTTTTTTTTTTTTGCTCAGTTTGGTGAAATATGCTACATCTTTACAATGTTCTCTTTAGAGAGACAGGCTTACCCATGTATGTGTGCAATATTTATACACACACACACACACACACACTCACACACAAATACATACATAATAACAGTCTGTGCTTCAAGCTGCTTTTCACGAACATAAACAAAATGCATGTGGTATATTTTTATTTGCAAATCTAGCAGAACATGAACCCGCCCAACTAAGACCGGTAATACTGTAGTTAATAAAAGAAAACTAAATAAATTATTTAGATTTGTCAGAATCTTACCTTATTTCTATAAAAAAAAAAAAAAAAAAAATATATATATATATATATATATACACACACACAAAAACACACACAGAGAATATCTCAAAGAATGACTTGAAAAATAGCTGAGATGCCTCCGCATTAAAAGCTTTATATTAGAAACACAACAAAACAAAAAACAATTTACAAACAACTAATTGAAACATAGCAAAATAGAAATCAAAACACATAATAGGATCCTTGAAAAGATAATCCCAAAAAGGTTTCTAAGGCCACTCCAGCAATGTTTAAATAATATCTAGCATTACCCTTAGGCTACTGGCAATACAGTTGTGCGCTTCATAAATACTTAAATCACACTTATTACACACATTCCTAAACAAACTGAAAGATATAAACATGCTACAATATTGGGGAACAGTAACACTGAAAGACAGTTGGGAAATACCCAGTTCAATTTAAAGCCTAGAGAGTAGGTAAGGGAATTGACTTATTTTTTGAACTTGAAGTAAGAGAGGAGTCCCATGCAAAGAGATCACAGTTATTTCTAGTGAGTGGCAGAATGGATTTACTTTACTATGATCAGTGTAAAGAACTGCAGGAGTTCATAATGTCAATAAAGATTACAGATCAAATAAGAGCTATCTCTACATGTACTGCAAGTCTAATTTCTCCAACAATAAAACACATTGTTACCTGGCCTAACTCAACCAACCAGTCTCCCCCAATCTCTCCCTCTCTGCACAGTGTAGGGGTTGTTGTTCTAAGCATCAAACAGGACACAAACTGCATACACACTGCAAATTATCATTTCTGAATGGCAGTGACGAAAAGCATGTTACGGATTATTACTGCACAGGTCAAGTAAAGACTATAGAAATGCACTTAAGGGAAAACTGCCGGCGAAAAATAACTTATGTTTAAATGAAGGTCTGCATCAAGCGTTGGGGGTGAGACCCAATTTTCTAAACATGTCCGCCGCGTGATAAAGAGATAAGTAGCAAACAGTACTCAATAAAGGTACTTTATTTAAATTGTCTACACTTAATTCACTTTTAATTCAAAGTTTTCATCAAGTTATTTTTTACAGTTTTAAGGAAGGATTGACTACTTTTTTTTATGGACCTATGGGAAGCTTCCAAAATGTATAGTAAAAAAAAAAAAAAAAAAAAAAAAGTCACATTGTCAAAGTGTTTTGAACTAGCATATTTTCTCAGTCCGGTGCTTTTTTTACCCATTAACAGTAAAGTCAGAATTTCTACTGCTGTAGCAATGCTGGCAAATTATACAATGTAAATTTTGACATTATATGATGGTTGACTTTCCCAGAATCTTTGGCCTTGACAAATCAAAAGAAACTAACAGGTACGCACACACAGATAAAATAGTGTTTCCCAAACTCATACTTGACACATGGCACACACAAAAATCTAAGCTACACACTTCTTCTATTATAGATGATGGACATAATGCAACTATGGAAAGAAGAAGAATCTCATTTATGGGAGGACAACAAAGCAACTTACAAAACATAAACTATGCTATGTAAATAAAACATGGACAGTATTTTAAATGTAAAAATCAAAAGAAACTGAAACAAAGCAGTAGTCACTGTCAGAGATTCAAGGATGCCTAATAAATGTACTTAAAAATGTAGCTGTAAAAGGGATCAGAAATGTACAAAGAAATATATACATATATAAATCACATGAATCAATAGCAGTGGTCGCCAGCAATGAGATTAGCCTGGAGTAGAAGAAACATATACAAACCATTGAGAGACTAATGTATTTCCTGAAGGATCACACAAATGGGTACTCACTGATATCTGTTTACACAGAAACTCAAATCAAAGGGTGAAATATGCAGTGTCCATGTTGAACCAGGACGGGAGGTCTGTCCTTCTAAACTCTGAGATGTAAACATTCTACCACTTAAATGTTCCATATGTGAGCTGTAAATACCTTCATCAGACACGCTCAAAAACAAACCTGAGTAATGCAATCTGACTTCTGTGTTAGAGGGAGCACTCAACACACAAAGAGAAAGCCATCAAGAAGACTGGAATAGAGTCAGAAAAGCAGAGTTTCCATGTCATTTTTATCAGTTTTCATAAAAAGCCCACGAAAACGGTTAACATCACATCACATGACTGTAACAATTGTGTTCTTCTCAGACTTTGAGAATATTGGTATAAAACACAATACATTTCTCACAGGCATTTACATACCACATGTTATTTAAAAGAAAACACAAAGTAACAACCAAAACGCAACATTTCAGATATTTGTTGTCACCGACAAAATAGTATTCTTGTCAATGATCTATGTAACAGAAATTAAGCAATATCGTAGTTCAGCTAGAGAAAAGCTGACCGAAATGTTTCAACATAACATCATATAATTACTACGGAACAGTAAGCAGTAGTCGTCATCCATGGTAGTATCCAAAGCACCATTAAGGATGAAAAACATTATTTCCCACAAGTGCCACACATCTTCACATAATAGTATTACCTCTTTTGGGTCTTGGGAAGCTTTCGTGTAAGTGAAATACAACTTTCTCCACAAAGTGCTGAATGTTACTGTGTTCCGGTCCTCTGACAAATACCATCCAATCGTGGGTGAATCCCTCGAGTGTAGGCTTCTTTCTAACCTGGGCCCGATGACCCAGCTCAAGCTTTACTTGAACAGCACACTGCAATGCAAGCAAGAAAACAAATAAACCTATGCATTTGATGTGCAACAAATATACAAACTAATTCAATACAAGCAAAATGACCGACTGCTACTGAGCTTAGACAAGCTACGTATATGGTGAGGGATCACCTAATATCCTAAAGATTTAATGCAATATATGGAATTATAGCAGAGCAGATTAAGATGTAATCAGATTCATAGGATAAAAACCGTTTTGTACCAAATGCTTGTAGAAAACATATTGGTTGCTATTCAAGAAAAGTGAATTGCAAATATCAGACAGGAATAATTCAACAGCAACAAAAGACTTTGTTAAGCAGGTTAGTGAATGATTCAATAGAACTAAGTATTGAGTTTAGTAGTAAACCGTCCCTGTTCATAGTTAACAGACTGTATCAGCTCACTATAGATGAGGGTAGAAGTTGCCAATGAATCCTCTCCAGTTCTGTTGCCAAGTCCAGATGACTTGTGACTGCGTTTACTTTTTCATATTGATAATTGTCAGATTTCATCACAAGACTGAGCTAATGGCATTTTACGACTTTGAAACTACTTGAATCCAGGGCCTTTTAAACAGTCAAAGTCGGACTGCAAGCAACTCAACAGCTTACACAGACAATCTCGTGGGTCTACTGTTATGTACTGTGCGTTCATTTGGTTTCAACCGTTTCTCTTCTACAAAATGAGACACAGCAGTCCTTTAATTGATATTGCTGGTCTTTGGACTCCATTCTACATCAAGAACAATCTTTGTTGCTCCCTATTATAGTTTTGCACTCAAACATGGTTAGTGGCATCAAATTTTATATAAGTTAATAATACAGATGATTAAATAATTTTCTAATTAAGTGAATACACTGTTATCTACATTGAAAAAACCACATTTTTACATAATGTTTATGTTTCACAGTATAGACTTACGAATGAAAAATGAAACAATGCAAAACACAAGTGAAGACCTGACTGGTGATTTTATTATCTAGATTTATACCACTTTTACAAAAACTTTTTCAAGACAGGAGAAGGAATATAATAATCCTCTTTTATTAATCTAAAAATTGTCAGACAAGAGCATATCAAGACAACAAATTAAAATGTAAATCCCTGATCCCCTATTTCTGCTAAAATGTATCTGGCATAGTTAAAGAAGACAGTCGAACAGTATGGCGTCATTAATAAATTACAATTTTGCTGGTAGCACTTTAAATGTAAAGTTATCTACCAGTTATCAAAAAGCTTTCAGCTGGACCATGGGGAGCAGGTAAAAGATAAAGGTTATAACTAAAGCCACAACTAATATACAGAACAGGTGGAGGTGGTTCAGTGGTAACGAGTCAAAAAGTTTTACTATAAAAGTAATTGTCTAATAAATCATTGTATCTATGAAAAAAATAAAATGTAAAACCTTCTCACTGGAATAGCAGTGTGGAACCTCCTGACAGATAGATATAAAATATATATTTGAGGAATTGACAAATCTGCTGCGGACTCCTACCTTTTGATTCTTTTACACTATGGATGTTTAATTTCGCTAGTTCCTAAAATTAACTACACTGGCTCCTGAATTGCCAGTCTGCTTGGCTTCCAGCCTTGATATATCTTCCGTTATATATATAGACAACAGAAATATCAAAATGTGCATACCCCTAACAGAATTGTATGTTAGAATGACAAAAACTTGACAGGCAAGCAGGCCTTTAGTTTTAAAGTAACATAATTATTTTAAATTTATTTTGGCGTTCTGTTTGCTCCATAGTGCTTCATCACGGAGCGGACATGTTGTGCAGAATCTTGCATCTCATAGTTCTTCATCTGACCCAAGCTTCAGAACAAAAATGTCTGTCACCAAAGAGAGATTTAGAGCAAAGAGGGCTCAGCAAGTGACTTTACTTGGATATGGTCATGAAAGCATTATCTACTCGTAATGCAATCTTTCAGTAAAACAAAAGTATTTTGTTTGCCTACAATTGTCCTTTAAGATCTTGTTTATTACTTAGGAGTAGGAAAAAATGGTCATAGCTGGACTTGTGAGACCAAATAGTCTTTTCGTTATTTGCTAACAAGATAGGTCTTTGGGAGAAGGTGGGAAAGCCATCCCCAACATTCTGACCTTAAACTTCTGCAGGATTTTAAAAATGCATTGATTCCATCAATATAATCTTGAGGTAGTTAAAACATAATTAATATACTGTAATTTAGGTATTTAACACATTCAATAAAAAATGTTAATCCCATGCAATCCATGACCTTAAACTGGATGCTGAGATACTTCTAATGTATGTGTTTCCTTTCACTCCTCTTACAAACATTTTTGAGAGGAGTCCACATAAAAGTTGAATGTACATGCCCTACAATAGCCAATTATGCAGCCTGCTTTATTACCCTGTTCAGCATAGTTGCCAATTTTCAAAAAACCCTTTCCAGGTATACTTTGTACGGGGAAATCCAATAGGGGTGTTTCTTGACTACTTAACTCCGCCGACTTCACCCCTTACCTAAACCGGTCACATAGAATGTTAGAAAAATTAGCATCACTGTTATAATTACAATTAGAACTTGGTTTGAGGTAGGTACATATACCAATATCAGGCAGGTTACTATGCTATCCCTACACCACAATAAACACAACAATACACTATTTTACATATATAAACCAGTAGAATGGACCCTCTTGATCCTATATAGAAAAACAGAAACTCTCGCTGCTGTGAAGCATGGAAGGTGCTAGACATACTATAAAATGTTATATATCTGATGAAGTTCTTATTATACACATAGGGGGGACAACTTTCATTTGTGAGTCTACCATAGAGGAAAACTACACTTATGTTGTATTTCAGCTCTTATTAACCCTGGTCAGCACCCATTAGAAATCCAGTTCACCCCAATACACAGACAATACGCCTATTCTTTACATCAGAATCATATTGACTCATTCACCGTTAAAAGCTGAACACTCACTCTAAAATACTAAGACTATCAATTGATCCTTAATATATTCCTATTCATCCCAAGATGAATAGTAACCTGCCCATTCACCTGGAGAAAGTATGATTCTGTCCATTTATTCATGATATATCTACCTATACCTAAAAAAAATTACAAATATACCTGGATTTCTGAAAAAGCAGAATAAGTTTTCTAGTCACTTGTGAGCAATGGTCAAGTATTGACAACTCCAGCTGTTGTGGACTACATTTATCACGATGCTTAGCCACCACTCAATTACTGGCAGAGCATCATGAAAATTGAGTCTACAAGTTTTACAAGAGTTAAATTCCACTTGTTTAGCAACATGGTCCTGGAGTGACAATAAAATAGGCTTTCTACCAGCTACTAAACAAAACTTTAGTCCCATCACACAAATTGTTTCATCCAGTTACCAAGTGCTTGTCAAGGTGGTTGCCTACTGAAACACACAAAAAACATGATTTACAGACAAAAAATAGAGCTATGCACAGAGAGACATGCATAGATGCAAGTACAGACACACGCTTGGGATCACAGGATTTTCATTTTCCCGGACCATTTTAGACACACATAAATTCAAACAATACCCCCTACCGGTTCCTTACATATCTGGTCCTCAGAGGTTTGTCTAGGTGGATTTAGGTCTGCACACTTCTCCCTCTTTACACTGGTGAGACAGACTGGGATTCCCTCCTGCAGCCACAGACAGCGATGCAGCTTTAACTTGCTATGGGGCCTATAAGTACCAGGTAACTGCCAGGATGTTTGTGTTTATCTGTTCCGTCATTCAGGTAACCTGTCAGTGTCCCTGCCACAACTTTGGAAGCTGTTCTACAGACTGATGATGCTGTGAAATGGGGGGTGATGAAGGTATCAAGATAGGGGAGAAGCTTCTCCAATGGAGCAGACACTCCATACATTGCAGTTTCTCCAGGGAAAGCTTTTTTTTTTTTTACATATGCATCCAGTAGTCCAGTGTTATACCAACTGTAAAAGCCAATATGCTCTTCTTTTTTGTAAAAAAAAAATTAAATAAAAAACTATATTGATCTTGAATTTTAGAGACTCAATCTGTCCAAGAGCCAAGTTACTTCAAGGCTTTTATAAAAGCATAAACAATATTTTTAAATAAGATCTGGTTATTTATTAGACACAGAATTTTCCAGACTTGCTGTAACACACAAATCCCATTCTATTAATAAAACATAACTACAATTTATGTATGGTATGTTAGAGGTCTAGTATATGCAACACAACACCTCCAAACCACTCCAGGAACTCCTTTGGTCTCTTAAAGGATAATTGCAGGGAAATTACTTAAATAATTATTAAAATGGAAGATATTTGATTGTGGAAGTCTAAAGGATTGTTACTTATGTTTAACCGGACCACAATATTACATCATACTTATTCTGCCATTTCCTAAACATAATCTTGTGGGGCAAGGCAGAATGGAGATGGGAGTCTACAGTACAACAACTGTGCCCTATCATGTAAATAACATGCAATCATTTTATGCAAAAGAGGAAACTATTTTGGCACTCCAGAGGAAAAAAAAAGAATCTATATAATGACACAAAAAGAGTGATCGGTGCCTGAAAAAAAATTGACAAGTGAGGTCATAGAAAAGGAAAAAAAGACTCGCACTCAATGTGTCAAAAATTACAAAAATCTTTAAGCATGGTGTGAAGCCTGACGTTTTCGACCCATCAGTCCGGGACCTTAGTCTGTAGGCAGTAAACCAAAAAAGCACAAGGGGAAAAAAAAAACAGGTCTATACTCTTTTAGTGTACTGCCTACAGACTAAGACACTGGACACCACAATTCTATATCATCCAAGTCTGGTGTTAACTGCATAGAGTTCCAAAAAATGTGTTCTCGCATTTAATGTGATAATTATATATATATAATTATATGAACTATTGATTTGCAGTGGACATCTAATAATATGTCCTCTATTGTCCAATTTCAATGCCGAGCTTCAAAGTTTGACACTAGTATAAGGGTAGTTGTCAGTATCTTTCAAAAGAGTCCTAATGGTATTAGGCTTTTGTGCATGTCTGCTCATTATGACCACTTTCTAACTCACAGGAACATGTCTTTGTATTTAAGTGAAGGTCCAACAAAAAAAAACAAAAAAAAAAACAATGGAGGTCATCAGTTACACCTTTAATATGCAAACCAAACAGCTTGCTTGACAAGCACCAACAAACCAAAAGAAAACAAACCATTAATAAACAAATACTACACAAGTCACAAGGTGAATTAGACAAAGGAATGTTACCTGCCTAATCCCAAAGCAGAAACTTCAAACAGTGAGGCTGATTAGCAGAAATAGGATAGACTCTGAAATGCAACCCCAATCACGCTCAGCAAAAACAACAGTAACAAACTTTCTCAACCTGACATTGAACACAAGTATCTAGAGTGGTATTCAGTATCAAATGCAGTTTTGTTTTGTTTTTTAACTTTGTGCTATGTTTTTATTTCATCCTCTAGCAGTAATTAACCAGACCACTTACACCATTTATGTCACACAAATAGTATGATAGATAGAAATAAAACATGTACTTTTAATAAATATGTGCATGCTGCCAAAACTTTTTCATTTCAACTATTTCTACTAAAAAGCCTCAAATTTGAATGTGTACGCTGAAGACGATATCAACACTATATGAGTTACGTTACATCCACATAGAACAACTGATGCTGATCTAACAACATGGGAGAAGAGGTGTAAAATGTGTACCAACATTTATCAGAAAACTACGCTATACACAAAAACAAAATTTAAAAAATATCATGTGTATGCAGCTCACTTTGCCAACTGGGGAACCAAAACAATAGATATTAAAGTAAGGTGACATACCTTGCTAGTACACAAAGAAGCAGGTTGAGTTCTATACTTTTTCAGAATATCCTAACTGTTATACATATACATAAAGCATATTATTATACAAGTGTATCATTCTGGGCCTAACATTTATTAGTAAATGTAATTTATATCTAGTAGACCCATATATTTAACTATTATACAGGGTTGGAATAAAATTACAGTAGCTTCTACCTTTCATTTTTGTTTGTAGGAAGGATGGGGGTTGATGAGCTTAAATGAAAATGTATAATGCCAAAAAGAACACGGTAGAACATTATAAAGGGTAAACTCAATATAGACCGGTTTGGCCTGAAAAGGATTAAGATTGGGCAAGCCGAATTTCAGAAATCTCCAAAATCCTTCTACTCAGTATCCATGAATTTGGGTCAATATAAGCTGTTTGGGCCGTTCTGAACTTGGAGCATCGGAAACATTTGCATTGGAAAATTTTTCGCTATGAAAACCATAGATTTTCTGCTACCCAACATGCGCCAATCACCACCTAACATGCACCAATCACCACCGAACATGCTCCGAATTTGGGAAACACACAAAATTCGCAGATATTGATTCTACAGATTTTAGTTGGAAAATTGATTAGAAAAGTGTACAAGAAGTAAATTAAACATATTTAAAACACAAAAATATTAATGTACAATATTATAACAGTATATTTACATTAATATAAGAATATTACATTTTAATAAAATATATTATTTTATGGTCATGTACTTTAAGTATTGTTTCACGTTATATATATATATATATTTTTTAATGGTATTTTATTTCATTACACTTTGGGAGCACTTCGGCTATAACTAAAAAAAGAAGTCCTTCCATTGTCTTCTCTGGGATGATTTTGGTTATATTAGTAACAGCCGAGGACCGTTCGAAATGTTCCAGATATAAGCGGAGGCTACCAATTTAGTTTTGGTGCATTTTGCTGTTGGGAGATATCGGTATGGGAACGGCTAAGGCTGAATTGCGGACATATTTCGGAGGCACCCGGGTAGCTCGAAATTGGGGTACCGATGTGACCTGGAAACCTCCATAATTCTAAGACATCATTAGACGCGAAAATCAGTTATTTGACACATATGACACCTCGTTCATGAAAGAGGGAATTGCAGGTATTGACAATGGCATTTCAAACGTATGGAAAAAGTCTCCCATTCAGATAGACTTAAAACTACCGGTACTTTGTCCTTAAATTTGAAATTCTCTTGTAAATTCCCTCGTTCATGAATAAAGCCCACAGTGATGAGATTTGCACAATGGGCTCAAAACATACATGATTACATCAAAATTATTCCTGCCAGAAAAAAAAACAAGCCCTGGGACACTAATACACATTACTTTACTACCCTGTTGAAGAAGCCACATCACAGGGGTTTTATTTTATCTAGGATGTTTATTGAAATTCATACTTCAGGGCCATCTTGGGTAAATATACATTAACCCCTTAACGACAGATGACGTGCCAGGCACGTCACGGCAAATCGAGGACTTGCCGACAGCTGACGTGCCTGGCACGTCATGCACTAAACTGAGTAAAGAAAGCGACCAGCGGTCGCTTTCTTTACTCTAACGGTGTTGCTACAATGCCTCTAGGTAGAGGCATTGTGCAACACCCCCCAAAAGTGCAGGGGCGCGCTACGATCACTCCACGGAGTGATCGTAGCAGCCATTTAAAAATGGCTGCGCCGGCTGCACACATGTGCTTAGAAAGCGAACGATCGTTCGCTTTCTAAGCATCTCCGGTGTTGTTAAAGTGCCTCGCCAGCGAGGCACTTAACAACACCGTTCTGCTCCCCAGAGCCGATGGTGGTCGCTCTCCTGAGCGACCCCATCGGCTCAGTAGAAGGGAACGCTGCCTATACAGGCAGCGCTTCCCTTCTAATGGCAAGAGCATCGGAAGTGAAAGTATTTCACTTCCGATGCTCTAGGGGGAGCCAATCGATGCCGGCACAACAGATCTATGTGATCTGTGTGCAGGCATGTATGATAAGTGCTCTGATGAGCACTTATCATACTGTCAAAGGCAATATTAGCAAATATTGCCTTTGACAAGTATTGATCTGCCTCCCTCACCTTACTAGTTATAGTAAGGGAGAGAGACAGATCAGATAAAGTAAAAAAATAAAATAAAATAATAAAACAAATATTTAATAAAATTTTAAACACCAAGGGCTTTTATAAAAGCCATTTAACCCCTTCCCTGCCATTGATCGCTGTGTACGCAGTGATCATACACAGCAGCACATTTTTTGCTGTCTGTGCATTTTTTAGGGGTTAATTTTTTTTACTGTAATTCATTACAGTATAAAAAAAAGCTCTTTTAAGAGAGATTAACCCCTTTCTTGCTGTAGATCACTGCCTAAGCAGAGATCTGACGCAAATGCAGCAATCTTGCTGCAGAAGCATTTTTAATTTTTTTAAAACTTTTTTATTACACCCGTCACGTGTTAATTATACCCGCTAGGGGACTACGTTTAACGTAATTTTTTTTTTTAAATAAGAGCTATTAACCCCTTCCTTGCCGTATATCACTTCCTAAGCAGCACATATGGTCACTGCCTAAGCAGTGCATATGGTCACTGCCTAAGCAGCGCATATGGAGCAATCTAGTCGCAGAAGGATATTTTTTTTGCTATCAGCATTTTTTTTGTCAGACTCGCTAGGGGTTAATTATACCCACTAGGGGATTACGTGTATTCCTTTTGAAGCTGTCTGAACACGTGTATAGCGATCAGTAACAGCCGATCAGTGGCAAAGGTGGTTTGGTGATTTCTCAGATGAGCATCACCATTCGTCTGGTTCGATCAATATTGGTAAATATTGTTCTGACCCATATGGATCTGCCTCCCTCTCCTCACTTGAGTTTTAGTGAGGGAAAGAGACAGATCTGTATAACATAATTTTTTAATTGTAATAAATTAAATAAAATGTTAAAAAAATTGTGAGTCCCAAGGGCTTTTATAAAAGCCATACCCTTTGTATAGTGTAGTGTATTAACCCCTTCCCTGCCACTGATCACTGCACAGCAGAAATTTTTTTCTTGTCTGTGCATTTTTAGGGGTTAATTTTTTTGTACAGTACTACAAAGGCTCTTATAAGAGCTATTAACCCCTTCCTTGCTCTACATGTTCAAATTCCAAGTTTGAAAATCAAAAAGCGCACCTCTCAAATGTAGCCTTTCAACACCCAACAAAGCTGACAAAGCTATGCATGGGTGGTATCCCTGTGCTCGGGAGATGTTGCTGAACATATATTGTGGTATTGTTTGTCAGTGACACATACCGAAATATGTGAATTTGTGTCTAAAGTACAATGTATGTGGGAAAAAATACACAATAAAATGACTACCACAAACTTTGACAAAGGCTGGTGGTAGAATTGGTGCATGGAAAGTGTTAAAATAACACCATTTAAAATAGCCTAGGGTGTCTACTTTTACAAAATATATACTTTTTGGGGTAAAATACACTGTCCTACTTTAAAAAAAAGTCCCAAATGAAAGATGGGCTCAGGCTGGCTACACGTCAATATTCCAAGTTGAAAATGCGCACCTTCACAATGTGGCCCTTTTAGCCCCCAAACAACCCAACAAACCTATGCATGGGTGGTATCCCTGTACTCAAGAGATGTTGCTGAACACTTATTGGGGTGTTATTTGGCAGTGACACATACCAAAATCTGTAAATTCATGTCTGAAGTACAAGGTTTGTGAAACAAAAACACAAAAAAATGACTACCACAAACTTTGACAAAGGCTGGTGGTAGAATTAGTGCATGGAAAGTGTAAAAATACCACCATTTGAGATAGCCTAGGGTGTCTACTTTAAAAAAATATATGGGTTGATGTGGTAAAATACACTGGCTGGTTTCAAATATGTCCCAAATGGGACATGGGTGCAGGCTGTCTGCATGTCAAAATTTCAAATTGGAAAACCAAAAACTTCACCTCCCAAATTTGGCCTTTTACCCCCCAAACAATCCAACAAACCTATGCATGGGGGGTATCCCTGTACTCAAGAGATGTTTCTGAACACTTATTGGGGTGTTATTTGGCAGTGACACATACCAAAATCTGTAAATTTATGTCTGAAGTACAAGGTTTGTGAAAAAAAAACACAAAAAAATGACTACCACAAACTTTGACAAAGGCTGGTGGTAGAAATAGTGCATGGAAAGTGTTAAAATACCACCATTTGAGATAGCCTAGGGTGTCTACTTTTAAAAAATATATGGGTTGATGGGGTAAAATACACTGGCTGGTTTCAAATATGTCCCAAATGGGACATGGGTGCAGGCTGTCTGCATGTAAAAATTTCAAGTTGGAAAACAAAAGACTGCACCTCACAAATTTGGCATTTTAGCCCCCAAACAACCCAACAAACCTATGCATGGGTGGTATCCCTGTACTCAGGAGAAATAGTAGAATCTATTTAGCATGTTTTTTCGTTCGCTATTGTCGATGAGGAGAAGTTGTTTCAAATAAAAACAAAGAAATTTGTGTATTTTTTTTTTTTTTACCATATTTTATTATTTTTTTTTAATAATATGATAAGATATGATCAAAAATATGGCATCCATAGAAAGCCCTTTTTGTCCCGATAAAAACAATATATAATATGTGTGGGTACAGCAAATGACGAAGAAGAAAATTACTGCTAAACACAAACAGCACAGAAATGTTAAAATAGCCATTGTCCAGAAAGGACAAAAATGTTTCAAAGGCTCTGTCCTTAAGGGGTTAATATATGTCTGATAATGAAAATAACAGTGCTATGCTGCATTGAGATGTATCATCCTATGGATGTTTCACCCAGTATAGTTTTGCGTATGCTTGTTACCTGTGGTCCTGAAAACCCGAAATCAGGATCAAGCTGTGTGCTGCTCCTGAAAGAGGTCATGTCTATTAGTAACAGTGTGTTACTAATTCTGTCACCAAGTGCTGTATAGCACACTTGTACACATTTCTGCTTATGCAGAACTGACACCTCATGAGAATATTACACTGCTGAGACGCTAGACGTGAGCTCACAACCAAGCTGCTGACGACACAGGAGAGGATTGTGACCTGACACTAACTCATTGACACAGAGTTATTATGATTCCATGATTCTTAGCCAGCTTTACGACTGAACCAATAACTTGAAAACCGTAGTTAATAATAACCGGAGAACTAGAGATCAGATACCTATGTATGCAGGTTATATGGGGGGAGTTGGACTAGACCCGCAGTATGGGCTTCACGTTTGATCCCGACCCCACGTGCACACGAGGCAGTCTGAGGTGTGCGTGTATAGAGATATAGGACCCGGTATCAGGAAGTGACGTCTCGAATCAAGCTCTGAACGGGTCCGCCAGTAACCGATACGTCACTTCCACCGAGCGGGCTCCCGCCATAGGGAATGCCGACTGTCACAAATCTTACTGTATTCACTATACTTTAACTCAATCCTGTACACTGGCACTGAGGGTGCAGTATCTTGTCTGAGGCAGGTTTAAAACCTTTGTTTTAATAGGTTCTCTTAGCCGGTATGTTTTTCGCCTAGATCTGCAGCAGCTGAGCCATTGAATTCAGACAGAAGGGTACTGGATCTGATATCTATAGCCATTTTTTCACTTTGAGGATCCCGCATATTGAATTCGATCATGAATATCCTCAGGAGCTGACAGTTTATTCTGCCATGTGGTCCTGACCTCTGTACTTTACTAATAATTGAGCATAATTTTCAAAACCAAAAATATATAAGTAATAGCTGTTTTTTGAGAGACTGTAATGCATAAACATTCCCTCATACCGATATTTTTTTCTGTTTTACCTGCCTCGCTTTGTTTCTACCAAAATTATTTTTGTACATAGATTTTTGCTAAGTTCTAAATCTATAAAATTTATCAACAGTTTTACTAATTTAAATTGTATTTTGAAATCCTAAACATAAGCCCACTATTTTCTAAAGTTTCTGGATACTTTGTTTAAACATGTATTTTGGCTCTGCACAATAGATGTGTGATCACCTTTCCTAATAGGAGGCACCTGCTGGAGCCAAAATCTTGAAATACTGAATTCCTTGAGTATAGTCATATTCCTAGACTCTATCATAGTGACTATGGAAAAAGCACACTGCATGACTGCTTAAAATTAATTGTCAATGAGGCTTCGAAATACAGTTTTGCATCTTTTAAAGCCTAGTGTATGCAATGTACAAGAAGTTCATTTATAACCTTTTAAAAGTCTTGCAAGGGATACCATTTTCAAAACAAAAAAAATCTTACTTCACCTACAAGGTTTTAAACCACAGACCATTCTTCTATGAAGCTGACCTGAATTCCTGCAGCTGACTTTCTAAGTTGTGCTTTACAATCTGATGATAATGCAGTCCTGCAGAATATGTGCCTAATAAATAAATGATAATTTGTCGATCATGTTGTTAGTACTGCAGTGATGTGTTGCTGAGAGGCTGTAAACCACAAATAAGAACATACTTATTCCACTATGATAAGCTGGATCTACCCTGGCATTCCTTTGTTTTCCAATCTAGTATCGTCTGTGATCTAGCCGCTGTATCTGCAGCAGTTCCCATACAATTATTACTGACCGTCTCAGTATTATATATATCTACATCTTAGCATCACTGATACTAATTTTGCTTTTTTTGTTTAAAAAAAAAAAAATCATTTCGTTTGATCCTTTAATTAACAGTGCATTGTCTGGCAGATATGTTTTATTTAAATTCTATAGAAACAGTGAAGACTTTTTGGAATAGAATAAAATTCAGTATAACCAACTAACTTATTCGTATTCATTCAGCTCTATCATTAGTTTGTGCACATTCATTCATTTATGTATAAGGAGGACCTTATGAAAAGGTGCTTTTCTCATACCCCCCATAGACCATGCATCTGCATGTCGGGGTAATCGAAGAGAAAATGCTTTAGGCAGGCGGTAATTCATATGGATTAACTCTTTTATGATATAGTTTATATAGCTTGATATTTAGGCAGGCAATGCAAGAAGCCCTTGCTAGTAAAGACACAAAGTGAACGCACCATACTAGCGGCGCCTCCTGCAGTTGCAGCTCCTGGAACTCCGGGCTGCCTTTATTATGGGGATCCTGCAAAACCAGCTTGGAATCAATGCTGCCACTGCTACTAAGAATTCACCTTCCCCTTGCTTATTTGGGATCCAAATCTTTACAATCCAGGTCTTGATCCACCTCCTCCTGCAGGTGCTTGATTGAAATCCACTCTTCTCTCCCCCCTTAATTACCACCACCCCAACAACCTCTTCTACAGCTGTGTTAATCCAGGTGCTGTTTTTACTGTCCACACAATACAAAAGTAAAGTAAAAAGCCAAATCCAGTGTAGCATCCAATTTATGGTACCGATCCACTCTTCACACGTTCTGGTGTTTTAATCCAAGCCCATTTTATCCACCAACACTGCCACACTCAGGTGCTGCCGTTGATCCAGACTTGGTTAGTAACCTTGCATCTCCAAACGCTCAGATCATATCAATCCACATTATGATGCTCCCCCTTTTGGATTCTGGACCAAAAAAGGCCAATCCCCTTTATCCTTATAATGTCCTCAGTGTAGGTTCTGTCCCATCTTCGGCTGACAATCCATATGTTCATCTACCTTTCCATCCGTTCCCATTGCGACTACTGTGTGCCTCCTTGCTATTGGTATGTGCCAACTTTATGTTCCTCAGTTAATGCAAAAAGACAAAAAGAGTAACAATAAAAAAAGCAGTACACTAGAAAAAAAGCACTGCTGTCTGTGAGCACAGGTTTACTGTGAGCAGTGGTTGTACATAAATAACTGTGCTGTGGCTGCAAGCTAAGGCAGTCTGCAGTAGGCTGCATTAAGGGTTAGTTCCACCCCCTCCACTCACTGAGCTGGCCATGCCTAGGGGATGGGGTAGCCTCTTATTCCTCCTCCCTTAAGTTGTATTTGTGCTGCCCTCACCAAGAGGGAGGGAAGATTAGGAGGAGGTGGAAGGCAGTAACAGCAGCAGGGAGATGGAAGTAACAGAATGCCTTGCTAAGGCTTCCTCGCTTCTCTTCTTCCCCTGTCGGTCTCGTTCATTCTCTCTCACCCCTTGTCTCGTTACGCTGCAAGGACTGTAGAGCATGCGTGTTGAAAACAGCCTGACACCCAGCTATACCAGAGTGCTGAGGAAGGGAGGTTTGGTGGAAAGGAGGGGAGAGGGGGAAAAAAGGAAGGAGGGGAAAATATGAGGTGGTCGGGAAATAAAGAATAGGGGGGTTAAGAGCAGGTTGAAATGAGGTACTGGAGTGCAGGAAAAAATGATGATAGAAAGATGAATGAGGAGCCAGAAAGACTGAAACAGACAAATCTCATGGGGAGCTGCAGGGGATCATAAGAAGAAAAATAATGCATAGTATTTTGCAGAATAAAGGAAAGCCAAATAAAATAAGCAATACAGACAGAAATTAAAAAAAAAAATACAGACATGAAGAAAAAGGACTAATGGAAGAAATGGGTAAATAAACTGCAACAATAGATAAGTAACTATAGGTTATCAGACAGTCACATATAACTTTCTTCTGCTTTACACTATGTGTAAGTCATATGTGACTAGCAGGAAAGCACATAAATCATCATGGGGTTCAGTATGGGCTTCTCCTGGATTCATTCATTGATTTCCTTCTAGTCATGTATGACTTTACTAAGGTTCTAATTTTTACCACACTGTTCAAAGCCAAATGCCACCTGTAACTAGGCCTGCCGGACTGTCCATTTTTATCCATGATACATGTAACATTTACAAGTGTGTGGAATCTATGGTTGATGTATAAACAGACACACATACAGAAAGCGCCCAGCATTTGGTGCTATCTGCGTTGAAGTCTATGGACCGAATGGTTCTTACCTGCCGACACATTCTATGTTTCTATAACGCATAATCCCAAAAGATATTGCGAGTCTGCGCTGCCTCAGCCAGTCAGGCACTTCGGAGTTGCACTGATTCAGCTTTTTAATATCTAGAATCGAATGCTTACAGTGCCCGATTAGCATTGGAGATCCTCCACCAAACACTGTTTAGTGGATGTTGTTCTCCTGCACTGTAAAGTGTCAAATTGTATAAAAAAAAGTCCCAATTGAAGTTATACACAACAAACAGCATTTGTGCCTTTTTTGTTTTTTTTCCCCACTTCCCAACATAAACCCCAATATGTTTCTAATGGGAGATAGAGAGGCGATCTCATAAGTACTATCTTGCTTAATTAGCCAATTTATTTATGAACTCGTATGACTTCTACACACTGCGTGTACTATGTTCAGGGGGAAAAATGAATGATCTGGCAATCCTGTTTCCTACTCCTCTTCATCTATATTACTCCCTGCTGTACAATGCAGATGTCTAACTTAGATTATAAGCTTAACCCCAGCCCAACTAGATTTTTACTCCAATCAAATTGCTGAGCAGTATGCTTTAAGAATTACACTGATTTCATGATATTGAGATTTTGTTGGTTATTTATCATGATGGCATTGTAGCTTAAAGGGACTGTTTCACCTAAACATTGTTTATTCTCTACATGCACAGTAAAAAGAATAATTGAAAATTATCTATACATAATGTTAGCAAAACTGCAAGTAAATGCCTAAATTAAGAGAAAATGTGTTATAAATGTGTATGTGATGTCTCCATCCTATGACACCACCTATGGCTTGGTATGCAAATGATCTGCTTTTCAATTGGAAATGTGTAATTTGCATATCAGGCCACAGGTGATGTCATATGCATTTTCACTCATTTTTTATTCTCTACATTCACAGAATAAGCAATATTTAGGTGATAAATTCACCTTACTTAAAGGAACTGTCTGATGCACAAAAAAACATCTTCCAAATAATGCATATTAATGTGCTTTCAAAGTACTTTAAAAATGCATGTTTTAAATTTTGCATTGCTTAAAATATAAAATACTTACAGCTAGATGAAATTGTGAAATTATAGCAGTGTACAAAAAACCAGAACTGCCACACTAGCTGAGTAAAAGTAAATTTCCTTTTTTTTTTGCTGCAGGAACCAATGAGAATAATTTTATTCAAATGAATGGATTTTTCGGTTTCTCTAGTGATGTCATCAGACAATGAGTTGCACTGTTAAGAGATCGTTCTGTGTACATGAGCAAGTCTATTACTATCCACACAATGTATTATATTCCAGGAGCACAAGAAGTGACTAAATGAAACAAAACCTTATATGCTCAGTGTCTGTATAATCAGTGCTGCTGCACCTGCAGTAAACATGTAGTAATCACTGGGGGATGGCATGAGTAAAATATTAAAAATGTGATTTATGCAGAATGCCTGCATCAAATCACACTGGAAAAAAAGCCTATGCGCTATACCAGCAGTAATCTTCATCTTGCACCAAAGTGGGTTTAAGGACTAGACTGCCCCTTTAAATGACTCCATTCATGATATTTGAAAATACTTTAAATGATGGCAGTTTAGTCCACAGCTGCTGAATCGACTGTTGCAAACATTAACATCCTATTCTTCTAAAATTAATTTCAGCACTCCTCCCTCTCTCACTGCCATGTTGGTACACAAATATTTCCCTTAAGGTGAGCAGCTTGCTGCAGTTAAGATCTGCAACATTTTCTCAGCTTCCCTGTTTACATGCAGCCATGTCAATGGCACTTAGCTGAGCCTGTCCTGTTTACATGGAGCTGGACCTGTGGCACTCAGTTGAGCCTACCCCATTTATGCACAGCTGCACCTCTACAAATTAGTTGAGCCTGCCCCATTTATGCACAGCCACACCTCAAGAATGGACGTGGATTGAAAGCTCAGCCTGTTAAGGGGCATTCAGGCAGCCCTTGTCGATGTCATTGATTCTAAACAGATCGTTGTATATTGAGTAGACACCTTAGAATTTTCTGAGACTCCCAGGATGCCATGTCTCCATTAACTGCAGGTCTAATTGGTGTGCAGCTGTGACACTGAATACACATTCAGCTGGGAAGATCTTCTTCGCCACTATTGGCTATGTGACACATAATTTATGGAATGCAGTACTAATAACTTTTCAATAGGAAAAGTGTAATTTGCATATCAAGTCACAGGTGATGTCATAAAAAGGAGCTACCAGAGACAAAGAAACAGGCATAAAATCCCCCCCCCCCCCCCATATCTCCCTCTTGATTATTTTCATATCATATTCAACTATTTGTACATATAAAAAAAATGTTATTGAAAACTTACAACTTAACTTCTTGTTTTTATTTGCTTTTCTGCACACACATTTCGCCTAAAGGACTTAACACAGCACCATACAGTACCCACAGCACTTTCCATTCACTTATATTGCAGTCATAGTGCATGATAGTGCCCCATAGTACATGTTATTTTGCCCCAGAGAAGATGCCACAGCATCACATTGCCTCACAGAACTGGCCCTGCAGATCATGGCACAGTGTCACTTTGCCCCATAGTACATGTTATTTTGCCCCACAGAAGATGCCACAGCATCACTTTGCCAAATAAAATGAGCCACAGTTGTGTACCAATGAACATGCCACAATCAGTTTGCCATTAAAATATGAAGCATTCAGTTTGCCCATTCAAATATGTCACAGATTGTCCATTAAAATGTGGCACTGTTTGTCCATTAATATGCCACTGTTTACCAATTAGTATGCCAATGTTAGTTTGCCCATTAATATGCCACAGTCAATTTGCCCATTAATATGCCACAGTTCATTTGCGCATTAATATGCCACAGCCAATTTGCCCATTACTATTCTACAGCTAATTTGCCCATTAATATGACACACTCCACGCCGGAAGCGGGGGCTTGGTGTGACCAGTGAGCCCTGGGCAAGTGCCCATTGCTTAAAGCTGCCCTGAACTCAGCTATACATTGTGCAGGGACAATAGTGATCAGGGCCGGCTTTAGGGGTGTGCTTGCACAGGGCGCAACACCCCAGGGGATGCCACGAAAAAAAAAAAAAGTTTGCCGGTAGAGGGGAGGGGGAGGAGCTCACTGGATGATAGGTGAAGCTGCCCCCACCCTGTGAATCAGAGCTTCAGTTACTTATGCAGTTACTTATGCTGCTCGCGGCTCCCTGTGAAGCAGACGCCGTTCTGCTTCACAGGGTGGGGGCGGAGCTTCACCTCTCACCCGGTGAGCTCCGCCCCCTCCCGTAAGTAAGAATGGGAGGGGGAGGTGAGAACAGAGGGGGGGGGGGGAGAGAACATAGGAAAGGGGGGAGAGAACAGAGGAAGGGGGAGGTGTGGGGGAGAGAACAGAGGAAGGGGGAGGTGTGGGGGAGAGAACACAGGAAGGAGGGGAGAGGACAGAGGAAGAGGAATGGGGGGAAAGAACAGAGGAACGGGGAGAGAGAACAGAGGAAGGGGGGAGACAACAGTGGAAGGGGGAGGTGGGGGGAGAGAGCAGAGGAAGGGGCAGAGAACAGAGGAAGAGGGGGTGAGAACAGAGGAAGGGGGAGGTGGGGGGAGAGAACAGAGGAAGGGGGGGACAGATGAAGGGGAGAACAGAGGAAGGAGGGGAGAGGACAGAGGAAGAGGGGGAGAGAACAGAGGAAGAGGAATGGGGGGAGAGAACAGGGGAACGGGGAGAGAGAACAGAGGAACGGGGAGAGAAGAGAACAGAGGAACGGGGAGAGAAGAGAACAGAGGAGGAGAGGGAGAGAAGAGAACAGAGGAGGAGAGGGAGAGAAGAGAACAGAGGAGGAGAAAGAGAGAAGAGAACAGAGGAGGGGGGAAGAAGAGAACACAGGAGGAGGGGGAGAGAAGAGAACAGAGGAGGAGAGGGAGAGAAGAGAACAGAGGAGGAGAAGGAGAGAAGAGCACAGAGGAGGAGGAGGAGAGAAGAGCACAGAGGAGGAGAGGGAGAGAAGAGAACAGAGGAGGAGGGGGAGATAAGAGAACAGAAGAAGAGGGCGACAGAGAGAGAACAGATATGGGGAGGAGGGGAGAGAGAACAGATATGGGGAGAAGGGGGAGAGAGAACAGATTTGGGGAGGATGGGGGTGAGCGAGAACAGATATGGGGAGGAGGTGGAGAGAGAGAACAGATTTGGGGAGGAGGTGGAGAGAGAGAACAGATTTGGTGAGAGAACAGATATGGGGAGGAGGGGGAGAGAGAACAGATATGGGGAGGAGGGGGAGAGAGAACAGATATGGGGAGGAGGGGGAGAAAGAACAGAAATGAGGGAGGAGGGGGTGAAAGAACAGAAATGAGAGAGGAGGGGGAGAAAGAACAGATATGGGGGAGGAGGGGGAGAAAGAGAACAGATGTGGGGGAGAGACAGACATGGGAAGGGAGAGACACATACATAGAGGGAGAGGAAAGAGACAGGCGTGAGGAGGGAGAGGAGACAGACATGAGGGTAGGGAGGGGGCGCCACGGGGGAGGCCTGCACAGGGCACCAGAACACTTAAGGCTGGCCGTGATCGTGATGAGTTTGCTAAGCTGGGGAAACTCACCAAGTTTGTACCTGCATATTGTATAGTTAAAATAGTGAAATTAAATGTTCATCTCACCTTTTTGTGAATAGACTCCATAATGTAGCCAGTATAAGTTTGGGCCTCTATATTTAAAACCATGACTGAACCAGTTAGATAAAAGATGCCAGCCTATCCATTTTCAAATTTGGTACAAAAACTGAGAAATCATATCTCCAAGATAAACCTTCTTTAACTTAACTTGCACACTCTGCTGATGACAGGTTTATGCCTCTGATGTTGAATGTCTCTTATGCTCCCACCTCCAAGCAGGGAGTTCACAGGTGAATTTACATAATGCGCTCATGCACTGGCAATACACATGAAGGAAGAGCAAGGACTGGTTTGTGCTGAAGAAATTTGCTCCCACACTACAGCACCAGCCCTGAAGGCTGATGTAAGACTAAGAGCTTGTTTGATGGAACAAAAATGGCAGGGAGTTCAGAAAGGAATTTCAAACTTAAGGCCAAAGTAGAAGAGTTGGAAAAAATATCCCATTCAATTAAACAGAAATCCCACAGTTCTCGCTTTACTGTCCCTTGATGGTTTTGTGCTAACTCAGTACTGTGTCATGTGTAGCTAGTTAGCTGTATAATGAGATTAGCTATATGAACTATTTGTGGCTGTACATGGATAGTAAATGTAGTATTTCATACAGGTGTTACAATTAATAATTCCTACATACCCATAGCTGTAAGTGGTATTTATCTAAATCTTCAAGTGTTCAGTTGTATGCTCAAAATGTTCAAATGCATTGTTGAGTGGTAAAGGTAGTGTAAAACTGGAGTGGTGAATTTGTGCATTACACCCCTTTCAATGTCCATTCATGGGAGTTTGCCTGGTGGGTGTAACAGCAGTTAAGATAGTCTGGCTGCTCTATAATATTCAAGTAAACTCGACAGTTTTGGGAGTATAGGACTTTCATTAAACTACATTTTTAAGTGCAATGGCACTAAGAAGAGGCAATACATTTTACCCATATCACTATATCTAAATAGGGAATTACATTACACTAACAGTTATATAGCGCCAATAATACTTATCTCACTTGGTACAGAGTATACAAGGGAATTACAGATTATGTTAGATGAACAGAGACAGACTTTCATAATTACCTCTGTACATTTGTTTTCTTAACTTGATAAGTTGACGTAATTTAATTAGGTTTCATATAATGTATGCTTCAAATACCCGTGGTTTTGGGCCTTCAATTTGGTTACAAAATGGTCTGCTTGATAAAACTTGCCTTCCCTCCCTTAATCAAATGCTGAATGCTTTGCTTGCTATTGATAAGTGGGATGTATATTATAAGGAGACTAATAGATACGAGTCTAAGTGAGATTTTGTTCCCTTTTTAACAGTTAAATGCACATTAAATCTGGCACTCTATATAAAAAAGTTTTTTTTATTTTGTTTTTAAATATTTACCTTGAAAACGTTACATTTTGTGCCCATATTTTCTAGTAATAAATATTCCTTCAGTTTACAGTGGGAGCCAATGAATGTGCTTTCATAGAGGCACATTGGGATGCTCAATGTACATTTGTGTAAATCAGTATCATGAATGTCCTATAACCCACTCTGGTGACATCACCCCAATGCATTCTCTTGCATCCCATCTTATGTTCAATAAAGAAAGCTGTGGGCATGCACAAGTGTATGCATAGTGCTACATTTGTAAAAATAAATAAATAAATAAAAATCCCAGTGGGTGGCACATGTCAGTTTGATTGCATGCTCAATTATGCATAAACCATGAATAATTGAGAATGCAAAAATACTGAGCATGTTTAATGCAGCATGTGTCATAGACATGGTAACAATACCACAGCCTGTTTCATGAATAAAGCTTGAGAGCAATATTAATTTGATTTCCTTTATTGTTTTTTTTACTACCACCAGGGGGCAAACTTAACCTTTTACTGATGTCCTTAAATGACCTTGACAAAAAAAAAATGTATTACGAACTTGGTTGTTTATAGGGTAATAAATTGGAAGAATATGATTAATGATTCCTGCATATTATGGCTATTATTTTTTTTAAATATGGAGAACTAAATAAAATACTATAGAGACTACTAATGCTCCATCACAATTATATTTCTTGATTCAGCGGTTACTGATCTTTTACTAACTTTTATTAAACAACTGGGAAATATAGATTATAACCACTTAAGTTTTTAGGGTATAGCAAAAGTAGATTCAAATGTTTGATAGACGTGTATTGAGTTGTAGAGTTATGTGTGCAATAGCTGAAAGACTTAACCTAGCCTTGTAAAAATGTAGTAATTTATTTAATATAATAAGGAATATTTCGATTTGGAGAGGAATAAAATATAACTGCATATCCATGTTCTGCACAGAATATTAAAATAAAGTAAAGCATCCATACAGTGGTGAATTTTTGATTTGTGGTTGCTCTAGGTCTGACTAAACTCATGCACCCCCAAACCTTCATTTGTTGTATAACTTCCTTTGCAGGTTGCACCTCTTGCTCCTATAATGTTTCCACCATGCCAGATTGCCCCAATAAGCCTTTCCACTGAACCATTTGCTCCTACACCCCTTTAGACTGTACCACATCCCTATGCACAGCATCAGATTACTCCTTAATGTCTGTGAGGGAGGATGTACCTCCAACAGTGATAGTGCTGGCTCTGGTGCTGCCTAACTCCAGTAGGCAGAAATACAACACTGCATACATATTTCCAAAAAATCACAGCCTGGAGATCTTCCCTGCCACAGATATTTCACCATACATGTTTGGTATCATGTATTGCATAACATTGTTTGAAGAGTAGTTGGATATAGTTTGAAAATAATCAAATGCATTTGAACGATTACAAACACAGAGCAATATACTGTTCTGTATTCTTCATATTGTTTAAACGTATATATATATATATATTTTGTTTTAGCAAACGGATGTACATTTATAATGATGTTATTTTTGTTTAATGAATAAACAAATTGTAAAGGCAGGATTAATACTAATTTTAACCCAGTTTATTGAAACAAAGGAAGGTTTAAAGGGACACTAAACTTTTTTTTCACTTGTGCTTCTAATATAGAAACACAAGTGAAAAGTGAAATGTCCCTAGTATGAGGATGAACTGGCGTGTATTTTTGATAGTACACTCCAGTTTATACTCTGACAGACAGCTGCCATGCTTCCATAAGAAGAATGATGTTTCGGACAAATCAAGACTGTGTTTTCAGATCGGGGGTGGGAATCATTGTACTAGTTCTCTTGAAAAAACACCCAAGAAGACCATTACTAGCATCTAAATTAAGTTGTTATTGCATATGTTCATGAACTGATCACCCAGATGTTTACACTGATCCTTTTCGAAATCAAAAGCAAAGGGAGGTTAGAGCAGGAACCTTTGAAAAAGATTCGTAAGAAACACCTAAATGCATTTGCATGCCAAAAACCCAGTACAATGTACAGGATAAACACTAACCGATGAATCAAAGTTAGTTTGCTGTCTGGAGTGACACTTTAATTACCTGCACATTTATTACAGCCGGTCCATCATAATAGACGGAAGTGTTGGGCAGCTTGGAGGATGTCTGCACGATACGCGCAGACATCCTCTGCTGCTGCCCGGCACTTCCTTCCGGGCTTCATCATAGAAGTCCCGACGGTCGTGCCGGGCGGCAGCGGAGGATGTCTGCGGTCATTGCGCAGACATCCACCGGCTGTTAGCGAGGGGGATCTAGGTCCTCCAGCTCTGCGGGGGACCTGGATCCCTGTCTTATAGCCTGACCTCGATTTGAGGTGTACTATCCAGAAGAGATGAAAGGGTGGAATGAATTTACACTTATTTGTCTCTATCTTGTACCAGGTGGTATTAATTGAAGTATCTCTATTCCACTTCATAAAGTGCGAGAGCATAGATGCATCGTATAGTAATTCTATATTTGGCATTGAAAGACCGACTTTATCTAGTCTTTTTGTCATTGTTCTGTATGCTTTTCTTGGTCGTTTGTTTATCCATATATTTTTGGAGAATATACTCTTGAAGAGTTGCAGAGTTTTTAAGGAGACTTTTATTGGAATTGATCTGAAAAGGTATAGCAATTTGGCTATTACCGTATTTGCTTGATTATAAGATGACCCTGATTATAAGACGACCCCCCAAACTTTGGATATTCCTTTAGGAAAAAAACTAAAAGCCTGAATATAAGACTACCCTATAGGAAAAAAGTTCAACTTGCATATATTCACATGTAAATTGCTTTTTTAATACAAAATTATGATATCCAAAAATGCATTTTGTGTTTTTATTTCCTTTTATGTGCCAATGCTGCCTCTCTCTTTCCCTTTACCCCAGCTTTGTCTCTCTCCCCCCCTTAGTGTTGTCTCTCTCTCCCACTCCCTTTGTCTCCCCCCTCGTCTCCATCTCTTCCCCCTCCCTCCCCTTGTTTCTCTCTGCCCCCCTCCCCTTGTTACTCTCTGTTCCCCCCCTCCCTCCCCTTGTCTCTCTCTCTCCCCCCTCCCCTTGTTTCTGTCTCTTACCCACCCCCTCCCCTTGTTTCTCTCTCCCCCCCTCCCCTTGTTACTCTCTGCCCCCTCCCTCCCCTTGTTGCTCTCTGTCTCCCCCCTCGTTTCTCTGTCCCCCCTTGTTATTCTGTCCCCCCCCCCTCCCTCCCCCTCACCTGTTTCTTGCTCCCTGGTGGCTAGTGGGGGCAGCCGGGGGATGTCTGCACGATACGTGCAGACATCCTCCATGCTGCCGACACTTCCGTCTATTATGACGGACAGCCGGTCCATCATAATAGACGGCAGTGTCGGCCCCGGCTGCCCGATTCTCCTGGTGGCTAGCGGGGCAGCAGAGGATGTCTGCACGATACGCGCAGACATCCTCCGCTGCTGCCCGGCACTTCCGCCTGGACTTTTATGATGAAGCCGGAAGGACCCGGCTTGATCATAGAAGTCCCGGCAGTCGTGCCGGGCGGCAGCAGGGGGAGTCTGCGCTCATCGCGCACACATCCCCCGGCTGTTAGAGAGGGGGATCCAGGTCCCCTGCAGCTTTGCAGGGGACCTGGATCCATGTCTTATAGTCTGACCTAAATTTGAGGTCAGATTATAAGATGACCTCGATTATAAAAAACCTTGTCTTATAATCGAGCAAATACGGTATATAAGCGTTTACTGAATTAAGGCGACCCATCCAAGAGATCTCTAGACCCTTCCAGTTCTTAAATTTATCTTTAAATTGATTCTGCATATATTGGTAGTTGTTTGTTACAATAAGATTTAGATCCATCGACAATTTGATTCCAAGATATTCTATCTCCCGATTGTCCCACTTTACATTACATTTGTTTCTTAATATTGATGGTATATTAGATGTTAGTCTTTGAGTTTTTTTTAAAATTTAGTTTGTAGTTGGAGTGGGCGCTGTATTCCTTGATTAGGTGTTTAAGAGAAATAGTGGGATTGCTAAGGGTCAACAGGAAGTTGTCCGCAAATAGTGTAATCTTAATTTCTTCTGTGGATGTTTTTATTCCCTGTATCTGTTTGCTCTGTCTGATTGCGGCCGCCAAGGGTTCAATAGAAAGTAGATAGAGCAGTGGTGCTAATGGGCACCCTTGTCTTGTACCGTTACGGACGTCAAACCAGACAGAGTCCAGCCCATTTCCCACTATTTTTGCTTGTGGTAAAGTGTATAGGGCCATAATGTTTGTTTTGAAGTGTCCCGTTATGCCGAATTCGTCCAACACTGTATCCAGGAAGGTCCAGCTCACTCTGTCAAAGGCTTTTTCAGCGTCAAGTGCTAAAATGATTGATGGTGTTAATAATATTTATCTCGTTGATTATTTTCTGTATATTATCCACCGAATCTCTTCCCTGCTCAACCCGTTTGATCTTGGTGAATTATATCTGGAATAATTAAGCTTAAACATTGAGCTAGGATTTTAGAGAACATTTTTATGTCGTGGCTGGATCCTTCCCCGGCTTCAGTATTGGACTGATGGTTGCTTGTAGAAATTCTGGAGGTATGTTACCCTTCTGGGTTATTTCATTAAATGTCCTAAGAAGAATGGGAGATATAATATCTGGGAATGACTGATAGAAACAGGCTGGAAAGCCATCGGGTCCCCGAGCTTTTGCTTTTTTTTAAGTTACTTATTACTTTTTGTATCTCTTCTAAGCAGAATGGCTTATTTAATTCTTCCAGTTTGACTCAATCTATCTTTGGAAGATCTCATTTTTTTAAGAATGTACTCATTTGTGCAGGGGTTTTATTATCAGTTTCCAAATTATATAGTGTAAAATAGTATTCCTTAAATGCATTTGTTATCTGTTTGGGAGATAATAATGTTTTGTTTCCTAAAACTATTTTGTCGACCCGTTCGCTTTTCTTTTTGGCTTTTAGTTTATTAGTAAGGAGCTTATCTACTCTATCGTTGTTATAGTACCATTTCTGTTTCAGAAAGAGAATAGCTTTGTTTGTCTGATATTTCTTTTGAAACCAGTAGGTTAAGAATTAGTTTATTAATTCTTTCCTGTTGTGCTAGAGATATATGTAGATCGGACAATAGTTTCCCTTTCTATTTTTTATGTTTGGAACCCAATTTTATGAGGAGGCCTCTCATATAGCATTTGAGTGTGCACCAAAGTGTAAGATTTGTTACCTGCTTATTATCATTTATGTCCAAAAATACTTTAAGCTGGGATTTTAGAAACATAGAATGTGTCGGCAGATAAGAACCATTCGGTCCATCTAGTCTGCCCAATTTTTTTTGGAGTACTTTTTTTAGTCCTCCGTTCCCGGTCTTATAGCTAGGATAGCCTTGTGTCTATCCCACGCATGCTTAAAATCCTTGACTGTGTTTACCTCTACCACTTCTGCTGGAAGGCTATTCCATACATCCACTACCCTCTCAGTAAAGTAATACTTCCCGATATTACTTTTAAATCGTTGCACCTCTAATTTAAGACTATGTCCTCTAGTTGTGGTAGTTTTTCTTCTTTTAAATATACTCTCTTCCTTTACTGTGTTGATTCCCTTTATGTATTTAAATGTTTCTATCAATTTTAATTCGGATATGTCTGTTTCTTTTAACAGAAGGGACTCATTTAATCTCCACTTTGCTCTATGTCCATACTCTGGGTTATCTCTCATTGAAAAAAAAAACTGGTGCGTGATCCGACCATGTTGTCTGTCCAATGTCTGAAAGAAATTCTTATGAATGGGGACTCTATTTCGGTTTATAGAAAGCCAATAGCATTACATACAATGTAATCGCCGAACCCCCGTGCGGTTCGGGTTCGCTCAACACTAATTAAGACTAATCGGAAAAACCCATTTATAGGGTATAGACTTTTGTCTTAGGATTGATGCTAAATCTTGGAATTTCCTTCTGGCTTATCTGGTTGCCAGCGATATGTCTGCAAAAAATAGTATGTTTTTGAATTTGTTTGGCAAGTCTTTGCTGTTCCTAGCTCCTTTAGTTATTTGATCCTTGATATAATAATTGGAGAATTGGACTATAATATACATTACAAGGAACTGTTATTTGTGTGTAATTTGCAGAGTGTTGTGCTGTGTGTTTAAGTGAGTTCCCATCCTGCAAAATTCCATTTCTATTGAACAAGTGCTATGTAAGGACAGGAGAGGACCCTTTGCCCCATAGTGTAAGGATTGGTATGAGCCAAATGTCCTTATTATATGAAGCTAGGGATAGTAACTAGCCAGCTCACAGTAAAAGAGAAAGTTCCTCTACCCCAAGTGGTACCTTTCAATTCCTCTACAAGGATAGCAATTGCTTGTTCTCATATTGTTAATAGGCGTCTTTTTCTTTTTTCTTTTTACCTTTGCTGGCATCACTGCAAGAATGCTAGTTTGTATTGTGACCATTTTACCTCCTGTAATGAAATACTGTTAATGGACTATTTTATTTTCAAATAACACATGCCCTTTACAGAGATAGGAACAAGCTGACTTACAGTGAGAAACATCAATACAGAGGAAAGAGGCAGTAACTCCATTTTTTTTACCATTTAACCAAGACTCCAATGCTGCCCTCCCATCAATCACACACACACTAACATAGACACAGTCACACACACACTACATAGACACAGTCACACACACACACACACACACAATAACAGACACAGTCACACACAATAATCTTGCTATAAAGAGACATGGTAGTGTTGACTTGTAGTGCACTGGCTTTATACTATGACATGTCACAAGTGACAAGCTAGTCATGTCTCAAGTACTAGCCATGTACTATTTGTGTTGTTGATTCAGCCAACATAGCATTCAGAGCAAGGCCTGGAAGATTTGAAGCCCAATATTTTAGTAAGATGTGAGTTCTGGGTTCCATCAGAAATCACAATTTAGCACATTAATCATAGTCATATATGCATAGGCACACGCAGTCACTCAAATATATATGCACATGTAGTTTTATTTTGGTTGTTTTTATTTGAAACCTCCAGCATTAAACAGGAAAGTACAAAAGATTTACATAAATTCACATTGCAATATCCTTAGGATATAACTGTCTCACTCCTTTTGATTCATGATTTTCACTGCCCATCCCCTGGTACCGATAGGGTGTGTTGTTTTTTTACCGGTTGACTCATCACCCCCGGGCAAGCTAGAGGTGGGGGGAGGGGCAGGTAGGTTTTCAGATTATTTTTATTAGGATTGGAGGCCTTTGGCCAACCCTCTGACCCAGGATGTGGCAGCATTATTTTTATAGTTTTATTATACTTTTATTATGGTAGGGGGACCCAGAGGCATTTGTTCAGCCCCTGCCCCCCCCCCCCCAGAGGAGGGGGAGTATTTAATTTTATTGTATGGGGAGTCAGGGCAAGAAGCTATTTGACCAGCTTAGGTTATTGTTAGGGGGAGGCAGGGCTTCTAGCCCTGGGCCCCACTGTATTTGGGCTCCTGCGACCCTGGTTATCATGGGGGAGAAGGGCAAATAACCCTGGCCCCAATGTATATTATATAGGGTGCTGGAAAAATGCACCAATTTTCCAGCCCCATTTATTATAGGGGGCAGGGCTACATGCCCAGACCAGCCATTTGTATAGAGGGTCTGGAAGCCATTTGACTGGCTTCCCACCACTTTTTTTTATTAGGTGGGGCCAAGACTCTTTGCCCTGCACCCCATGTATATTATAGGGTCTCTATTCTCACCATAGATTTAAGGAGGATAGAAGATATCACTTCAGTTTGGTATGATTTGGCAGGTAGCTCAACATTCGAGTCTCAATATGCCCCAAATCAGTCCAGTCTTAGGAGGCACAAACTGTGGCAACCCTTAAGTGCCAAAATGGGTGATATATAAAAGTTGCCACAAATAATATATTAGAGTAAAAAAAAAAAAAGGGAGGGGCAACGTCAATCATTGAGATCTTTTTGTTTTATAGCCAGATGTTTTCATAGGTTGAAACTATGCATTACTGCACAATGCATGCCTAGTGAAGGGTTGGATGCATGCTGGCATCCTGAGGGTGATTTGTACTTTATAGATCAGGTTTAGGACATTTCCAATAAAAAAGGCCCATCTTCTGTTGTAAAGCTCAAAGCATGCACTCAACAGCACCTAGATGAAAGATAAAAAAATATATTGGAAAATGGAGAGCAGAGGCAAGAGACACACAGGAGGACACAACTGATATACATGGCTTCACATTGGACATGCTTGGATAAGCAGAGAGCCTCACACAGGATGGAGATTGTATATAAAGATGGTATAAGAGAAGATACCTCTGTATATTCACAAGACTGGGGTATACACACAGGTTGCATGGAAGTATAGAGACGTGTATATTCTGAGTTGCGGAGTATATAGAGGTGCAGACACGGCAGAAGAGTATTTAGAGGCACATACACAGCTGAAGGAGTATGCAATGGCCCAAACTATAAAGAGAGGGTGTTTAGAGTGGTGCATGCACATTAGGGGGTGATTTACAAAAGCCCACAGCAGGTTCTGCATACTCACAAAGGGCTCTTGGGGTACACAGCTGATGAAGAATAGAGATGCACGCATGGGATTAGGGAGTGTACAGAAGCACACACAGTCAAGCCTGTGTGAGTATGACAAAGTGTGCAAAGGGGTACAGCGGGGTCATACAGAGGCACACAAGCATAAGGCACTGTGAAAGCATACAGAAGTGTACACACAGGATCCATGGCAGTATGTATGCTGTGCTTAATACCAATTAGTGTCAATAGGCTAATATTTTGCAAATCAAAAGGGTTAAAAAAAACACATCTGCAAAAGAACAAATGTATTAGCCCTTCCAATGCTACATGTGTAGTTTTATTGCCCATCCACTGGCACTAAAATGGGTTAAAAACAATTTAAATATAATAGCAGGATTTTAGCCCTTTACCCACAAAGGATGTAGCGCTAACTCTGGTATTATATACAATCCAGCACTCCCTGTACTGTATATCGCAAATTAAAATTCATGTATTCAACTAAATTTGACACCTCCCCCTCCTCTAAATAAGTCCTATAAACACTAAATATTGGTAAAAGAAATACCGGTACTTACAGATATATAAATGTTAAATGCATACCTCACAGTCCCCAGTCACTGCAATCAACAATCATAATGTTAAAATAGACTTACTTTTTGCTTAGCAATGCACCCTATATATACAGAGCCACCCTATATATACAGAGCCAGGATTCCAGTCGTTTGCCCTTGATCTGCAAGGGCGAGCACCTCTTGCTGTAACAATGCAGTGAACAGCCAGCAAACATACTTTAAAAGTAAAAAGATCCCCTGAACTGCCTGTGCGATCTTCTCTATAGGAGGATACAGTCAGTGTAATCACAGGCTTTCGTGATCTGCAGCACTGACAGCCTAGCTCACTCCCATTCATTTCAATCTCCCACTCTGCGGCTCCCTGTACCATGTGACCAACTAGTCACATGGTCCTGTGATGTCATCAAGGTCCTTCTGCTGGATAGGAAATAGCTGCTGTCGTGTATCATTAGGTAAGACTGGCAAAGAGTTTTTTGAGTTTCTCCCGCGCTCCTTGTACTAGAGTACGGCACAGTAATATTTTTCATATATCCGCTTACGAAGGTGATGTTCCTACAGATGTTCTGCGAGCCATCTGGCTGGCTGAGCATCTTGGGAAAGGCAGCGGGAACGAAAGCTGAAGCGCCGAAGAGTAGTGATCACTATTACAATGCAACCTGTAGTTTACCTATCACTATCGTGTATTTCAATGCTATCTCAGTTGAATATTTTTTTTCTACAAAGGGGCAAGGTTGTTTTTTCCCCCCAGGTGCCTACTTCAGTGGGTTGTAAATATATAGTATTATGTGCAATCGGGTGCATGTATATGTTACGGCTTCTATTGTGAATATATGTATATAATGTTAGATTAAATTGCTTGAATACAGAATGACCATATTGCTATTTTTGTCAGGCACACATAGAAAATGCATGCTTCGTGGCTGATTGGATAACATGAAAACTGCACGCTACTCTCCATTTTAATCATTACAGCTCTGGAATATATATTTTTTATGTGTTCTCCCTATTTGTGTTACAATATTGCCATGTGATATAATTGTGTAACTTTTTCTTTTGTCCCATTTTATATTGCATTATGGTAGGATGCTTTCACTGCTTTTTTTTTCTGCTGCATCCCCCACCTTAAGTAACTCCGAAATGGTATTTTACTGGCAGACCATAACAACTTGGCTTGAAACCAATGATAGGTCTATGGTAGCAACAGTATGGGAAGTATATTTTGGAAGAAAAGGTACCCCCACCAGTTATTGAAGTCGGGCTGATATTCGTAATATGACAAATATTCCATAAAGGCACACTATCATATTCCTTAAAGGGACACTACCACTTACATAAGATGTAACTAGATCACCTGTAAATTTAAAACAAACACATATATAAGACATATGCCACTGTTTTTTTCTCTCTATATTTGACTTAATTGCATATAAAAGTAAAAATAAAATTAGCTGTCTATCTCTAGCATCCATTTTGAGAATTTTACCCATGTTGCAGCTAGTCTCACTTTACAACTGTGACCAAAGCCTGCATGATGATGTCATAATACACCCCTGGTCTCTTACTGGCTCCTGTGTATCACTAGTGGGCAGGACTAGGTGGCTGCGTACAACCTTTTTTGCCTGTCTTCCAGCACAAAGAGGGGAGATTGACCTGATCAAACAGGCTCATAACTCTGCCCCTTTGTGATGTAAAAGTTACATTACCCTCCCACTCAATGCAAGTCTATGATCAGAATTCTGTTTTATCTACTGCATTCTATCCTCAGCCCCAAAGTGAGATACTAGTGCTGTAAAGTCACTAGGGGGTGGCACCCAAAACCACTATATTTCACAAAATGGCAGTGGCCAGTCACTCTTGTTTAGTAAAATATTTCATAAAATAAACTTGCATAAAAAAAACAAGACATATGTAAAATCAACAATGCAAAATAAAAAAATAAACCTTTTTCATTTTTTGGTGGGAGTGTCCCTTTAACTCCTTAAAAATAAACTACAGAATATTATGCCATTTAAATAATAAAAAAAACCCCCAGACATATTCATTAAATAAAATATAACTCCACCTATTTTACCTCACCAACAGCTCTCTCTGCTTGGGGAGGGAGCAGCCATTTAAGTCACACTTGTGTGGTAAAACCTGACACTGGAGTCAAAACTAAAACAATGGGACTCCAGGCGCCACTTAGTTATTGCACATACTATGGAAATTCAGAAGGGCTTCACCAACAGAGACCTCCATATCTCCTTCAGTATACGAAAAAAATACAGTTCAGGAGCTCAGTTCCACGAAATAGAAAAAGTTATCTTAGTGCATAAAACAAATACCGTATTTGCTCGAATATAAGATAAGGTTTTTTTCAGAGCAAATGCTCTGAAAAAGACCCCTCGTCTTATATTCAAGGTCATTTTATAATCTGACCTCAAATCGAGGTCAGATTGTAAGACAGGGATCCAGGTCCCCCGCAGAGCTGCAGGGGACCTGGATCCCCCTCGCTAACAGCAGGTGGATGTCTACGCAATGAGCGCAGACTTCCCCTGCTGCCGCCCGGCACGACCGCCGGGACTTCTATGATGACGCCGGGTCCTTCCGGCGTCATCATAAAAGTCCCGGCGGAAGTGCCGGGCAGCAGCTGAGGATGTCAGCGCGTATTGTGCAGACATCCTCCATGCTGCCCGACACTGCCGTCTATTATGACGGACCGGCTGTCTGTCATAATAGACAAAGTGTCGGGCAGCATGGAGGATGTCTGCACATATCGTGCAGACATCCCCCGGCTGCCCCCACTAGCCGACAGGTGAGGGGGAGGGAGGGCGGGCGGCAGAGAAAGACAAGGGGGGAGGGAAAGAGAGGGGGGGCAGAGAAAGATGGGGGAGAAAGAAAATTTTGGGGGGAGGGAGACAATGCAGGGGGGGGGAGAGAGAGAAAATTTTGGGGGGAGGGAGACAATGCAGGGGGGGGGAGAGAGAGAAAATTTTGGGGGGAGGGAGACAATGCAGGGGGGGGGAGAGAGAGAAAATTTTGGGGGGAGGGAGACAATGCAGGGGGGGGGAGAGAGAGAAAATTTTGGGGGGAGGGAGACAATGCAGGGGGGGGAGAGAGAGAAAATTTTGGGGGGAGGGAGACAATGCAGGGGGGGGGAGAGAGAGAAAATTTTGGGGGGAGGGAGACAATGCAGGGGGGGGGAGAGAGAGAAAATTTTGGGGGGAGGGAGACAATGCAGGGGGGGGGGAGAGAGAGAACATTTTGGGGGGAGGGAGACAATGCAGGGGGGGGGGAGAGAGAGAACATTTTGGGGGGAGGGAGACAATGCAGGGGGGGGAGAGAGAGAACATTTTGGGGGGAGGGAGACAATGCAGAGGGGGAGAGAGAGAGAACATTTTGGGGGGAGGGAGACAATGCAGAGGGGGAGAGAGAGAGAACATTTTGGGGGGAGGGAGACAATGCAGGGGGGGGAGAGAGAGAAAATTTTGGGGGGAGGGAGACAATGCAGGGGGGGGAGAGAGAGAGAAAATTTTGGGGGGAGGGAGATAAAATTTTGGGGGGAGGGAGACAATGCAGGGGGGGGGAACGAGAGAGCAAATTTTGGGGGTAGGGAGACAGCATTGGCACAATAAATACAAGAAATGCATTTGTTTAATATCATTTTTTATTGAATATTAAAAAGTAATTTACATATTAATATATACAAGTTAAACTTTTTTTTTCCTATAGGGTAGTTTTATTTTCAGGCTTTTAGTTTTTTTCCCTAAAGGAATATCCAAAATTTGGGGGGTCGTCTTATAATCAGGGTCGTCTTATATTCGAGCAAATACGGTATATATAATCCTGGCCGAGGCTTAATCATAGGCAAATGATTCGAAGGATTGTATCACCTGAATATTTTTTTTTTTGTACTGTGCATGCAGAACATAAAACATGATTTAAAATGATCTATACATTGTTTTATGAAAACTACAAGCAAATGCCTAAATTGGGAGAAAAAATGTGTCTGTGGAGTCTGCTGCTTATGACATCACCTGTGGTATGGTATGCAAATGACACATTTCCCATTGAAAAGCAGTTAATTTGCATACCATTTTTTAGTCAGACACATATATACACACACACACATCCAGTCAGACACATATATACACACACACACACATCCAGTCAGGCACATATATACACACACACACATCCATTCAGGCACATATATACACACACACACACACACATCCATTCAGGCACATATATACACACACACACATCCAGTCAGGCACATATATACACACAAACACATCCAGTCAGACACATACATACACACACAAACACATCCAGTCAGACACATATACACACAAACACATCCAGTCAGACACATATACACACAAACACATCCAGTCAGACACATATACACACAAACACATCCAGTCAGACACATATACACACAAACACATCCAGTCAGACACATATACACACAAACACATCTAGACACATATATACACACAAACACATCTAGACACATATATATATATATACACAAACACATACACAACCAGTCAGACACATATATACACACAAACACATCCAGTCACACACATATATACAAACACATACAAGGCAGCAGGTTTTTTTGTTTTTTTTAAAGTCAGACACATATATATACACACACACATACACATATATACACACACACATACACATCCAGTCACACACATATATACACACACACATACACATCCAGTCACACACATATATACACACACACATACACATCCAGTCACACACACATATATACACACACATACACATCCAGTCACACACATATATACACACACACACACAAGACAGCAGGGTTATTTTTTTAAAGGAAAAAAAAAGCTCACTTATCAATGTCCCCTCTCCCTGCTATAACACATCAATGCAGGGGGGGGGCGCGTTCCAGCCTCAATGCAGGGGGGGGGGCGCCGCGAATTCCAGCCCAGTGCCGAGCTTAACCCCTTGCTTGCTGTAGATCACTGCCTAAGCAGCGATCTGACGCAAATGCAGCAATCTTGCTGCAGAAGAATTTTTACTTTTTTAAAAAACTTTTTTATTACACCCGTCACGGGTTAATTATATCTGCTAGGGGATTACGTTTAACGTAAAAAAAATTTTTTTTAGCTGTCTGAGCGTATGTATAGCGATCAGTAACAGCTGATGAGTGGCAAAGGCGGTTTGGTGACTGTTCAGATGAGCATCATCATTCTCCTGGTTAGATCAATATTTGTCAATATTTGATCTGACCCGTGTAGATCTGCCTCCCTCTCACTTGAGTTTTAGTGGGGGAGACAGACAGAGCTGTATAATGTGCAAACAGAAGTGATTTGTGTAAAGTGAACCTAGTGCAAAATAAAAGTTAGATACTTGCGGCACCACACTCACTGCAGCCTTCTGGAGCACTCCGAAATGCTCAATACACAATGACAATAAAAAAGCAGATGGGCGCGAAGGAGTGGGTACCTTGAATAAAACACACAGTATAATAGTGCAATATTGCCTCTATAAAATAGTATAAAAGCAGATATAAGTGGATGCACTCACAAACAAACGTGAGTGTCAGTCAAATCAGCTGAGAACTTGTGGGTCCATAAAAACAGCTTTAATAATTCTGAAATAAATAAAGAAATGTACATGTGCAGGACCAGTGGGTAACATATACTGGCCCCTAGCACTGATAAAACTCACAGAGTGGTAGATGTAAAAGTCGTTGACAAATGATAAGACTGTTCCTGCAGTCACAAGTGGAGCTGGACTCCAAATAGATCGTGGGAGATGCAGCGCTGGAACAATAGTAGCCTCTACGCGTTTCTCCGTGTATGTCACGGCTTCATCAGGAGGAGATGAGAGAGAACTGTCAGCATCGTTGAAAAAACCCTTTCTTAAGTGCCTCTGAGTAATAGCCACTCCTATTTTGCTGACGTCAGAGTGGCTGCGACGGAGCAAAGCGTCCTGCGTTGTCATGGTAATCGTTATAGCTCCGTTGAGCTGGAAATCAGGTTCAAACAGCTGATTGAAGGGGGAACATCCTCCGTTTCACAGTAACTCCGTTGAACGAGGAATCAGGTTATCACAAACAATTACAGAATAGTAAAAAGGGGAACAACCTCCAAATATGTTATAACATCATTCAGAAAACAGGGCATATACAGGGTGTCCGGAGAAAGGAACGATATATAAAATATAAAATATAGAATTAGTCAGACATCAATCTTAAAATAGCCAAAAACAAGATAATTAGACCAAGAACATAATAGTTAGAACTACTTAATAGAGAGATTCTTAAAGAAACATTCCGGTGGAACTCGTTAGATATTTAAAACGGCCTCATTATAATACATAAATGCAGGAATGTATATAGAAAGAGTATGGATAAGAGTATGGATAAGAGAAACCAGGTGATGTCATTGGACACAGGAATTGAGAAAAAATTGTGTCTAAAATCTTTTATCAATAGGAAAAATCCTCTTATTAGCAATAATTAAATAAAAAATTAAAAAATTAATTAAAAAAATACTTAAAATACTAATCATTATAAAAAGACATGATATCCAAATCTGTATTTAAACCCTTTCCGCTTTTTGTTTTTAATTCGTAGATCCACCTGGTTTCTTTTTGTGACAGGATTTTAGTTGTATTACCACCCCTCCAGTGTGGATTTATTTTTTCGATACCCAGACATAAAAATTTGTCAATAGAAAAGGATATGCATTGTTTGCAATGTTTAGGGACATTTAGATTAGTTAGTCTGGGGTTGTCACTCTGGATGCCTCCCAAATGTTCGAGGACTCTTTCTTTGAATGGTCGAATAGTCCTCCCTACGTACTGAGCGCCACATGGACACTGGAGTAGATATACAACATTGCTCGAATTACAATTGATAAAATCTTTAATTTCACAGGTTTTCCCAGTAGCATGGCTGGAAAAAGTTGACGTATGTCTAGGTTGGTCCTTACACATTTTGCATGTGCCACATTTAAAAAACCCTTTTGGTTTAGTGCTTAAAAAATGTTGGGGTGTCTCCTTATTAATCCTTGGTAGAGCACTGGGAGCTAAAATTTGCTTAAAACTCCTGGCTTTTTTGAAAATTACTTTGGGGCGGTCGGGTATTTTTCCGTTAAGGTACTGATCACCTTTCAGGATAGGCCAGAATTTCTCTAGTGCTTTGGTGATGGCCCTAGCTTGAGAATTATATTGTGTGGAAAAAGAAAAGCTAAATGCATTATCATTATATGAATCCTTAGATGAAGTTTTAACTTTATTCTGTAATAGGGAAGATCTATCCAGCTGGGAAACCTTATTGATACTCTCTTCAAGGAGTTTAGATGGATACGCCTTTTCTTTGAATCTATCTTTAAGTACTGAAGTCTGTTGTATATAATCTCTTTCTGAGGTACAGTTACGTCTCATACGGGTGAATTGTCCTTTCGGGATATTTTTTAGCCAATTAGGGTGATGCCCACTCTTAAAATCAATGTACCCATTCGCATCGGTGGGTTTAAAAAAGGTTTTTGTACTAACTGATCCGTTGTGTGCATAAAGGGTTAGATCCAAGAAATCTATTTTTTCTGCGCTAATTGTAGAGGTAAACTTTAATCCTAGCTCGTTATGATTAATACTCTCTACAAATTCTTGTAGAGAGGATTCAGTCCCTTTCCAAATGATCAAAATGTCGTCTATATAGCGACGCCAAAGAATAAGATTTGTTCTTAAGGTATCGTTTTCCCAAATTGCTCGTTTTTCCCAATTGGCCATGAAAATATTAGCGTAGCTTGGGGCAAATTTTGTCCCCATAGCTGTACCGCATATCTGTAAAAAGAATTGGCGATCAAAACAAAAATAGTTATGTGTGAGAGTGAAAAAAATACAATCAATCAGAAAATCTCTTTGTGCCGGTTTAATATCAGGATCAGAATCTAGTGTATTACGAATTGCTTCTAGACCATGTTCGTGTTTGATCACAGTATATAGGGAAGTAACATCTACTGTCGCCCATAAAAAATCTGGAGACCAACTGAAGTCTTGCATTAGTGTCAGTACTTGTTTAGTGTCCCTTAAGTAAGAGGGTGCTTGGCTTACATACTTTTGTAAGAAAGTATCGACATATTCCGAAATGTTACTCGTGAGGGAGCCTATCCCGCTCACTATAGGTCTACCGGGAGGTTTTTGTAAACCCTTATGGATTTTAGGTAGAAGGTAAAAAATTGCTAATTTGGGGTGTTCCCTATAGAGAAAAGAGTATTCATTTTTATTCAAAACCCCTTGGTTGAGGCCCTTCATTAGCATAGTCCTAGCTTCGAATTTAAATTGTAGGCCTGGGTCGCTTTTAAGCTCAATGTATGTACCTTTATCTTGGAGTTGTCTGAAAGCTTCTTCTAGGTAGTCTGCTCTGTTCATAATAACAGTAGCCCCCCCTTTGTCGGCTTGCTTGACTACGATATCATGTTTTTCTTTTAGTAACTTTAAAGTGATTGTCTCTTTTTTAGTTAAATTGGGACGCCTATCATGTAATTGGCAAATCCTATCTAGTTCGGTGGTTAGGAGGTCTTCAAAAACCCCTATATGGTTACCTTTTTCCCAAACTGGGTAAAATTTAGACGGTGGTTTGAGTGATGTATGAACAAAACCCTCATCAGGTCTTGCTTCCTCAGTGATTTTTTTGTCCTTGTTTTTAATAAAATATCTTTTTAGTGTCAATTTCCTCATGAATTTTTGGGCGTCTATAAACAATGAAAAGTTGTCTGGTTTACATAGGGGGGCAAATTTAAGTCCTTTAGAGAGTAGGTCTAACTCTTCAGTTTCTAGGGGTATACCCGAGATATTAATTACTCCATCTGTATTATTTAGTCTGATTGGATTTCTCCGTCCTCTACATCCTCTCTTTGAAAACGTCTTCTTTTTAGAGGTGTGTGTGTCAGGGGAGCAAACCGATTCCGCGTTTCTAGAGGGTACTGAGTTTTTGGCGGATATAGTCTGTCTCTTTGGGATAGCCCCTTGTCTAAAAAAGACTCCTTATCTTTAATATTAGTTCGTTGGCTATTCGGGGATGTTAGAGGGTTCCTATTTTCTCTAGACCTAAAATAAGATCTATTAGAGTTATCTGAAAAATCCCTATTCGGTTTGGATCTAAAATTGGTACGAACATATGTCTCATGCAGATTATCTGAGTTGTAACTGTTTATATTCGAACTGGTCTGTCTTGGTTTTCTGTCAAAGTTATAGCGACCCAGGCCTACAATTTAAATTCGAAGCTAGGACTATGCTAATGAAGGGCCTCAACCAAGGGGTTTTGAATAAAAATGAATACTCTTTTCTCTATAGGGAACACCCCAAATTAGCAATTTTTTACCTTCTACCTAAAATCCATAAGGGTTTACAAAAACCTCCCGGTAGACCTATAGTGAGCGGGATAGGCTCCCTCACGAGTAACATTTCGGAATATGTCGATACTTTCTTACAAAAGTATGTAAGCCAAGCACCCTCTTACTTAAGGGACACTAAACAAGTACTGACACTAATGCAAGACTTCAGTTGGTCTCCAGATTTTTTATGGGCGACAGTAGATGTTACTTCCCTATATACTGTGATCAAACACGAACATGGTCTAGAAGCAATTCGTAATACACTAGATTCTGATCCTGATATTAAACCGGCACAAAGAGATTTTCTGATTGATTGTATTTTTTTCACTCTCACACATAACTATTTTTGTTTTGATCGCCAATTCTTTTTACAGATATGCGGTACAGCTATGGGGACAAAATTTGCCCCAAGCTACGCTAATATTTTCATGGCCAATTGGGAAAAACGAGCAATTTGGGAAAACGATACCTTAAGAACAAATCTTATTCTTTGGCGTCGCTATATAGACGACATTTTGATCATTTGGAAAGGGACTGAATCCTCTCTACAAGAATTTGTAGAGAGTATTAATCATAACGAGCTAGGATTAAAGTTTACCTCTACAATTAGCGCAGAAAAAATAGATTTCTTGGATCTAACCCTTTATGCACACAACGGATCAGTTAGTACAAAAACCTTTTTTAAACCCACCGATGCGAATGGGTACATTGATTTTAAGAGTGGGCATCACCCTAATTGGCTAAAAAATATCCCGAAAGGACAATTCACCCGTATGAGACGTAACTGTACCTCAGAAAGAGATTATATACAACAGACTTCAGTACTTAAAGATAGATTCAAAGAAAAGGCGTATCCATCTAAACTCCTTGAAGAGAGTATCAATAAGGTTTCCCAGCTGGATAGATCTTCCCTATTACAGAATAAAGTTAAAACTTCATCTAAGGATTCATATAATGATAATGCATTTAGCTTTTCTTTTTCCACACAATATAATTCTCAAGCTAGGGCCATCACCAAAGCACTAGAGAAATTCTGGCCTATCCTGAAAGGTGATCAGTACCTTAACGGAAAAATACCCGACCGCCCCAAAGTAATTTTCAAAAAAGCCAGGAGTTTTAAGCAAATTTTAGCTCCCAGTGCTCTACCAAGGATTAATAAGGAGACACCCCAACATTTTTTAAGCACTAAACCAAAAGGGTTTTTTAAATGTGGCACATGCAAAATGTGTAAGGACCAACCTAGACATACGTCAACTTTTTCCAGCCATGCTACTGGGAAAACCTGTGAAATTAAAGATTTTATCAATTGTAATTCGAGCAATGTTGTATATCTACTCCAGTGTCCATGTGGCGCTCAGTACGTAGGGAGGACTATTCGACCATTCAAAGAAAGAGTCCTCGAACATTTGGGAGGCATCCAGAGTGGCAACCCCAGACTAACTAATCTAAATGTCCCTAAACATTGCAAACAATGCATATCCTTTTCTATTGACAAATTTTTATGTCTGGGTATCGAAAAAATAAATCCACACTGGAGGGGTGGTAATACAACTAAAATCCTGTCACAAAAAGAAACCAGGTGGATCTACGAATTAAAAACAAAAAGCGGAAAGGGTTTAAATACAGATTTGGATATCATGTCTTTTTATAATGATTAGTATTTTAAGTATTTTTTTAATTAATTTTTTAATTTTTTATTTAATTATTGCTAATAAGAGGATTTTTCCTATTGATAAAAGATTTTAGACACAATTTTTTCTCAATTCCTGTGTCCAATGACATCACCTGGTTTCTCTTATCCATACTCTTATCCATACTCTTTCTATATACATTCCTGCATTTATGTATTATAATGAGGCCGTTTTAAATATCTAACGAGTTCCACCGGAATGTTTCTTTAAGAATCTCTCTATTAAGTAGTTCTAACTATTATGTTCTTGGTCTAATTATCTTGTTTTTGGCTATTTTAAGATTGATGTCTGACTAATTCTATATTTTATATTTTATATATCGTTCCTTTCTCCGGACACCCTGTATATGCCCTGTTTTCTGAATGATGTTATAACATATTTGGAGGTTGTTCCCCTTTTTACTATTCTGTAATTGTTTGTGATAACCTGATTCCTCGTTCAACGGAGTTACTGTGAAACGGAGGATGTTCCCCCTTCAATCAGCTGTTTGAACCTGATTTCCAGCTCAACGGAGCTATAACGATTACCATGACAACGCAGGACGCTTTGCTCCGTCGCAGCCACTCTGACGTCAGCAAAATAGGAGTGGCTATTACTCAGAGGCACTTAAGAAAGGGTTTTTTCAACGATGCTGACAGTTCTCTCTCATCTCCTCCTGATGAAGCCGTGACATACACGGAGAAACGCGTAGAGGCTACTATTGTTCCAGCGCTGCATCTCCCACGATCTATTTGGAGTCCAGCTCCACTTGTGACTGCAGGAACAGTCTTATCATTTGTCAACGACTTTTACATCTACCACTCTGTGAGTTTTATCAGTGCTAGGGGCCAGTATATGTTACCCACTGGTCCTGCACATGTACATTTCTTTATTTATTTCAGAATTATTAAAGCTGTTTTTATGGACCCACAAGTTCTCAGCTGATTTGACTGACACTCACGTTTGTTTGTGAGTGCATCCACTTATATCTGCTTTTATACTATTTTATAGAGGCAATATTGCACTATTATACTGTGTGTTTTATTCAAGGTACCCACTCCTTCGCGCCCATCTGCTTTTTTATTGTCAGAGCTGTATGATGTAAGTTTTTAATTTTAATATATTTAATAAAATTGAGACCAAAGGCTTTTATAAAAGCCATTTCCAGTGTTTAACCCCTTCCCTGCAATTGATCGCTGTGTACGCAGTGATCTTACACAGCAGCACATTTTTTGCTGTTTGTGCATTTTTTTAGGTGTTCATTTTTTTTTACTGTTTTTTTTTTTTACAGTATATCAAAGGCTCGTTTAAGAGCTATTAACCCCTTCCTTGCCATATATCACTGCCTAAGCAGCGCATATGGTCACTGCCTAAGCAGCGCATATGGAGCGATCTGGTCGCAGAAGGATTTTTTTTGCTATCAGCATTTTTTTTTTCACACTCGCTAGGGGTTAATTATACCCACTAGGGGATTACGTGTATTCCTTTTGAAGCTGTCTGAACGCATGTATAGCGATCAGTAACAGCCAATCAGTGGCAAAGGTGGTTTGGTGATTTCTCAGATGAGCATCACCATTCGCCAAGTTAGATCAATATTGGTAAATATTGTTCTGACCCATATGGATCTGCCTACCTCTCCTCACTTGAGTTTTAGTGAGGGAAAGAGACAGATCTGTATAATATAAGTTTTTAATTGTAATAAATTAAATAAAATGTTAAAAGATTGTGAGACCAAAGGGCTTTTATAAAAGCCATACCCTTTGTATAGTGTACCCTGTATAGTAACCCCTTCCCTGCCATGATCACTGAACAGCAGAACATTTTTTCTTGTCTGTGCATTTTTAGGGGTTAATTTTTTTGCACAGTACTACAGGGCTCGACAAATACCAGGTGCCATGGCGACTAGATTCTGGCTCCTGGCGCCCCCCCCCGGCTTCCTGTTCCTGCTGCTCACCAGGCTGTAGCAGTGAGGAGATGCATGTGAGATGTGATGGGAACTCCTCCTGCTGCCTCAAAATGGAGGGAAGTGATACAGGGTCTGTCTCCAACTTCCTCACTGTAAGTCTAGTAAGTAAATAGTGTGTGTATTAGAATGTGAGTTAGCATGTATGTGTGGGTTCAGCACCAGAATCTGTGTGACAGCATGTTAGTGTGTATGTATGTATTTGTGTCTGCATATGTTACTGTGTGTATCAGCATATTAGAGTGTGTATATAATTGTGTCTGCATGTGTTAGTGTATCTCAGTGTGTGTGTGACCTGTGTAGGTGTGTGTTGGCATTTAAGTGGATATGAATGTGTTTGTGCATGTATGTAGGAGTGAAATCATGTGTTAGTGTATGTATTTGTGTCTGCATGTGTAAGTGTGTGTATCAGCATATTAGTGTGTATGTATGAATGTATTTGTGTCTGCATGTGTTAGTGTATCTCAGTGTGAGTGTGTGTGACCTGTGTGTTGGCATTTAAGTGGATATTAATGTGTTTGTGCATGTATGTAAGAGTGAAATCATGTGTTAGTGTGTGTCAGCATTTAGGTATGTGTATGAATGTGTGTTTGTTAGCTTGTGTGTACATTAGTATGTGTGAAAATGGTGTGTATCCATAAGTGTATGTCATTTATATATGTTTATGGACTGGGACCCAAGCATTTTTCTTTGTGACACAGCATTTGGTACTGGCTCCTAAAGTTTTCAGCTGGCTCCTAGATTTAAATCAAATTTGTCAAGCCCTGCAGTACTACAAAGGCTCTTATAAGAGCTATTAACCCATGCTCTACATGTCAAAATTCCAAGTTTGAAAATCAAAAAGCGCACCTCTCAAATGTAGCCTTTCAACCCCCAACAAAGCTGACAAACCTATGCATGGGTGGTATCCCTGTGCTCCGGAGATGTTGCTGAACACATATTGTGGTATTGTTTGTCAGTGACACATACTGAAATATGTGAATTTGTGTCTAAAGTACAATGTATGTGGGAAAAAAGACACAATAAAATTACTACCACAAACTTTGACAAAGGCTGGTGGTAGAATTGGTGCATGGAAAGTGTTAAAATACCACCATTTAAAATAGCCAAGGGTGTCAACTTTGACAAAATATATACTTTTTGGGGTAAAATACACTGTCCGGCTTAAAAAAAAAGTCCCAAATGAAAGGTGGGCTCAGGCTGACTACACGTCAAAATTCCAAGTTGGAAATGCGCACCTTCAAAATGTGGCCCTTTAGCCCCCAAACAACCCAACAAACCTATGCATGGGTGGTATCCCTGTACTCAGGAGATGTTGTTGAACACATATTACGTTATTGTTTGGCAGTGACACATACCAAAATCTGTGAATTTATGTCTGAAATACAATATTTGTGGGAAAAAAAACACACAAAAATTACTACCACAAAATTTGACAAAGGCTGGTGGTAGAATTAGTGCATGGAAAGTGTTAAAATACCACCATTTGAGATAGCCTAGGGTGTCTACTTTTAAAAAATATATGGGTTGATGGGGTAAAATACACTAGCTGGCTTCAAATATGTCCCAAATGGGACATGGGCGCAGGTTGTCTTTATGTCAAAATTTCAAGTTGGAAAACCAAAAAGCGCACCTCTCAAATGTGGCCCTTTAACCCCTAAACAAGCAGACAAACCTATGCATGGGTGGTATCCCTATAATCAGGAAATGTTGCTGCACACATATTGGGGTGTTATTTGGCAGTGACACATAACAAAATCTGTGAATTCATGTATGAAGTACAATGTTTATGAAAAAAAAAAACACAAAAAAATTACTACCACAAACTTTGACAAAGGCTGGTGGTAGAATTAGTGCATGGAAAGTGTTAAAATACCACCATTTGAAATAGCCTTGGGTGTCTACTTTAAAAAAATATATGAGTTGATGGAGTAAAATACACTGGCTGGCTTCAAATATGTCCCAAATGGGACATGGGTGCAGGCTGTCTGCATGTAAAAATTTCAAGTTGGAAAACCAAAAACTGCACCTCCCAGGTTTGGCATTTTAGCCCCCAAACAAACCTATGCATGGGTGGTATCCCTGTACTCAGGAGAAATAGTAGAATCTATTTAGCAGTTTTTTTCGTTTCGCTTTTGTCGATGAGGAGAAGATGTTTCACATAAAAGTCAGGAAATTTGTGTTTTTTGTTTTTTTTTTACCATTTTTTGTTTTGATATAATATTATAAGATATGATCAAAAAGATGGCATCCAAAGAAAGCCCTTCTTGTCCCGATAAAACCAATATATAATATGTGTGGGTACAGCAAATGACAAAGAAGAAAATTACAGCTGAACACAAACAGCACAGAAATGTTAAAATAGCCATTGTCCAGAATTGACAAAAATGTTTCAAAGGCTCTGTCCTTAAGGGGTTAATGTTTCCATTTTTCTCATTTAGTGTAATAACACAAAGTAGATGTTGTTTTCTTAAGGCAAATTAGGGCTTAATTTTGATAACAGTAATCCACTCTGAAAACTGTTAAATGTTTTTTTTTTTTTTTTTTTTTTACATTATTGACGTATCTGGGCTCAAAGGGTTATGCATTTGCCAAGTGACTGGGTTCAGTACCCTTAATGCCCAAAAAATAAACACCTGTTTAATGTAATATTGGAAGTTAGGTACACCCAGAGATAGCTTCAGTATTAGGCACAATGTTTGTGTGTGCCTGTGTAGAAATGAGACTACTGAATGTTTTTTTTTTTTGCATACAAATACAAGAAAGCATTTCCTAGAAATATTCCACACACTGGTGTGGTTCCCTAACCATTAAGCAACCATACCAGGTGTTCTACATATTCTTATTTAAATACAACTGGGTAATCCTTAAATCCTGGACCGTTGGGGGGTCCTGAGTACAGGTTTAAGAAACACTGAGCCAGATTAATCCCCAGGAGAAAGTTGCAAAAGTTTTGTTTTTGACTTAAGTATTGCAAAAACTGGAAAAAAATAAAGGCTCATTCATTATTTACGTGTCAGATTTAACCCCTTCCCGACGTTAGGACGTACTATGCCGTCCTGACTTTAAGTGTCTTAAAGTCGTTAGGACGGCATAGTACGTCCTGTGCTAAACAGCTCATCGCGGCTCCCCATCGCAGGCACTTACAGCGGGATCCCACCTGTCAGATGACGTCCGGAGGTCTCGCGATTTTTTGGCAGGGACCCACATGGTCTATTAAGACCTTGATCGGGTCTCTGCCAGAGTGTTCCTGGCTACCGATCGGTGGCCAGGAACAAATCGTGACGTTTTGGTGCTTGCGTCGTTTGGGACGCAAGCACCATGTGTCACAAAGGGGTTAATATGCATTTATTTGTCCAGTATTTTTTTTCTATGTAGACTTAAGTGATCCTTTAAATTCATCAACTAATAAGCTGCCTCAGAGTTGTGTGACATTGGAAAGACACTGCTACTTCCATCTGTCTCTGTATATGCAATTTACAGCCATATTTCCTTTTGTTCCTGTAGAAAGATGATGTCAAGTCCTTCACACATATTATGACTGTGCGACTAGAGAATTTGTTGCCATCAAGGCTGCTGGGACAGGATGAAGTCTCCAAATTAAAAAAATCTAGTTCCATTTGCGGAAAAAATATATTATTTAACATTTTTTAGTTTTCAGGGATAGCTTTTCAATATTAGCTAATTTGTTAAAAGATTATATTTTTTTTTAATTTCATTTGAGAAATTAGGAAACCTATATTACTTTATTTAGCGCCAATAAGTTTATGCAGTGTGTGATACAGAACTTTCCGGAATCCAAGAGATATTTCTCCCTAGTCTTTGAGGAAGTTTTCTTTATAATTGTCGTGTGTATGTGTCATTCATGTCACAAAGAGTTAATAGCAATGGAAGAGATGAGCTTTTCCTTCAAGCTAGAGAGAGCTCTGTTTATCATGTGACTTGTAACATGTCTCATTTAGGCTTGCAGAATAAATAGATTTCATAGGCACATTGTTCAAAAGGTGTTTTAATTAAACAGAAGTCACTTCTGTCTGATTAAATGTTAAATTGGGAGGAGTTTAGTCCACCTTTACGTTTTGATCACAAATATATGGATAAAAGGGATTTTGGATCTAAAGCTTCTGTAACTCTGCACACTGACATCCTACAGATGTAATCACTTGCTGGGCTGTTGAGCAAGACGACCATTTTCTGATCTTTTGATCTGTGCATTTACATGTCATGTACTCATCAGATATTCAATGAATAACGTTATATTGGTAAAGGTCCCCCATTATTTAAATTCATTCAAATAAGCAATTGAGATGTTTTTACTGTTCAGTCTTCTATTTTATATTTAGTTATTTTATTTATCAAGCATGATCATATTAAACAAGGCTGTTTTATTGACAAAGCATACACAATAAGGAAATGAACACATTTAGATAGACTGAAACAGGAAAATAACACTTTCTTGTATCATTTCCACCTGTAATTGGCAAAAGAATGCTGACATAGCAAAAACAAAATCCTGTCCATACATGTAAATTAAATTGTGTCAAAACTGATCTGTGCAATTGTGACACAGTTTATGTGCAAAGGCAACTAAGAAAATGGATTGCAAACATGTTCATGCAGGTGAACTAGTACAATGAAGAATAATGAACTTTGTACTACATGAGGATGTCATCAACTGGAGACAGACAGATACATTTAAACCACATTTTCTCTTCATATATGCATTTTACACAATCACTCAGAAAAGACTATTTATTGAACAGTCACATTCCGTACACCTTTATACATCTACTACTTTTGAATCCTGGATGGATTAACATAGCTATTCACTAAACCAGAACTGACAAGTGAACTGAAAAAGATCAGTCCTTCATTCTCTTACTTGCCTGTCTTCCCAGCTCAGCTAGTAATGCCTGATATAGGCAGTTCACTTGTCAATTATTTTTTAGCGAGTAGCCTGTCAAAGGTAATTTCTCCATTTTTACCTATTTGCATTACTCACAAGTAGCATAGCTCAAGTGAGGCTTGTCCATGTATTCGGTATTTCCTGAGAAATATTCAAGGATTAGTAACATTACCTGCCCATGTTTAATGGTTAAACAATTAATCTCTGAATCTTTCACACACGTTCCCATCAGATGTACTGCATAGCATGAGAAAATAACTTACATTTGATGGAGTTCTAAGGTTTTTGTGTGCATCCCATGAACTCGAACAGCTGTCTGGTCTTCAAAGTTACACACACAAGTTGTGCTTAAGTGGTGTGAGTAAGTGTCACAGCAACTCATTATGAATGCATTTCCTCACAAAGACAGAAGGCTGAGTCTAGGATACATGATGCCTTCTAGCTCTAAGATGCCTATTTAACCCCTTTAAGGGAGACGGCTGAAATAGCCAGTAGCAGATAGCCAAACGTGAATACACCCTACTGTTCTCTTAAGATAAGCTCCTTTTTTTTTTTTGCGAAGGGTGTGTTTTAATAGTGTTTAACAGGCGTTCTTACACATACAGTTTAGGTTTGATGTAGACATTTTTCTTGTAATGCTAAACACACCTTTATACAAGCTCTGAACTTGCAGTAAGGTTGATGTTTGAATGCACTGTCTTCAAATCTAAGTGAATATAATTGATATATGCTGTCCTTATAATGTGTTATTTTCAGTGATTACATGAGATGTCAGAAGATCTGAAGAAAAGATTGGAATTTCCAAACTCCCTTGTTCAGACACAGGTATGTTTCTTAATTTTATTGTTTCTACGATATTTTCCTATTTTTTCTCCAATATTATAAATGGACCAGCTCCCCTCAAAACAAAGAATTTACTGTAAAATCACAATGGTTTATAAATGATAAGCTACAATATTAAATCATATCCCAAAGTATGGGCAAATACATATGTATTTTTTTTTCTGTGTACATATCTGTATTTTTTTAATTTTGTATGCCCCATGACTATGATTTAAGCCATCCTTTTGCACTGCCACCTTGATGGCATTAATTTTGTATGCACTTTCAACAATAAGATACACAAAGCAGTGTCACTGTTCACCATATATATCTAGCTGCCCAAAGTGCATCACATGTGACTCAATGGTTCACCTTGCTCAGTTAGGAGGACACAAATATTGTGAGCCCCGTGCCATGGAACTAGCCCGGTACCCCATGAACCGCTTAAAACTGTTTGCAAATCAAAAATAGGTGTGGTAGAAGCAGCACACTAGGTAAATGACGTGTCTTAGGCAGGGGCATCACCAATCCTCCACAATATATGAAATAATACACAGGAAGCTCAGCACAAATCAGGTGAAGTGTGTATTAATATGGCATACTGCTTCCAGATACATGTTGCACCTGTCATTCTCACACACAGAGTGTATTCATATTGAAGGATGTATTTTCACAGCTATGTCCACATTTACAGTGTCTATATGTTGGTCATAGGGAGTTGTGTCACACAATTAAAATGTACAGGGTGGAGGTCAAAGGACACTTTTGCTCACCCCATAAGAGGAAAAAACCAACACACAGTTGCACACTGACACACAAAGTCAGCATATGAAAGAGCATACTCCTATTTCTCATGTGTGCATCTCTTGGGTTTTCTGGCAGGTCATTCTATAAGCATTTCCTTTCTGTCAACCTTATATGTAGAGAGGTCATTATGTACATTAGTATAAGAAAAAGAAAACTAGAATAAAAGTTGGAGGGTTTGATGGATTGTTGATTCCCTGCATGGGGAAGATGGTGTATGTTAATGGATCTAAAACCATATAAGACAGATGAGGTCATGTGACTTGTGACATGTAATTTAGGCTTGCAGATTAAATAGATTTCATAGGCACATTGTTCAAAAGGTGTTTTAATTAAACAGAGGTCACTTCTGCCTGATTAAATGATAAATGGGGAGGAGTTTAGTCCACCTTTAAGTTTTGATCACAAATATATGGATCAAAGGGATTTTGGATCTAATGTTTCTGTAACTACACAATGACATCCTACAGTTGTAATCACTTGCTGGGCTGTTGAGCAAGACGACCATTTTCTGATCTTTTGATCTGTGCATTTACATGTAATGTACCCATCAGATATTCAATGAATAACGTTATATTGGTAAAGGTCCCCCATTATTTAAATTCATTCAAATAAGCAATTGAGATGTTTTTACTGTTCAGTCTTCTATTTTATATTTAGTTATTTTATTTATCGAGCATGAACATATTAAACAAGGCTGTTTTATTGACAAAGCATACACATAAGGAAATGAACACATATTAGTACAACTATTTATACAATGCATTATTCTCATTATAATTTTGATTGCTTACTAATTTCAGTAAAAAGAAAATAGAGTTTTTAAGTATTTATGTTTTTGGTGGTAGGTGTTATTGTCTTCAGTTGCCAGATTCTGCATCTTGATAAAAATCACAAAGCACCACTGGTAAAAGGCATGACATCTGCAATAAATCCAATATATGGATACTTGAATTCATGGAAGTGCATGAAAGAATGAGAATGCTGTGCAGAAGTCTGTGTGAATAGTGTCACTGAGAAGATCAAGAAGCAACAGACAAGAATTTTTTTTAGCACACTTGTGGAAGCCCATGTACTTTTTTAACTATTTCTGATTAAAAAAAAACAAGTCAGAAAATTATTAGAAAAACATGGCATTCTGTATAGTGTAAAGTTTGAAGCCATACGGCAAGGGGGTAGAGGACAGTCCCAGGGAGGACAAAAAACAGCTGGAGACCAGTTATGCTGGAAATCACTGTTTATTAATGAAAGCCAGCTATTGCATTCAATATGGAGGGTGGGAACACACAGTGGGTAGAAAAATAGAAAAAAGCCTACGCGTTTCGCGCCTGCATGTTGGAGCTTCGTCAGGGCATAATTCAGGTGTGCAGATCTGCATCTTAAATACTTATACCTCATAATTGTGATTAACTCATGTGAGCTGAAAGTGATTAGTGCAATTACATAAGGTTAAAAACAAAAGCGTCAGATAACTGGAAAGCAAACAAATGGTCAGAGATTGGAGCATATGTATATGCAAACTGTGCAAGAGAAAACCTAGATATATAAGATTAATATCTCTTTTCAAAACTTTTTTGTATATAATAAGTTATTAAATTAATATATTAAATTATTAATGGATATTAAAGTTTTAGTTTTATTTCATGATTTCATGGAATTGTGTATGTTAGATGCGGATCACATGTTCAAACCTTCTCAAACCTGTTTTTATACAGTAATAGTCCCAATTATCCCTGAAAACTTTTTTTGAGGTTAATATAGCAAATGTTGGCATTCTTGATGACCCTAGTTATAATATAAATTGAAGAAGAAAAAAAAAGAGGGGGGGAGAGGGAAGGGGTATACAGAGAAAGAGGGAGGTGAGGGAGGGGAAGGGAAAGAAAAATAGTCAAATCAGAATTTTTGGAATTATATAAGCACAATATCCTCCTCTCTTCCCACCACCATCACCGATCCCTCATCTTCCTCTAATATGATGATGTTAAATTCAAAATAGGTTCTCTATATACTGGACTTCTTTATATTCAAAGTCCCAGTTAAGTCTTTTGTAACTAAATTTTATGATGGATATGCCTGTAAGGCATGTTAATATTATTTCTATGATGTTATGTCAGGAATGCCTATATGGCAATAACCTTAATTATTAATATTAATTAAGTATCCCCTCCTCTCTTGTATAGGGTTAATTAGTGCCTGAAAATATGATTCAGGTCCCATTCATTATTAATGCCCTGGGGTTGTCTGGTACGGAGTCTGAATATCCAATACATCTTTATAGTGTAGATGGCCTGATTCCCCCCCCCCCCCCCCCCCCCCCCCCCCCGATGTGCTGACACATTATATGTTTCTAGAATGAATCCATCTTTGTGTCATTCCAAATCTCCCTTAATGTTTAAGCAAAAGCCTTTACTCACTTTAAGAGTTCACTACAATGTTATGAGTTGGCCTGGGAATATTTGAATTGTATTTTATTATTTTTGGTCCTGAACGCTCACTGCCGTGACCATAGAGACTAAGCGGGAATTTCTCATCTATTTTCCAGTATTATACACTGGAGGTCCTAAATTCATATAGGGACATGTTAAATATGAATATTAAAACCTTAAAACAAATTACAGGATTTAATTTAGCATACAAAACTTACAGTATGTTGTGTAAAGGTTTAATCAGATGACCAATCGGTTAAACACAGATTTGAAAATAAATAATAAAGTATGTGCAATTATTAAAATGAGATGGTTTGGAATGTAAGTTTAAACCAAAATAGATCCAATATTATTTATTAAAGAAAGAAAGAGTATCAGATTCTGCTACAGATTGGTAGTGAGTAGAGTTACCAGCATAAGCTAGTTTAAGGGTGAAATTTAAATGTAAAACAATCCATCACTTAGAATTTCATCAAAACATTGAGACTAATTTTCAATGAATGGAAGTGAAATGCAAACAATGTATCTTTCAAGTACTATTATTATTTATTTATTTTCAAATGCCATACAATTGCCAAGCAAAGCATAAATACTGTATGTTTCAAACTATTAACAGACAGTCATTTTATTTTTGTCCATGATAGGTAGTTTCTAAAGTTAGCTCCAAAATCCTTGGTGTAACCTTTCCTTGAATACTGTGACAGGCTTTGCCATGTCAGGCTTACTTGTGTCTGCAAGTGGCACATGCTACAAATAGATTAACTGATGATCAAAGGGTTTAGGCAATATAATGTATATGGGTAAATGTTTAATGATTTAATCTCATGCTCTGGGATAAGCTTGTCAGATGAATGGATCATGTTCGATTTGTATGCACAATACAGCTATATTATATAAAGAGATGTGTTCTGAACCATTTGGAAAAAGTAGACTCAAAACCAGTCCCCATGTTGAGTATTTCAAACAAGTTGGAGACTAGCATTTTATGCAGTGCTTTGTTAGCTGATTTAGCGTTGACATCATATTTTATGTTTTAATTTTAGTTTACCTAGAACTCAACTTTTTCATTTTAAAGTCATATTTGCTGCTCATAGGAGGTGCAGAGAAGCCATGATGCGAAGCAGTGGCGTCCCGCGGGGGGGGGGGGGGGGGGCGGCCCGCCCCGGGTGCCACTGACTAGGGGGATGCCACCGGTGCTGCCGGCACCCCCCGCGCTGCTTACCTTTTTTTTTTTTTTTTTTTTTTTTTTTTTTTCAGGCGGCCGAATCCTCTGGATGCGGCCGCCGGGTGAAAAAAAAAAAAAAAAATCACAGCGACCGGATGTGACGATACATCACATCCGGCGACTGTGTTTCCCTCCTCCGTGCAGGAGGGAGAAGAGAAGACTGCACGGAGGAGTCGTCCGTCCTGGAGAAGCAGCGATTTGGTAAGTGATGGGTGTTGGGGGGGGGGGGGGGGGGGGCTGGCACTATATTACTGGGTTCTGGCTGGCACTATATTACTGGGCTCTGGCTGGCACTATATTACTGGGTTCTGACTGGCACTATATTACTGGGTTCTGACTGGCACTATATTACTGGGTTCTGACTGGCACTATATTACTGGGTTCTGGCTGGCACAATATTACTGGGCTCTGGCTGGCACTATATTACTGGGTACTGACTGGCACAATATTACTGGGCTCTGACTGGCATAATATTACTGGGTTCTGACTGGCGCTATATTACTGGGTTCTGGCTGGCGCTATATTACTGGGTTCTGGCTGGCGCTATATTACTGGTATCTGACTGGCACTATATTACTGGGCTCTGGCTGGCACTATATTACTGGGCTCTGGCTGGCACTATATTACTGGGTTCTGGCTGGCACTATATTACTGGGTTCTGACTGGCACTATATTACTGGGTTCTGGCTGGCACTATATTACTGGGTATCTGAGTGGCACACTATTACTGGGCTCTGACTGGCACTATATTACTGGGTATCTGATTGGCACTATATTACTGGGTTCTGGCTGGCACTATATTACTGGGTTCTGACTGGCACTATATTACTGGGCTCTGGCTGGCACTATATTACTGGGTTCTGACTGGCACAATATTACTGGGCTCTGGCTGGCACTATATTACTGGGTTCTGGCTGGCACTATATTACTGGGCTCTGGCTGGCACTATATTACTGGGTTCTGACTGGCACAATATTACTGGGCTCTGGCTGGCACTATATTACTGGGCTCTGGCTGGCACTATATTACTGGGTTCTGGCTGGCACAATATTACTGGGCTCTGGCTCGCACTATATTACTGGGTTCTGGCTGGCACTATATTACTGGGTTCTGACTGGCACAATATTACTGGGTTCTGGCTGGCACTATATTACTGGGTTCTGGCTGGCACTATATTACTGGGCTCTGGCTGGCACTATATTACTGGGTTCTGGCTGGCACTATATTACTGGGTTCTGGCTGGCACTATATTACTGGGCTCTGGCTGGCACTATATTACTGGGTTCTGGCTGGCACTATATTACTGGGCTCTGACTGGCACACTATTACTGGGCATCTGGCTGGCACTATATTACTGGGTTCTGGCTGGCACTATATTACTGGGTTCTGACTGGCACAATATTACTGGGCTCTGGCTGGCACTATATTACTGGGTTCTGGCTGGCACTATATTACTGGGTTCTGGCTGGCACTATATTACTGGGCTCTGGCTGGCACTAGATTACTGGGTTCTGACTGGCACAATATTACTGGGCTCTGGCTGGCACTAGATTACTGGGTTCTGGCTGGCACTATATTACTGGGTTCTGGCTGGCACTATATTACTGGGCTCTGGCTGGCACTATATTACTGGGTTCTGGCTGGCACTATATTACTGGGTTCTGGCTGGCACTATATTACTGGGTTCTGGCTGGCACTATATTACTGGGCTCTGGCTGGCACTATATTACTGGGCTCTGGCTGGCACATTACTGGGTTCTGAGTGGCACTATATAACTGGGCTCTGACTGGCACGCTATTACTGGGCTCTGAGTGGCACACTATTACTGGGCTCTGACTGGCACTATATTACTGGGTTCTGAGTGGCACTATATTACTGGGCTCTGAGTGGCACACAATTACTGGGCTCTGACTGGCACACTTACTGGGCTCTGGCTGGCACTATATTACTGGGCTCTGGCTGGCACTATATTACTGGGCTCTGGCTGGCACTATATTACTGGGTTCTGGCTGGCACTATATTACTGGGTTCTGGCTGGCACTATATTACTGGGTTCTGAGTGGCACTATATTACTGGGCTCTGAGTGGCACACTATTACTGGGCTCTGACTGGCACACTTACTGGGCTCTGGCTGGCACTATATTACTGGGTTCTGTCTGGCACTATATTACTGGGTTCTGGCTGGCACTATATTACTGGGCTCTGGCTGGCACTATATTACTGGGTTCTGGCTGGCACTATATTACTGGGCTCTGGCTGGCACTATATTACTGGGTTCTGGCTGGCACTATATTACTGGGTTCTGAGTGGCACTATATTACTGGGTTCTGGCTGGCACTATATTACTGGGCTCTGACTGTTACAATATTCCTGGTATCTGACTGGCACACTATTACTGGGCTCTGACTGGCACAGTATTACTGGGCACTGACTGGCACAATATTCCTGGGCACTGACTGGCACAAAATTACGTGGCATCTGACTGGCATAATATTCATGGGCACTGACTGGCACAATATTACTGGGCATTTGACTGGCACACTATTCCTGGGCTCTGAGTGGCACACTATTACTGGGCACTGACTGACACAATATTCCTGGGCACTGACTGGCACTATATTACTGGGCTCTGACTGTTACAATATTCCTGGTATCTGACTGGCACACTATTACTGGGCTCTGACTGGCACACTATTACTGGGCACTGACTGGCACAATATTCCTGGGCATCTGACTGGCATAATATTCCTGGGCACTGACTGGCACAACATTACTTGGCATCTGACTGGCATAATATTCATGGGCACTGATTGGCACAATCTTACTGGGCATCTGACTGGCACAATATTCCTGGGCTCTGAGTGGCACACTATTACTGGGCACTGACTGGCACACTATTACTGGGCTCTGACTGGCACTATATTACTGGGCTCTGACTATCACAAACAATAATACTGGCTCTGACTGGCACAATATTACTGGGTTCTGAGTGGCACACTATTACTGGGCTCTGACTGGCACATTACTGGGTTCTGAGTGGCACTATATTACTGGGTTCTGGCTGGCACAATATTACTGGGCTCTGGCTGGCACTATATTACTGGGTTCTGACTGGCACAATATTACTGGGCTCTGACTGGCATAATATTACTGGGCTCTGGCTGGCACTATATTACTGGGTTCTGACTGGCACAATATTACTGGGCTCTGGCTGGCACTATATTACTGGGTTCTGGCTGGCACTATATTACTGGGCTCTGGCTGGCACTATATTACTGGGTTCTGACTGGCACAATATTACTGGGCTCTGGCTGGCACTATATTACTGGGCTCTGGCTGGCACTATATTACTGGGTTCTGGCTGGCACAATATTACTGGGCTCTGGCTGGCACTATATTACTGGGTTCTGGCTGGCACTATATTACTGGGTTCTGACTGGCACAATATTACTGGGTTCTGGCTGGCACTATATTACTGGGTTCTGGCTGGCACTATATTACTGGGCTCTGGCTGGCACTATATTACTGGGTTCTGGCTGGCACTATATTACTGGGTTCTGGCTGGCACTATATTACTGGGCTCTGGCTGGCACTATATTACTGGGTTCTGGCTGGCACTATATTACTGGGCTCTGACTGGCACACTATTACTGGGCATCTGGCTGGCACTATATTACTGGGTTCTGGCTGGCACTATATTACTGGGTTCTGACTGGCACAATATTACTGGGCTCTGGCTGGCACTATATTACTGGGTTCTGGCTGGCACTATATTACTGGGTTCTGGCTGGCACTATATTACTGAGCTCTGGCTGGCACTAGATTACTGGGTTCTGACTGGCACAATATTACTGGGCTCTGGCTGGCACTAGATTACTGGGTTCTGGCTGGCACTATATTACTGGGTTCTGGCTGGCACTATATTACTGGGTTCTGGCTGGCACTATATTACTGGGTTCTGGCTGGCACTATATTACTGGGCTCTGGCTGGCACTATATTACTGGGTTCTGACTGGCACTATATTACTGGGTTCTGACTGGCACTATATTACTGGGTTCTGACTGGCACTATATTACTGGGTTCTGGCTGGCACAATATTACTGGGCTCTGGCTGGCACTATATTACTGGGTACTGACTGGCACAATATTACTGGGCTCTGACTGGCGCTATATTACTGGGTTCTGGCTGGCGCTATATTACTGGGTTCTGGCTGGCGCTATATTACTGGTATCTGACTGGCACTATATTACTGGGCTCTGGCTGGCACTATATTACTGGGCTCTGGCTGGCACTATATTACTGGGTTCTGGCTGGCACTATATTACTGGGTTCTGACTGGCACTATATTACTGGGTTCTGACTGGCACTATATTACTGGGTTCTGGCTGGCACTATATTACTGGGTATCTGAGTGGCACACTATTACTGGGCTCTGACTGGCACTATATTACTGGGTATCTGATTGGCACTATATTACTGGGTTCTGGCTGGCACTATATTACTGGGTTCTGACTGGCACTATATTACTGGGCTCTGGCTGGCACTATATTACTGGGTTCTGACTGGCACAATATTACTGGGCTCTGGCTGGCACTATATTACTGGGTTCTGGCTGGCACTATATTACTGGGCTCTGGCTGGCACTATATTACTGGGTTCTGACTGGCACAATATTACTGGGCTCTGGCTGGCACTATATTACTGGGCTCTGGCTGGCACTATATTACTGGGTTCTGGCTGGCACAATATTACTGGGCTCTGGCTGGCACTATATTACTGGGTTCTGGCTGGCACTATATTACTGGGTTCTGACTGGCACAATATTACTGGGTTCTGGCTGGCACTATATTACTGGGTTCTGGCTGGCACTATATTACTGGGCTCTGGCTGGCACTATATTACTGGGTTCTGGCTGGCACTATATTACTGGGTTCTGGCTGGCACTATATTACTGGGCTCTGGCTGGCACTATATTACTGGGTTCTGGCTGGCACTATATTACTGGGCTCTGACTGGCACACTATTACTGGGCATCTGGCTGGCACTATATTACTGGGTTCTGGCTGGCACTATATTACTGGGTTCTGACTGGCACAATATTACTGGGCTCTGGCTGGCACTATATTACTGGGTTCTGGCTGGCACTATATTACTGGGTTCTGGCTGGCACTATATTACTAGGCTCTGGCTGGCACTAGATTACTGGGTTCTGACTGGCACAATATTACTGGGCTCTGGCTGGCACTAGATTACTGGGTTCTGGCTGGCACTATATTACTGGGTTCTGGCTGGCACTATATTACTGGGCTCTGGCTGGCACTATATTACTGGGTTCTGGCTGGCACTATATTACTGGGTTCTGGCTGGCACTATATTACTGGGTTCTGGCTGGCACTATATTACTGGGCTCTGGCTGGCACTATATTACTGGGCTCTGGCTGGCACATTACTGGGTTCTGAGTGGCACTATATAACTGGGCTCTGACTGGCACGCTATTACTGGGCTCTGAGTGGCACACTATTACTGGGCTCTGACTGGCACTATATTACTGAGCTCTGGCTGGCACTAGATTACTGGGTTCTGACTGGCACAATATTACTGGGCTCTGGCTGGCACTAGATTACTGGGTTCTGGCTGGCACTATATTACTGGGTTCTGGCTGGCACTATATTACTGGGTTCTGGCTGGCACTATATTACTGGGTTCTGGCTGGCACTATATTACTGGGTTCTGGCTGGCACTATATTACTGGGTTCTGACTGGCACTATATTACTGGGTTCTGACTGGCACTATATTACTGGGTTCTGACTGGCACTATATTACTGGGTTCTGGCTGGCACAATATTACTGGGCTCTGGCTGGCACTATATTACTGGGTACTGACTGGCACAATATTACTGGGCTCTGACTGGCGCTATATTACTGGGTTCTGGCTGGCGCTATATTACTGGGTTCTGGCTGGCGCTATATTACTGGTATCTGACTGGCACTATATTACTGGGCTCTGGCTGGCACTATATTACTGGGCTCTGGCTGGCACTATATTACTGGGTTCTGGCTGGCACTATATTACTGGGTTCTGACTGGCACTATATTACTGGGTTCTGGCTGGCACTATATTACTGGGTATCTGAGTGGCACACTATTACTGGGCTCTGACTGGCACTATATTACTGGGTATCTGATTGGCACTATATTACTGGGTTCTGGCTGGCACTATATTACTGGGTTCTGACTGGCACTATATTACTGGGCTCTGGCTGGCACTATATTACTGGGTTCTGACTGGCACAATATTACTGGGCTCTGGCTGGCACTATATTACTGGGTTCTGGCTGGCACTATATTACTGGGCTCTGGCTGGCACTATATTACTGGGTTCTGACTGGCACAATATTACTGGGCTCTGGCTGGCACTATATTACTGGGCTCTGGCTGGCACTATATTACTGGGTTCTGGCTGGCACAATATTACTGGGCTCTGGCTGGCACTATATTACTGGGTTCTGGCTGGCACTATATTACTGGGTTCTGACTGGCACAATATTACTGGGTTCTGGCTGGCACTATATTACTGGGTTCTGGCTGGCACTATATTACTGGGCTCTGGCTGGCACTATATTACTGGGTTCTGGCTGGCACTATATTACTGGGTTCTGGCTGGCACTATATTACTGGGCTCTGGCTGGCACTATATTACTGGGTTCTGGCTGGCACTATATTACTGGGCTCTGACTGGCACACTATTACTGGGCATCTGGCTGGCACTATATTACTGGGTTCTGGCTGGCACTATATTACTGGGTTCTGACTGGCACAATATTACTGGGCTCTGGCTGGCACTATATTACTGGGTTCTGGCTGGCACTATATTACTGGGTTCTGGCTGGCACTATATTACTGGGCTCTGGCTGGCACTAGATTACTGGGTTCTGACTGGCACAATATTACTGGGCTCTGGCTGGCACTAGATTACTGGGTTCTGGCTGGCACTATATTACTGGGTTCTGGCTGGCACTATATTACTGGGCTCTGGCTGGCACTATATTACTGGGTTCTGGCTGGCACTATATTACTGGGTTCTGGCTGGCACTATATTACTGGGTTCTGGCTGGCACTATATTACTGGGCTCTGGCTGGCACTATATTACTGGGCTCTGGCTGGCACATTACTGGGTTCTGAGTGGCACTATATAACTGGGCTCTGACTGGCACGCTATTACTGGGCTCTGAGTGGCACTCTATTACTGGGCTCTGACTGGCACTATATTACTGGGTTCTGAGTGGCACTATATTACTGGGCTCTGAGTGGCACACAATTACTGGGCTCTGACTGGCACACTTACTGGGCTCTGGCTGGCACTATATTACTGGGCTCTGGCTGGCACTATATTACTGGGCTCTGGCTGGCACTATATTACTGGGTTCTGGCTGGCACTATATTACTGGGTTCTGGCTGGCACTATATTACTGGGTTCTGAGTGGCACTATATTACTGGGCTCTGAGTGGCACACTATTACTGGGCTCTGACTGGCACACTTACTGGGCTCTGGCTGGCACTATATTACTGGGTTCTGTCTGGCACTATATTACTGGGTTCTGGCTGGCACTATATTACTGGGCTCTGGCTGGCACTATATTACTGGGTTCTGGCTGGCACTATATTACTGGGCTCTGGCTGGCACTATATTACTGGGTTCTGGCTGGCACTATATTACTGGGTTCTGAGTGGCACTATATTACTGGGTTCTGGCTGGCACTATATTACTGGGCTCTGACTGTTACAATATTCCTGGTATCTGACTGGCACACTATTACTGGGCTCTGACTGGCACACTATTACTGGGCACTGACTGGCACAATATTCCTGGGCACTGACTGGCACAAAATTACGTGGCATCTGACTGGCATAATATTCATGGGCACTGACTGGCACAATATTACTGGGCATTTGACTGGCACACTATTCCTGGGCTCTGAGTGGCACACTATTACTGGGCACTGACTGACACAATATTCCTGGGCACTGACTGGCACTATATTACTGGGCTCTGACTGTTACAATATTCCTGGTATCTGACTGGCACACTATTACTGGGCTCTGACTGGCACACTATTACTGGGCACTGACTGGCACAATATTCCTGGGCATCTGACTGGCATAATATTCCTGGGCACTGACTGGCACAAAATTACTTGGCATCTGACTGGCATAATATTCATGGGCACTGATTGGCACAATCTTACTGGGCATCTGACTGGCACAATATTCCTGGGCTCTGAGTGGCACACTATTACTGGGCACTGACTGGCACACTATTACTGGGCTCTGACTGGCACTATATTACTGGGCTCTGACTATCACAAACAATAATACTGGCTCTGACTGGCACAATATTACTGGGTTCTGAGTGGCACACTATTACTGGGCTCTGACTGGCACATTACTGGGTTCTGAGTGGCACTATATTACTGGGTTCTGGCTGGCACAATATTACTGGGCTCTGGCTGGCACTATATTACTGGGTTCTGACTGGCACAATATTACTGGGCTCTGACTGGCATAATATTACTGGGCTCTGGCTGGCACTATATTACTGGGTTCTTTCTGGCACAATATTACTGGGCTCTGGCTGGCACTATATTACTGGGTTCTGGCTGGCACTATATTACTGGGCTCTGGCTGGCACTATATTACTGGGTTCTGACTGGCACAATATTACTGGGCTCTGGCTGGCACTATATTACTGGGCTCTGGCTGGCACTATATTACTGGGTTCTGGCTGGCACAATATTACTGGGCTCTGGCTGGCACTATATTACTGGGTTCTGGCTGGCACTATATTACTGGGTTCTGACTGGCACAATATTACTGGGTTCTGGCTGGCACTATATTACTGGGTTCTGGCTGGCACTATATTACTGGGCTCTGGCTGGCACTATATTACTGGGTTCTGGCTGGCACTATATTACTGGGTTCTGGCTGGCACTATATTACTGGGCTCTGGCTGGCACTATATTACTGGGTTCTGGCTGGCACTATATTACTGGGCTCTGACTGGCACACTATTACTGGGCATCTGGCTGGCACTATATTACTGGGTTCTGGCTGGCACTATATTACTGGGTTCTGACTGGCACAATATTACTGGGCTCTGGCTGGCACTATATTACTGGGTTCTGGCTGGCACTATATTACTGGGTTCTGGCTGGCACTATATTACTGAGCTCTGGCTGGCACTAGATTACTGGGTTCTGACTGGCACAATATTACTGGGCTCTGGCTGGCACTAGATTACTGGGTTCTGGCTGGCACTATATTACTGGGTTCTGGCTGGCACTATATTACTGGGCTCTGGCTGGCACTATATTACTGGGTTCTGGCTGGCACTATATTACTGGGTTCTGGCTGGCACTATATTACTGGGCTCTGGCTGGCACTATATTACTGGGCTCTGGCTGGCACATTACTGGGTTCTGAGTGGCACTATATAACTGGGCTCTGACTGGCACGCTATTACTGGGCTCTGAGTGGCACACTATTACTGGGCTCTGACTGGCACTATATTACTGGGTTCTGAGTGGCACTATATTACTGGGCTCTGAGTGGCACACAATTACTGGGCTCTGACTGGCACACTTACTGGGCTCTGGCTGGCACTATATTACTGGGCTCTGGCTGGCACTATATTACTGGGCTCTGGCTGGCACTATATTACTGGGCTCTGGCTGGCACTATATTACTGGGTTCTGGCTGGCACTATATTACTGGGTTCTGAGTGGCACTATATTACTGGGCTCTGAGTGGCACTATATTACTGGGCTCTGAGTGGCACACTATTACTGGGCTCTGACTGGCACACTTACTGGGCTCTGGCTGGCACTATATTACTGGGTTCTGGCTGGCACTATATTACTGGGTTCTGGCTGGCACTATATTACTGGGCTCTGGCTGGCACTATATTACTGGGTTCTGGCTGGCACTATATTACTGGGCTCTGGCTGGCACTATATTACTGGGTTCTGGCTGGCACTATATTACTGGGTTCTGAGTGGCACTATATTACTGGGCTCTGGCTGGCACTATATTACTGGGCTCTGACTGTTACAATATTCCTGGTATCTGACTGGCACACTATTACTGGGCTCTGACTGGCACACTATTACTGGGCACTGACTGGCACAATATTCCTGGGCATCTGACTGTCATAATATTCCTGGGCACTGACTGGCACAAAATTACTTGGCATCTGACTGGCATAATATTCATGGGCACTGATTGGCACAATCTTACTGGGCATCTGACTGGCACAATATTCCTGGGCTCTGAGTGGCACACTATTACTGGGCACTGACTGGCACACTATTACTGGGCTCTGACTGGCACTATATTACTGGGCTCTGACTATCACAAACAATAATACTGGCTCTGACTGGCACAATATTACTGGGTTCTGAGTGGCACACTATTACTGGGCTCTGACTGGCACATTACTGGGTTCTGAGTGGCACTATATTACTGGGTTCTGGCTGGCACAATATTACTGGGCTCTGGCTGGCACTATATTACTGGGTTCTGACTGGCACAATATTACTGGGCTCTGACTGGCATAATATTACTGGGCTCTGGCTGGCACTATATTACTGGGTTCTGACTGGCACAATATTACTGGGCTCTGGCTGGCACTATATTACTGGGTTCTGGCTGGCACTATATTACTGGGCTCTGGCTGGCACTATATTACTGGGTTCTGACTGGCACAATATTACTGGGCTCTGGCTGGCACTATATTACTGGGCTCTGGCTGGCACTATATTACTGGGTTCTGGCTGGCACAATATTACTGGGCTCTGGCTGGCACTATATTACTGGGTTCTGGCTGGCACTATATTACTGGGTTCTGACTGGCACAATATTACTGGGTTCTGGCTGGCACTATATTACTGGGTTCTGGCTGGCACTATATTACTGGGCTCTGGCTGGCACTATATTACTGGGTTCTGGCTGGCACTATATTACTGGGTTCTGGCTGGCACTATATTACTGGGCTCTGGCTGGCACTATATTACTGGGTTCTGGCTGGCACTATATTACTGGGCTCTGACTGGCACACTATTACTGGGCATCTGGCTGGCACTATATTACTGGGTTCTGGCTGGCACTATATTACTGGGTTCTGACTGGCACAATATTACTGGGCTCTGGCTGGCACTATATTACTGGGTTCTGGCTGGCACTATATTACTGGGTTCTGGCTGGCACTATATTACTGAGCTCTGGCTGGCACTAGATTACTGGGTTCTGACTGGCACAATATTACTGGGCTCTGGCTGGCACTAGATTACTGGGTTCTGGCTGGCACTATATTACTGGGTTCTGGCTGGCACTATATTACTGGGCTCTGGCTGGCACTATATTACTGGGTTCTGGCTGGCACTATATTACTGGGTTCTGGCTGGCACTATATTACTGGGCTCTGGCTGGCACTATATTACTGGGCTCTGGCTGGCACATTACTGGGTTCTGAGTGGCACTATATAACTGGGCTCTGACTGGCACGCTATTACTGGGCTCTGAGTGGCACACTATTACTGGGCTCTGACTGGCACTATATTACTGGGTTCTGAGTGGCACTATATTACTGGGCTCTGAGTGGCACACAATTACTGGGCTCTGACTGGCACACTTACTGGGCTCTGGCTGGCACTATATTACTGGGCTCTGGCTGGCACTATATTACTGGGCTCTGGCTGGCACTATATTACTGGGCTCTGGCTGGCACTATATTACTGGGTTCTGGCTGGCACTATATTACTGGGTTCTGAGTGGCACTATATTACTGGGCTCTGAGTGGCACTATATTACTGGGCTCTGAGTGGCACACTATTACTGGGCTCTGACTGGCACACTTACTGGGCTCTGGCTGGCACTATATTACTGGGTTCTGGCTGGCACTATATTACTGGGTTCTGGCTGGCACTATATTACTGGGCTCTGGCTGGCACTATATTACTGGGTTCTGGCTGGCACTATATTACTGGGCTCTGGCTGGCACTATATTACTGGGTTCTGGCTGGCACTATATTACTGGGTTCTGAGTGGCACTATATTACTGGGCTCTGGCTGGCACTATATTACTGGGCTCTGACTGTTACAATATTCCTGGTATCTGACTGGCACACTATTACTGGGCTCTGACTGGCACACTATTACTGGGCACTGACTGGCACAATATTCCTGGGCACTGACTGGCACAAAATTACTTGGCATCTGACTGGCATAATATTCATGGGCACTGACTGGCACAATATTACTGGGCATTTGACTGGCACACTATTCCTGGGCTCTGAGTGGCACACTATTACTGGGCACTGACTGACACAATATTCCTGGGCACTGACTGGCACTATATTACTGGGCTCTGACTGTTACAATATTCCTGGTATCTGACTGGCACACTATTACTGGGCTCTGACTGGCACACTATTACTGGGCACTGACTGGCACAATATTCCTGGGCATCTGACTGGCATAATATTCCTGGGCACTGACTGGCACAAAATTACTTGGCATCTGACTGGCATAATATTCATGGGCACTGATTGGCACAATCTTACTGGGCATCTGACTGGCACAATATTCCTGGGCTCTGAGTGGCACACTATTACTGGGCACTGACCGGCACACTATTACTGGGCACTGACTGGCACTATATTACTGGGCTCTGACTATCACAAACAATAATACTGGCTCTGACTGGCACAATATTACTGGGTTCTGAGTGGCACACTGTTACTGGGCTCTGACTGGCACATTACTGGGTTCTGAGTGGCACTATATAACTGGGCTCTGACTGGCACGCTATTACTGGGCTCTGAGTGGCACACTATTACTGGGCTCTGACTGGCACTATATTACTGGGCTCTGAGTGGCACTATATTACTGGGCTCTGAGTGGCACACTATTACTGGGCTCTGACTGGCACACTTACTGGGCTCTGACTGGCACACTTACTGGGCTCTGACTGGCACACTTACTGGGCTCTGAGTGGCACACTATTACTGGGCTCTGACTGGCACAATATTACTGGTATCTGACTGGCACAATATTACTGGTATCTGACTGGCACACTATTCCTGGTAACTATAATTGTACAATTTTCAAACATTGAAAAAATTGTGGGTGTTTTCTTGCATTTTTATTGTGGGGGGGGTGCCACACTCGGGGTCCGCCCCGGGTGCCAAATGCTCTAGGTACGCCCCTGATGCGAAGCCTACATTTTCCTCACCACAAAAAGTGGTGAAAATGGCAGGTTTTAAGAGATCATGAATAACTAGTGAAAAGTTTGTCTATCATGTGAGCCAAGATTATACTGTAAAGATACACTAACAATGTATCATGCATTCACATTGCTTGGTGTGTGCTGTTATGAAGAGGATTAAGACCATTTAGGAGAAAAGGTTTATTTAAAAAAGAAATCATAAAGATTTATCCAGTCAGGTGCTTTTGAACTTTATAAAACCACTCAAGCAGTGAAACAGCAGGGGCATTGTGGTATTAGATCCTCCTCACATCTAGTAATGTGTTTTAAAGCAAGTAGTTACATGTAAGAGTTTACCATGTCATTTTTGCTGCATTAACAACTATGTGACTTCCTGACACTTACAGAAAAGTGCCATTTTAAAGGTTAGAACAGTTTTTTTCAGTCCTGCTGTACTTCGGAAAGGTCTGGGGAAATTAATATTTTTTTGGCATTTTATAAAGTAAAGTTACTGCTAGGGACATCTATTGAAAGGGTTGAGGTTAGTTTTGGACAAGTTTCAAAAGTACTATTTTACTTAAGAAAAGACTTCTAGTGACTTACATACAACATATTTTAATGTGAGGTATTTATGACCTATTTCCCTCCTAATTTTGCTTTTCAAAATAAAACCGGTTATGTGGTAATATTTTGTCATTTTCATTGGGCCAAATGGTTCTTATATGCCTACACATTCTATGTTTATGCTTCTTTCCCACTCTCTATTCCATAGTTCTCATGTGACTGTTAAAGTAACAGAATTAACAGAACTAAAATATTTTTTTGTGTGCTAAATATGAATTTATAATGAGAAACATAATACAACTACAAAAACTCCAATCATAGCTTTTTTGCCTGCAGTTATTACAATTCAAAACTATTTTATGATGCAATACTCTAAACAAAAAGGAAATAATATTATTAATATCTACAGTACTTGCTAATTTTCTGAGTTCAGTTTAATTGAATCCATAAAGAATATACATAACCTTTCCCTGTTTGAGTCCTAGCAGGATGTGACACTGAATAATAAAATAACATTGTAGATGAAGAACCATATTTATCCTAGCAGCAAATAGCAATAAATACTTTGAACTGTGCACTCCGCAACAACAGACAGAATTTAGAGCAAAGAAACACTAGGGACAATAGTTTAGCCAACACTTAACCTTTTCAGTACCAGCAGAAGTAAGCAACACAATGCATAGTGTCACTCAACCTGTGTGTCATAGAAAGGATTAAATACCATGTGCCTAAATCAAGAAACAATCTCAAAGTGAGGAAAGCAAGCACCTTTGAAGGACCAACTAGTCCCAAACTCTCTTTGGTGCATGATGAAGATTACTGCTTGTATAGTGCCCAGGCTCCCCCCCCCAGTGTTATTTGATGCAGGCCTTCTACATAAATCACATTTTTTATATTTGACTCAAGTCCTCCCCAGTGATTACTGCATGTGTGGGAGTACTTATTATATAGACACTGAGGATATAAAAATTTGGTTTCATTTAGTTACTTCCTGTGCTGCTGGTATACGATGCATTGTGTGGTATCTACGTAACCTTGCTCTTGTAAATGTAGGATCTCTTAACAGTGCAACACATTGTCTGATGGCATCACTAGAAAGACAGGAAATTCCATGAATTTGAATTAATTTATTCTCATTGGTTCCTGCAGCAACAACAAAAAAAAGGAAATAACTTTTACTCAGCTAGTGTGGGCAGTCCTGGTGTATTGGAAACTGCTGTAATTTCACAAATTCTGTAAGATCTTAATATTTTAAGCAATGCAAAATGTAAAACATGCATTTTAAAGTACTTTGAACACACAGTAACATGCATTAACATTTGGAAGATACATTTTTAATAAAGTCCCTTTATCTTGTACACAAGTAGGATGTTTAGTACTTACCAGCATTGTATACGTTTCTGCTTTTTCCTCCAACTGCTTTCTCTCTCCTTTTTTGCTCTGTCTTCCACCTGGTTCTCCCTCTGTCTTTCCCACCTCCCTCTCTCGGTTTCCCCCCTCTTTGGATTAACTAATTAAGGTCATTTATATTTAAATGTTTATAACCTATTTTAATAATAACAATTTTCGGAATTAAATTTTTTTTTTATTTGGCACAGTTCACATTACTGGTTTTATTATTCTTACTGCTGCCTTTTAAAGCTTCTCTTGTCATTCAACAGGCAGTGGCCCAGCTCATTGCTTTTGTGCTGAAAGAAAATGGTACCACAGAGAAAATCAAACAGTCTTCAAATCAGGTAAAAGGGTACATGATGTTAGTGTTATTTGCTGAATATTTTTTTTTTTTAAAAACAAAAAAGCACAACAACTATCCTCATTGTAATGGCAATGGAAGTGCTTAAACTCTGGACTTTCACTATGAAGGTAGCCTCGTTAAGTACAAGGTGTATATAAGTAATCAAAAGATCACGCTGAGTAGAAAACAAATATGCATGTCCAGTGCTTCTCCCATCAATTGCTAGGCATACACAATTTTGATCATATAAATGTAAAATCGGAATCTGCAAATGATGTCATTACATGCAGAATGCTCAAGCAAGCCAAACAAAAACAAGTTTTACTTTATGTGAACATTTAGACAGCCATACCCCCCTTAAGGACCTTCACTTTAAGGTCACTCGTAAGTACAACCATTCCCATTTAAGAACTCTCACTGATCTATTTTAATGATGTGGCAACATCTCTATTGAGACTAGGCTACAGTACTGTACAGTGCTTCTCCGGGTGAGACTACTACAGGCTCAGGTGAGGTCCATCCTGTCTATTAAGGCATTTGTACTGTAGACTGTATTTGTAGACTTTATAAGATAAGGGGAAAAAAAGGTTGTGCTTCGTTTTATGTGGGAAATTCCTGTATTGTCTCAGTGTTATTATTATCTATAATCAATAAACTGATTCATTTTCTGAATGATCGTCTGTCTGCACAGCATGGAGACTGTCTGTGACAGCATTGTGTATGGAATGGTAGAAGGGAATGTGCTAACAGCTGTAAAAAATGTACAGTGACTCTCTGGTGAGACAGCTAAACAACCTGGTTTCTTACATGTATTTTACACATGAAATCACAATTTCAGAATTTTTCAGTGAACTTAAACAATTTTAAAGGGATACTTTAAGATGATCTTGAAGTGTAAACTATATTGTACTGGTGGATCTAGAATACACATGCTTGAGAATTTATTTCAAACTCGCCTGCTGTAGCCCTCTTTTGTAAACAAAAGCAAATGTGAAAGCATTGCTTTAAGTGCATATAAACTTCTATTGGTAGCTGCTAATTTTTTTTTAAATACTTTATTTTGCAGTTTTCCTTAGAGGAGGGAAACGAGTGGAATTTTTTTTACGTAAAAAGACTGATTGTTTTTTTATTGACAGCAGTGATTGGTGGGGCAGGACAATCTGTGTGATGCCGTTGGTGACATCACTAACATCTTGCACATTGCAGTTGTCATTAATTAGCTCTATGAGACACATCTAATTGGCTCCCAAGAAGATGCTATGGACTCTTGTTTCTTTATGGAAAGGTTCCATACCGGGAGGTCAAATCGGTAGGAGGAAGCCTGCAAAATTGCAATAAAACAAAAAAATGGAGTAAGATTGCATCTTGCCTCTCTTAATAACGCGGCAGCCATGCTTACTGGTGTATTCTTTTTTGCATTAATGAAACTATTTTTCCTTTTACTAAGATGTTCCCCTTTTATGCAGGAACCATATTCATATATACTATACATTCTACAGAAATAATATTTGCTGGATTATTGTACAAATTAATATAATTCTTTTTCAAATGCGCTATTTCCATCTTCTAGTAAATAACAACATTTCGGCAGAAATAGCACAGAATGTGGTTTGTTGCTTTAGGTTTTCAATAAGCCTGTGGTTGGGCAAAGAGGTATAATTGGATAAGCATGTGATTTTTCTGGTGTTCTAGAGTGTGTGCTGCACATTTAAGGTTATGGGCTGCACTTTACAGAGCGCACCACAGGCCTTAGAGCAGTGAATGCTTCCTTTTGTATCTGTAAGCAAAAGCTCATATTTCATTGCCAGACAGGATGACGCTAGGGGGTAATTTTCTCTGCAGTATTCTCTAGTCATACCTTCATCATGCCTCTACTTCACAGGAAAGCACTTTATTGAGGCTGTCCATTGTTTTCTGGGTTGGGAATTCTTATTCTTGGGTCAATTTATTCCCCACAAATGTTTTATTAGCATGTAAGTGTTTGATAAGCCTTTGTACAGCTAGTGTTAGACAAAGGACAGCTAAAAGCATAATTTTTAACCAAGCATTTTACCTTGCCGAGCTCAGATCGCCTTCTACTCCAAACCCCCTATTGAAAATGACTCCTGTAACATTTTGTCTTTGTTCAACATATTTATAATCCGTGTGGTATCTTCACTCTTATAGAATATCCTGACTCCCATCCAGGCACATGTAAAGAATATCTAATAATTACATGAGAAAATTTGCTTACATTCAGTAACATTTAATAGTGTCATTTCTTCAATCCCAGTTAAAAGCAAAGATTTTTTTAAATTTTATTTTTTTCAGGTATGAAATATGTATTATTGTCATTACAGCATAACTTTTACAGTACCTTTTAGTCCAGTTGAGGTGAGATGAACATTTTATTTCACTGACCTAACTACATTGTACAGGGCCAAACCTGGCGAGGTTTTCCTGCTCGGTTAGCTCAAGTTGCTCTTCTAGTTAAATCATTAGATATTGAGTAAATATTCATCTCACTTCACACACTTTTTTTTCTACTAATTAACCAGCACTCAAATTATTTGCTTGACTTCTATGGAGAGAGAGACATGTTTGAGAACAACCTCCTCTGAGTTATTTTTTCAATATAATGTTCTGTACTGTGTGTGAGAAACTTGACTGGGTCATTGGACGATATCCGTTCATATACAGTTGTTCTCTTTCTTCCAGACCCCTGCACTGAATCTCCTTTGGGAGAAGTGCTGTGCAGACCATGTGGTTGTGCGGACAGCCTGTTGTGAAGCACTCGTCACCCTAGTTGAGCAGGGTCATGCAGATTTCAACTATGTCCTCAACGGGATTCTTAACATTTTCCCTTCGGCCAGGTAATGGCTCCTTTAATGAAAATGTTCTGATGGTGTAGTAGGGCATATATTGACTGCAACAAAGATTAACCTCATCATACCAATCAGCTGTGATATAAATTCATATACATTGATTAAATATGCCAATAGGGTAGTATATGATCGCTGTAATTGGTTATCACATCGATTATATGCCCTGAAAGATATCCAAGCGGGCAAGGCGAGCACTGCTCATTTTGATCAGACTTATAAGGACGGTTTTCCTCCCAGACATATATAGATATGTCCAATTGTGGAATGGGGTTGAAAAATATTTTCTTAAAATAACTGACAATTCTTGTGCCAGAGATCAACAGTGACGGAGAGCTGACAACTTAATGTAAAAGCAAACAAAAACAAAGCCTTACTTATTTGCTCTGTGACATGATTGTCTTGTTCATGTGATGCATATAGCACATTTGCCGCTGGGTGACTCAATTTTCTCTTGTTACCCCATAGTAAGATGTAATTCTTTACATGTGAGATAAATTAATTGAGCCTTTAATGAATAGTCCCTTAGGTGGTTTATAGTGAAAGCCATTCATTCTCCTTACCAATTCTTCTGCCCTGGCTCTGTGCAAATCCTGTCTGTTGTCAGTGAGAACTCTGGGTACTGTTGATATTATTTATGTTGTATTTACAGAATCCCTCAAGGTTTGGTAAAGTGTGTTTGGAGACTTCTACATATTCAAGCCAAGAATTCACATACAAGTGGAGATAAGAAATGTGACCGCTTTTATACCGTCTGGTAAGCCTTGTTTGTGACGTGGTTGAGGTACAATGATGCCATGTCCCATATTCACAGCATGTTCTTGTAAATAGTTTAGAAGATAAAAGGGCTTACTAATGCACGGGCTAAACCATGAGTTATGACAGTATTGTGGCTCACCTACAACCCTTTTCAAACCAACTGCATGTTTATTTGGAATTAATATATATAGAAGCCAAGTGTTAACTTTGGCTGTGTAAGAAGACTGTCTTAGGAAGGAAAGGAATTATTTGCAAGGGTGTTAGTGTGGAACAATAGACGAGGTTTGCTGGTAGTTGTGGGAATACAGTGCTATTTATTTATAAAGCGTGATTATATTCTGCATGGTAGTATAATAGTCAATCACAACAAAATAATAGGTCGCATGACACTGCTTTAAATAACTTTACTATTACTCATTTTTGTAATGCCAACAACTTTCACAGCTGTCTGAGGAGTGGTGAGGGACTTTGTGAAGCTCAGGAGGCAGGCACAGATCTAAATACGCCGTAGAAGTGAATTGCAGAGACAAAGGACAGTTTGAGAGAAACTATACACACACACACACATGCTACCTTTAAAGCTATCAAACTGCCATAAATCACTGGTCATAATTGTTCAATTCTTATACTTTACCCAATAGCCTGACATCATCTTGTTTAAACATAATTATACATGCTCCACAATATATCATTACATTTCTGTGTGTTTTAAGTGTCCTGTCACAGGTGCTCACACACTTAGCCTTTTTATTGGAATAAATAAGAGGAAAATCTTTACTCAATAGCGTTTATTCAGTAAAGTACGAGTGTGGAGGAGAATCCATTCATATGCATTCTCTTCTGTCCATTCTCCTCAGATTCAAAGTATTCTAAGGAGTGGGAATGTGAACTATGTCAATGGTAAATGGAGGCAAATGTAAAACATGAGAAAGGAGGGGGATATACAAATATCAAGTAAAGCTCAAGATAAATATGGAAATGAAACAAAGTAAATCCCCTAACCAGTACTTTGTGCTCACCAATGCAGGGACCTGGAGATGGAGTGCTCCCCATGTTTGTTCACACCCCCACATGATAAATGTATCACATATATAGTTTATGAAGTCTCTGTACCTGTACATATGTCAAATCTATACTCTCAGTTTTTGCTTGAGGAGTATAACGCACCAACTTCCCCTTGGTTTATAGGTTTCGTGAGGACTTTCATTAACATTTTTTATGTTAAAATATTTAACATGTGCTAACCTTGTCCTAAAGAATTGCTCTAATTTCTTTATTTGCATTTTCAAACAAAGCTGATTGTATATAAGGCAGATTATTGCCATACAGGCAAACCAAAGTAATCAACATAGTTTTAAATTTGACTATACACAAAGGAAATGTTTTCCCTTCTTCTTATGTTCAGCTTGTTCATGTTGACAGAATGTAGGTGAATGTTCATTGATTCTCTCTTTAGCTAAAGCAAATAGCTTTAAAGCACCTATGAATTATGCGAAATGTGTAGGTGAATGTGTTTAACACTGTTAACACTGTTTGCACTTCCTTTACTGAATCCCATTACATCTACAGCAAGAGCATCAGACTGCAGCCCTCCATATTGCTCTGCCAGCCTCGTATCTAATACAGTGGTAAGGAAGATGTAGGCCATCAGCAGTTGGAGGGTGGCAGTTTGCCAACCACTGAACTAGTGTACGACTTGAATATTAAAGACCTCAAAACACCAGATCATTTTTGTTGCAGGGTATATAGACTTTGTTTTCTTTTTTCCCCCCAAACATCCAATTGCTTTGAAAAGTCTATCAGACTGGCATGTGGAGTAACTACTCGATTATTACTTACTCAAAAAATATCATGCTGAAAATGAAGCACATTTATATAATAGGAAACACAGCCTAGAAAACAACAGTAAAGTGTTATTCTAGGCAACAAATTCTATTGTATTGTAACAGTAATAGCCTGCACACCATTTACAGCGATGTCCATACTTGTGAGCTGTATATAAGGAGCTGTTGATTGAAACTGGCTAAACTACCTTTTTTGCTAATATTATGTCTCAAGGTCATTACATGCTTATCACAGTCTGAAATCACAACCACTTCACTTTAGCTTTCTCCCCGGCGCTTATCTAAAGAATAAAGGTATAATGAATTCCAGTCGTTCTCAGTGTGTCCTGCAGCCTTCTGAACTCATGCATGACAGTCCGTAAATATTTGGTCCAATTTACAACACACAGGTAGAAGGTCTGCTATTAACTTCCTCTAAGCTTGTAATCAAGTGTAACATCCCGTTTCCGCCTTATAGGATACTGTGTTTCGTTTCCCTTCACAGTGCAGCACCACTTTAGCATTTGATATGCTTTATTTGCTGGACCAAGAGTGGCCAGTCTGCTTAATTATTCCCAATTCAATGCAACTCATTTCTCCCACTTTTTGCAGCTCCAGCAGAATGATAGCTGACTAACTTTTGTTTATAGCCCACTACCGCTATGTTTTAATAATAAGGGGGAGGGTTTGTTATTTTTTACATTTTTTTTTTAACCCTTAGCAATTTCAGGTTCTGATTCAGTGAGGCTAAAGTAGAGTCAACAGAGCGTTTTTGTGTTTCTATTGTAGAACTAGCGTTTGTCTTTTTTTTTTTTTCATGGGAATGTAGAAAACTTAATTTTTACAGACAAATTTCAATAAACGTGTTAATTGTCCTTAAGATTTAGTGCATATGTTCTCAATTACCCACGACCAAGTTCTATTTAACAGAAAACAGAAGGAGGCCTCTGAAAAGGTCATAAGAAAAGGGCTCTATTAAACAAATACAAATTAATGTCAAGGTATAGATGAAAATGAACCGGCTAATTATCAGCCATCGTAATCCATATGTGTTGTGTCCTATATTTTATGTTTCTAGGCCACAAATAATAGTACTGCTGCTTAAAACCTACATAAAATATAAATATTTTAAGGTCAGAATGGTACTAAGTTAAGCACATAATGAATGGCAATAGAATAATCGTTTTTTATTATATCACAAAGGTAGCAGCAATCCTGCTGTCATAACTGGATGACAGGGTGCCAAGATTGGACAACTAAACCTTTTTTTCCACTTGTCCTTCTAATACAGGAATAAAAATGGAAATTGTAGCCTTTATGGTTAAAAGTAAAACATATTTATATTTACAACTGCATAGAGTGGAGAGTTAAAATCCTTGCATTGGAGTTTTTCATTCCCTAATTGATTCCATCTTATTTATTATTGTCACAGTTATGATTTAGTTTGTATTCAGTAGCTGACAGCATAACATCAGTTTACTTCAGCAAATAGTTTTGTGTCAGAGAGATTGTTTTATTCAGTTTTACAAATAACAGGAACTAGCTGAGAGTGAGGCACACAATCCTCTTCAGGATATATGGCCGTGTGCGTAACGCCCGCTGACTTCACAAATTAAAAGGTGAAAACACTATTGCTCTTTCTGTGTGCTGCTGTTGTGAACCGACTGATTTATAATACCTTTATGTTATCTGCTGCTATTTCTTATTACAATTTGTTCATAACAGCTCATTATTGTTGGTTCAAATGCTGGATAGCTTTACATATGAGTTACAGGAAACTGCATTTATTAAGTGATAGTAAATTCTGCTGATATGTATGTCCTTTAGTTCCTATTAAATTAAATAAATACAAAGTTAGAGGCTTCAAGACCATTACTATAATGAACAGGTGATCTCGCTCTGGGTGCTGCAGCACTGGTGAGCCCGGTCCAGAGTCCATGATGTTGGTAAGCATATATGCAAAAATCTACCAGCTTACATCAGAAAGTCCAGAGAGGGGAGTCCAGTACAACAATATTGATGTCCATAGACCGTAAAAAACATGAAAAGGTGAAAACAGGGAACACAGCCACTAGGTTAACGCGTTTTGCACAATAATGTGCTTAGTCATAAGCAGCCTAATAGAATAATGCACCGCATAAATATATAAAGGGAGCTCCACTAAAATCTAATTAAAGTTAACATAACAGCTGTGCAATTCAGCGGCAAACACAGAAAGACAGAAACAAAGGCAAACACCCCCTGGCTACTATGTATCAACCTCCTCAAATATCAGTATGTAAACACATACGTAGAGGTGGCGAAAAAGGGAATAGATTCTAGCGCTAATATCTCTAATAGAGCATCACCAGCTTGTGTGGTTCTCTGAATACACACGTGATAAAACATAAAGGTGAATTGCAAACAGCAAAAAAATGGTAGGTGCGCTCTATAACCCCCACCAAACAAACAATAAAAGGAAATTATATAATTTGCCTGAAAAGATGGTCAAAGTTGGACACAATGGAAGATGGTCTAGACGATCTCAGTACAAAAATGTAAGAGAAAAAAGCACACAAAACATAGTACAGCACTCTTTTGATATAGAATAAAGTGCAGAAAATGTATGCTATTGCACTCACAAATCTGTAGATAAAATCAGGCTCATCTATTGCAGTATATGATTCTCAGCTCCGTCTCCTCATCCAGTATTTCGTAGGGTATGATATGAAGGAGAGAGTACAAGGTGAGTATATCACAAAGTATAAATTTTAATAAAAAACATAGGTAGTTTACATATGGTTTCCAAAGATAGCAGCACAGCAGGATCCCAAAGTTCAGGCAGAATTTCGGGGATCAGGCAGCAGCAAAAATTGGGAACATCATAAACATAAAAAAATACAAGTCTTTAAAAGTCCAGGTTGAAGCTTCCAGCAGCTAAGATAGGTCTGTACAGTGTGCACGCAACGCGTTTCGCCTATCTCTAGGCTTCCTCCTGGCGTGTGTTGACTGTAGTGAAAACATAAGTCTTTTATCTTTGAAATTCGCGGTTCTGATTTCCGGGTTCCGCCTCCATTGACGTCATCGCGACTCTGTCGCATAGTAAAATTTGGTGTACATAGTCCCGTGAGAATTAGCCATTTGATTGGCATGGATGGCAGATTCACATCATATAAAGAAGGAAACGGAAGAAAAGACTTTAGTCTCCGTTTAAAATGGTTTTACAAAAAATTTATATTTTTAAATAGACATACATATGGCATAATACAACCTTCCAAAAAAGGGTACCTTAATATAGATATATATATATATATATATATATATATATATATATATATATATATATATGTATTTCAAAATTACACATGTATACAAAGGGATAGATGCATGAAAAACATATAAATGCATTTGATTGCACATATGGAAAAACAAATAAAAACCATGTAAAGCAACAAAAAGAAAAGTTATACAAATGTAAAAATTGCAAAATTCAATGAGTCCTTGGAAATGAAGTAATTAAAACCTTTTATAAGTGGTTCCTCTCTTGGAACGCTCTTCTCCTGTATTTTTCTCTATTCAACCTGTTTTTATGTGTCTATCACTGATCCTCCACTTCTCATTCATCACTTGCTGGACTTGTGTGTTTCTCTTTATCACCCCTATAATTATAGTCCCACACATCTATCTCCTTTTTCACTCTCTCTTTTCTATTCTACTCTTCTCCCCATCTTGTAATGTATTATGTGATCTCGGGCCCCAGGGAGGTTTTCGGGAGCATATTTACACAGTCACACAGTTTTGATTTCATGCCTAGTTTCTTAATATACCCAAGACTAGGCTGTAAATGTGAAAGACCATTCATACTTGCTTTCAGCTTCTCCTATGGTTTAGGGTACACCTCCTGGAGCCGGCCCCTGACACACTATGTATGGAGTTACATGTGTGCTTTAACTACATGTTTGTTTGAAAATTGTCATAAATGATACCAGGTTTTTATATACGGCTACAAACATAAAAAGTTTGCTGTTTGAATACTGTGTTCTTATTGGTATATCATTATATATTGCTGTTTTTATGAAACACCAAAGGTAATATATTGACACCTGACTACCTTAATAAAAAAATGTAATAATAAAAAAAAAAACTTCAGTGCCACCAGAAATGGACACTGCAGGTTAACCTCCCCCTAATAATTATTGCATGTTAAAAGCTTACATTTGAAATTTGAACTGTGCATACCACACACCTGTCTTGTATATACAGGAATATGATCGGAAAACCTGAAACATATAGCTGCTTTGGCTTAATATTTTTACAGAATAGTTAAATTCACCTTAACCTGGTTGTATCATTATGCAGCGTTAGTCAATGTCCGTTTAACAGAAATCAATAAATGTTTGTAATGGCATACTTTAATATCAGGTTATCAGTGCCAGTAAGTATACAACAGGGCTTGACAAATTTAATTTGATTTTAGGAGCCAGCAAAAAAATTTAGGAGCCAGACAATCACGCAAACATACACGCAATTCATAAACACACATGCCTACTTTACATATACACATATATACAAACCCTTCACACACACCTCCTTTACATATACACATATATACAAACACCTCCTTTACATATACACATATATACAAACCCAGGGCCGCCATCAGAAATTTCAGTGCCCCTTACTGAAAAAAAAATCTGCCCTCCCCCCATATCACAGAAGTTAACCCCTTTATCCACATACTCCCTCACAAACATATACAGTCAGTCTGTCACTCACACCGACATACACACACTCTCACTCACACCGACATACACACACTCTCACTCACACTGAAATACACACACTCTCACTTACCCTGACATACACACACACTCACTCACACTGACATACACACACACACACTCACTCACACTGACATACACACACACACACTCACTCACACTGACATACACACACACTCACTCACACTGACATACACACACACACACTCACTCACACTGACATACACACACTCACTCACACTGACATACACACACAAACACTCACACTGACATACACACACACACTCACACTGACATACACACACACACTCACACTGACATACACACACACACTCACACTGACATATACACACACACTCACACTGACATACACACTCACACTGACATACACACTCACACTGACATACACACTCACTCACACTGACATACACACACTCAAACTGACATACACACACTCACTCACTCTGACATACACACACACTCACTCACACTGACATACACACTCACTCACACTGACATACACACACACTCACTCACACTGACACACACACACACACACTCACACTGAAATACACACACACACACACTCACTCACACTGACACACACACACACACACACACACACACTCACACTGACATACACACACACACACACTCACTCACACTGACATACACACACACACACACTCACTCACACTGACATACACACACACTCACACTGACATACACACACTCACTCACACTGACATACTCACACTCACTCACACTGACATACACACACTCACACTGACATACACACACGCACTCACTCAAACTGACATACATGCACTCACTCACACTGACCTACACGCACTCACTCACACTGACCTACACGCACTCACTCACACTGACATACACACACACACTCACACTGACATACACACACACTCACACTGACATACACACACACTCACACTGACATACACACTCACACTGACATACACACTCACACTGACATACACACTCACACTGACATACACACTCACTCACACTGACATACACCCACTCAAACTGACATACACACACTCACTCACTCTGACATACTCACTCACACTGACATACACACACACTCACTCACACTGACACACACACACACACACTCACACTGACATACACACACACACACACACACACTCACTCACACTGACACACACACACACACACTCACACTGACATACACACACACACACACTCACTCACACTGACATACACACACACACACACTCACTCACACTGACATACACACACTCACTCACACTGACATAAACACACTCACACTGACATACTCACACTCACTCACACTGACATACACACACTCACTCACACTGACATACACACACGCACTCACTCAAACTGACATACATGTACTCACTCACACTGACCTACACGCACTCACTCACACTGACCTACACGCACTCACTCACACTGACATACACGCACTCACTCACACTGACATACACTCACTCACTCACACTGACATACACTCACTCACACTGACATACACACACTCTCACACTGACATACACACACACACACGCACACACACGCACTCACTCAAACTGACATACATGCACTCACTCACACTGACCTACACACACACACACTGACATACACACATACTCACTCACACTGACATACACACATACTCACTCACACTGACATACACATACTCACACTGACATACACATACTCACACTGACATACACATACTCTCACTCACACTGACATACACAAACACTCACACTGACATACACACACTCTCACTCACACTGACATACACACACACACTCGCTCACACTGACATACACACACACACTCGCTCACACTGACATACACACACACTCTCGCTCACACTGACATACACACACACTCTCGCTCACACTGACATACACACACTCACTCACACTGACAAAAATAAATAAAAAATATAATGGCAGTGGCAAGGGGACCATGAGGCTGACTGCACCCAGACGCCAGGTCTAATTTCTTAGTGGCCATGGGGACCTGGCGCCTGGGGTTTGTCAAGCCCGGGTTTGGTTAAAAAGCTATTCTAACTCTTCAGTGGAGGGATGCATGCCATACAGAAGCTTAGCTTGGGGAGGTAAGCATTATTCATTTCATAAGATAATAAAATATAAGTTATGGGCAAGGAGTGCAGCTACTAGGGTTGCCACCTTTTCTTCCAAAAAATGCCGGCCATGCTAGTGCTTCCATAGACTTAACATTGGGGTCGAGGCAATTTTTTACTGGGCTGCCAGTAAAATGCCAGCCAGGCGGCAACCCTAGGAGCTACACAAAACCTTGATGACCGCCAATTGGACATCAGTGATGTAAACGAGTGTTTGTCCAACTGGTGAAGCTCAAGCTCAATGTTTTTGTATGGACCCTATTCTAATGTAAAACCAAACTATTCTAATGTAATGTTCTGTTGTTTTCTACCATTATTTTAACATATTCCTCACCCGTAGCCAAATTTCTCCATGGAATGCAGCCCTCCACATAAAAAATGGTCAACATTGGTGTAAATTATAAATGTCACTTTCTGTGTTAGTGTTTTATGTGTGTCTTGCCTGCAGGAAATCTTGTTAATCCAAGAAGCTGAATATTGAAAAGCCCTGGTGGTTTTGCTTGTCTAATACTGACTTATATTGCTCTCCTTTCAGGAACCCCCCACATCCATTTATCAGCATGCTAGAAAACAGACCTGATTCCTGGCCGGCGCTTCTGCAACAGATGTCTGCTCTCTCTCTTCCATGTTCAGAACGGTAATCACATGTAGAGCAGCACTGAACCCTATATCCAAAAATGTGAATGAATTCGGAAATTAATCTAAATCTGAAACTAGGTTACAATAAGAAAAAAATGAAAAGACCGGAAAAAAAATGCCACTTTAAAAACAATTATCTACCAAATTTATAATCTTGCATTTTCTGGATATATGGACTTATTTTGTGTAAACCTATACAAATGTTTGTAATGTCCATACCATCCTCCATCAGGACATTCTCATTGTGTGAACACTATCGGCCATATGTCCATAGTGGTATGGTAAAAAATTAGTAGGCATGAAGAAAAAGAGCAATGCAAACAAAACGTGAAAATATTTATTATGTAACATTTTAGGGGTCACCGGTGCCAAGCACCGGTCCTTTAGGCCTTTTATTTTTGCAACATGTAATTAAACTATTCACATGTAACAATGAGCCTTCTGTTAAATGGTCAAGGTGTGGAGCCTGAGACAAATACTGTAGGAAGTTATACAATGGTTTATTTACCTCAACCTCAGAGTCCAAATTTTTCAAATCACTGTTTCATTAACACTTAATGCTTGAATATATATAAATGTATGTAAATTTTTCAAATCACTGTTTCATTAACACTTAATGCTTGAATATATATAAATGTATGTAGTATGTGTACACACTCTAATCTTACATATGGCACTGCACACTCTGCATTGTGTTCCCAGTGTACAGTATTATGTGCAGCCAGTTTTCATGCTCCTCAAATGCTATATTTAACATACATTTTTTAACCAATACAAAAACTGTGCAAGACACAAGAAGAAATAAAAATCGATCTGCAAGAACTTCCTCGGATCCCAAAAGGTAAAACAATAAACAAGACAGGATATCGTGGATGGTAAATTCACTTAGAAACATGGACTGGAGGTCTCTATGGAGACATGGGTGTAAATGTAGGAGAACACAAGAGAAAAGGAAGAATACAATAGTGTAGCACTGTATATATCAATTGACAGGAATTCATTTATTAAGGGTGCACTTACAAAAATAGATGCACGTAGAGAACAAGCTGTAGTGCAATAAAGCCATAAAGTGCAAAATGGCTTACTCCCACAGCGGGGCCGTTCCTGATAGGATTTTTGTTCCTCTGTCAGGCTGTTCCCGGAGCTCTGAATACCATGGTATGTTTCAGTCGGGGTCCCAAGGTAAGATCCAAATAATCATGAATAAAAAGTTAAAGTTTCACTAAAATCAATAAACAAAACACCTTGGCTCAACGCGTTTCGCCTGTCTGGTCAGACTTCATCAGGAGCTAGGTGTAGAGTGAATCTAATAAAAAAGCTTCACACACACACACACACACACACATATATATATATATATATATATACATACACACACACACACACATACTACCCCCCTCCCGCCTATTGTCAAATGCCATCCTGTCCAATTAACTCCTAAGTCCTTTCACATGTGGGTGATTGTTCTTACTCCATGTTTGAATTCAATACACATGTGTGGACTTCTCAATACCACACATGCTTTCCATTCCTCATTGTCAAAGAATGAATTTGTATAAAGTGAGAGAGATATTTATTCCTCTTGTGCTTTCCTATATGTCCACCCACGTCTACATGGAGACCTAGAGTCCACGTTTCTAAGTGAATTCATGGTCCACGATATCTTGTCTTGTTTATTGATTTACTTTTTTTTTTTTAAAGCATGCTGCAAAAACATTTAGCTATGGAAGGCTTAATCGGTGTGAGACTGGCTAATTGACATTCTAACTGTTAGACTGAGAGGTAGTTGATTGGAAGGCATGCCAGTAGTAGGTTAGGCTCACTATATTGTCAGTCACAGAGACTAGCTGTACCCTGGCTTTTTCTAGTTGGCAGACCATCTAGGTGTCAGTTTGGCTAGCTGTGTGACGGACTGGGCGGCAAGCTGGATAATTGTCTGCTTTATCAGTTAGGAATGTCGGTGGGTATTAGGCAAGAAAATTAGGTGACTGGCTGCATATTAACTAGGTTTCTAACTAACAGGCTAGCTATAAAATATCTTCCATAAAATGAAAAGAGAGTTTATACCCAAAGTTTTGGGAATTACCTCTTTAAATGAGAGACTATTTGAGTTTTTTGACATTTATCTACAGCCCATAGTCCAGAGATTATGGATTTAAGTTAGAGACACCAAATACATTTTGAGTTATTTGAGATATCATAACTCGGAGAAGTTATATCAATGGCATACTCTGGATTTAGTTACTATATGTTCTACAGTACCATATAACAATGGCCTAAGAACTATACATTATCACATGGATAGATATGTTGACTATGATGAAGAACTGAAGTAATTTTTTATGGAAAGTATTCTGTTCCTATTGGGACATCATTATCTTTGTTTGACTGCGGGTACTACTTCCAAAGATGTGACACTGCTATGGAGGCTAAATTTGCCACTTTTTGTTTGCCAACCTCTATATGGGTTGGTGGAAGAAGACTCCTATTCAGTGCCTTGCAAAAGTATTCACTCCCCTTTGCATTTTTCGTGTTTTGTTGCTTCACAACCTGGAATTAACATGGATTGTTTGAAGATTTGCATAATTTAATTTACAGAACATGCCCACAACTTTGAAGATGTTTTTGTTTTTTATTGTGAAGCAAACAACAAATAGGACAAAATGGGAGTCTCCCACATGCCTTTTCGCAAACTCAAAACGTGCCATTTTGTTTTTTGCTGAAAGTAATGGCTCTCTTCCGGCCACTCTGCCATAAAGCCCAACTCTATGGAGCGTACGGCTTATTGTTGTCCTATGTACAGATACTCCAGTCTCTGCTGTGGAACTCTGCAGCTCCTCCAGGGTTAACCTAGGTCTCTGTGCTGCCTCTCTGTTTAATGCCTTCCTTGCCCGGTCCGTGAGTTTTGGTGGGCGGCCATCTCTTTGCAGGTTTGCTGTTGTGCCATGTTCTTTCCATTTGGTTATGATCAATCTTTGATGATCCCCAGGAGCACCATCAAATCGATGGTGCTCCTGGGGATCATCAAAGATTTGGATATTTTTTTATAACTTAACCCTTACTTGTACTTCTCAACAACATTGTCCCCTACTTGTTTGGAGAGTTCTTTCGTCTTCATGGCAGTGTTTGGTTAGTGGTGCCTCTTGCTTAGGTCTTGCAGCCTCTGGGGCCTTTAAAAAAAGGTGTGTATATGTAATGACAGATCATGTGACACTTAGATTGCACACAGGTGGACATTATTTCACTAATTATGTGACTTCTGAAGGTAATTGGTTGCACCAGAGCTTTTTTATTGACTTCATAACAAAGGGGGTGAATACATATGCACATGTCAATTTTCTGTTTTCTATTTCTAAAAAATATTTTTATGTATATATTTTACTCATTTCATTTCACCAACTTAGACTTTTGTGTTCTGATCCATCACATGAAATTCAGATTAATAAAACATTGAACTTAAGGCTGTAATGTAACAAAATTAGGAGGAAGGGAGGGGGGGTGAGAGAGAGGGAGGGTGAGAGAGAGGGAGGGGGGGAGGGAGGGGGGGGTGAGAGGGGGGGTGAGAGAGAGACAGGGAGGAAGGGGGGGAGAGAGACAGGGAGGGGGGGAGGAGGGGGGATGGGGATAGAGACAGGGAGGGGGGGAGTGAGAGGGAGGGGGGGTGAGAGGGAGGGAGGGGGGTGAGAGGGAGGGGGGGTGAGAGACAGGGGGGATGGGGATAGAGACAGGGAGGGGGGGAGTGAGAGGGAGGGAGGGGGGGAGTGAGAGGGAGGGAGGGGGGGGAGAGAGGGAGGGAGGGGGGGAGAGAGTGAGGTAGGGGGGGGAGAGAGAGGGGGGGGGAGAGAGGGAGGGAGGGGGGGAGAGAGAGGGGGAGGGGGGGAGAGGGAGAGAGACAGGGGGGGAGAGGGGGGAGAGAGGGAGAGAGACAGGGGGGGAGAGAGACAGACAACGTTTGGGGGAGCATTGGGTAAGTCTGAGGGGCAGGGGCAGCATTTGCACATAAAGGTAAATAAAAACAAGAAATGCATTTTTTTTTTAATATCATAAGTTTTTATTATAAATGAAAAAGCAATTTACATGTAAATATATACAAGTTAAACTTTTTTTACAATAGGGTAGTCTTATATGCAGGCTTTTAGTTTTTTTCCTAAAGGAATATCCAAAGTTTGGGGTGGTCGTCTTATAATCAGGGTTCACATAAACACATATTTAAACATCATACTGAACATTTACATATCACTTTAGGGCATTTTCTTAGGATACGTCGTAATTGTAAATAATTGACGATTTTATTCAAGAATCATGTGATCTTAAGGACACCCTTCTATTTTGGGGCTATCCTTTAAAGTGATAAGGAAACCCTTTTTTAGAGCTCTACAGTTATCTCAAACTTTATTATTAAAAGACAACTAAACTTTACTTTCACTTGTGCTTTTAATATTACAGTGAAAATGTAGTTGCCCCTAGGCTGAGGATAAAGAGACGTATACGTAAATCAGTAAATGTCAGTTTATCCTCTGACCGGCATATGCCATGCTTGATAGGAGCAAAAAGACCAGTCAAAAAATTATTTGTGGAAGGATTTGTTCATTTATTTATTCAGGTGTAGAGTAAGTGCAGTCAATAAATTATAAGATATTACATTCTATTTGGTGGTTTTAAGGCTCCTATTTTATTTTTTAACAGGCTAGGTATATATAGCTGACTGTAGAGCTAGTTGAGTGAAAGGTTTGTCAGTGACAGGCAGGCTGGTTTCTAGGTGGTTGACTGGCTGGTTAAGTGACTGGTTTGTTTACCAGCCCAGTGTGTGACAAGATGACTAGCTAGGTGGCAGGCAGATAGCTAGTTTCACTCTCTTCTTTTCTTTTTTTTTTTTTTTCTGAAAGAGTGAAACTGACAGAAATCCATTTAATAGCCAGCACTTATAAACATGTTTTTTGTGCGCCACCTACAGGCAGATATACTTGAGCTCTATAAAGTGCATAATTAGTATAATCACAGGACTGACTATGCCTTGTAATCCATCCTCCTCCTGAAACATCTATACAAATCTTGACTGATGAGGAATGAAACGTAATTTAACCTTTTTGTGGTTGATTAACTCAGTAGTAGATTTCAGAGACAGTAAGCCCTAACTTGTGGGTAACTTGTGTCATGCTTACCAGAGGATTTTCCTAAATCCTTTATATCATTTGAATTCAGTCACCTACGTCAAATCAAAGTTGAATATTTAATGAATAAACCACAATTTCCCTGCCGATACCAATGTCTACTTTTTTTGAAGCATGTTTATTTATTATTTGCCAACAGTATCATTTATTTTGGCATAGTGCCTGCCTAATGCAAGCCTCGAAGGCTCTATGGGATGTCTAGGGATGTTTTTGGGATGGTCATAAATGTAGAGACCTTTATTTTTTTTAAAAGGTTCGAGTTTATAGCTCTGTGAAGTTGGATTTAGGATCTTCTTCTAAATGAAATCTTTCAGACCACCCTGCATGTTTGCTTCCAGTTTGTCGTTGACCTGAGTTGGTTTCCATTTTGTGATGCTTCCAATCTGAAGCTTTCTAGTGATAGCAGGCTTAATAGACACAGCCGGGGGATATCAAGGAGGGGCTTCCTAGTCTGCTATAGTGTTATTTGCAGAAGCTGCCAAAATAAACTCCACAAATCGCATAGAAATTGGCACAGGCTACAAAGCAGTTTGAATGCTGTCTGGGGGACTCACCTCCCCTCATCATGAACTGTGAAATACTGTATCTGGAAAAGGGGGAGGAAAAAGTGAAGAATTTCAGCAAGGTAATTTATAATTAAATGATTCTGCTTTTGTAGCTGCACATTTCTTAGTCATTTAGGAACATACAAGTGCCAGACTTCCATTGACATGTGCAAATCACAGAACACTCCTATTTTTGTTCTTCTGTAGCAGCTTTGTTTAACACATTTTTATTCAAGTTCTGAGATATTCATCAGGCACTTAAAGATATCCCTTTGTGTGCTGCAGATATGTGAGGTAAACACCTGAGGCTCAACAATGTACAAAATCTTTCTTACTAAGACTGTACAATATGGTTTTATAAACCCTTAAAAGATAAGCCGTCTCAGTACCACTAGAACTCTGATTAAAACAAATAATAATCCCCTATCCAATTTTTATTTGTTTATGCAAAACCAATGTGGGTGCAATGTTTTAAGGGGAAATTTACAAAAACACAAAAAATTGGCTTCGGGCCATTGTCAAGTCTGTGGAGGCAACAGCATGGTAGGTCATTTTTTTTAAAGAAAAGGTGGCAGCCCTAGTTCCAGACCTGTCCAAATCTAGTTTCTACACATCCATATGGGAGGATTTCTGAGTTGGACAGCTGGGGGATAGTTCTAATGAAATGTGCATATTTAGATACATTTCACTTCACATTGCATTTGCTTAGGATACTTATCATGGTTTGACTAGATGTTGATAAAATAATAAAAGGATAAATGGTTTTCTAATTTTGTTTTGTGAAAACAGGCATTCTTAATGCATAATTTATCTGGAATCTCTGTTTATTAAAAAAAAAATGTGTTTCACTCTCATCAGTACCTGTGGTTGCTGCCCAGTTGTATCCCTTGTTCAATTGATTCTTCAAATTGTTATGTTATTCATAAAGATAAATAAGCAATTTAAAACACAGCCATCTAATTAGAGTTATAAAAATCTCTTACCTTGTCCACAAGAACAAGTAAACCTGGAGCACCGTGGTCATGCTTACAATTAAATGAACATATTTTCTATACTTTTGCATTTCACTTTTTTCTTATAATGAAACGCCCCCAAACTTTATTTATCAGTTTATTTTGGTAACTGAATGTTTTTGTTCTGTACTGCAGGGATCAGTCCTCCAGTGTATGCTTATTAGAACCTTTTCTGAGGTATCTGTACTGTGAGCCTTCACAGCTACATGAGTTCTCCGCTTTTCGAATGGGTCTAAGGAAAGCCATACTTCCGTCCTGTGAGTCAGATGAAATTCGCAGACCTTCAGTACACGATGAACAAGTCCTTCGTCTCTTCCTTGATATGATAAGCTATATGCAGGTGAGAGTGACATCTACTTGTCTTTATACTTTAATTATGAAGTCATGTATACACTGCTAACCCTATGCATATTTTCCATTTGTAAACTTGTTGTAATATGGAATTAGCAATGTGTAATGTAATGCCAAAATTTGGTGTTAAGATTGGTGTTCAAAAATAAACACTTTATATTAACATAGGTGGATTTAAGAGATTTGCTTATATTGGGAAGTGCTTTGGGATTCTTTGGTTAAAATATCTAGGCCATATTGTTTCATGATCTTTGCAAGCAATTTGTTGACAACTCTTAAAACCATGTGTTTTAATTTGTCTACATTAATGTACTTAATCTAGACAGCCAATCAAATGATTAGTATACTGGCAAAACACATTAATAAGCAAGTGTGGATGAAGATTTAATAAAATACATTTTAAATCGGAGTCCAAAAAATTGAATTTGCGAATCCAGACTTTAGCAGACTCTGTTATCAGACGTGTTAGTTGTTTTTTCCTCAGACAATTTAACATTTCTTCAAAATGAAGAGGGATGTCTTGGGTAGGAAGTGAGTACAACGTTTACTTCAGTTTTCCAGTCTTAGCAGCTGGTCCCAAACAGAACCGTCCAATTTGAAAGCAAGACATCATTGCCATGCAGCATATTGGTTTGATGGTCATATCTACCGAGCAAATCTCTTGCTGTCTTCCTTCTCTGCCAATTGAACAAGAAACCTGTTCTGTCAAGACAAAGCAACTGTTTTTAATGCAAAGTGGCATCTGTGCATGATAAAGTAGGAAGAATGCACTAACCATAAATAGCTCTAGGCTAGTCATGTTAAGATGAGTTGGATATAGGATCTTATGCAAATTTCCTAAGATGTCTGTTCTTATCAGCCATGTCTGTGGTAGAACAAGGTCCAATCTACCTTCTTAGCAAGGTACTGGAGAAAAAAAAATATAATTTTATTAAATCCATCCTTTGAGCCTTCTGCTAATTAAATGCATTTATATCAAATTCGTTTCTCCAATGTGGAATGGTAAGTTGCTATCCATAAAAGAAAATTGTACCCCCATTGTAGTTAGGGGTGTTTCAAGGCCAGCACATTCTACAGTCAATACAACTTTGCTAAACATATATAAATGTCCTGTTTTTTCCAAAGATATAAGAATGCTGCATCTCGGAATAGAAGGACAAGACCATAGCATTGGCGAATAAATTGCCCTAGCGCTTGCAGTAAAAGTCTAACAAACTTTTTTATAATAGGCAAAGATGTCTGTAGCAGAAGCAAGAGATAATGACCTTGATTTAAAATCATAACAGTGATTACGCTGCATGTTTATTGCAGGTGCGGCAGCACTGATTATATAGACACTGAGAATATATCGTTTTGTTTCATTTAGTCACTTCCTGTGCTGCTGGAATATAATACATTGTGTGGACTCTGATAAACTTGCTCTTGTACACAGTAGCATCTCTTATCAGTGCAATACGTTGTCTGATGACATCACTAGAGAGACAGGAAATGCTATAAATTTGAATGGCGTTATTATGTAGCAAAAAAAAAAGAAAAGGAAACAGACTTTTACTCAGTTAGTGTGGCCAGTCCTGGTTTCTTGCAAACTGCGGTAATTTCACAGTTTCATCTAGCTGTAAGTATTTTATATTTTATATTTTAAGCAATGCAAAATGTAAAACATTTTAAAGTACTTTGAAAGCACCCACATTTTACTCACAGGACTTACCCCAGGACACAGATTGAACTCGCAGGATTTACTCCCAGCACACTGCTCTCATATGTCTCTCCCTGGGCCTCTGTAGAGTCTGTGCATTGGGAGGTCACGTGACCCCCGGCACCCTGACCTGCAGGGAACGGTATAAGAGATACCATTTGACCTATAATATAAAGTCCACTAAGACACAGAGATCACAAGTACATAACATACATAACCTATGACAACCAAATATGAAGTGCAGCCATCCTAGGTATGCTATGTGCTCACAGATAGACAATTACATAATATCACAAACATAATATAGACAAATTGAATGCCTCTGCACATACAGGGCAAACAGAAATGTATATAAAAAAGAAGAATTTGTCACAGTGTTCACAGTCTAGAGTGATATAATAACAAAAATGAAAGACCAACACTCGGTTGTAAAGTGATGAATTTTTAATCACACATAAGCCTATGTGTGATTAAAAATTAATCACTTTACAACCGAGTGCTGGTCTTTCATTTTTGTTGCTATTTGAAGATTTGGGAGACATCTTAAAGTCCGTGCACCGGGACTTTATATCTTGTGCGGATCTGGGACTATTTTCTATTAGAGTGATATAATGGCCCTCAGTTGTTAAAACAACTTGACAAAATAAATAGTAAATAGTTTCAGGTGATAAATATACATTTGCAGGAATTGGGAAAACCAAGAAGCACAGTGGAAGTAATCTCACCAGATCCCTAAAAGTTGGTAATATCCCTTAGATCATTGAGATGAATATCATGGCTCTGGCGTGACCCTCATGGAAATGCTGCCATCAGGTATATGTTGTTGGGTCTTCCAATGAGCGTCACGCTCGAGCGATAATTCTTCTTTTTGGCGGGCCATACTTTACTGGCAACATCAGCGCATCTTTTCACTCCTAAAGTGCATGGTATTCTCCAGTAGGGAGCATGGCATATGTTCCTTCTGTCAGATCTCCACTGATCCAACCAAAGATGAAGGTGGATGCCTTTCACATGCATCCCAACAGTATGTTGTACGCAAACACCATTTTTGTGCTTGCTGTGTCTTAAGCAGGACATGTATTGCAGGTATTTAAAACACTTTTCTCTTTGCTATTTTGCCAATGCAATTCAAATATCATTTCTTGTTCTTTACATTCACAGTTGTGAACAATGTTTAGATGACGTAATACATTTAAAGATGATTTAGGGTTAGAAACCTAAACGTGAAATTTTAAATGTTTTCTTTCTTTTTTTTTTCCTGCTGCAGGTAACAAACTGGACTCAAGTCACTGAGGTCACCATCTTCCTAAAGGAGTTAAGTACAAGCCTTCAGAGGCACTTGGATTTCTGGAGAAAGGAACTTTATCTTTTGTCCCTGCAAGTTCTATGTATCTGTGAAATCAGCATTAAATTGACTGGAGAGTGCTCAGTGCTAATACAGATACTGGAGCGGAATGCTGATCTTTTGAAAGAGGTAGGTACAAATATGTGTCAACATTTGTATGTATCTAGTGTTGTCAAGTTTTCTTAAAGAAAATACCAGCTATGCCACTGCTTCCTTCAAGCCAATTTTTTTTTTTTTATTTTTACCAGTCTACAGTATACTAGTGGTAAATCTGTGATTATGACTTTCTTGGGCTGCATTGATTTTATTATATATACATTTCTTTGTCCTGTCACTAGAAAATAAATAGTTTAGGAAAGATATTAAAATATAATGTGTGGACCTCCTTGCAAACCTGGTCCTGTTCGGCCATGGGCTTTATAACTGGTCCCTGAATATTTTGCACATACACACGTTTTATTTTAAATACCTCATAAATTACATAAATTTACTGGCTGCATTATAGTAAGAGACTAGACATGAGAGTATAGATGTCAGGAAAAAGACTGACTGCTTAAAATGTTTGTTTATTTAAATGTTTATTGGTCCTTAACTGTACAAACTAATGATCAGCTAATCTTTTTATAAAATGGCTAAAACAAAATGCATATTTTAAGAAGATTACCTCAGTGAAAATAAAAACAATTCTCTACAAAAAGAAGAGCTCTAATCCATGGGCGTCCACAGGATTTTTGGGGGCAAAATATTCTTCCCACCTTTCCTCATTCCACTCAAATGGTGAAGAGTAGAGGTCTCATGGTGGGGCAGGATTAATCTAATTAACTCTTATATCCAACCTAAATGGTGCTATCTTTTCAAAATGATCCCCTGGGGAGTTCAAAAACCCTGGCTGGAAATGGTACAGGCATTTGTTTGGAGGGGAAAGACACCAAGAATCAAAATAAATAATATGGCAAAAAAGGTCAAACAAGGTGGCCTAAACTATCCTATCTTAAAGAGCAACTACAAGTCAAATATGATAGTTCATGCATATAATATGCAAAACCCTACGGTACAAAGAGAACCATGGTATGCTATAGAGAAAGAACAGGCAAAGAAAATCTAGAATATCACCTATGGTTAAAAAGCAATAAGTCACAAACCAAATCTCTTATGGGGAAAACAAGAATACTGGGACAAGTAATGGGAATGGGATGTTATAAAGAGGTCAATGAATCTGCAGAATGATACCCTCATGTAACCTTAAATCATTGGAATATAACATGAATAACCTATCATTAATTAGATGGGCTAATTTGCAAGATCTACCAATCAAGGATCTTTTTGAACAGGACAATCTCAGGCAGTTTGAAGACTTGGTAGAAAAATACCCCCCATCAAAAGCGTAGAATACATTTTTTTCTGAAGACCAGCATCTGTAGGGAGCTGCAGATAATTTGTGTGAAAATGTCGAAATTATTCTCATATAGACAGATTCCAAAAGTTATCACAAAAACCAACAGATTAATAAATAGGCTGAATATACAACCTACTAAGACCAAAGGAGCCTGGGAAAAAGAACTAGTAATACAAATCTCAGAGGATGACTAGTACAGATCATTGTCCCAAGTAAACAAAACTGTAAGATGTTAAAACTTAGCCGAAAACCACTTTAAAATCATGAACAGGTGGTATAGAGTACCAGCCGTACTGGCAAAAAGGTATCCCCAACAGTCTTCTAAATGCTGGAGATGTGGAGCTGACGGGAGTACATTTCTGCATGTCTGGTGGAAATGCCAACTGGTTGCTCCTCTATGGAAGTGGACATACAAATGGATAAAAAATGTTACAAATAGTAATATTGAGTGTGCACCAGAAACAGCCCTACTACTAAGAATAAATAAGGTACCTTATGACCAACAAATAGTAGTTATACACTATCTGGTGGCCACGAAAGTAATGATAGCTCTTGCGTGGAGGAGCAGCAAACCATTCATGAAACTCCATCTGACCAGCCAGTTGGCATACCAATTCAAAATAGAAAAAGGTTTGAGTAGCTTTATACCATCTATATACAAGAGCATTATCCCAGATAGAACAAAAAGAGTAAACAGAAATGAAACTGATAAAACAAGCAAACAATCTGAGAAATAGAATAAAGAACACTAATGACTAGCCCTGAAAATGTGTTTCAATTGTGTACTTCGGACCATTACACTAGGTAAAAGCCCAGGCTGTTCTAAAAGGCCCAGAGCTTATTCTACCCCAGAAGGGGGGGGGGGGGGGGGGGTTCTCTTGGCACAATAAAGTATTTGGTTTCTATGTTGTTAATTTTTATTTAAAAAGAGAAAGGAGAAGGGGAAAAAAGAGGGGGGAAAAAAGAGAGAATGGAGAGAGATGTATGCTGGTCCCAGATAAAATATTTTAAGAAATTCAAACTATGGAATGATTGAATAAAAGAACTGGATAATTATTTTTAAAGACCTTTTCTCCCGGCATGGTACAAGGGGTTTTTGTCTATGTTTGTATTTTGACTATTTAGCATTATACATTGTTTTTACAGTTTTTTACTTATATTTATGTACTGTTTAAATGTGTTTATTTCTTAATGTATCTGTATGTCAAAAATAAAGAACATTTTCTTAAATAAATATAAAATATATAATTACCACCTTTCCTCATTCCCACTTAAATACCTCCTTACCTACTCCCCATTGCCTACCTTTGTTGGCACTGGAGAGGAGTTTCCTGGCGGGAGACAAATGTTAGTTAACCATTAACCCATTAACGTCAGATGGTGCTTTGCTCCTTAACGAGCAAAGCACCAAACTGGTGACTTTGTGTTACTGGCCCTTTAGATCCCGATCACGACCCAGGAGCCCGATCACGACCCAGGAACATACTGGCAGAGACGAATCGGACACTGGGGAGTGCCTGCAACAGGATGCACAGCTTATTGCGGGGAGCTTGCGATAAGCTGTTCCTGTCAGGGCAGTTTCTGCCATCCTGCAGAGTGGCCTTTTTTGTGTGTTTTTTTTCTTGGTCTTAACCTCTATCTTTTTTTAATGGTACATCTGATTTAAAACTTTTTGGAGTTTTACACTCTGTACATTTTTAAACCGTTACATGATAAAAATAACCCAGGTAACACTAGTAAACTAGACTAGAATGCAAAGCTAATAAAACTGGTAATGATGTGTATTTGGATTCACATGATTAAGTCCAAATGCAGATTGTGCTGTGCAGGAGCTGTATCATATCAAGGATTATGCTTTTATCTTTCAAATTCTTATGACCTTTGGTGCACTTTCTGCCAAGTTGTTAAGCTTAATATTACTTTGAGGCACTACTTGCAAATCTGTTGCTATAGTGACAAATGGAAAGAAAGTTTTGTAGACACTCATGTCAAATTTTCTAGTTGTGTTGAGATGTTTATATTGCATTTTGTCTGATAGCGCAGAGGGGTTTTTCTAGTGAAAGTGTTTTCACTGCCAGGTTTGCAATAAATATGGATCTTGGTGAGCTGTCACAGCATGCTGTGATAAAACAAACAAAGCACAGAATAAGCACAAATAAACCTATCTAGTGTATTATAGGTAGCTAGGGACACACTTGATGGGAGTTTCATCATAGGGTTTAGGTTTTTGTTAAGATTTTCAATTCAATGTTTTGCTTGTATATTCTCATCATACAGAGACATTAAAATGAAATTATAGGGTCGACGCAGTATGTACTTCTATTGATGTGCTTTGGCTATCGGTAGTATCGTGATCTCAGGACTCCTCTGATAATCCACATAAGCACACACATTGTATATGTGTGCATATATATATATATATATATATATATATATATATATATATATATATATATTATATATTCATATAGAAAAATACAACAACATTAAAACAAATATACAAAACATATAGATTGGGAAATTTCACCTTTGCTTTGCTTTTATACACATAAAAGACATTGAAAACTGCTTGCCAGGTGACATTAAAAGAGAAAACGAGAGGAATAGGGACCCAGAGATATCTGATTAATAATAACTTTAGTTTTAATTGCACAGCTTAGCCCTCTAGGGGTCTGTATATCTGTATCTCCGCTAGCCACTCTTTCCAAATGTCGAAATTCCTCGAAGAGTTCAAAAAAAGGCCAGCTCAAATTTTTCTCCATCATGGCCTGTAAAATTATCTGATTTTATTACCATATACCAAGGGATTTTTGAGGGGAGTCTCCAGTTTCGTGCTATAATGATTTTTACAGAAACAAAACAATGCGTTATAAGGGAAGCCTGACACTTATTTACCTTGGGCCGATTCATATGTAGTAGCGCAATGTCAGGTTGGTTATTAGTTTAAGAGTGGTCAACGATTCTATCATAGTTCTCTTACGTTCTCACATCCCCATCAAATGTGCAAATATGTACCTGTTTGGGAATTGCATCGCCAGCAAACTGGGGATGCAGAAGCATACACTGTAGCTAATCGGGTCGGAACTAAGTACCACATGTTAATAAGTTTAAATTGTGTTTCCACCAATGTCTGACAATGCATACATTTAGTAGTATCAAAAAAGGCTTGACCCCATTTTTCATGGTCTAGATAGCATTTCAGTTCTTTCTCCCAGATATCAATTTGGGTGTATTTATCCATTTTAAATTATATTTTTCGTAGATCTATTTCCTTTGAGCGTACTTTTTTAGTTTCTTCAGATCTAAATAAGGTCTCAGCCTTTACCTGTATTTCAAATTTTTTAGCCATAATATGTCTGTTTAAATAACTTTTGATTGTTAAAGGCACTGTCTAGTGCCCAAAAAGCATTTTCAAATGTTAATGCATTTTAAAGGACTGAAATAGTGCTTTAATATGCATATCTTTTACATAACTTAAAAACTGATAAACTTACATTTAAAAGTAGTTAGCTTTTCTTGAGGGTTTTGAAGCAGTCAGACACTCCCACCTTTCCAAAAGCCTGACAATTTTTCTTTCTCTTTCTCTGCTTCAGCCAGTCAGATCCATTCCCATTGAAGTGAATGGGGATGAATACTGCGCATGCTCCCTGAAATCTCCCAAGCACCCCCTTGCTCTCAGTGAAGGCCATGCGCGCTCGATGACATCACCAAGCTCCGCCCACCCATTCAACACCGCCAATAAAGGGATTTTGACTGACTGTTGCTTAGCAGCCAGCCTAGGACAGCTCTTCTGTTCCTTCCTGTGCTGACAAGCTTATAGCTTGTATCTGTATGTATTCAGTGCTATTCACCTCCACTCTCCTCTGCTTCTTTCTCTCTCTCTGTCTCTATCTCTCTCTGTCTCTATCTCAATCTCATTCTCCAGCAATAGCAGAATAAATCACAGGCTTGTTGTAAGCTCTATCAAAGCAGTAAATAAAATATAATACTTACTGCCTTGCTGACAAACCATGATTTGTTTATCCACGGAGAATAAATCCTTTTTGTGATAATACAAATTCCTGTGACCCCCCCCCCTCCTGCTCACTCTGCAGGAACAGAAAGTAAACAGACCTTCCTGTTTCCATGGAGACACTCATGCACGAGCGTCTGATAGCAGGAGATTAGAGCAGGCCTGGGGGATGCTGGGAAATCCTTCAGACAGCCCAGTGATTGATGGGAGAAGTAGCAACTGAGCATGCGTTAAGGCATACATATGTATGGATGAAGTACCTGAAAACGGCCACTAGTGGCCACTCTTTCAATGCTAAGTATAATCTCTTTATCTCTTTTTTACAGAGAACTAAAAAAACAAACAAACAAAAAACCGAAAATGACAGTCTGCTCTAAACTAAGCTGCCTACAAGTTGCACCAAAGTTAAAAGGGTGACTAGACTGTCCCTTTAAGTATTTAAATGTATATATATATATATATAATGTTTTTATACAGGTGAATAACAGTGACTATGGTGTCTGGATACATCTATCCAAATATATTTTTTGGAAAAAATATTGTAATGATGATATTTGTATCAGAAATGTTATTATGGTATATATATAGGCATGCCTATATCAAAAAAATCACTTTGAATAATTTTGTAGTATGCTTTAGAGGCCTAAAAAGTTGAACTATCCAGCTAAAATCAGGAGAACTTAAATGGGTGAATTCCGCCTATGTTACCCAAATTTGGAGCCTGTTGAGGAGTGATCGGCAAACATTGGGTAGTCAAATATCTATGTTTGTCATGGTGAACATTTCTTCCGAATGCCTCCGATGCTTCAATTTCTGAATGGCCAAAGAGCTGATTCGGACCTGAGTTCAGGCATATTGAATGGCTGCATTTTGGAGATTTGGGAAATTCGGCTAAAGTGCCTGACCTGAATGTATTTTGGCACATATCTGCCTTCGTTGAGTTGACCAATTTTAGTGATAAATGGTTAATATTAGTTATGGAATAAGTACAGATATTCTACTTACATACATATATTTATTATACACACAGAGGTGGGGAGGTGTCATTGGCAGGGGTGCAGCGTGCAGTCCTACCCCGCCAAGGAGGCTGTGGGGAGATTACTTGGCATCTGCAGGTGTGATCCTGTGTGTCTCTGTCTCAGAGACCTCGTTCAGTCAGTGCTTCCTATTAGTCTCCCCGGAGCCTTCCTCGGCGGTGGAGGACTGCACCCCTGCCAATGACACCTCTTCACCAGTGACACCTCCTCCCCGCAGAAAAATAACGGCCATGTTATAGCGGTACTGGCTCCAATGCATGGATTTTCGACTATGCCGGTAAAATACTGGCCAGGTGGCAACCCTAACCATATATGAGTCATTATATGACACCTCCTGACCATTGACACCTCCATCCTGCAGAAGAAAAAGCGGCCTTTATTTTTGTTATATCAGTACCGGCTCCAATGCCTGTATTCCCGGCTGTGCCGGTAAGTTAACGGCCAGGTGGCAACCCTAACCATATATTAGCCATTGAAGTAGATTGTTAAGGTTCTTTCTTTCCTTCCCAACTTCCTTCCTTTCTTGCTTCCCTACAGTTTTTTTGTAGTTTTTTGTGGGTTTTAAGTGGTGAAAGCATATAGCATTTATAAGACACAGAAGTATATAGTCTACAAGAGGGCAGTTTGGGATTTTTCAGAGAAAATGTCCTGGTGCAGACTATATCTTCAGGCATGTTATGCATAATCCATTAGAAAGCCCTGCCTGGGGAATAAACAGGTGTGATTTCTTTTTTCCTGTAACTTTGCTGTTGAAATGAAGAGGTGTTAAGGATTGCGGAACAGATTTGACAGGGGCATCGTATGCCATCAACACCTGCTACCACGGGAAGATACGTGCCAAGACCAACTAATTGATGGCGTTTGTTACCAAATTTATACTGGAAAACTGCTTCAGCACATTCAGGCTCCTCTCTGTTTATATTTTGCCTTCTATGTGGGTAAATAATCACTGGACTAAAGCAGGAGTTAATTTTAATCAATTAATATTTTATTTTGGTTTTTGTTTTCCAACTTTTTTATTAGGATTTGTATTTTCCAAACATAACATACAGAGTTCATTGGTATGTATGAATTGTCAATTACAAGTACATGGTATCAAGTTCTTAGAGCAGGTTGGGTACAAAATAAAATCAGAGAGAGAATACAATTAGGCAGTATTAAACAACGAGGTGTAATGGTAACTAAAAAGATATGTGTAAAAGAGAGCCAACCTAAAATAGAACAATAATCATCCAAATCCCAGGCTGTCTTTGCCAGTTGGCCCTGAAAAAAGGTCCATGTGAATTGCCTCTTCTGCCCCACACTTTTATCCCTGTTTCTCAGCTCCAATCCAGCTGCCTGACAACAAGAAATTTCCCAGGTGTTTAATGTAGGCTTAAATTAAAGAGGTGTAATTATGTGAGTGCAAGGCACACTACTGTTGGCATGTGCCCGGCTGTCAGCTTTGAGGCAGAGAAATATGAAGACCCCTGTAGATTTCCCACCTTTTCTTTATTTTATTTATTTTTTTGGACACAGCACTGGCTTCAAGCCAACTTCTTTTCTGGCATGCCAGTAAAATACCAGTTGGGTGGCAAGAATACCAACTAGATGAATAGATTATATCTGTATATTTATGATGGTTTAGCACAAGGGTCTATTTATAGAGTGGAAGTTCCGCCATTTCTTTGCATATGATTAAATGCCAGGTTTAGGTGTTTGGTGAGAGTTTGTTCCTATGAAATGTAGCAATAATCGGTAGATTATACGTGGAAATTACCCAGTCTGAGCCTTGGATATTGGATGTGTTATTGCACTGGGAACACGGAACAGATGAAGGTTGACCACAGTCCCGTTACACGGCTTTGTTGCAGCCCTTTTGAGCGCTCTCTACTATTGTTATGAAGAATAGTACTTCTCTATTACAGATACGAGTGGTGTTCAGTACTGTGATGCTCAGGGCAGTAGTTACTTTGATGATGGAGGAGCAATGTTATTGTGGGTTGGACCTGGTAATGTAATTAGGGTTGCCACCTTTTCTTCAAAAAAATACCGGTCTTGGTACTGTCTCCATAGACTTAACATTGGCCTAGAAAATACCGGCCATGTGGCAACCCTAAATGTAATCCTGAAGGCCAGATTAGTGTTATGCTGCGGCTATAGCAGAGTGGAGACTTTGAGGCTAGAGTGGAATGGGAAGAGAAGTGTGTGATGCTGAGAAGGGACTTGTTTTGTGAGTGGTGAAGAGTGTAATTAGTGCTACTGGATATAGAGGGGACTAGGGAATATGGTGCTCTAGGTAAGAAAAGAGGAATGAGATGGAATGAAGTGGAGTTATGTGAGAGGAAAGGACTTGATGGAAAAAGTGGGTAAGCAGGATGGGTCTAAAATGCTGGGAGAGAAAAGGTGGGTAAACAGATGAGTGGAGAGGAACATGGAATGTCGACATTAAAGTGACCCTGCCCAAAGCCAGTAAGAAGTAAACTTTTTACGGTTATATTTATTTTACCCTGTAAAAGTCATTATGAAGACTCATCAGTTATACTGTGGAGCGCAACATTTGGAAATGGTGACTGGTTCCACTTTCACAACCAATATTTGTCATTTAGTGTGCAGCTACAACCTCTTCTTGAAATGCAGGCCTTGACACATGTACATATTTCGTCTATATTCCTTGACAAATTCTGGGAACAAACCTTTATTTTTAGAATCCAGGAAATAGTATGCTGTGAAATTTATCCAGGTGAAAGGAGAACAAATAAATAAAATAATACATATATTGTTTAACAAATTAATATTAAGTCCAAACCTGTCTGTGTTGTACAGGTTGTTAATGACTAGCGGGCATTTTTAGTGAACAGACTATTGATCTGCAAACATCCTATGATCTTGGTAGACCATTTTAGGTTTGGCTCATCCTCTATAGCTAGGTCTGGGAACACAATTAAGACTAAAACAACCAAAAATTGCACACTAACTTGCCCCTTAGCAAAACTTAGGTTTTTTACATATGTAAAAAAAACACATACATCAACAACAGTATGTAATTTGACATGGCTGTAAACTGTTTCATGCTTAGATCCTGCTGTCCCTGATGCTCATATTTGTGGCATTTGCTATAACTGCGGCCAGAAGCATTATCTGGCAAATATAGTGGAAAGTGACAAATAAATATATAGGTGGCATTTCTGGATTTTAAATTATTTTTGTTAACTTCTATCATTTTAATTCTGTTACTGTTAAAGAAAATAAGATTTTATTTTTTATTTTTACATTTTTTGTTCTCAGAGTTTCCCTAAGGAGCAGACTCTCATTGGGCTCAGTTTGCTGTTGCTGCAGTCTCCAGCTAGTCAGCAAAGAGTAATCTTGAATCTAGGTACGTTGACCAAAAACTGACCTTTTCATATAGTATTCTATAAATAATCATACCAAAGTTGGAAAACTAAACCAGTCCAAAAACACATTCCATGGATTTCCATGTTGATTGCACCACCCTCAGACTTGGACACAACCAAATGAGAATCTTTTACTCAATGAATATTACATATGTACTGGTGTATAGTCATATACACATAATAATCAGGATAATGAAGAAAAAACAAATTTAAATAAAAAAAGACAATATAGAAATAATGTAGTGTACAGGAAGGAGTGTAGTGTACTCACTGTTTAGTGGATCCCCAATGTTTCGCCTGGTACACAATTGGCAAGGGTGATCCCTCCCTCCTGTGCGCTACATTATTTCTGTATTGTGTTTTTTACTTTTTTGTTTGTGCTGCACTATACTGATACCAGAACAAATGTGATACTTCATCATGCAAGTGATAACTGTGCAACACAAGAAACAGTATTATGCTTGCACATCTACCTCCCCACTTGTGCGAGTGCACCACCACTAGTTACTTATGAATTCCACTCTGTTTTTTTTGTTCTTTGCTGTTCGTTTTCATTAGGTTTGAAGATTCTGTCATGCTCAGATGACAACAAAGCTCCATCCGTAGCCCAAATTATGGTGATGCCACTTCTCCATGTTTTATCTTCCTCGTCCCTGGCTGATTGTTTCATGGAGGAGGACGGGGGCACCTCTCTGGAACAGATCGCTCTAGCTCTTTTGGAAAAAGTACAGGATGTACACAACAGTGAAACGGTTGGTTTGGTAAGTCCTCACTACTAGTGAGTAAGTACACCACATTTACTGAAAGAAAAAGCTGGAAGGCAAGTTGTATTTTTGGTTAAGCTATTTTGTTTGGCAGAGGATATGATTAGTTAACAGAGGAGTTTAAATAAATGGATTCAAAAAGTAAAAAGGCACTTGTTTGCAACACTACCTGACAAATCAAATTAAATGATTATTTCATAATAGCATCCCTTTGTACAGCGTACCATTATTTGATTGTCCTATATGGGAAAAACATATTTTTTTACTAATGACTGTCATCATCTTGTGCCTTAATACGCAAATGAACTAATTTTCAATGGCAAATGTGTAATTTGCATATCAAGCCACAAACTGATATAAGCAGGATACATCACAGACACGTTTAAAACATATATTTAGCTTATTTTTGCATTTGCATGCAATTCTGCTAATACAATGTATAGATCATTTTCCATATTTTTTATTCTCTTCAATCATATTATAAGTAATAAAAACACAGCAAAAAGTGACAGTGCGCTAAAGTGCTAAAAAAAAAAAGTGACAAGTGTAACTGGATATGTATCCAAACTGTGCATACAGCCCGTTACTGTACTCTACATTATAAGTAATGTTTAGGTTGATAGAGTCCTAAGAAAAGTAACTTTTATCATTGAATACAAAATGTTCAGCTAATTTGTGAATTTTCATCCAAAACATCAAATATTATTTAGTCTTTAGTGTTAGGTCTTTGATAGCTGTATATGACATCAATCCATGCTTATATTTGCAGTATTAATCAGTATAACGTCTTTGGGAAGACTATACCATCCATCTGTCACCCTCTCTATTAAATATTTGTTGACTGCAACTGCTAAGAGCAGAGTAAAATTGGAGTTCTAGTTCATCAGCAGCTGGAAAGGACCAGGATATAGATGTAATATTCTTGCAATCTCATCAACCGCTTTTTATATTTACATTGCTAATGATTTTTACTGTATGATGTATGTCTATGGATATAACTATAGCAACTTGTTCAGATGCTAACTGCTAGTAAAGTGTGCATGGAGGTTAATTGACATTAATAGTCTTATTGTCTAATTTCAGGATTTCATAGCACTGCCTCTTCCTATAACAACCTGGTACTGTTCATTGGCTCTTACATGGAACATAATTAACAAGCTGAGAGAAGACAGCACTGCTTCATATGACTGGCTCTCTTCCGTGTCTTCAATGCTGCCGTTTGCTACTCAAGTTTCTACCCCCGTCTCACTGCTCCTGGGTTTCCTTCTCATTAACGAGTCTGGACAAGCTTTACGCAAAGTACTGAAGGTCACCACAGAAGTTGCCAAGGCAGATTCCTCCCAGGTAACTGATGTACTGACCTATTAAATCTTGAATCTTGAGGCTTCAATCTTTGTGTCAATTAAACCACGATGGACTTAATATCAGGTATTGTTTAACTTTCCACTGGCAGAATATGAAAGAAAATTTATACTAATCGCTAAAATAGGTTGATCCTTCTGTGCAACGGTTAAATGGATATTACAGGCAAAAAAAATAATGAATTAGTTCATTGACACACATACGATTTCTGCAAATATTTTGCAGCTTCTGTGCAGAACAGGATCCTCCCTCAACTCACTGTTGCAGATTGGAAAGTGTTGGCCCATGGTGATGATACTTCATCAACCCACCCGGTATCATCAGAGATAGACACATAGACATGCTAACAGATACGGTACAGAGATTGATAGGCAGACAAGACAGTTGAATAGAATTGGGAAAAGTGGTGCAACCACAGCCCACTGAGAAAGATATTATACAGCAGTCCAGGGGGTAAATGCCCTCCTACAACCATTGCCAGCCCTCCCTGTCAAATTATCTCTTTTGGGCCGGTCACAGCAGGTTTTTTGTTTGTGTGCTTTAGTCAATCAGGTCTGCTTGTTGCCCTGCAGAACAGAAATGGGGGAGCTTTCACTTAAAGAGAAGTATGAATACACATGTTTAATATAGCTTTTCCTGTTCTATAAATGAAGTGCGTTTCTGTGATGTCCTTCATTTAGTCATATTACAATGTAATACTGTATTTTTGAGGGATCTGATGTTGTTGCCACTTTGTGTTGATTGTGATGCTGGTATTGTACATGCATTACATGTATCACTGAGCACATACAGTTTGAAAGACTATGGCGCTTGCTGTAGTCAGCCTGACACACACCCACATTTTTGAGTTGTAGTGACATTCGAAAGAGGCATCTCCTGACAACAGAAACCCATTCTTATAACAGTTAGGGTCATTTATTCAGTACCAGACCTATGCAATAGTATAAGAATGGCAGGTTAAAGTGGCTTGAAATAAAAATAACATAGAAACATAGAATGTGTCGGCAGATAAGAACCATTCGGTCCATCTAGTCTGGCCAATTTTTTTTGAGTACTTTTATTAGTCCCCCGTTCCCGGTCTTATAGCTAGGATAGCCTTGTGTCTATCCCACGCATGCTTAAAATCCTTGACTGTGTTTACCTCTACCACTTCTGCTGGCAGGCTATTCCATACATCCACTACCCTCTCAGTAAAGTAATACTTCCTGATATTACTTTTAAATCGTTGCCCCTCTAATTTTAGACTATGTCCTCTAGTTGTGGTAGTTTTTCTTCTTTTAAATATACTCTCTTCCTTTACTGTGTTGATTCCCTTTATGTATTTAAATGTTTCTATCATATCCCCCCTGTTACGTCTTTTCTCCAAGCTATACATGTTAAGATGCTTTAACCTTTCCTGGTAAGTTTTAACCTTTAACCCATGAACCAGTTTAGTAGCCCTTCTCTGAACTCTCTCCAAAGTATCAATATCCTTCTGGAGATACGGTCTCCAGTACCGCGTACAATACTCCAAGTGAGGTCTCACCAGTGCTCTGTACAATGGCATGAGCACTTCCCTCTTCCTACTGCTAATACCTCTCCCTATGCAACCAAGCATTCTGCTAGCATTTCCTGCTGCTCTATTGCATTGCCTACCTACCTTCAAGTCCTCTGAAATTATTACTCCTAAATCCCTTTCCTCAGATGTTGAGGTTAGGACTGTACCAAATAGTCTATATTCTGCTTTTGGGCTTTTACATACTTATATACATACTTATATGTTCGAGCAAGCTGTGTTATTTTTACTATCTTTTCTTTTCAATATTGCTCTACTCTCACAATGACAATTTGCTGTAATAGGTGTTAGTTATGCATCAAAAAGAGACCCTGGCAGATTGTGAAGAAGCATATCAGGCTTTACTTGTGTGGATAAACAGAAAACATTTATAACATATTAGTTACTTATAACAGCAGCCAGCTTGGTGAAAGGTAAAAGAAAGAGTGACATAGAGCATATGAAAATACCGTATTTGCTCGATTATAAGACGACCCTGATTATAAGACGACCCGCCAAACTTTGGATATTCCTTTAGGAAAAAAACTAAAAGCCTGAATATAAGACTACCCTATAGGAAAAAAAGTTTAACTTGTATATATGTAAATTGCTTTTTAATATTTAATAAAATATTGATATTATACAAATGCATTTGTTTTTATTTCCTTTTAAGTGCCAATGCAGCCTCCCCCCCCCCCCCAGCGTTGTCTCTCTCTCCCTCCCTTCCAAACTTCTCTCTCTCTCTATCCCCCCTCCCCTATTCTCTCTGTCCCCCCTCCCCTATTCTCTCTTCTCCTCCCTCCCTCCCCTTGTCTGTGTCTCCCCCTCCCTCCCCTTGTCTGTCTGTGTCTCCCCCCTCCCTCCCCTTGTCTGTCTGTGTCTCCCCCTCCCCTCCCCACCTTCTTTCTTTCCCTGGTGGCTAGTGGGGGCAGCCGGGGGATGTGGGGGATGATCCTCCATGCTGCCCGACACCTCCTTCTATTATGAGAGGCTGTTAGAGAGGGGGATCGCAGGGGACCTGGATCCCAGTCTTATAATCTGACCTCGATTTGAGGTCAGATTATAAAACGACCTTGAATGTAAGACTAGGGGTATTTTTTAGTTTCTGAAAAAAAACCTCGTCTTATATTCGAGCAAATAGGGTATATATCATTTTTTTAAAGGACGGATAAGGCTTTAATTATTATTATTACTATTATTTTCATCATATGATATAATTTACTATAAAAAAAAATATAAAATATGATGAAAATATGCCATAAAAAAAAACACTTTTTCTAACTTTGACCTGATTTTTTTTTAAACAATTACAATGTTAAAAAAGACCCCGTCTATATATTTCTAATATTTGTCCTGAGTTTAGAAATACCAATGTTTTCTAACCATTTTCTTCTACATTGCCCTTTTTACCCCAACCCTAAATTTACCCTAACCCTAAATCTATCCCCACCCCTTAATCTAACCCTTGTACTCAAGCGAACCCCCCCCCCCCCCTGTATCCTCAATTATAACCCTAAATATGACCCTAACCCTAGATCTAGGTTTAGTAGATCAAGGGTTAGCTTTTTCCATTTATTTATTTTTTCTAACTGTAGTATTGCTCACTGCATCTAGGGGCAGTCAAGCAATGGTTTCAGAGCGACGGAAGAGATTCTTCGCCAGACATCAGTGCGCGACTAGCGGGAACATTTAAAAATGCCTCTCACAATAATACCTTTGCTTGGTGATTGTCGTGTATTTCCTGAACTCCTGGCTTTTTTTTTTTTGTGTGGATTTCTCGTTACTGATTTGGATTGTCCTCTGGCTTACTCCTGTCTTCTGGTTCCCTACTCCTGGTTTGTCACTCGTTTTGCTGTATTTCTTTCTTTTTTTTTTATTTAGTGACACTCAGTATTGCGTTATTTAATCAGTCAGGTTGATTATTAGGTTTTAACATCATTGTGTCTTTTAAAGCTTAGACAGTGCTCGTCAGTTAGATTGGCTTAATTCTTTCATCTTCTCCCATTCTCTCTATACTCCTCCCTTCCTCCTCCACCCCTCACTTCCTCCCCTACCTCATCTCTTATTGTTCTAAGGCTTATCTTGTGATCTAAAGAGGTTTTAATCTATACAGCAGAAAGGAGAATAGTCATATTGTAATTGCAGTAATAAAATTGTATTATAGATATTCTGGTGTTGTTGCCAAATCCATTTTCGTATTTGACCGAGTAGAAATGTCTTTTGCTCATGCTTATTAGCATTCATCCTCTGAACATTCATCCATACGTACATTCATACCTTGGTATCGTGGTGATCATGGTATTCCTTAGTATTGCTTTGATATGGTCGGGGGTTTCTTGTTTGGGATTGCCTCCCGCTTGTTTGGTTAGATTTGAATTTGACGGGCCTGCCGATTCCCCTGATCCTGGACTGTTTTACCGTGTATGAAGTTTGCCGATTCCCCTGATCTTGGACTGTTTGCTGACCCTTCTATTTCGTATGTCCTTGTCTGTATCGTTGCTATCTCTGCTGGTTAACCCTTATCATACTGGACCATCTCTACTGGTTAACCCTTACCATACTGGATTACAAGTACCGTATCCACCTGCTGGTTTAACGGCTGTATCGCTGTCATCTCTGTTGGTTAACCCTTACCATACTGGATTACAAGTGGGGTATTCATCTGCTGAATTACCACGGTGTCGCTGCTATCTCTGTGGTTAAACCTTTCCTCACTCGATTACAAACTTTATATTATTCGTATCTCATGGAGGATTTTTTAGGAGCAGAAGAGACATATCCCACCAGCACAGCAAAACCACCTGTGTCAGGTTTGTACTGCTTTCCATATTTATACACATAGATTGCCTTCAAGTGTTCGGATCAAATCCTTCCTAATGGTCTTTCCTTGCTCTTCCTATCTGTTTATCACATATTCACCAAGCCCTCAATATGGAGGCCACAGGATTAACAGACGCATTTACTGCTCTTACCCAACAACTGGCAACCATGACTCAATCCAGCTAGGAATTACAAGCCGGGCAGACTCAGTTACAGCAACAAGTCCAACATTTACAAGCTACTCGTGCTAACCCACCCGAACCTGCTGCTGCATTTTCGTACCTCTTCCAGCCCCAGTATTACTGGACGGAGATACTGCACTGGAACCCTAAGTAGTACTCCCTGATAAATTTTCAGGTGACATAAAAAATACCGCACCTTTATTACCTCCTGCCAGATCTTCTTTAATCTTCGGCCACGTACATATGCCTCCGACTACATACGAATTCATATAGTAATATCGCTACTCACAGAAGAACCTCAATTATGGGCTCATCATTTGTTACATGCTAATAGCCCATTATTGGAATCTTGGCCTTCATTCCGGCAAGCACTGGATTCCTTATACAAAGATCCGTTCCAAGTTGCGTCTGCTACTAATACCCTTCGTACCCTTAGACAAGGGAGCAGACCAGTGGAAGAATATATAACCGAGTTCCGCAGGATAGCACTGGAGACTACTTGGAATGAATCTTCCCTGTTAGATCAATTTCAACTGGGACTATCAGATTCCTTAAAAGATGAACTAGCTCGAGTAGGTCTTCCATCTGCCCTGGATGATTTTACCAGATTAGTGACTCAGATTGACCGAAGATTAAGAGAGAAAAGAGCAGAGAGAAGTACTTCTCTTCATACTACTGTTCCTGTCTACAGTTACCCCCACTCAGAAAACAGGTCCATGGCTACCCCTGCCTCAGAGGAACCGATGTAAATCTGATTAGTACAAGGGCCTCTTACACAAGAAGAAAAGAATAGAAGAAGAAGTCTTAATTTATGCCTGTATTGCTGTAAACCTGGGCATATGTATAAGGATTGTCGATCCCGACGTCAACTCGCCGATGGTAAGACTTCCCCCATTTTTGCTGAACCCAGTACCATATTACCATCTTCTAGTTCACCCCACTTATCTATCCCTCTTTCCATACAGGGAACTAAAGTACCCATCTCCCTGACCGCAATGATTTATTCCGGAGCCAGCAGGTGTTTTTTGGATACAGAATTGGCTTAAGCGATAGCCATTCCTACCCGCTTAAAATCCTCTCCTATGCACATCCAACTTGTTTATGGTAGTCCCCTAAAAACCGGACCCATCACACATGAGACCCCCACAATCATCGTCACCATCGGGAAACCCTACAATTTGACATTGTACCAGCTCCCATTTTTTCTATTATACTGGGACTCCGTTGGTTGCGCATACAAAATCCCATTATTGACTGGGAGACCGGTACCCTGACTTAGCTCTTAACAATGTATGAACCACTGTCTTGTATCGTCCACATTATGCCTCACCTCTGATCCAAGCCCGAAAATCAAGATCCCTCACCCCTATCGAGATTTCCAAGATGTATTTGAAAAGAAGAAGGCAGACATACTTCCACCCCACAGGTTTTATGATTGCCCTATCGACCTTCTTCCAGGGGCCCCTATCCCCATTGGAAGAATATACCCATTGGCTGAACCCGAACTGAAGGTTCTGAAAGAATACATTGAAGAGAACTTAGCCAAGGATTTATACAACCTTCCATGTCACCAGCAGGTGCAGGAATATTCTTTGTTAAAAAGAAAGATGGAGGACTAAGACACTGCATTGACTAGAGAGAATTAAATAATATTAACACAAAGAATCGGTACCCTTTACCTCTAATCTCGGAATTGTTGGATCATTTACGATCAGCCCATGTGTTCACTAAAATAGATCTCCGAGGAGCCTATAATCTAGTGAGGATTCGAAAAGGAGACAGATCCCGTTATGGACACTTTGAATACAGAGTGATGCCCTTTGGGTTATTTAATGCCCCAGCCACATTTCAGCATTTCGTGAATGATATTTTTCGAGATGTTCTGGACCAATTTGTAATCATTAACCATGATGACATCTTGATATATTCATTCTCTCTAACATTACACCGTGAACATGTCAAAACAGTCCTCACCCGTCTGAGACAACACCAGCTAAATGCCAAATTGGAGAAGTGTGTGTTCCAGTAGCCTTTTTCTCCAGAACGCTATCCTCGGCGGAGAAGAATTATGATGTAGGTGAACGTGAATTGTTAGCAATCAAGCTGGCCTTAGAGGAATGCAGACACTTATTGGAATGAGCTCGGTATCTGGTTACCTTTTTTACGGATCATAAAAATCTTGATTACTTACGTACAGCCAAATGACTGCAACCAAGACAGGCCAGATGGGCACTGTTTTTTTACACGATTTCAACTACACATAACCTATTGTCCAGGGCCCTGCAATCTTAAGGCCAAAGCACTCTCTCGTATGTCAGAAAAAGATGGTGAACCTCCTGACACCACAGGTAATATCCCAGGTAATATCCTCCCGGCCGGACATTTTTTGGCCGCCACTCAAACCATTTGGGAGACCATACGGACACACTCTCCTGTCTACCCAAACAGTGTCCTTTAACTCTGAGTCAAGGTCTTTTTTATTATGAAAACAAAGTTTTTGTTCCACCAGAAGCATGCCTACAAGTCCTCCAGTTTTATCATGACTCTCCAGCGGCCGGACATGGGGGCGTACAACAAACCAAGGACCTCATTTCACGCACGTTCTGGTGGCTTAAACTACTGGATGACGTATCTCGATTTGTCAAGTCCTGTTCCACCTGTGCGCAAGCGTAAGAAGATCACCACAAACCTTCAGGTCTTCTTCAACCTCTACCTGTACCAAACACCCCATGGACAGATATATCCATGGACTTCATTACAGACTTACCGGCCTCCGGCCAACATACTACCTTAATGATTCTAAAATGGCCCTTTTCATTCCATACGCCAATCTCCCTTCTGCCAGAGAGACTGCTGACCTTTTTATATGAGAGATCTTCCGTCTGCATGGTCTTCCCAAAAATATAGTATCCTATCACGACTCTCAGTTCACATCTCGATTTTCGAAGGCTTTTTGTGCAGAGTTGCATATATACACCGTTCTCTCTCCACAGCCTTCGACCCCCAGAGCAACGGTCAAACGGAATGTACTAACCAAACACTGGAACAGTACCTGCGCTGCTTCACGACCCATCTCCAGGATGATTGGTTCCGATACTTACCACTGGCAGAATTTGCCTACAATTATCAGATCCACAGTTCCATAAAAATGTCACCATTTTTTATTCAACTATGATTTTCACCCGTCTATGTTGTCCCTTCAGCCACGACCCATGTCAGAGACCTCACGCACACGTATTCCCTTCTTCGGAATACTTAAACTCAGTCTCAACTACGGTACAAGATGTTTGCGGATCGTCATAGAGCTACCGCACCCTGTTACAAAGTTGGCGACAAGGTATGGCTATCAACTAAACACTTGAAATTGGCTTGCCCTACTAAAAAATTGGGTCCCAGATTCATAGGTCCTTTTTTTGATAACACAAGTAGTGTCTTCATCTGCCTTGAGACTGAACTTACCCTCTTCTATGAGGATTCACCCAGTTTTTCATGTGTCCTTACTTAAACACTGGATTGAAAATACCTTTCCTGGTAGACACGTCTCCCCTCCTAAACCAGTGATTGTGGATGGAGTGGAGGAATATGAGGCACAAGAGATCTTAGACTCCAGGTTGTATCGTGGACGATTGCAATATCTTATCCATTGGAAAGGATATGGTCAGGAAAACAGATCCTGGGAACCTGCTGGATCGATTCATGCTGATGACCTGATTCACGCCTTTCATAATCTTCATCCTGATCGTCTAGGTCATTGGCGAGTCCGGAGGTCTCGCCCTAGGAGGGGGAACTTTCACAACTTACCTCGCAGCAGGTCTCCAGAGTATCCCCTCCTGATCACGCACCCGGCTGTGCCTGACTGCGCACAGCCGGGGACACGCGTTACTCCACTATCGGAGCTCAGGCGCGCCTCCGATGATGTCACGCCTGACGTCATCGCGCGACTATTAATACCTGTGCTTGGTGATTCTCGTGTATTTCCTGAACTCCTGGCGTTTTTTTTGTTGTTGTGGATTTCTCGTTACCGATTTGGATTGTCCTCTGGCTTACTCCTGTCTTCTGGTTCCCTGCTCCTTGTTTGTCACTCGTTTTGCTGTATTTCTGTGTTTGATCCCGGACTGTTTAACCGTGTATGAAGCCTGCCGATTCCCCTGATCCTGGACTGTTTTACTGTGTATGAAGTTTGCTGATTCCCCTGATCTTGGACTGTTTGCTGACCCTTCTATTTCGTATGTCCTTGTCTGTACCATTGCTATCTCTGCTGGTTAACCCTTACCATACTGGACCATCTTTACTGGTTAACCCTTACCATACTGGATTACAAGTACCGTATCCACCTGCTGGTTTAACTGCTGTATCGCTGTCATCTGGATTACAAGTGGGGTATTCATCTGCTGAATTACCACGGTGTCGCTGCTGTCTCTGTGGTTAACCCTTTCCTCACTGGATTACAAACTTTACATTATTCGTATCTCGTGGAGGATTTTTTAGGAGCAGAAGAGACATATCCCACCAGCACAGCAAAACCACCTGTGTCAGGTTCGTACTGTTTTACATATTTATACACATAGATTGCCTTCAAGTGTCCGGATCAAATCCTGCCTAGTGGTCTCTCCTTGCTCTTCCTATCTGTTTATCACATTTACAGAACCCGTAGTAAAAAAAAATAGTGTAAATAATAATACTATGCAAGTAATACCATAGTCGTGTGGATCTGTGTGTCTTTGTTTTAGAACAGGCTTTTGTACTGGGGGGGGACGCACAGTGGTTTATTCAGTGCTGTCAAATCCAGGAGTTACCAAATGAAAAGAGAAGCTATAAAAAGTTCAATTGCTTGGCTAATGTGTTATTCTGTACCACAAGTGAAAATGTGTCATGAGATGTAATTTTGTTGCTTTAGATTTTCATGGGTGAACAGGGATGAATTTCAGGCTAACAAACCTAGCTTAGTCTTTCAAGTGGTTTAATGCTTACTGCTCTGTTGGCTGATTTAAGCTGTTTCAGTCTTGTAAATTGCTTTATTTGGTTGTATTCAATCTTATTTTTGAGTCCTTGTGTATATTTCTAATTTTCTACTACTCCTTGATGTCACAAGAACATGCACTTTTCAGAACACAGATTGTACTTTTTAAAATTCACAAAAAGACATTGAATGTGGCACAAAATAAAGATAATATTCATATTTGTTTGCAGTAAAACATAGGAATAAGATTTTAAGGTTTTAATTTTCAAAACTGGATATTAGTTAACGGTAAACTATGAATGTGTGTGTGAGAGAGAAACATTAAGATCAATGGAAGAAAAAAATATATATTAGGCCCCATCAATATCAGAGTATTTTAATGCAGTGAAGTAAGCATAATATGGCTGTGCAATGTGACTCAATATCAGGTGTTTTTATGTAGTTTAAGTGAGTGTGTAGATCCCCTTGTGTATTACATATAACTAAGCATCTTAAAACAGGCAACCAGAAAATGGGACCTCATTGCCGCCCCTGGACTGTGGTCAAATATTACAATGGGTCCACACGCAAGCCAGGGGGTAAAGTCTATGCCAGCTGCACAAACTGACTGCTCCACCCCTTGCCCTCTGCACTTTACAATCCATGCCGGGTGTCATATGACATCCCAACGCAAAGACTATCTACAGCTGAAGATGACCTATACCTGTGTAACAAGCTTGTGTGTGCATGTTGTGGATGACTATGTGAACGTAACTGTGTGACTGTATGTACATGACTGTTTGTAAGCATGTGTGCATGATTCTGTGTGTGCCAAGTTGTGTTCTTTGGCTCCCACGTTTTTTTTCTGGCTCCTAAAATGTGCGTATAAAGTTTTGTTTCATTTAGTCACATTCCTGTGCTGCTAAATAGAATACATTGTGTGCAATCTAAGTGACCTTGCTCTTGTACACAGTAGGATCTCTTAACAGTACAACACATTGTCTGATGGCATGATATGCCATTCATTTGAATTATTCTCATTGGTTCCTGCAGCAAGAAAATAAAATAAAAAGGAAATTTACTTTTACTCAGCTAGTGTGGGCAGTCTTGGTTTCTTTCAAACTGCTGTAATTACGCAAATTCATCAGAGTGTAAGGTTGTTTTATATTTTAAGCAATGCAAAATGTAAAACATGCATTTTAAAGTACTTTGAAAGCACATTAATATGCATTAACATTTGGAAGATGCATTTTGGGTACCAGACAGTCCCTTTAAGGCTGAGGGGCCACACATTGATCTCAAACTGACACCCCATGATATAAAACATGTAAGCTCTCCTCCATTGTACTTATGCTATTAATGTTTTTTTCAGTAAGTATCTGGATAGTATGATATTTAGGTTTGCAACCTTTTACTTGCCATGATATTTGCCATGTCGCCATGGCACCAGAAATTAGACCTGGTGCCCGGTATTCATCCACATGGTCCCCTTACTGCATCTGTTTTCGCTGATTCGGCACAAGGGGGAAGTCTGTATGAGGAGCACAGACAGGAAGCTCCGCCCCCTCGTGCATCGCTCATCACTGTGTCTCCTGACACTCAGCAGGAGTGAAGCTAGGAGTGCACAGACCAGGCAGGCAGCAGGAATGCCCTCCCCTGCAAGTAGGTAATACAGAAGGAAGCGGGGGCATATTAACAACAACAAAAAAAGGCTCTAAATTACTGGTTTGTGTGAGAGAGAATGTCACTGTGTGTACTGTTGCTGTGTGTGTGTACGTGCTACTGTTACTGTGTGTATGTGTGTGCTACTGTCACTGTGTGTGTGTATGTGCTACTGTCACTGTGTGTGCTACTGTCACTGTATGTGTGTGCTACTGTCACTGTATGTGTGTGCTACTTTCTCTGTATGTGTGTGCTACTGTTACTGTGTGTGTGTGTATGTGCTACTGTCATTGTGTGTGTGTGTTCTACTTTCACTGTATGTGTGTGCTACTGTTACTGTCTGTAAGTGTGTGCTACTGTCACTGTGTGTGTGTATGTGCTACTGTCATTGTGTGTGTGTGCTACTGTCATTGTGTGTGTGTGCTACTTTCACTGTATGTGTGTGCTACTGTTACTGTGTGTGTATGTGCTACTGTCACTGTGTGTATGTGTGTGCTACTGTTACTGTGTGTGTGTGCTACTGTCACTCTGTGACACTGTGTGGCTGTCACTGTGTGCGTGAGACTGTCACGGTGTGCGTGTTGTGACTCCGCCCACATCTATGGCCAGAATTTTTTTTAGGAAAAGATGGCAACCATAGCCTCAAGTCAATTTTTTCATTGCACCTCTGGTAATGTACTGGCTGGATGGCAACCCTAACAATATTGGACCTCTGAGATACACCGGTATATGCACTCAATTTTTTGTATTGCTATTGATTATTGCATAGTTACTAAATAAATTGTATAAGCAGTTTACATTTTGTCTTCTTAAAATTGCCAACTATGTATGTTTAACGATGTGCAGGAGGAGGCCCACTGTATAAAAGTACCTCATTCACCTTGAAACTTAAGAGCCTGATTATATATTGCACCCCTAATTTAGTACTTCAAATTTGGGGGCAGTACAGCTTATTATCGAGATAATGTTGTATATTTAAACTGTTTTGACCTTAGAATATACTGATTGTCATTTTTATAGCTTATTATTTTATTTATTTATTTATTTATTTATTTAATTTTTTAACTGTGTACTATCAGTTTTGATACAAACCATAACAAAATGGAGCAACTGAAATGTATTGTTGTTTTACATTCATTCTGGGCATGTTCACTTTATAAATGTGCAGTAGAGTCGCACTTTTTCTTTTTTTTTCTGTTGACCTGCAAGTCATTTTGGTACCTGTTCATTATTGCTACTCTTCAACCCTGTTATTGTCAGACTACATTACGCTCTGTCAGCTTCCTTATCATTAGTGTATCTTTTGCAGGGCACAGGAGGTTCACGCCCATTAAGTGAATCAATGGGCAGTGGAAAATTACATGCAATTAAAAGACAGAGAGAAGAAAATATGGGGATAAAACACACTTTCACAATATTAATTAGACTGATGACCTAGCTGCTGAATATTTAGGGATGAGATTGGATGCAAAATGCTCCTAGTTGCTTAGCAACGTGCTCTCCCGTCGCCTGAGCGGTCCACTTATGTCTAAATCTAATGATTCGTCCTCTGCACTTATCCAGCTGTTTGATAATACAGGGCCTGTGAATTTCTCCATCTAACCCTTTCTCTATCAGATTGTTGGAATGATGGGTGTTTCCTCTCAGTTTTTATTATTAGCCTTTATTCCTTAAGCAACATATTCTGCAGCCTGTACAATTTGTGAGGTAACCAAAACAAAGTGCAGTATGCATTAAGAGAAACCAATGCAAAAGAATCTGACAACACTGTTAAGAGCTTACAATCTAGCACTGACTATTACAAATGTGCTTAGCACAATAATTCATAACCCTATAAACAATCTAACTAAACATTGCTACGTTTACTAAAACACAATAATTGCGTTCTGCTGCACCTTTTGTCTCCTTTTGTATTTCTTACTGCTGTGGACACACTGCAGAGTCCTCTGATTCTACTACTGGAGCCGTATAGTATCTGAATCCTTTTTTTGCCAGGGTGGTTGACAGTATACTGGTTTAAATTATTATTTAAATTTTATTCTTTCCCTCACTCACCACTAAACCCCTTTCATCATGTTATTGCCCAAGTTCCCTCAGCTTCTTCCAACTACCATTGATTTTGTTCACCCCATTCACCACTAACTGTCTCTCTTTCACCCTATTGACCAGTTTCCCTTAGATCCCTCCTTTCATCCTATTGGTCTCCCAGTCACTCTGACTTCCTTTACCTTGGAATTGGCTGGTTTCTGTTTATTCCCTCCACTTTATTCATGTTTCCTCTGCCTGTGCAGGAGTTGTTAACCCCTTCCCGACGCTAGCATGTCCTATGCCGTCCTGATTTTAGAATGTCTAAAAGACGCTAGGAGAAATGGTGTTTCCTTAGAGTTCTATGGAAAACAATCAAAAATGTTAGGAGCCAGCAGATAGGATCTTAGGTGCCATGGATCCTTGGCTCCTGGGATTTGTCAAGGAGCCCTGTCATACTGCCATGAACATCCTGCCTGTTTACAGTAAGAATGTTGAACATGTACGAGTTTCTTTTAATCGGATACCTGCTTTTAGCATGAAGTGACACAGCCACAAGGAGGCAGAAATACAGCCTGACCACAAGGGCAACATAGTTAAAGAAAATTCTTAAATATACTGAAATATTTACCATGAATTTAATTGATTGTAAAAGATGAACATCTTTAATATCACTAGTACATTATTTTAAGATTATACCTTTTTTGTTTTAAATAATAACATGTCAAGTAACTAAAGAAATGTATATAAGAATGCTCAAATTATAGTGCAAAGGTGATAAGTAATAAGGCTGTACTTATGTGTTACCATGTATGTATGTTGCCATGTATTCAAGAATGTTGGGAACCTGCGCCCATAGTGCAATTCTACAGCCAAGCACTTTTGAATTGCTGCCTATGATGTTTTCATTTTCTAACTATCCTAATTTGTATATTGTATAAGTATATTGAAATTGAAACATTGTTCATTTTGAAAAATTATATCTTAGAAAATTTACCTATGGTATTCTTTTTTTTGTAAATTTCAAATAAATATTCTAGTATACAATATTTATGTGTTTTGTGTATGAATATATTTATCAGTAATATCTTTTAAAGAAAATCTAACAGCTCAATTATAAAGTAAATATGTCAGCAAAACAGGGCCACTATATTATTATTTTTGGAATTTTGTTATTACTTCTCTTAGCTTGTAAGTTGTCAACAATAATATGCTTTCTTCCAGGTTCCGTACCTTGTCCCTATCCTGATGTTTAGACTTGGACGTCCCTTAGATCCAGAGATGTCCCGTGATATTCTCTACACTTTGCCATCTTTAGGAACCCATAAGGTGAGAGCATTCACTTTTGTCCTATTGTGTTCCTTTCGTCCTCACCTCAAACAGTATTTGCCGTGTGAATAGAGTAGTCCCTTTTTCCCCATGATATAATGACCTTACTATTGCCTCCATAGACTTAACATTGGCAACACGCCGTTTTTTTACCGGCCTGCTGGCACCCCTAAGTATGAATGAAGATCAAGGTAATTTTCAAGTCATTATAACAGAATTTCAAACAAATGCGTAGAGTAAGTAAAAAATTAATGTATACAAAGAGATCGTCAGATCAATGTACGAGGATGATAGACCTGTCCGCAATGTGCAACAACAAACTCAAAGAATGAAGGAAAGAAAACTGAATTATCTGGAGGCCAAGTAGATATTTAAACTTCAGATGAGGGTACCGAAAGGGTTCAAGTCAGAATGGGTTATTCCCAGTTTTGTCTGATCATTAGCCCTATCATTGGATATTTTACCCACCCAGAGTTGTTTCATCTGTTTCGCTGTTTTATCAAATGACTTCACGGATAGTGGTTTTATATGAACTAAAGTAGAATAAGGGTTTAGAGAACTGCCAACCTGGGATACGTAATAAGTACAGGTGCAATATGATAGACTGCTTGTATGCTCTCTCCTAGGGGGCATATATATGGAAAATATATTGAAACAAGTAAGCAGACATGCACACTGAAGTATGAATAAAAATATATTTATTAATGAATGGGATAGGAACGACACATCTAGGTAATATGGTAAGGAGAAAAAGAGGTGTAACAAAATGCGTAATATATGAAAAAAATAGTAAAAATAAATTTATTTTTTTCTCTTTTTTGCATATTTCTCTGCTGTGCCTGTCCCTAGCCTACATTGCATTCCTGCATATATTTGCTCTTTTGTTTTTTCTCCTATTTTTTGCTCATTATTTATTTTTACTATTTTTTTCATATATTACGCATTTTGTTACACCTCTTTTTCTCCTTACCATATTACCTAGATGTGTCGTTCCTATCCCATTCATTAATAAATATATTTTTATTCATACTTCAGTGTGCATGTCTGCTTACTTGTTTCAATAGGTTTTATATGAACTGTTGTGACACATTGTTTCCATATTTGTCCTGCTTTCTGCAATAATGTTTTTCCAACACTCTTTTTGCTGTGTTTGTTTTTACTGATTCTTGTACTATGTGTTTTTTCCAGCGTGGCTTGTGTCCCACACTGCTGAGATTGTAATTACATGCAGTATGTATAACAAGCCCGCAGAGACAATGCACCATACCTTCCACTGAGTGCACATGTTGTGTACAAAAGGCGTCAGGTGGTTGCCATTTCCTTTAGTACTTGGCGATTATCAGTTGCTCATTTAAGAATTCCACACTGTAAAATGTATTTATTTGAAACCAGATTGCTTGGTGGAAGTAAGTTGCAGCATTAAATGCGAATGACTTGGGAGAGTAATATTTTTGTACGTGGTGACAGAACATGATATTGTTAGTGACTGTGTCTCTGCTGTCTGCCTTCCTTAAAACACATTTCTTGAAAGTTGTATTGATACACAGTTTGTCCAGTAACAGAACAAATAGTAAAACATTTATTAGGACATCTTATTACTTGGTTACCATAATTATTTTTTTTTATAAATATATTTCTTTTATAATTTTTTTTTTTTTACATAAAAAAAAAGAAAACATCATAAAATCACAGTTTACTCCCTCCCGCACTCTCCATACGCCCAGTCAATGCCCCCATTGTGACAGGACTAATACAAGTTAATATTTCACCATTTTATAAAGTCCCTCCCAAATATGTTTAGTTTTATGTGAAGTAGTCAAAATCCAGGACACTCCCCTCTAAATTTAAATTTGATAGCATAGCTGTTCTTCTACAGACTTGCATCTAACGCAGTTACTTTTTTTCCAGTCTCTGGTTACTATAATTTAAGAAAATAAATTATTCTTTTGTGTCTAGTTTTTTTGACATTATCCCCTGCACACACCAATGGCAATAGAAGAATTAACCATATGTTTGATCTATTTGTGGTGTTTATACTGAGGTTTGCAGGTAGAAGTACCGTACTTTTTTTTCAGGCGTTCTTAACGGTTAATTATTGCTGGACATAAGAAGTTATGTGCACGTAATAATGAACTATAATAAAGCACGACTCCATAACGTATGTCCTTACATCAGACCTGCATGTACTTTGTTAAACTAGGTATTATTTTTTTATGTTGATTTAATAGTTGTGTGTGCCCCAAATCCTGCGGGCTTTGCAGATGCTAGGCAGCACGTCCAAACTTCAGCCCATTACCCTTCGATTAATGACGTCCTTATGGGAGAAACAGGTATGTGGGCTCTAATGTTGCTTTATATGAGAGTTTTGGATATAGAGACTTATTGGATTACCAGAAGCATTTACAGATACTGCAAAGATAAATTAAAGTAGGTTTATTTTATTAATTTGCTTAACTCAGCAGGATTTTTAAATCACTGGGAGAGTTCCTCATATAAATGTTAATGGAGCATACTCTTGTAAACCCATCTTTATACCACACACTCAGTGAATTAAACTGGTCTTCCACAAAGATAGGGTAGGTATGCATACATGCATTTACATCAGGAGTGAGCTTCATACCAATTCATTCTCTATGGCACTAAATGATGTCAGATTGTTTTCAGTGATGCCATTTTGTACACTGGTGATACATGAGATGGGGTAAAGGATAAAGAGAACATGAAAACACATGTGTAAATGAATAGATGTTTTAACCAAACTCAATAAGTGTAAACAATTATAGAATTACTTGTAGCCATATAGGTAAGTCCACAGTAAAAGTGTCTACATAAAGTGTCTCCATTGCCCTGGATGCATAATTTCTTTTTTGTTCTTCTAAAATGACAGTTTACTTAAGGGACAACGGTCAGCAACAAATTAAGTTCTGTTTAATTGAAATATTGCATAACGTGTAGGCATTTTAAATAGAAATGCTTCAATGAAAGATTACAAATAAATTACCTTATTGAGCCCTCTCTACGGGGAGTGGACATATTTGGTCAGATCCTCCTTCATTGACCCATCTGACCCAAGATTCTAAACAACATGTCCATCCACTGACAGAGCTATACAAGAAAAAAGACCTAATTGAGGCAATTTATTAGTATTCTTTTACTAAAGCATTTCATTTAAAATGTCTACTTTTGAATCAATCTTTCAATTAAACATTACTTAATTTGTTGCTGACCATTGTCCTTTAAGAAAATTGTAATTTTAGAAGAACAAAAATGAAATTAAGCATCCAGGGGAATCTAGGTTTGGATTCCTTTATTATCAATTTTTAAAATAGAAGTGTGGTATGTTAATTAATTCCATGATGTTACGCACAGAAGAATATGAAGTAAGCAAACATATTTGTGTTGTTCACCAAACCAACAAGTGAAATCAATATCTTTCTTATCACTAAAGGACCGAGTCTATCCTGAGCTTCAAAAATGGATGGCCATGACTGACACACAGGCTTTATCAATTGGAAAAGAGACGCAATGGGAAAAGACTGTGGCCAAATCAGCAACTATCCGAGATATCTGCAGACAGAGGTATAGTCATTCTTAGTTTTGAAGAGATCCATGCAATGTAATGCGATAATATAAGTAGAATAAGGAGATATGTGGAGGCTAATTTCGCTCTGGGGGCTCTTTCAGAGAATGGAGGGGAATAACCTACATATTTATAATGTTATTACATCACTGTAATGCATTCTTTAGCTAAACTGTAAATTTATATATTTATATCATTAGTTTGTGTGCAACTGAATCAAAACCAGCCCTGGAAATATTTGTATACCAGCCCCATAGCATTGCGTCAATTGATTATTGTTTAGAAAAGGGAAAAACATGCATTTTTAAGCACATTTGAAGTTATAGATAAGACTGATATATACACCTGCACAGGACAATATATAGCCCCCAGTATGTACACAAGGTTACATATATTGCCCTGTGAAGAGGTATATATCAGTGCATGAACAACAACCTTGCTTACATGCTGCTGTGTAAATATAGACTTATCTCAGCATCCAAATTGCACTGACATGGGGTGCCCCAGCACCCAGGACTTGCCCCAGCACCCAGATTAAACTCACAGCACTTGCCCCAGCATCCAGAATTTGACCCAGCACTAATATTGCACTCACAGGACTTGCCCTAGCACCCAGGAGGAATTACCCTAGCACGCAGATGGACACCCAATCAATGGTGCATGCAGGAAAGAAAAGGTGCCAGAAATGACATATTGTGCCCTGCATATTTTGCCACCATTGGCTGATCCTACCCTCAACATCAAATACAGTGTCTCACACACATACACAGTCACATACACACACAAGCATTCACGGTTGTCATAACAGAGCTACAAAATCAATAGAGCTGTCAAGAGCGAGTCCCCTGCTGTTTTTATTGCCGGGAAGCACTGCGATATACCCATTGTTTACACTCTGCTGCTCTCACACACACTTGCACTCTGCCGCTCACTCACATACACTGCCACTCACACACGCACCTGCACTCTGCAGCTCACTCACACACACACATACACTGCCACACACATACACTCACTCATGCATTGCCACTCACTCTCAGTCCCATGTTTACACTCTGATATTCACTCATGTACAGGGGCGTCACTAGGGTTTTTGTCACCCGGTGCGGAAACTCACGGTGTCACCCCCCTGGATTTCCTCCAATACAATTCCAAACAGATTCCTTAGTAATGCCATTTAGATGGCCTATTAACTATGCCACACACAGGAGCCCCATAACTATGCCACACACAGGAGCCCCATAAATTATGCCACACCAGAGCCCCATAAATTATGCCACACCAGAGCCTCATAAATTTAGCCTCACAAAAGAGTCCCTTAATTATGCCACACATGGGGCCCAATAAATATGCCACACACAAGCGCCCAATAATTATGCAACACACAGGAGCCCCACGAGGTGACAATTGTACAATTATAGATACCAGTAATATTGTGCCATTCAGATACCAGTAATATTGTGCCAGTCAGAGCCCATTAATATTGTGCCAGTCAGATACCAGGAATATTGTGCAATTCAGAGCCCAGTAATATTGTGCCAGCCAGATACCAGTAATATTGTGCCAGTCAGATACCAGTAATGTTGTGCCAGTCAGATACCAGTAATATTGTGCCAGTCAGAGCCCAAAAATATTGTGTCATTCAGATACCAGTAATATTGTGCTAGTCAGAGCCCAGTAATATTATGCCATTCAGAGCCCAGTAATATTGTGCCATTCAGAGCCCAGTAATATTGTGCCATTCAGATACCAGTAATATTGTGCCAGTCAGAGCCCAGTAATATTGTGCCAGTCAGATACCAGGAATATTGTGCCATTCAGAGCCCAGTAATATTGTGCCAGTCAGATACCAGTAATATTGTGCCCGTCAGAGCCCAGTAATATTGTGCCAATCAGAGCTCAGTAATAGTGTGCCAATCAGAGCTCAGTAATAGTGTGCCAGTCAGAGCCCAGGAATATTGTGCCAGTCAGAGCCCAGGAATATTGTGCCAGTCAGAGCCCAGGAATATTGTGCCAGTCAGAGCCCAGGAGTAGTATGCCAGTCAGATACCAGGAATATTGTGCCAGTCAGAGCCCAGTGATATTGTGCCAGTGAGAGCCCAGTAATATTGTGCCAGTCAGATACCAGGAATATTGTGCCAGTCAGAGCCCAGTAATATTATGCCATTCAGATACCAGGAATATTGTGCCAGTGAGAGCCCAGTAATATTGTGCCAGTCAGATACCAGGAATATTGTGCCAGTCAGAGCTCAGTAATAGTGTGCCAGTCAGAGCCCAGGAATATTGTGCCAGTCAGAGCCCAGGAATATTGTGCCAGTCAGAGCCCAGGAGTAGTATGCCAGTCAGATACCAGGAATATTGTGCCAGTCAGAGCCCAGTGATATTGTGCCAGTGAGAGCCCAGTAATATTGTGCCAGTCAGATACCAGGAATATTGTGCCAGTCAGAGCCCAGTAATATTATGCCATTCAGATACCAGGAATATTGTGCCAGTGAGAGCCCAGTAATATTGTGCCAGTCAGATACCAGGAATATTGTGCCAGTCAGAGCTCAGTAATAGTGTGCCAGTCAGAGCCCAGGAATATTGTGCCAGTCAGAGCCCAGGAATATTGTGCCAGTCAGAGCCCAGGAGTAGTATGCCAGTCAGATACCAGGAATAGTATGCCAGTCAGATACCAGGAATATTGTGCCAGTCAGAGCCCAGTGATATTGTGCCAGTGAGAGCCCAGTAATATTGTGCCAGTCAGATACCAGGAATATTGTGCCAGTCAGAGCCCAGGAATATTATGCCAGTCAGATACCAGGAATATTGTGCCAGTCAGAGCCCAGGAATATTATGCCAGTCAGATAAAAGGAATATTGTGCCAGTCGGAGCCCAGTAATATTATGCCATTCAGATACCAGGAATATTGTGCCAGTGAGAGCCCAGTAATATTATGCCATTCAGATACCAGGAATATTGTGCCAGTGAGAGCCCAGTAATATTGTGCCAGTCAGATACCAGGAATATTGTGCCAGTCAGAACCCAGTAATATTATGCCAGTCAGATACCAGGAATATTGTGCCAGTGAGAGCCCAGTAATATTGTGCCAGTCAGATACCAGGAATATTGTGCCAGTCAGAGCCCAGGAATATTGTGCCAGTCAGATACCAGGAATATTGTGCCAGTCAGAGCCCAGTAATATTGTGCCAGTCAGAGCCCAGGAATATTGTGCCAGTCAGAGCCCAGGAATATTGTGCCAGTCAGAGCCCAGGAATATTGTGCCAGTCAGAGCCCAGGAATATTATTCCAGTCAGATATCAGTAATATTGTGCCAGTCAGAGCCCAGTAATATTGTGCCAGTCAGAGCCCAGTAATATTGTGCCAGTCAGATACCAGGAATATTTTGCAATTAAAGTCATCGTTTTCAACCACCCTCCTACCCCTTCCCCATCACTTACTGAATGGCTGCTGCTCTGTGTCCCCGGACGGACGCCTCCTACGTGCAGTCTTCCCCCCTGCACGGAAGAGGGAAACAGTCATGTGATGAAGAGTGGTGCTCCTCCTGCAGCGTCTTAGATCAGCCGCGACCTTAAAGCGGCTGCATACTTAAAGAGGCCCCAGGGCCAGCGGCCCACCGGGAAATTTCCCGGTATCCCGGTAGGCCAGTCCGGCCCTGAACTGAATATATGTCTAGGTAAGTCTCTGAGTATTTTTACCATGATAACAATAGCTTCTGAGGCATGGTCCCTAAAAAAAAGTTGTTAACACCTTGAAGTTGGGCAAGCACAATAATAATAATATTCACCTCACTGAGTGGTTTTTAATTCAATTTTACCCTGTCTTATTCTCTTGAAAACCTTCAGAAGCATGGAATAGACCATAAAGCTGCTTAATATCAAATCATTTGGGTTATTTGTTTCCTGGCAGTGGGAGATTTTTTTTTGCTGGATTTTTATGGAGACAAAATCATGATTACCTGAACATGTGCAGTGAAAGGCCTTCTCTACATGTTTATTGTTCATTATCCACATTGGCAGAGTTACTTTAGTGGAAAGCACAGCTCAAATAATGTGTTTTGGTGTCTCTGAACATCTAGACCTTACCAGCATGGAGCAGACATGCTGGCTGCCATCACTCAAGTTTTGAATGAATGCACAAAACCTGACCAGGCAACCCCTGCAGCTTTAGTACTTCAAGGCCTTCATGCACTCTGCAAAGCTGAGGTGAGGATTATTTGTGCAGTTTTTTGTATGATTGTATGTAATGTATGATTCCCTACCTTTATTAACTCTCACTGGTTCATATTACTGCAGCAGTATGCAGTGATCAGTGAATGTCTTAATTATTGTTATAATATATTTTTTTACTTTAATCCTCTACTTTAGTGTTGTACAACTAATGTACAGGACTGTATGTGATGCAGATGCTTTGGTTGGAGGGCATAGTGCCCCAAGTCCCATGGGGGCATTTATTTTATTATTAATGCCGCTGCAGACATTCACCAGCCTGCGGCTCCAGGGGGGTATTTTTTTTTTTTGATTAAAGAGGCCACAGACATCGCACCGACCTGTGGCCCCAGGGGCCCATTCTTTTAAGTAGTTGAGTCACAGTCACTAGGGAGGATTTTAAAAAAAAAATGGGGGGAATTGTTAATGGGTTACTGGTGTTAGCGGCGGGCATAGAATCAAAACTGCCCATTAATTTACTGCTAACACCAGTTTTATCTTTAATGGGGGCCATTGACTCTACCCCATTATATTAAATTTGTTTTTTCCAGTTCAGTTACAACCACAAACAGATATTGCGTTTGCACCATGGTTCTCCCATTTGCCTAGTGGCCTTGGAGCCTCTGTTTCAACACTCAACACTCACACTATAAGAGTAGGCAGAAAGAGGCAAAGCAAGCTATAAGAGCTTCCAAAGCACACACAGAAGAGACTATAGCCCAGTCAGTGAAAAAGGGGGATAAAACATTTTTTAGATACATAAATGAGAAAAGTAAAGTAAAACAAGGATTAGTTAGATTAAAAACAAAAGAAGGATGCTATGTAGAAGAGGATAAAGGCTTAGCAGACTGCCTTAATGAATATTTTTGTTCAGTTTTTACAAATGAAAATGAGGGTAAGGGACCTCATTTAGGGAAAAAGACTAATGAGTCTTTTGATGCATGTAAGTTTACAGAGGAAGAGGTTTTACTTCAACTGTCTAAAGTAAAGACAAATAAGTCGATGGGACCTGATGGGATACATCCAAAAGAACTTAGTGGTGTACTAGCAAAACCGTTAACAGATTTATTTAACCAATCATTGTTAACGGGAGTAGTTCCAGAAGATTGGAAATTAGCTAATTTTGTGCCCATTCACAAGAAAGGTAGTAGGGAGGAGGCGGGCAACTATAGACCAGTAAGTCTTACTTCAGTAGTGGGGATAATAATGGAAACCTTGTTAAAGAATAGGATTGTTGAACATCTAAAGTCGCTTGGATTTCAAGATCAGAGACAGCATGGGTTTACTTCAGGGAGATCATGCCAAACTAATCTTATTGATTTTTTTGATTGGGTGACTAAAATAATAGATCAGGGTGGTACAGTAGACATTGCTTACCTAGATTTCAGTAAGGCTTTTGACACTGTCGCACATAGAAGGCTTATCAATAAACTGAAATCTTAGAGTTTGGATTTCAATATTGTTGAATGGATTAGACAATGGCTGTGTGACAGGCAACAGAGGGTTGTAGTCAATGGGGTATATTCGATGCAAGGTCTTGTTACTAGTGGGGTACCTCAGGGATCTCTACTTGGACCCATTCTCTTTAATATTTTTATTAGCGATATTGCAGAAGGTCTTGTGGGCAAAGTATGTCTTTTTGCTGATGATACAAAGATTTGCAGCAGGGTTGATATTCATGGAGGGATAAGCCAAATGGCAAATGATTTAGCTAAACTATAAAAATGGTCAGAGCAGTGGCAACTGACATTTAATGTGGACAAGTGCAAGATTATGCACCTTGGGCGTAAAAACCCAAAAGCAGAATATAGACTATTTGGTACAGTCCTAACCTCAACATCTGAGGAAAGGGATTTAGGAGTAATAATTTCAGAGGACTTGAAGGTAGGTAGGTAGGCAATGCAATAGAGCAGCAGGAACTGCTAGCAGAATGCTTGGTTGCATAGGGAGAGGTATTAGCAGTAGGAAGAGGGAAGTGCTCATGCCATTGTACAGAGCACTGGTGAGACCTCACTTGGAGTATTGTACGCGGTACTGGAGACCGTATCTCCAGAAGGATATTGATACTTTGGAGAGAGTTCAGAGAAGGGCTACTAAACTGGTTCATGGGTTAAAGGTTAAAACTTACCAGGAAAGGTTAAAGCATCTTAACATGTATAGCTTGGAGAAAAGACGTAACAGGGGGGATATGATAGAAACATTTAAATACATAAAGGGAATCAACACAGTAAAGGAAGAGAGTATATTTAAAAGAAGAAAAACTACCACAACTAGAGGACATAGTCTAAAATTAGAGGGGCAACGATTTAAAAGTAATATCAGGAAGTATTACTTTACTGAGAGGGTAGTGGATGTATGGAATAGCCTGCCAGCAGAAGTGGTAGAGGTAAACACAGTCAAGGATTTTAAGCATGCGTGGGATAGACACAAGGCTATCCTAGCTATAAGACCGGGAACGGGGGACTAATAAAAGTACTAAAAAAAAAATTGGGCAGACTAGATCTGCCGACACATTCTATGTTTCTCTATTTCCTTAACCCCATCTGCCATCCTCTCTTCTTTTTTATTTGTTTTTATTTTTGCATTGTGTTAATCTGCAAATCTCATCGTATTGCAATACCTCAATTATAATTTTTTGTTTTAAAGGACTTTCTTTTGCATTATTATCCTGAATTATTTTCTGTACTGTTACTGAATTTCCATTATGTTTTTCTTTTGAAAATTCAAAACTTTACCTAAAGTATTAAATCTTGCAGTTTATAAAGTAGCATTTGAACAAGATTTTTTACTGTATGTAGAGTGTTATTATTACGGAGCAGAATAATGAAAAAACTGACTGTAAAATATTGCCTGTAGTTTAGGGATAACGATACAGAATAGATGCGCAGAATAGACGTTTGGCAAGCACAATGTATATTTTCTACATGTAGAATAGGTTGTCAAGCATTTTTCTCTTGTTCACTGATCCGCTAAAAGTTTGGGGAGATAGGCTCTGTTCCAGTGTTGCATGAAGGAGCCAACAGTGCTGTTAATTGGAAAGAAAATATAAGTATAGTTCTCCTATGCATTGCCTGCTGAGATAGAGATGCCTAACACTAAAGTTTAGTGCTTCTCCCTTGTGATTCCATTAATTTATGCAGTGATAAAACCAAAGCCATTACACCAACATGAAAACATGGTTTTCGAAACCTATACTAATTACAGGACTTTTCCCATGTGGATACACATGACATAGCAGTACAATAAAGGTATTCAGTTTCAGTATTTAATTCTAGCTTTCAAGGCAAGTGGAAAAATGTATTCCCATTGTGCAAATGAAGTAAGCTGTTATTCTTATGATCTGCATGGTGGTAGCAGGGGAGTTTAATACATTGAAACATAGCATTAATTTGCTTATACTATTCCTTCAATTTAGGTTGTTGACATTCGCTCTACCTGGATTGCTTTGTCCCCTAAACTCACCTGTGACACCCGCCCTAGTGTTCTCAAGGTGTTACATGAGCTTTTTGCCCTGATCCCATCACTGACTGTAAGCACCGAAGATTATGAGGTTAGTGAACATCTTTGACATCAATGTTATCTCGACCGAGGTCCTCAAGGACCAATAACAGATCAGTTTTTAAAAAGCACGGGTAAGGTAGTTTAAGTCACTGAACCACTAATTAGGCCAGCTGTGATCAGCCTAGGATATCCTAGCAATGTGGATTATAAGTGATCCTGAGGGACTAGGGCTTGAGAAATAATGGGTTTGATGTAAAAAGTATTCCTGTGTCAAAATTAGCATTCGACAAATAGGAATGAAAAACGGGTGTAATGAAAAACAACAGTTTGACTGTTTCTTAAAAGGCGATTGAACTAAAACTTGGTATTCCTAATTTAATAACTTTAGTGAAATTGATATATATATATATATATTTATCTAATATACATATATATTATGTTTCACCACAATTTAATTTTAAAATAATACATTTTATGAGGTAATGTAAGACAGCAATCAATGATGTAGTTATACTGTTGCATTTTTGTCTTAATGTATTGCCTTTTCTGTCTAATGTTATGCTACTTTTCTGAAACTCATATAAGTCTTCTATTATACATAGTTTATATGTGCACAATGACAGACTCATTTTTCCTCTCCACCAGCTACGTATTTTAAAGAAGAACTAAACTTTATTTTTCGCTTGTGCTTCTAATATAGAGGTCCCCCATGCAAAAATGAGTGCGAGCCCCCTCTCTGGTTGGCTGTGCGGGTGCTGAGACTGTGAGTGAATGCCTTCCTCCAGACTGGCTGTGAGATATCTGAGTGTACCTATTAAGATACACGTCGAGTTTACTTAGGAGAAGCAGGGCTTGTTCTTTAACACCTCCTTCCGTTAAGGAAGTAAGCGTTAAAAACAGTTTCAATTCTCCTTTATCCTCCTCACAGCTTTTTTTCTGCCCTCTGTTCTCTCTAACCAGTCTCATTTTTACTCCTCTTTTTTAACCCCACCCCCCACCAGTTACTTACCTTTTTCCCTTCCTTATCTTTTGGTCCAGGATATAAATTGGCCTGAACAGTTTAGAACACACCCAAACCAAACATTTGCATCTCATTGATGTAACCCAAACGCCACCTTGTTTTATTTTTCAGAAATTTAAAGCACAGATTGTCAGCATACTTTGGAGTCACACTCAGAGTAAGGTAAGAGACATTACTTCTAGTGTGAAATTCTTTCTTTTGGCTTGAGGACAAGGATTTTTACCAATGTTCCTATTGCACTAACATATCGCAAAGATATTTGAGGAGCCCATAGTGATGAGCGCCTGAGGTAGTAATTTAAAGGCCAAGTGATCACTTTTCTATTTTTGTTCCTGTCTTTTAGGACCCTATTGTGTCAAACTCTGCATATAAGTCCCTGTGTCAGTTTAATGCTGATGAACACACCATACTTCATCTTCCTGAACAGGTCTGTTTCCTTTATTTTTTAAACGATAATCATCATGTAGTAAGGTACTGAACTGTTCTTTTCTGAAAATTTACACTATATGGACAACATATGGTCCCAGTTTTGTGACACTGACCATTACACAAACAGGGACTTTTATGACATCGCATTCTAAGTACATAGACATTCATTTGCAGCTATAACCGCTTCCACTCTTCTCGCAATGTCCACAATGTCTTGGGATTCTGAAGCATTAAGTAAGGGGCCTAGCCCAACCCCTGAAAAAGCCCTATTATCCCTCCTCCACCAAACTTTACAGTTGGCACAATGCAGTTAGGCAGGTAACGGTCTCCTGGTGTCTGCCAAACCCAGTCTCACCCATCAGACTGCCAAACAGTGCAGGTTCCACAGAACACATTTCCACTGCTCCAGAGTCCAGTGGTGTCACGCTTTACACCACTCGATCTGAGACTTAACATTATACGTGGTGATGGGAGGCTTTCATGCAGCTGGTCAGCAATAGAAACCAATTTCATGAAACCCAGTTTTGGTGATAATAATGTCAGTGGATGTTTGGACTCTTCAGCTCTGGAATCAGCAAAGCACTGGCAACTTTCATGCACCATGTGCCTCAGCACCCAGTGACCCTGTTCTGTGACTTTATGTGGTATTCCACTTTGCGATGTTCTTAAACTCTTCCACTTTCCAATAATATTGTTTACAGTTGACCGTGAAAGATCTAGTAGGGATGAAAATTGATGAACTGATTTATTGCAAAGGTGCCATCGTATCATAGTACCACGCTTGAATTCACTGAGCTCATTGGAATGACCACTTCTTTCACAAACGTTTTACACACTTTTTAGCAATGGGTCCGATTGAAACATCTAAATTCAATTATTAAGTGGTGCGTCCCAATACCTTTGTCCATACAGTGTATATATAATAATATTATATTTATATAGTTACATAATACTGTTTTGTTGTTTTTTTCTGCCTTAAATTAGACCCCAGTCTTTAGTGCCATGTTATCAGTATTATACTATACTATGCATGTAGATATGTGTGTGTGTGTGAATAATAAAGACAAAGTACTGTTTATGTTTTGTTTTTCAGGTATATGGATAGATTATTGTACGTGTAAATTACCACCTACATCTCATTCCTGCCATAATGTTCATTTGGCTACATTTTTGGCAGTAATTTTTTTTTTTACGTTTGGAGTCATTTGGAGGTGTACCACCTTCCCCCCACCCCCTCCTATTTTCCTTACTTCTTCCTTTTTTTCCCCTCTTCGCTGTTCCTAGTTTCTCTTGGCCACAGTGGCCATTTCTTTTTGTCTCTTCAACTATATCTCTTGGTTTTATAATAGAAATGAAGTGAGCAAAATTTGGGCTCACATCATGAATCCAGCAATATACGCGAAGACCGGTAAAAATCTCAGTTTATTGAAAATTCTGAAAATCATTACGGCAATTGTTGATTCCTCATGCCATGATGATTTTATGAATTTCCAGAATGTATCTGCGGATGGAAACTCTAGCAGTGGCTGGATAGTGTGTGAGCCTGTCAGCATGCAGCCATTATATCTCTTGGTTTCCCATAATAAACTAGTTTTAAATACATAAACATGTTATGTTGCTTATTAACAGATTAAAATGTAATTGTATGTATTTTGTCTCCCATGAAGCAACTCTCATTGTCTGTTTATATTTAAAACGTGATTTTGGAGATAAGTAGACAGATTGAGGAAGATGCTAATATCTCGTGTCATTAACATCATGCAAAAATGTCTCCAGTAAACTCATTTGCCAGTCAGTCAGTGATCATCTAAAAACAAACAAACAAACAATATTAATTGGGGAAATGTACTTTGCTGCTTACGATGCCAAGGGACATTTCTAAAAAGCCGCGTAGTCGATGTGTCTCTGTAAAAGATTGATCATCTCAGCAGCCTACTCAATCATAATCCCATTCTAATTATAAGAACGTTAACCTTGACACACAGCCCACACCTATTAAAAGCCATCTAAGTGCTTACAAGAGTTCAAAAGTTCACTTTAAACCAGGCCCTTGTGACAATTTTATCATTTATCATTTGTGACGAGGAGGTCACATTTTGCAATCCGCATCTCCGTATGGTAAAGCATTTGTGGAAGCCCCTGCAGGAGAATGCACAGTAAATAATTGTTAAGTCCAGATCCAGCACATACATTAATGATTCATGTTTCAAATGGCTGATTCCTGTTGAGGGGAGAACGGATAGCAGACATGTAGAGTTTTTCCCAGGTGGAATATAAGGTGGACTTATGTATTAACCAGTGGCAGGTAGTAAGTTGTATAACACACAGAATCCAAATCTTTTTTCCAAGTCACCGCTCTCATGTTTTCCTGTTGAATTCTGAAGAAAAAAAGTAAAAAATATCCGCTCATCACATCAATTGACAGACTCATAGCAGTAACATTGACAAAAATGTGTAGAAAAGCTGTGCTCAGCAAAGTGGTGGAAATTGATATAGTATATATCTATAATTGCAATTGCACTATAAATATATATATACCCTTTCCAGGATCTTTACTTGGTTTTTTTTAATAGCACTAACTCCCTCACTTATGGTGATAACGCCACTATTTATAAATGACCTCAGAGTGTATTTAAAAGTATGCATTTTTTCTCGTTTTGTTAAGTTCCATATGGAATTAAAATTATTTAGCCCTGCAAAATATGATTATTCGTGATACAAATAATATAACAAGTGATTTTGTCTGTGTAAGATAATAAATAAATAAGGCTGCTTTTACAATACTTCAACATGAGCAGGGGGTGATGTTCTCCTTGCTATAAGGATTGTGTTTTTTTTACTTTCCCCAGTATATCATAACCCCAGCTCTGATGGGCATTTCTCTGAAAATAGTTTTTCTAGGTATCCCTGGAAAGTCTCCATTCTCCTTCTTAAATGACTTCTGTTGATAGTTTGTTGCAAAGTGGTTATTTAGGCCTCGAAGCAATTTGGCCAGCTCTGTGAAATTCGACCAAAGTGCCCAACATGAATGCATTTTAGGATGATTCAGCACATATTGAGTAGACCCTTAACTTTAATGTTGTAGACCTCACCTACATCCGTGAGGGATGATGGCTGCCCATATGGTTCACTACCAGTCCTACAGCAATCACAATTATAGTCAGAAACAAACAATTTTTACTGCCAGAGTAAAACTGACTATACATAAGAAACCCCCCTTTGTTTCAAGGTGCGCCATATTGCTTTAGCATCCATTATTGTCTTCTACTACAGGCCAGACCTGAAGTGCCTCCTCCTTGTGAATCTGACATGGTTGGGGAGGAGGAGGAAAAGGAAGAAGACCTTTCTGTGCCTGGTTCTTCATATATTAAGTTATTGGAACTTACCCCCTCTTCTGTTTTACCAGGTAAGATATACCAAATCCTTGTGTACAGATATCATTTTAAATACAGGTAGGATACATACAAAAACATCAGCGGGGTATAAAGTGGTGGACATATTACAATGTGCAGATATATGTGACCTGATAAAGTGAGAGACTGCGATTTTAAATGTTTGAGTAAAATTAACGTTTAACATTTTTTTAAATGACATTATTTCCCAAAAGTACTGCTATAAATGTATATATATATATATATATAATTTATTTTACAAATATGTCATGAGCATACTGTGGTGTAACACACACATACCACACCACACGATGATGTCATAAACAGGAGACCTTATAAACATATGTAAAACATAATATTAATTAATGCATTTGTTTGCAATTCTCATGACACAGTGTATAGATAATTTTCTCTACATTCACAATATTAAGTATTCATTTGGTATTTAAGCATTAAATCAGAATATGGTCTGTGCCCCCCTCTTTATCAGTGAATGAAACTGGAGGCCGCTCTGGACACCAATGGTGAGACCCCTCAATGTAATACAGAAATTGGATCTAGAAAATTGCGCAAAAGTCTCGATAAGTTAAGAGATTGAGTAATATATTTTTAAAAACAAAATGATTTTGATACAAAAAGCATAAAATAAATTAATATAACAAACCACAAAGTATAAAGTAAAATCTGTTCGCTTGGTGATTACATTTTTTAGGAAGTTCACAGATGACAAACAAAACCTGATGCATTTCGCCCTGTAAATAGGGCTTCCTCAGAGTGTCACTTTGCCAGTTAACATGCCTGCGCCGAAGTGAAATCAAAACTGACACCTAGGGATCTGTACAAAAGTGCCAACCCTGATCTTTACTGGAGGCTGCTGACAACAGGTCAAATAAAGCATCTTCTCATTAAACACTCCATTATTTCAGGATTTCTTCCATAATTCAGAGATCAAGATATTATCTTTAAGCACAAATTAGTCATCTGTTCATCAATTCTTATTTCAGTTCTAAGTTTTCAGTTTTTGACAGGATCGCATTACAACAAAATGACAAAAAATAAATAAAAATCTCTTCATACATTATACATGACCCCGTGATTTAAAATGCAAACAATAGTTGAACTTTTTGCAAGGGTGGAAGAAAAAAATACCACGCCATTGCTTTATGTGTATAAACTAAAAGTTACATAAACATTTGTATAGAAACAGCTTAAAATGGCTTTTGCAGCTCCCAAGGGAAAACATTGTCTTTATACAAGCACTCACATGCTTTAAGTATTCTAAATATTTATAAAAGACACATTTTTACATGCTGTGTGATAGATGTGGAATCCTAGATTAACATCAATTTATTACATTAAGCCAGTCCGCCATTTGAACCTTACATACAAGGAGACACCTGTTACTTCTCGTCAACTTTAATTAAAACCTTTTTTACATTAAGGGATTATTCATCGCTGACAACAGCTATAAGTATTATGTTTTTAGCCCCATAGTTTGAGTTTTGTCACTGCCAAGGGAATAGTTGGAGAAATGTGAAACCAAGGTCTTCCAATATTTGCCATGTATTTTGTCCCTACGATACAGTAGCTGGCAAGGGTTTCCTATACAGAATGTCCTGTTTTTGCCTTTGTGTAACCACAAAGATACAGCAACCATGGCGAGTGTGATATGTGAGCTGCTGAACTTTTCAACTCTCTCATGCCTAACCTGTGCCAATTGCAAGCCGCACAGAGAGCCACAAATTTCATAGATCAAGTTTCCAGATCTTAACAAATATACTCTTTGTTAGAAATATATTCTAAAAAATTCTGAAGGTAAAAATAAATAAATATCCCCAATCAACCTGGCTACTGTTACATGCTGCCCATTCTTATATGAAGCTACTCAGAACCCACAGTAAGCAGTCCACGGAGGGCCAATACCTGAGCAGATAATAGTGTATGGCAAAGTCACTCCGCTCCTATGATTTTGTCTTATTATATTTCCTCTGGGATATCTTTGAGGAACTCTAGTGAGACAAAATACTTATCCCTACAGAAGTAGAGTGAGTTGAAACTCAAGCTCTGCAAAAATATGTGTTCAATTGTCTAAGTCGATATGCTACTAGGTAAAAGTGGCTTACACATGTTATGCAGCTGTTCTTCAGGGATCTGAAATTACCGCTTGTACAGAGGCTATCTTCTGTTGTACAAATGTTGGGTAGGTATGTCTGCAACGGTTATCTGTCAACCTAAGCTAGACATAAACGGAATATATATTTTAGATGTGCACTGGTAAATAATGTAACTTTCTAGCAACCTATTCCTCAAGGCACACTCATTAATCCAGGATTTAGGGATTACAAATACCGTAAAACTCCTTAAACACAACTCATTAATTTCTAAATCTTTGACTGTTGGGTGTGCTCTGAGGACTGGGTTGGGGACCATTGTAAAATCGAGCTGGTAGGTGAATTTTGACAAGTGAAAAGATGACAGAAGCCCATGCAAACAGAGATGTTTAATGCAGAAAACCTCACATATATTTATAGTCATATATAAATATTTGTATTCATTCATATATATTTATAGTCCTATATTTTGTGTTCTTTTAGCATTTGAAGAGTTCCTAACATCCCTTGTGAAGCAGGAAATGGATTGTATGCCACGTGGAATTTACCACACTGCCCTCAGGGGAGGGACTGTAAGATCTGACCAAGGGAAAACAGTAGCAGGAGTTCCCAGTTTCATGCTGAAAATGTACGAGAGGAACAAGCAGCCCGGCTTGAAGCCAGGACTTGCAGGTGAACACACATTAGTTAATGTCACAACCCTTGGATAAACATTATACGGTCTGTGACTTAATCAAACCCTTTGAGTTTCATTTATTTTTCCAAGCTGTGTTACACTTTGCACAATATATGCAAAGTAACAAATAAAATGTAAAATATGCAGAGTAACAAATACAATGCAATATATGCAAAGTAACAAATAACATGTAAAATATGCAGAGTAACAAATACAATGCAATATATGCAGAGTAACAAATAAAATGTAATTTATGCAGAGTAACAAATACAATGTCTTTAGAGAATTAAAACATCTGTTTTTCCAAAGATATCAGTTTAAATATGTATCCATGTGTATAGTATTAATACCATATTTGCTCGAATATAAGACAAGGTTTTTTTCAGATTAAATGTCTTGAAAAAGACCCCTCGTCTTATATTCGAGGTTCGTTTTATAATCTGACCTCAAATCGAGGGGACCGCCGGGACTTCTTTGATGAAGCCGGGTCCTTCCAGCTTCATCATAAAAGTCCCGGCGAAAGTGCTGGGCAGCAGCGGAGGATGTCTGAGCGTATCGTGCAGACATCCTCCGGCTGCCCCCACTGGCCACCAGGGAGATTTGGCCAGCCGGGGGATGGCTGCACAATACCGGCTGTCCTTCATAATAGACGGAAATGTCAGGCAGACATCCCCTGGCTGCCCCGACTAGCCACCAGGGAGAGAGAGAAAAGGGGAGGGAGGGAGAACGAGAAAAGGGGAGGGAGGGAAATAGGGAGAAGGAGACAAGGGGAGGGAGGGAGAAGGAGACAAGGGGAGGGAGGGAGAAGGAGACAAGGGAAGGGGGGGAGGGAGGGAGGGAGAAGGAGACAAGGGGAGGGGGAGAAGGAGACAAGGGGAGGGGGAGAAGGAGGGAGGGGGGGAGGGGGAGAAGGAGGGAGGGGGGGAGGGGGGGAGAAGGAGGGAGGGGGGGAGGGGGGGAGAAGGGGGGAGGGGGGGAGAAGGAGACAAGGGGAGGGAGGGGGAGAAGGAGACAAGGGGAGGAGGGAGAAGGAGACAAGGGGAGGGGGTATGGAGGGAGAGGGGAGGGGGGTGATAGACAAGGGGAGGGGGGAAGAAGGAGACAAGGGGAGGGGGGTGATAGAGAGAAAATGGGAGAGAGACGAGGGGGGAGACAACATGGGAGGGGGAGAGAGATAACACTGGGGGGAGGGATAGACATAACACTGGGGAGAGAGACAGAGAACACTAAGGGGGGGGAGAGACAACGCTGGGGGGGGGGGGAGAGAAGCAGCATTGGCACATAAAAGGAAATAAAAACAAGAAATGCATTTTTTGTATATCATAATTTTTATTAAATATTAAAAAGCAATTTACATGTGAATATATACAAGACACACTTTTTTCCTATAGGGTAGTCTTATATTCAGGCTTTTAGTTTTTTTCATAAAGGAATATCCAAAGTTTGGGGGGGTCGTCTTATAATCAGGGTCATCTTATATTCGAGCAAATACGGTATTTAGTGTTTCTCATATTAAACTATTTTCCTAGTAAACATTTTAGAATGTCCCATGTAGTTACTTTCCTTCATAAATATTTGTTTTGCCTATTGTAATATTTTACAGCTGGCATGCTTCTCTGCTATGACCTTCCTATTCAGACGGACAAAGATGGCAGACCCATTAACCGTTTTCTTGCCAGTAGGGGACGAAGTTACCAACAGATGTTAACAGCTCTTATACATGAGGTATGTCTATAAATAAAATAAATTATTGGATTCTCAGCTATCGCTCAATCAGAGAGCTCCAATTTGCTAGAATAATTCTGGTATAAAATAATAATATAATTATAAAGCCAATCCATTGCATGTATGAGGAGCTGTGTTGCATGAAGACAAGACAACTAGCTAAACAACCACAGCTAAAGCTCTAAAAGAAAAGGAGTATCAGGAATCAAACTTAAACACTAGGCATCAGTTTTGAAACCTGATTGGCAGGATTCTGAGGCACTGCAGACCTCTGTTGACTTAGCCCCACCCATACTCCTGCCGACCTTTGTGGCACCTCACACACTTTTTTGTTCCAGCTTCACCAACATACATGTCCAGTCTTTGTCTCACTTGTCTGGAACCACATCGTCTTGTCTCTGGGACAGGCCTTTCTAAATGTTTGTAGGTACACCTGTGACTATGCAGCAAGCACAAAGACAATAAGTTAGTTTCTTCTCAATGATCTTTGTGATACAGGTGAAAAGGGAAGTGGTGAGATTAAGGGGTGTGGAGATGATGGTGATGGTGAGATGAAGATGGAGTGGTGAGAGGATGTGGTCTTAAGAGGAAGAGAGGTGACCTTCTTTGGGAGCAAAGAAGAGAAGATGTTATCAGAAGGTGGCTGAGTGTAACAGTGGAGGCAAGTTGATTGTGGAATTTATGTGGTGAGAAGGGGCACGAGGTCATATGAGAGTGTATTAAGGGGGGGTGATGAAAAGATGAGTGTGAGATGATGTTAGGTAGGGGTGGTGAGATGAGAAATGAGGACTTAGATGGAGGAGAGAGAATGGTAAATGACAAAGAGGAGGTTTGGGAAGCTGATTGGATTCCATAAGCATATTATTTTTTAATCTCTACACATTTGTTCCAAACACTATTCATATAAAATACAGTTTTAGCATTAATGGTTTACTGAGACAATGTTGGATGCAAATGATGAATTTCTATTTTATTTATTTAATCTTCTGTGGTGTACATTTCAAGGAATGTGATTTTATAATGTGTTTGTTTGTGTGCAGCCTAAAGAAAACTACAAATGCTTTGAAATCTAAAAATAAATTAATGCAAAATTCCTATTTTAATTCGTAGTTTGTATAAATGTATTAATTAACCATTGAGTAATGAGTATATTGGGCAAATAGGAAGGAGAAAATATGCTAATATTTTTACACACAAATTGCAAATTTACATTTTGTTCTTGTGTCAAAAGATATGGCCACTGTGGCTTTGTGGAGGTCAGGGCTGGGCTCATTAGAACATATGCAGGGTTTTATTTTACTACAGAAACTTTCCACCCCCTATTCTCTGATGCTCCCTGAGATACAGCCTCAGGAATAGTAAATAAGACTATTGGCTACTTACAGGTGAACATCCAGTCCTCTGAATGGCATCGCTCAATCCTGCTACCTCAGTCTTGGCTTGGCTTCATGACCAGGACGTACCATGCCGTTTTACAGGTCAGCATAGTATATTTAAATAAACTTTACTAGGAACATACACAGATACAATTATGTCTTCCTCAATACTCTGTGTACTGGTACTGAAACTAAATTAATTTCTGCCAAGCATAAATACACACTATTGGGTCTACTCAATAAAGAGAAAATTGCAGGGAACTGAGATGGAAATTTTAAACTTTAGGCTAATATAGCCGAGTTGGAAAAATTCTCCAATGCAGCTGAATGGGCAAATTTTTCCAACTCGGCTACTTTGGAAATTAGTGTCTTAAGTCCCGGCAATTCTCTTCTTTTTTACTGAGTAGACCATTATATAAACTATATATATGTTTGGCATATATCCTGTTTTGTGTATCAACTTGCAGGGCAGACAAGCTGAGTTGGAGATGCAGTTGAAGCATGGAAAAGATGACCCCCAGGAGCTCCAATATAAAACATTCACAGCCTGGCTGTGGTAAGACAATACAACATGATTTGCTTCTGTACTTGTAGCCCAAATACTTTCCCTACGGCATCCCCAGTCTGGCTGGTACAGCTTATGTAAACCAATATGTTAACACTTCTCAATAGCTTGCTGCCAGTTACTTTATTAATGTGCAAACATATTTCTGGCTACGAGATGTTAATGTATTTCATTTATTAGATCTGCTAAAAACCAACAACAGCACACAGCATTTAAATAAGATATTTGAATTCAGTATGAGTAGGTGGGCACATAACTAACAACAAATAATAACTGCTGGTAAATGTCTGCTTGGCACAAAAACCTGTTAGTTTTTATTTATATCTAGTAACTGCAGATAAACTAAAGGGGTTAATCAATGTTCAATATGAAATTCTTCCGGTAATATTTATCACGGTGATACTTTTTTAGAGCTGGACAATTTTGCAATATTTATGAAGACAAGAAATGTCACTTGACTAAGCAAGTGAAATGCTATTGGAGGGATTGTATGTAACCAAATGTCCATATTTTATTACACTCAAAGGAATAGCGCTTATATGGCACCTGGCAATATGCACCTTGTTTATTTGTAAAAGTCCATGTAATATATCTAATGACTAGGATAAATTCACTCACATTGGCCTGCTCACTAGAAGAGATTTTGCTTCAAATCAGCATATAAAAACTAACAGTGTGCTGATCCTGCCCAGATTTAGTGTACCACTGCTCTCATTCAACCCACCTGCCCCTCTTTTAGTTTGGGGAGTAACCTGCAAAGAAAATAATCTCAAAGTGGGTGATTGTAGGTATGTTACACTGATTGATAGAAACTAACAAGGTGCATATTAGTAGGGGTCATATAAGCTATTGATCTTCCGGTATCCTCCATAATATGTGGACAAGTTTTCTTGTGATAAATGCCAACTGCCTATTGTTCAATCCACGTTAAGATTAAATACTCAGTATTTATCAATGTACTTTACAAACCAGTGGAATGATTTTTGCTGATATCTCCATGTTTAACATATTGTGCAAAATGTACCAATATTTTGCCTTAAAAAATCATACCTGATTATTTGTCATTATCAAAACAGACTCTTGATACTTTTTGGCCTCCAAAACATCAGAGAGATAAGCAGCAGATGTTTATCACATTAACGGTGATTTCCATTTGTGTTACAGGGTCAGAGATGCCCTAACTGATGCCATCCGGTCTGCTGTGAAGTAAGTATCCATTAATCTAATTCCGTGTTTAAAACATTTCTGTTCATATGACACATGCAATTAGAGCTACATAAAATAAAAATCCACATTCAAAACAACTTTTACATCACTTTCCATGATTATATACATAATGAAATGTGTGGAGTTTTGAAGAAATACCTAGAATTTAATAATTTCTTTATAAACCCCCATAACATATAAACGCTAATCGCAATGGTATAGCACGTTTCTGAACTGATTGCAAATTGTATCTGGATCAAAATATGACTGTGAAAAAGAAAATAGACAGAATTACCAGAACCAGAGGAAAGTATATCAGATGCTAAAGCCACATTTTGCAAATACTGAATTGTAGGCTACATTGAATAGTTAATACTTGTACAGTATCAATGTTTATCTTTAAAATTACATGTTGAGAAAAGTGGTTATAGCATTTAAAGAAACATTACGGAAGTTCTGTTTGTATTTTTATTTGTTGTCTGTTGTGTAATACCATCAGGTTCCAAAACTGGAATGTGTATGATGAGTACCAAAATATCGTTAGATGGGGCATTGCTGTCCCAGACGTTTGCTTGTATAGACATCTGTTCCAACACATGGCTATATGCATTGTCATAATTATATTAAACATGTCAGGCACTTATAAAAACACGTTAAGCATAAAGATAATAACGTTATGCAGAGTTGACAAGGCCAGAAATGTTCTCTCCTGATTTGGATTCCAAACAGAAAGCAGTTATTGTTGCTTTGGACATTTAGTGAAAATAATTACAAAGTGTTTATAACATATGAAAGGAAATAACCATGCACTCCAAATCCCAATACTTTTTAAATAATATAAAAAACTGCATTGTCCAAGGTTTAGTCTGGATGGCCATAGCCCATGGTGACACATATGTTGGTGGGCCAGATATAATTAATTTTAGGGGGTAATACAACATAACTAATCAACTTGTCAGCCATGAGAGGAGCCACACTAAACTCTTGAGTGCCACATGCAGCCCAGGGGCCACCAGTTGGACATCAATGTTATAGAGGTGCTAATAGGGTGCAATATAGATTACGGATGGATATGAAAAGCACAGGAATAGAGAATCAGACATGTTTACACGGTCAGTAAATAAAAATCTATTATGATCATATGAAAACACAGGAACATTAATATCACCTTGAGGTTAATAAACCAAAACACGCCAGTTGAGAGTTAATCGCCCTCTTCCCCATAGAGTATCCCTAAAAAAGTATCAGTGCCTAAAAAAACACAGCTTTCCATTTCTAATTTTTGGATTTTTATATGAGTGAAAATCATTTCCTTTCTGATTATTTCTTTCTTTTGAGACTGTGCTGAAACAACCTGCTTACTTGCACAGTCCAGCTAGATGGAATGAATAATGAAAATATTGAAACGTGTTTAAATGAACAGAGCCAGCATCTGGCGATCTCTCCCTTTTATCACAGAGAATTAATTCCAGCGGCACACGAATTGCTAGACAGCATTCACCTTTACGTGGTTTGTGAGCCAGCAGCTGTGCAAATTAATCCTGTTATTCCTGTATAGATTCAGCGTTCCTAACTCACAGACCGCAAACACTGCAATAATATCAGAGTCTTATTAAGCAATAAAATAACATGATGGTATTATTAAAACACAACTATTGAATATTAGTCATTTAGGCTATGCTTTCTTTTTGTTCTTTTGTTTCTTTTTGAGGATCTTATTAATAAGGTCTGTAGAAGGATACAAAAGATCACAAATACACTGAGAGTTATGCATAAAAATTGCTGCATGTGTTTCTGGCACATGTCACGCAGACGCTATCCGTGTGTGCGCCATGATTATACATAGCTCCCACTGAGAGACAGGACTTTACAGGAAATGAGAAGAAATAACAATAGAGGTCAACCTTTGCCTTTGTGTCCAACTACTCTAATGTCACCACACAACACCATTATTGCTATATATCCCCCACTTTCCACAGTTTTATATATGATGCCACTACATCACTTTCCACAGCGCAATAATTGTCCCGGATCACTTTCCACAGTTGCATTATTTTACTACATCACCTTTCACACTGCCATTATTTCCCCACATAATTTTCCACAGTGCCACCTGTGATTCATATATGTTTTCACAGTGCCACATTTGTTCCAAATCAGTGTCCACAGTGTTCTCTGTGATGCAGAGAAGGGCAGGCTGGTCACATGGGACCGCCTGGTATGGCAAGCCCAGTCACAGTAGTGACCTCTGCAAACATACCCATACACTCTCACATACGCACATAGTCACACTTACACAAACACACTCACGCACACACACTTACATACAGGCAGAGTCACACACACACACAAACTCTCACATGCACACAGTCACACTTACGCAAACACACATATAGAGAGTCACACTTAAACTTACACACACTGAGTCACACTACCACACACACAAACATAGAGACTTCTTAAGGGGGAAAAATTGGAGGGAAAAAAAACGTTATTTTGTTTGTCCTGCTCCCTCCTAGTTTACCTTTTATCTGCAGGGAGGGGGATTGTTGCTCCTACTTCTGCTGCTGCTGTGTCTCCTCCTGAGTGTGAGGGGGTGGAGCTTACTCCACTTGCGCTGCACAATTGTTTGGCTCAGAGCCTGTAGCCAATGTCAGCAGGACTCAGGTGGAGCTACCACTGCCAATATCAAGTGGGTCACAACTGTCCCGCCGGTGGCCGTAAATTGGACGCCCTGGCCTTATATGTTATACGTCTTCCACAAAGTCCATCCTCCTTAAGAAATACATTACACTACATAAACATGTACCGTATTTTCCGGCGTATAAGACGACTTTTTAACCCCTGAAAATCTTCTCAAAAGTTGGGGGGTCGTCTTATACGCCGAGTACTGGGATTTACTTACCTATTTTCTGCTCTGTCTCCTCTCTCGCTGTTAAGCCGGTCCGTGGCTGTGAGGGAAGCGTTGTGAGCTCCCCTCAGGCCGCGCGGCTTCAATAAAGTTTGTTTAAACTTTTTTTTTTTAAACAAACTTTATTGACCGCGCGGCCTGAGGGGAGCTCACAACGCTTCCCTCACAGCCACGGACCGGCTTAACAGCGGGAGACAAAGCAGAAAATAGGTAAGTATTGGGGATTGTGGAAGGGGGGAGGACGACTTAGTTGGGGGGTCGTCTTATACGCCCAGTCGTCTTATACGCCGGAAAATACGGTAGCTATCATGGGGGACAATTTAATTATGTTCTATGGACCTTCACAGGCTCTGATTTTTGTGCAAGCTTTCATGGGTGTCTTGGTATGGTATCTCCAGAAGGATATTGGTACTTTGGAGAAAGTTCAGAAAAGGGGTACTAAACTGGTTCATGGGTTGAAGGATAAAACTTACCAGGAAAGGTTAAAAGCATCTTAACATGTATAGGTTGGAGGAAAGATGTAACAGGGGGATATGATAGAAACATTTAAATACATAAAGGGAATCAACACAGTAAAGGAGGAGAGTATATTTAAAAAAGAAGGAAAACTACTACAACTAGAGGACATAGTCTTAAATTAGAGGGACAAAGATTTAAAAGTAATATCAGGGAGTATTACTTTACTGAGAGGGTAGTGGATGTATGGAATAGCCTTCCAGCGGAAGTGGTGGAGTTAAACACAGTCAAGGATTGTAATCATGCGTGGGATAGGCACAAGGCTATCCTAGATATAAGATATGGAACTGGGGTCTAATGAAAGTATTTAGATAATTGGGCAGACTAGATGAACCGAATGGTTCTTATCTCCCAACTCATTCTATGTTTCTATGGTAAAGTGCTTGTACTTTCTAATTACTAAATAAAATCTTCAGTAGGCTGGCAGGAGGGCACATCGTCATGAGTCTGCCCTGCTGCATGTTTAGAAATGCCTCCTTCTTCTCTTCGGCTTTCCTTTGTGTTCAACAGGGACAGCCCTGTGGTGAAAGGAAACTCTCTACTGGCGTTAACTGGACTGGCTGTTGCTGTATCCAAATATGAAAACAGTCTCCCGTCAGAATCCGATGGAGCCCCCAAGGTTTGTTTTCTATCAGATTAAAAAAAGAAATATTTGCTTTGCTCTCTGGCCACCACAGCATCGGTACACCTTGCTTTACAACACTTTTCTCCCCTGACACGTTTTGTTTGGCTGTGTATCATGTGAAAAGGTGCAGGCATTACCAATTCAAGGTACACTGTTGATTTAGAGCATCCATTATTGCAAAGGGAACATACAGTGATGCTGGCAGTATTTGTTACTGATGCCCTAGTACTATCTATTCATCTTCTATAGTTTAATTGCACTTGTCCCTAAATCTATCCATGAAAGGATGAATCGTGGCATGCCAGTCCTCAGCTCCACCGCTTTTGTCTACATAGACACCTTAGGCCTAGTCTGTCTTGTGAGTGTGCTGTTTTTCTAAACACTATTAATATTTTTCTTTATTATTTTTTATTTCAGATTGAACCAGATATGTTACCCACCACTGCCTGGCTTTCAATGGTGATAGACACCCTTCTCAGCATTTTAGACAGCCACTACCACCCCCAAGGCAGAATTTTTCCATGGTTCCAGCATGTAAGTTACCATCCACCTATAGCAGGCTATATCAGTGTCTATATCTGGTAAAGTGCAACTCTCCAGCTGTTGTTGTAACAGATTAGCCTCAACTGGGTTTACGTAAACATTTTTGATTTGTAACCTTTTAGATTTTATAAGTCGTCTTTCAATATGGGAAGCCAGATTTGTAGTTAATGACTATTTGAGTGACCTACTTGTCCCTCACTACATAACTAGATATGGAGTGCTAAATTTGCAATGAATAGTATGATTATTAATATAGTGTATCCTCGTTCATATGGAGTATGTCTTTTCTTTTGAAATCACTGCAATGTGGAGAATCTGTGGTATTTAACCATACATGGATTTATCTTTTAAATATATAGAGTCTCTATAGATCAAGCACATACAACAGCAGTTGTGGAGGGATTAATGTAATAGGAAACCCCTGTAAATTACTGTAAGGTCAGTAGAGCATTCTAAAAAACATATCGACAGATCCCAGACAAATCAGCAGAATTATTTTCTCCACATGTATCCCAAGAGTGCAGTGCTTCCACTTCTATACGGGATTGTGGCAAAGGATATGGAAATAAGTCCAACAAAAGTTGCATTTTGCCTTTTTATCCAATTTATACATGAACTGCTGCCTTGTCTTGATTGATGTAAATGCATTCTACCTTTTTATTTTACTTAATATATTTTTTTTATTTGTCAAATTGTGGTCTTTTTTTCCTTTTTTTCTTAAACTGGGAAATTAAGAAGCAAATTGGGTGCTAGTCTGACAGTTCATACAATGAATTAATGAGGAAATGAAAAGTTACAGTGGAGCTCTTTCATTTGCTTCTGGTTGCTCTAGCATACTGAATATACACTGCATACAAGGGAATATATGATCAAGGGAATATAGGGAACAAACAATATGTTGCAATATGTTTATTATTAGACTAAAGTTGTCTTTTTTTAGTGATAAAGTTGTTAGTCCAGGATAAACGGTAAGTATTAAGGTTTAATCCCTCTTGAACGAAGAGACTCACTCATTTTCTGCTGTCTGATTTTCCATAGAAGAGACAGGTTATCACTGACTTTGAGCTGAAAATGTTCTCTCTCTCTTTTTCAACAAACTGAGAATAATTAATGTTATTACATAATAGAAACCATTATGTTTTAAGGATTTCTTTCACATCGTTACTTCTATTTAGTGAAACCATGCAATAATCAAAAAAATATCTTAGCAGCTGGCTAAATATATACTCAAATGAAATGCATGCATAGATGAAGATAAAATAAACACTTAAATCCAGCTACACCATTTAAATTTGGTGATCAGGAATAAAACCTGTTAAGAAGTCTGCATTTTTTTTTAAAATACATGTTTTGCTAAATATTATTATAGCATAGGATAACACTTAAAAGTGACATGCTGCACATCAAAACTTAGGTATGATGTATGTACAAATAATTTTCTTCGGCACATAATAACTGATTTATAGTTATTATTATTATTATTAGGTATATTTCTCATTGGATTCTTAATGTTAATATCATTTCTTATTATCTCATTGGACTTGCTGGGAGAAAAAAAAAAAAAAAAACGAGTTTGTAAATCCTCCCCACAAATATGAAAATAAAGGCTTTGTTTGCAATGCAGGATTTTGGCAAATAGAAAGGTAAACTGTGTTGGCTAATAGAACACACAAAACAATCAAAAACAATACCAAAGATGCCTCATATATATGCATGATTGTCCAAGGTCTTTTAAATAGGTTAGTTAGTATTTAGACTTAATAGCTTCTATTATAAATATTTAAAAACATTTTTAAAAAATGTTGTCTCTCCTATTTCAGAGCTTTAGCTTTCTAAAAATGCATGTACATGTCAAGAATGGAGACTGTACCTTTAACAGTCTGACTTGAGACCCTGCCAAAAATTGTCACGAGTTTGGTTTGCGGAAAATGAGCTGGCAGGTTTCCATCAAGCCCTGGTGAGAAAATATAGCAGCAGATGGCTTATTTCATATAGGGGGTTAATTCATTTTAATGAACGAGACCAAGACATAAATAACAAAAAAGACATGTCCCACGATACTCTCCTTCAAATACATCAAGGCACACCGCACCAAGAGATTTACATTTCACACAATCAAAGAGCGCAGAATTATATTATTGGACTGGATTCCATCCCATGACTCTGGTCTTCAACACATTGCTTTGCATTATGTTAATATTTAAGTCGACGAACTTCCATTGGTAATTTCCTGTTACTCCATCTTGTGACTGTGACCTCATAATACTTTATTAAACTTTCATGCCGAGTGTTTATTTATTTTATGTTTTTATTTCTGCAGACCCTGCATCTCAATCTTTTTATATGTCAACAATAAAAAAAATACTGGTCTATGAGGGCAGTATACAGAGCTTTTGTCCTGTGGTACAAAAAGGAAATACTTAAAATGTTACATATATTATTTTCGCCAAGTTAACATTTAGAAAAACATTTGAGATTTTGTTGTTTTACATAGTTGGGCATCTCTCCTAGGGTTGGCACCTTGTCTTAAATAAAATACCAGCAATGCAATTGCTTTTGTTGACTTAACATAGGCCTCAAGCCAACTTTTTACCAGCCTGACTGTAAAATACCAGCTGGGTGGAAGCACATATCTTACCATTTAAATATTTGTGTAGCCCGCTTAACTGCTGCAGAATTTAGTTGTGCAGGAAATCAACTTGTTTTGTGTGGTAATAAATGGAATCTAAACAGAGCAATTTCATGTGTTGTCATAAATGGAGAAGAAATATTCCCATTGCAAGTCCTTAGCAACATCCAAATCAGTCTGCAATCAGCTGTCCTTCCAGTTAAAGGTTAAATACCCAGCTATATAAGCACTCTCCTCCCCAGAGTTAGTGCTTCTTGATTGTGGAGCTGCCACTGTGTTAAGCTCGTCTTACTTCTGTTTCTTGTTTGCTGTTATTCATCCTGGTCCAGTGTTCCTGACCTTCCTGAATTATCTGACCTCACTCCTGTTCTGCCAGCCCGAACATCTGCTACCTTCTAACCACACTCCTGTTCTGCAAGCCCTGATCTCTGCCTCCACCTGACCACAATTCTGCCTTGCCCTTTTCTGTACTTTGCCTATAGATAATTCTGCCCTTGTGCACTCACCGTCCCACTTCCTGTTCCCATTTCCAGTTAGTGGGTTAGGTGTTTTCATTTGCATGTGTTTGCGAACTGTCTCCAGCTACCAGATTCCATCCATCACGGAAGGAGACTGTGACATTATAAAGGCTTGAACTGTGACAATCCGAGAGACAATTCAAAATGACACATAAAACCAAGGTGACAATGTAGACAGCTCTATCTAGCTCTATAACAACACTTCCAAGGAATCTAAACAGCACACATACCGTATCGGTTACTCAGGCCAACAATATATTATCCCTCTGAATACACAAATGTGAGTGCGCGCCACTGTTTGGTTTTCCGAATGGTTGCAATATTACCCCTTTAGTCTTTTTTTTTCAGTTCTCTATTATATAGAGATATATTATATTGAAAGTTTGACACCATCGACATTCCATATATAAAGTTTTAATGTATTACTTTTTTATGCTCATATCTACACTTTGGGATTCACAGTGTTTACATTTGTGCTTGTGATAATAAGGGAATCACCGTGATCCATTGTACTGCTGGTGTGGGGAAGTTCCAAGTTTTCCTTGATACTAGCTAAAATTTTCCCCTCCTCCCTGCATTCAAAGGACTTGAAACAGCAAGTAAAATGTAACATCGAAACATATATATCGACAGATAAGAACCATTCGGTCCATTAAGTCTGCCCAATTTTCGAAATACTTTTATTAGTCCCCCGTTCCCTATCTTATATGTAGGATAGCCTTGTGCCTATCCCACGTATGCTTAAAATCCTTGACTGTGTTTACCTATAACACTCCTACTGGAAGGCTAACTCATACATCCACTACCCTCTCAGTAAAGTAATACTCCCTGATATTATTTTTAAATCGTTGCCCCTCTAATTTTAGACTATGTCCTCCTAGCTGTAGTAGTTTTTCTTCTTTTAACCCTTTGGCCACAATTGACGTCAGGCATGTCCAGCCGGGAATTCTGTTCCCGACAATGGACGTGCCTGACACGTCCTGTGGTGAAATGAGCGGTTTTCGCTATCAACGATCGAGAAATCCGCTCTAACGGTGCTGGTCTATTGCCTTGATGTAGCGATCGTGGGCGCTATATTGATGGAGCAGCATGCTCCATCAATATGGCGGTGCCCTCTTGTGGTCAGAACTTCGGAAGTGAAAAAAATTCACATCTGTCGCTCTGAATATGTTGCTTGACTGCCCCTAGAGGCAGTCGGCAACATTGCAATGAAAAGACTTAATTAGCCTAAATCTAGGATTATATTTATTGAGTAGACTCTATTGTGTGTAACATAGAAACATAGAATATGTCGGCAGATAAGAACCATTCAGTCCAACTAGTCTTCCCAATTTTCTAAATACTTTAATTAGTCCCCCGTTCCCTATCTTATATCTAGGATAGCCTTGTGCCTATCCCACGCATGCTTAAAATCCTTGACTGTGTTTACCTCTACCACTTCGCTGGAAGGCTATTCCATACATCCACTACCCTCTCAGTAAATTAATACTTCCTGATATTACTTTTAAATCTTTGCCCCTCTAATTTAAGACTATGTCCTCTAGTTGTGGTAGTTTTTATTCTTCTAAATATACTCTCTTCCTTTACTGTGTTGATTCCCTTTATGTAATTATCAAATCCCCCCTGTTACGTCTTTCCTCCAAGCTATCCATGTTAAGATGCTTTAACCTTTCCTGGTAAGTTTTATCCTTCAACCCATGAACCAGTTTAGTAGTCCTTCTCTGAACTCTCTCCAAAATATCAATATCCTTCTGGAGATACTGTCTCCAGTATTGCATACAATACTCCAAGTGAGGTGTCACCAATGCTCTGTACAATGGCATGAGCACTTCCTTCATCTACTGCTAATACCTCTCCCTATGCAACCAAGCATTCTGCCAGCATTTCCTGTTGCTTTATTACATTGTCTACCTACCTTTAAGTCCTCTGAAATTATTACTCCTAAATCCCTTTCCTCAGATGTTGAGGTTAGGACTGTACCAAATATTCTATATTTTGCTTTTTGGTTTTTACGCCCCAAAGTGCATAATCTTGCACTTGTCCACCTTAAATGTCAGTTACCACAGCTCTGACCATTGACCATGTACATTCACATATACCTGTAACCATGTGCACCACAATCAAAACTGTCCAAATAACAAAACAATTGGCAGAAAATAATTAAAAACAACACAAACTCAATAACAATGCAAATTTTCTGTATGTTTTACTGCTACTCCACAGCTTTTTGTTTATTTTGAAAGCAATAGTGTTCCTTGTTTTGTGTCATGGCAATACGTTGCTAGAGAGATTGAGATGTTAATTATCACAGTAGCTATCATTCCTAAAAGCCCACTTCATTTTCCTCTTTATAAAAAAGATTACTACTCCAGAATATTTCATCCCTATGGAAAAAATCCATCTGCCTGGAAGCTCGTCTTCCATAATAACTCTGGAAATCAGCCAGCAGACATCCTCAAACAGCAGGATTATTTGTTTATTGTTTTTTTTCCCATCAAATAGACTTATTGCCTTGAAATCACCTTTACTGTCTACATTTGTGCGTATCCACATATTGTTGCCATTCACATTTCAAACCTCACAGGACAGTTTATATTGTTTTATAAAAAAAAAAAAATAAGGATTCCATAGTTATTGTATCATTAAATAACTTTGATGGGGACACTTGTGTACCTTGGGTTTCTTCCCAACAGTCCATGGCTTTAAAAATAAACACTTCATTGAAATAAATACTACTTAGAAATGTTTGTTTATTTTTCATCACTTTTACATTGTACGCTATCTGTGGGAGATGAAGTACTTCCTGAAAAGGCCATAGTGATATTGGATTCCATTGTATGCTTTGGTCAGTGGTTGTCCGGGTTGGTGCATTTTGGTTCCCACCCATCCCCAGTGAGCCCACCCCTATGCTCTCAATAGGTAAAAAGAAATACAAATAACGTTACATCACAAAAAAACTTGAAGCAAATACTGATCAGGTGTACAACTGTATTAGTTACATACATATAGACTCTTTAAAACAAACATCATTATCAGCACCACTGTATATAAGTACTTTATAAATAAAGTATAAGCACCTTTACCCAAATCCATTGTCCACCTGGATAGGTCACGTGGAGAAGAACATATAAATAGAAGACCAGACGCCACTCACCGTACTAACCCCACTTCCAGGAGTCATGCACTCATGACTTGCTCCAGCACCCACATTTGCACCCAGGACTTGCTACAACACCCGCATTTGCACTTGAGACTTGCCCCAGCACCGACATTTTACACTCAGGACTTGCTCTATCAAACAGATTTTCACCCAGGACTGGCTACGGCACCCACATTTGCATTCAGGACTTGCCACAGCATCCACATTTGCACTCAGGATTTACCCCATCACCTACTTTATATTCCCAGGACATATCTCAGCACCATTTTGAACTCAGGACTTGTCCGAGCACCAGATTTGCACCCAGGACTTGCCCCAACAGTCAGATTTGCACTGAGGACTCGCTTCAGCATCCAGATTTGAACTCAACACTTGCTCCAATGCGGCCTTTTTAACAGAGTGCGGGAATTTCACGTGACATCCGGCGCTCAGATCATTCAGAAGTGTGGTGCGAGGAGGCAGTGCAATGTAGCTGGCACCGACTGCTTCCCCTTGTGCTACGCTCCCCCTACACACAGAAAATGTTTAAGGCGCCAGAGCTGCACACTACAATGCTCAGGGGGAATATGATTTTTTTGCCACCTTATGGTAGCGCCGTCCCTGGTGGCTGTTCAACCCTTTGCTTTTTAAATTCACACTCTAATGCACGGCAGCTATCAGAACCGACCCATACATATATTTCCCAGTACCAAAACTTATCCCCAGGTGGTCTAGGGTACTGCTAATATGTACAGCTTGCTGGATTCACATGAAGCAGGACAGCAGTCTTTACCATTGCAGCTGCCCCCACATACTCTGACTGTGGGCCCCCAAAGATACACAGGCCCCAGTAATTGCTGTACCCCCATTATGGCAGCCCTGCTCACTAGGACAATTTACAAGTGCGACAGGAGAAAAAGAAGTGCCTTGGGTTGCTTAGGGAAGATACATTAAAGGAGCAGGGTAGATTAAAAAACGATATTCCTTGCACACCGCTTTTGTTGAACCTCTAGGTATTATATCTGAATTCTTATAGCACTTCAGAGGCCCTTTGAAATTACTAGTTTATTGTTTTGTTGCATTGGATTTCATGAGCTGGGCCTTTGGCTGCCTAATTTGTATAACATTGAATGCCTTGAAACAAATACGATACTAATGTCTTGAGACTGATTTGACCCAAATAAGTTTAACCATCCAATAATGTGGCAATATTCTGTTTTAATGGGGAGGATGGTTACAGAAACTTGATGCATTATGCTTATATGGACTGGATATTAAAGATTGTTAATGAAGTAATAAACATATTCTATAGAGGTCTGAAAATAATTTGCTTTATTGGGAGCTACATAAACAATTAGCTGATTTTATTTGTATGGTTTTCCAGAAATCCTACTCTGGAGAGAACACAGCCAGTGTAATTGCCCGTTCCTGTGCAGCCACAGCCCTCTCACTGCTAGTCCCAGTTCTGGTGGTGTCCTTTAAAGATAAAGTGGAAGACATCCTCAATATCCTGACAGCCAAGTTACCTGGGAAGCCAGAAGCAGACGACTCTCAGCCTCTGCAAGTACACATGGGACTGGCACTGGGGATGTTTATCTCCCGACTTTGTGAGGAGAAAGTCACGTATGTATATTTTGCACTTCTTTTTCTGCTTGTTACGGCATTCAGTATGATTTTGAATAGTATACTATAATATATACAGATTAAGTATCCCTTATCCAGAAATCCGTTGTCCAGTATGATCCATTATCCAAAAAAATTTCGGTTTTTGCTACAAATTACACACACACCTGTCAGAAACTAACAGTTTATTCAGTGTCTAGCTTCCTTAAGCTGTGATATAGCCTTTCCATGCATGCTCAGATCCCCCCACGCCCACAAAGGGTAATACAATGGCACGTGTGCAGATCTGACAAGCCAACGGCAGGTTCCCAACTATGCCTTACATCACCGTAAAAGGGATTTATTTGCTCTATACAGTATTTACATTGATTCTACTGTATTTAATGAGTGCTGAGAGGCTTTAATATATCTTATTTGTCAAAATGATCCTTTATCCAAAATACTTCTGGTCCCAAGAATTTTGGATAAAGGATACTCAACCTGTTCCATATTTTATACATATACCTTTTTCAGCACTGGATACCATGGTATTTCTGGGCTATAGTCACATTTAAAAAAAAAAAAACACTGAAATAATATGTAGACTGTAACATTAAGACACATAAATATACTCTATACCCGAGGGTACTCTCAGGTAATTCTGATTTTCCCTAGTCCAGGGTGCTGTCCAGTGAATAATTGTGAAAGATTACAAGAACAAGGGAACCTTAAAACAACATATTTAAAATAAATATCAACACATATTTAATACAATGTGCTTCTGAAGTGACCTAAATGTATACACAATGCATAGAAAATTCAGCACACAATTAAAAAATGATAATCTCTCTAAAATCTAATTTAAAAGCACCTATCCTAGATGAATGAAAATGGAGATGTAGTCACACCATATGGCCATATCATGCTTATCCCACCCAAAAACTGTCCAGACTTCATTATACATACAAATACAAGGGAATGGGGAGCATAACCCTAAAACAGTTTTAATAATTGTGTGCCGTGGAAATGTTTAATATATATAATATATATATATATATATATATATATATATATATATATATATATATACCAGTCCAAAAAAACAGAAAAAATACACGCACTCACGGGTCTTTTCAATAAAGAAATAATGGTCTTTATAGTCGATTCCCATATGATAGTATTTCAAATACATTGGTCGAGGTTTCTGTCCGAATCTCGGACCTTTATCAAGACTACACACAACTAAACTAAAACACAGTTTAAATACTAGTGAAGCACCAATAGAAACCAAATGTGAACAGCTGAAAAAAAGAGAAGAAAAAAAGAAACAGCCAATCCTCACCTACCGCGTGTGTAGAGACGCCGAAACCCGGAAGAAGCAGCTGATTGGAAATGTTTACTCACCCGGATACACAGTGCGCATGCGTCTAGCTGGTTACTGTAGCGACGCGACGCCGCTGCAGGAGACTAAGTGAATTGATAGAATGTAACAAATCATGGAACACTACGACTAAAATGGGTGACAAGAAACCAGAAGCATGGTGGTGTAATGTAAAGTGAATACATAGTGTACCCAGAAAGAAAACAAAAAAACCGGGGTGTTGACACTACTTTAAATGGAACAAAAAACAAATATATACCCATTTCAATTATTTATTTTTACCAGTGAAACCAATATAACATCTCAACATTCACAAATATACATTTCTGACATTCAAAAACAAATCAGTGACCAATATAGCCACCTTTCTTTGCAAGGACACTCAAAAGCCTGCCATCCATGGATTCTGTCAGTGTTTTGATCTGTTCACCATCAACATTGCGTGCAGCAGCAACCACAGCCTCCCAGACACTGTTCAGAGAGGTGTACTGTTTTCCCTCCTTGTAAATCTCACATTTGATGATGGACCACGGGTTCTCAATGGGGTTCAGATCAGGTGAACAAGGAGGCCATGTCATTAGATTTTCTTCTTTTATACCCTTTCTTGCCAGCCACGCTGTGGAGTACTTGGACGCGTGTGATGGAGCATTGTCCTGCATGAAAATCATGTTTTTCTTGAAGGATGCAGACTTCTTCCTGTACCACTGCTTGAAGAAGGTGTCTTCCAGGAACTGGCAGTAGGACTGGGAGTTGAGCTTGACTCCATCCTCAACCCGAAAAGGCCCCACAAGCTCATCTTTGATGATACCAGCCCAAACCAGTACTCCACCTCCACCTTGCTGGCGTCTGAGTCGTACTGGAGCTCTCTGCCCTTTACCTATCCAGCCACGGGCCCATCCATCTGGCCCATCAAGACTCACTCTCATTTCATCAGTCCATAAAACCTTAGAAAAATCAGTCTTGAGTTATTTCTTGGCCCAGTCTTGACGTTTCAGCTTGTGTGTCTTGTTCAGTGGTGGTCGTCTTTCAGCCTTTCTTACCTTGGCCATGTCTCTGAGTATTGCACACCTTGTGCTTTTGGGCACTCCAGTGATGTTGCAGCTCTGAAATATGGCCAAACTGGTGGCAAGTGGCATCGTGGCAGCTGCACGCTTGACTTTTCTCAGTTCATGGGCAATTTTGTGCCTTGGTTTTTCCACACGCTTTTTGCGACCCTGTTGACTATTTTGAATGAAACGCTTGATTGTTCGATGATCATGCTTCAGAAGCTTTGCAATTTTAAGAGTGCTGCATCCCTCTGCAAGATATCTCACTATTTTTGACTTTTCTGAGCCTGTCAAGTCCTTCTTTTGACCCATTTTGCCAAAGGAAAGGAAGTTGCCTAATAATTATGCACACCTGATATAGGGTGTTGATGTCATTAGACCACACCCCTTCTCATTACAGAGATGTACATCACCTAATATGCTTAATTGGTAGTAGGCTTTCGAGCCTATACAGCTTGGAGTAAGACAACATGCATAAAGAGGATGATGTGGTCAAAATACTCATTTGCCTAATAATTCTGCACTCCCTGTACAGGAATAGAAACATATATATATATATAAAAGAAACTAAAGCAGAGAGAAGACACAGAGTAAGCAGAATACTGCATATAATAAATACCGCTGCACATAAGTACACAATCCCTCCATATGTGGAGAATATTCTATAAGTAATTCCAAGATATAAAAGATGGAATGTTGACATCTTGAAAGTGTAAAAGCGCAACTCCAGAGTGACACAAAATACTTAAAAATAGGTCATCTGACCGGTAGAACACACTCGGGAGCCCTCTGCCCCAGCCTCCCGAGGTGTACAAACACGGGGACAGACAGACCGAAAAACAGGTCCCATGTCCGAAGGGGACAGAAAGGCGGCATTTTTCGCCCCCAGGGGCAAACCACCGATAAGAAAGACCTAATACTTATATTTAATATATCGTCCCGTACTCTCACTCCAGCAGAGTGCAGCCTATTGTCAAAAGGCTTATCATTATTTCCAACCAATCTTCCTAACTCCTTTGAACAAGAAGTGGACTTATATAAATTTTTTAGTAATATACGTCTGAAACAATTTTTCAAAGATAGCGATCAACAGAGCTCTAGTCCTTTTAAACTTAAAAGTTGTTTTGATCCACACAATCTGAACATCACGCTTAAATCCTTTATGCAGGTTGTCAACGCGGAGGTTAAACAGGCATTGATCACCCAGCCAATACAGTGCAACTTATCTCGTTTGGAAATTGAAGCTTTACAGGCATTATCCAATGATCCCAACATCACAATACGCCCTGCTGACAAAGGCGGAGGGATTGTCATTCAAAACTATATGGCATACCGCGCAGAAATTCTTCAACAACTATCTGCTAGCAATACATATACCGAACTTTCTGGAGATCCTACGCATAGGATTGCTGAACAAATTACACATTTATTAGATCAAGCTTTGCTGTTGAAGTACATTGATCAGACCACCTATAATTTTTTGAACGTGTCCAAACCCATATGTCCTGTACTTTACACACTTCCCAAAATTCATAAAGATGCTATACACCCTCCGGGCCGCCCGATTGTCTCTGCCCGAGGCAGTCTCCTTGAACCCATTGCTAAGTGGCTGGATTGGCACCTGAAAGACACCGCTATGGCTTTACCATCTAGCTTAAAAGATACTCCAGACCTGCTTTCCAAAATTAGAGGCTTACAGCTTCCAGACACTGAAATTTTTTTGGTCACAATGGACGTCACTCGTCTTTATACCATCATACCACACCATGCGGGTATTAAAGCGGTGTGTGACACTCTGCAGCAGTCCACATACTATCAAGGACCTCCTATCTCATTTGTGGGTGACATGTTGCAACTGACTTTAACCTCAAATTTTTTAAAATTTGAGAATAAGTATTATATTCAGAAAACAGATACATCGATGGGTGCCGCGATGGCACCCACTTATGCAAACATCTACATGCACACGTACGAACAGGAGCATATACTATCACCATTTGGGAGTATGATTGCATACTATACCAGGTTTGTTGACGATATTTTTTTGATTTGGCAATCAGATTTTGCAACATTACAACAAATGGTAACCCACCTGAACTCCATCAACTCACCAGTGCGTCTGACGATGCAGGCTGACAAACATAGAATACAATTCCTGGACATCGAGCTATTTAGAACGGGTACATCATTGGGTTCCATGAAAAAATCTCTACCATTCTCTCAGTTTTTACATGTTATACGCAATAATTCAGACAATACTACATGTCAACAACAATTGATGGAAATGTCTATAGGATTCCATGATCGTGGCTATTCCAAAACAGTGTTACAACAATCTTTATCAAAAGCAACACAGTACAATAAGTCATTGGCAGCGGATAAAACAACTCAGCAACGAGTTGTGTTTTCAACCAAATTTCACACTGCCTCGCATCATGTGAGAAGGATAGTCCAAAAAAACTGGAGCATCATCCAGAGCGATAAATCACTCTCACCGGTACTGCAAACATCTCCCCTTATCTGTTACAAAAGAGGTACCAATTTACGTGATCGTCTGGTTATAGCTGACCCGATATATTGCTACATGGCTCCTGTTGCAGCCACGATACACCAGAGGCCAGGTTGCTACAGGTGCCTAAACTGCGTAACATGCTCCCATATGGTCTCTGGGACAAATTTTTCTCATCCTCATACAGGCAAAAGATTCAATATCAAACATAGAATCACTTGCACTACTGAAAGTGTGATTTATATGATTACATGTCCATGTAGCCTATCATATGTAGGCAAGACGGATCTAACTCTTCGAGATAGAATGAGAGGTCACAGATCTTCTATTATGACAGCTTACCGTGATTTCAAATCAGATAAACACTTTTTCCAGTTAGGACACAGACTGTCCCAATTAAGATTCATTGCCCTGGATCACATACCACCTCTACGTCGTGGTGGCGACAGATCACGAGCATTATTAAAACGAGAAGCATTTTGGATAAGGACATTGGATACAATCTCACCCAGAGGTTTAAATGAACAAATCTTGTTTTCACCTTTTCTACCGATCAGATGACCTATTTTTAAGTATTTTGTGTCACTCTGGAGTTGCGCTTTTACACTTTCAAGATGTCAACATTCCATCTTTTATATCTTGGAATTACTTATAGAATATTCTCCACATATGGAGGGATTGTGTACTTATGTGCAGCGGTATTTATTATATGCAGTATTCTGCTTACACTGTGTCTTCTCTCTGCTTTAGTTTCTTTTATATATATATATGTTTCTATTCCTGTATATTTCTGTCTTTGCATGCAGTATCCAACTTGTCTTTATTGCACTGTTGTTGTGTTTCCATTTAAAGTAGTGTCAACACCCCGTTTTTTTTGTTTTCTTTCTGGGTACACTATGTATTCACTTTACATTACACCACCATGCTTCTGGTTTCTTGTCACCCATTTTAGTCGTAGTGTTCCATGATTTGTTACATTCTATCAATTCACTTAGTCTCCTGCAGCGGCGTCGCGTCGCTTCAGTAACCAGCTAGACGCATGCGCACTGTGTATCCGGGTGAGTAAACATTTCCAATCAGCTGCTTCTTCCGGGTTTCGGCGTCTCTACACACGCGGTAGGTGAGGATTGGCTGTTTCTTTTTTTCTTCTCTTTTTTTTAGCTGTTCACATTTGGTTTCTATTGGTGCTTCACTAGTATTTAAACTGTGTTTTAGTTTAGTTGTGTGTAGTCTTGATAAAGGTCCGAGATTCGGACCGAAACGTCGACCAATGTATTTGAAATACTATCATATGGGAATCGACTATAAAGACCATTATTTCTTTATTGAAAAGACCCGTGAGTGCGTGTATTTTTTCTGTTTTTTTGGACTGGTATGTACTTAGAGCTACACAGCACCCGGGCAGGAGTTGAGTGTTTTGCCTCCTATTAGCTGAGTGCACCTTCTTTGGATTTCGTATATATATATATATATATATATACACATAATCAGATCATAGAAAATATCAGTGCAGAACCAAAAATTGCTTTTAAAGTAGCTTTAAGAAGATTTGCACTTTGTGGTTATGCACCGAGATTTGTATGTATTGGTAGCAGTATACACTGCTTTGTGTACCTAATATATAGTAGGTGGGATTAGGTTCCCATCCTACTGAGAGTGTGCCTTAATGTGGCATGTGAGAGTTATTTATGCTTTGGCCAATTCAAAAACCAAAACCTCTAATTTATATTATGATTATACAATTGTTGCCAACTTTATTAGGGTGAGAATTGCAGACAGATTTAGTTTTTTTTGTATACACTGTAAAGCCAGTTACACTGTATATGCAGAATGCTCACACCTGTTTAGTAGGACTCATTTACACATATATATAACGTGAGCCGTTGATTAGCTTAGCTCACAGATATTTTTCTTTTCCTTGCTCATAAATGGGAGACAACAGAGCCACAATTAAAACAAATGCCTCTTATTTTATGCGTTTGCTTGCAAATCTGCTAACACAGTGTAATAGATATATAATGTCAGACAGCGCTTTGTCATCAGATAAAATATGTATTACACATAGCTGTCCTCTCTATTTTTCACAGTGATGTGTCTGGCCAGCAGATGAACTTACAGATGATGAAGTCTCTGGACGCACTGGAAAGTTGCTGCTTTGACCCTATTGTTGAATACAAGTAGGTTTATTGAATGTATTGGGACTGCATGACTTTGCAGCTTTTATCGCTAATAGGTGGCAGGATTGTAGAACTCTTCTAACATGGCATACCAACCGAACAGGAATTCAGAACAATACTTATTGCATGTCATACCTGGTGAGCATCTCCTGAGTTACCTTGCCAAATGCTCTGCTAATTCTTCTCTAAATACTCACTAGGTTTTACCCTGTATAATGTATAGTTAAGTCGGTGCAATGAAATGTTCAGCTCAAATCACCCGCACCACACTTTTAGTAAATGGCTCAAAATGTAAAATTTGCAGCTCACAATTATATTATGGTAGGATTATGTATCCTAGAATTTGTCAACCATATTACAAAATAATTTGTGATCCTAAAAGAAACTAACATACTGTTATACTGCAGGAAATGCAAAAAAATGATGCAATTCACCATCCTGAAACCAAAATTATCATATGAAAATGATAAATCAGCATGCTGAAACCGAAATTATCGTATGAAAATGATAAATAAGCATACTGAAACCAAAATTATCGTATGAAATTGATAAATCAGGAAAATATTTTATAATATTTAGACGAAATGAAAGTACTCATTTAACGTTTAATGTAAATAGAATAAAAAAAAAAAAGAAATATATATATATATTGTGGCCAGCCCTCCTTTGCCATAATCATGCGGACTAATCAGCATCTTGATATGCCACACTTGTGAGGTGGATGGATTATCTCGACAAAGGAGAAGTGCTCACTAACACAGATTTAGACAGATTTGGGAACAATATTTGAGAGCTCATGAAAAATGGGGGCAAAAACAAAATGCGTATATAACTTTGTTTAGTGTATATATATAGTGCGGTTTTAAACAACACCTTTATTTTTGAGATGCAGCCTTTATAGTACTGTACCTGATTTTTATTCACTAAAAAATTTTCACCTTATTAGTGTGCTCAAGACAAATCTATTTGGCACAGTAGTTAGTCCCAGTGATAGAAAATATTTTTGGGTTATCCGTCCTAAATTTGTGCTTGTCCAGGTGTGCCAACAGTGCTGTTTTTTGTGATATTCACTGATCCATGCAACTGCAATGATCTGTACAAAGGGCTTCATCGGCATGAGCATCAGCGGGGAGGTGAGTGCACAGTCCTGCTGTACAGGGAGATCCAAATGCTTCCTTTGTCTGTATTTCACACACAGGGAAGCATATTCTCTTTATCTGTTTTATAACCACACACCGTAATAAAACGGCTTGCTATTATGGGTTTAGTAAGGCCATCACAATGGAGGAGAGAGCAGCACAGACGTTATCCCTCTACTCCCATTTAGTGGCAGATATTTCAGCTGATTGGTGGCCTGTAATGCTCTGTTTTTATGGCTACTGAGGTTCAGTGATCCCAAACAGTTAGTGAAGACTGTTAAGAAGTAAAAGCCAGCATTGCACATATGCAGTAAAGGCCATCATTGTGTGCGTCCCCTGCTTTTACATTTGAGTTTGGTTCTAGCTCTGAAATAAGGTCTATACATTCACTAAGGGGAAAAATATTCAAAGGACACTTGCTTTTAATTTTCCATACACTAAAGACATGAGAAAATTATTAGTGTCCTAATTCTTTAAATACCTACTGTCCTTTGTAATTTAAACAAATGCGTTGATCAAAAATATATGTAAGTTCTTCTTTATGTTAGCTACATGTATGCCACACAAAACCAGAATTACTGCCCAAATTACCCCAAATGGATGTATATTTTAGTGAGAGTGAATTATTTATTATTAGAAAATACATGTGGACTAATTTTACCCAGGTATTTAGTCTTTAAAAGCGTCTTTATATAATACTGCAAGTATTTCTCCTATAAGCACATATGGCCATGTATAACAGTAGATATTTTGTTTTTGTCTTTTTTTGTGAAGTTCTGGTACTGTCTCAAGGAATAAATCGAACAAGGGTAATGAAAGGCATTGAAAACAGGAGACAAAAGGGACAGGAAATATGCCATCTAGTATAGTGGCATGTAAATTATATCGCATCCATAAAAACGATTTGTTTATGTTCTTATTTGGAATATTTTAAAGAAGTATATACTAGAGTGGTTGTGCAGCATGAATAACAGTTTTTTGAGCGCCATTGATCACTAATCAATTGTTGCAATAATAGTCTATAATGGGGGAAATCTCCAGCTTGGTTTTTTAATTCCAAATTATCTATTAACGCCTGATTTTCATAGTTCTCTTGCAGTTCACGTTTCAGTTCACCTTTAGGTAATGTTAAAATGATGGCCCCATGTGTTTTGGATTCAAGGAATAATTTTATGTACCCAGCCTGAAAATCAGAGGCAGGATTGTAAAAGTGTTATAGAAAGTTTGGCAGAAACATGTACAATTGGCTAAAACTGTAAATGTAATGGAACTGTATCACATTAAAATGTTATTTCACGCAATGGTAGAAATCCTGTTCCAGTCTGGGATTATTCTTCTAGTCATTTTAGAAAATCTCTAATTCCTGTAGCCATATTTTCTAGCTTGAAATCTAGCAGGCACACCCTGTGTTACATGGCACGCGTCTAAAGTGTACACATGTGTGATCTTCAGGAACAGCCTTTCTGTGTAGGAGTCTGAACATTAAGCTTTAGCACACAGAATGTGCACTTTGATAAATGGAGGTCCCATTGTGCAGCATGTGTAGGTCTATTGTTCTGAATTACGGTGGCAAATAGTTACTACTCAGGAAGAAATTAAGATGGGAAGCTAGGTTGCATGGTATAACATATTGGTTATGTTATGCTTCCACCTAGTGGTTTAATGACTCATACCTTTCAAAGATATCTGTGGGAAAAGCAAGTCTTCTGGCTTATCTTGTGTGTGTAGGTTTGTGTTATGCCTCTGTTATTCACTGAATATTAAGTGGAAGGATTTTCCCATCACCTTTACAAATCATCAAATCTTATGTTTTGTGGAGTTAGAGAAGTGAAGTTAGTGTAATTAATTCTTTCACAGTTTGCTAACTCATATCATGTAGATAATATTAATAATGACAACGTGAATAACCAGGAAGTGTATGTTCAGAAATTCTCTGATTTCAAATATATCCTGACCTTGCCACTTTTGCTCAATATTCTGGGGATGTTACTATTACCCAGTTTATTGGTACTCCTTTTATCTTCCTTGGAAGGTATCTTGACATTGCTAGGAACTGAACTTGTAACCCTTAGGGCTGAACAGATTCTATAGCTGAATCATTGCCCAATGAACAATGTCACTGGCAGAAATGTGATATACACAGCGCCTATTATGTGAAATCAAAGTGAACCCTTTACCAAAAAAAAAAAAATTTAAATAATTATTATAAATGTATACAAACCCAGCGGTACACTGATTGAGGATATTGACAATGAAATATCTCAGTGGATTGGACAGATGAGTCGCATTGAGAAAATAAGCTGCTAGTCTTTATAAGAAAACAGTGGAGCAAGCCACTGTAAAGGGAAACAGAATGGGAAGGTGAGTAGACAGCGCTTGGCAGTTAAACAGAGTAAGTGTCAATCAATATAAAAAAACCAAAGATAGTAAATAAATATAAAATATATAAATTTTAATAATATATAAAAACCAATGCAATATATAAATACATATAGAAAAAATATACACAAATGTAAAAAAAAAATTGACAAATTGTTAAAAACAAGAAACAATGATATGTGCCTTTAAATACAAATCAACAGACACAGATACAAAGGTAACCACAGGCAGAGTGTCAAATTACTCACTTGCTGATTGGGTTAGCAAAATACCATGAATAGTACATGGATATAGAAACGTGCTGGTCAGTAAAGAAGGAAGAATTGAGAACCTGGCCAGGTAACTTCACTTTAACAAGAGGGACGCGTTTCGTTCGGGGAACTTCTTCAGCCTCTAAGCAAACAGACCAGCACGTTTCTATATCCATGTACTATTCATGGTATTTTGCTAACCCAATCAGCAAGTGAGTAATTTGACACTCTGCCTGTGGTTACCTTTGTATCTGTGTCTGTTGATTTGTATTTAAAGGCACATATCATTGTTTCTTGTTTTTAACAATTTGTCAATTTTTTTTTTACATTTGTGTATATTTTTTCTATATGTATTTATATATTGCATTGGTTTTTATATATTATTAAAATTTATATATTTTATATTTATTTACTATCTTTGGTTTTTTTATATTGAATGTCACTGGCAAATTAAAATGAAGTGAAGCCACGGATATAGTGCTATGCTGATGCATCTAATTCCTTAAAGGGCCTCTTAGGAATTTTTACAGAAGCAAAAGTTAAAAACCTGGTGCAAACTGCATAGAATAAATGAAAATGTATTTTATAGATACACGTGGGTTTACTCTCAGCTCTGCTTTTCAGATGAGACAGAGCTTGTTGGATGCTGACAACAGGCTACGACTCCACATGTCCCTGTCATGAGGGGATTTCAGATACAGAGTCACAAAACATACATATATTTACCGTAGATCGTTGAGGGATTAAATAAAAACAGTAGGATGCTTCACTTGTATGCGCAATTTTTAGCACTTTGTCCAAGAAATGTTCTTTGTACATGGCCACATAATATATGACTTTTGTTTCCTTCTAAAATCAATCCCATAAAAATGTAGTTTCCATTCTCCATCAAACAGATGTCTGCTTATTTAAAGAGGGTGCTAACCCCTCTATGTGTAAAAACAAACAGTAAGTCACTTCTGCCTGATTAAAAATACTTGTGAATGTTGCTCTTGTTGATCACTGGTCAGAAGTGATTCGCTTATCATTTAGAAGTGCATCAAATTACAATTTCAAACTACACTTTTAATGAGACAGAAGTACAAAAGTGGCTTTAGTCCCTCTTTAAAATCAACTGAGCACTGTGTGCGTGTGACTGCAGGGAGAGGAGCAGAGATGGTAAAAAGGGCCTAGATTTGTGCAGTCTGTCTGTACGTCACAAAAGTGTATGGTTCCACAATGTACAGCAGTTCAAAATGACTTATTCCTTTGTTATTAAATGATAATGCAATTTATTCACATGATATTATCTCTTTGTATTATTCCTGATTTGTTGTTATTACTTCCCGTAGCATGGGCTGCATTCTAGGAGTCGGCCTTGTACTGTCCTTCATGAGTCACAGTAGTCAGACAGACAGCCGTGTCCATGTGTCTGCCACACTGCGCAAGCTGTTTGGGTCACTGTGTGACAGCGCAGACCAGAGCCGAACACAGCAAGAGGTAAGTACCTGTACTTCTGCATGTATCAACCACCCACACTCATATATTCTACTTTTTAGAAAATGTGTATATGGCAACTCTTGCCTACTTTTTTCTTCTTCACATGGTGGAACATGTTGAAATAAGTTATATTTTACACACTCAAATATATATAGCTATCGGTTTCTATTGGTTCTATGAAAAGATGAACACACACTTAAGGGTCTACTCAATATAGAGAGAACTGAAGGGAATTGAGATGCGAATTTAAAAATTTACGGTTAAAGTTGCTGAATATTTTCATCTCGGCTACTTTGGCTGTAAGTTCCAATCTCAATTCCCTGCCGTTCGCACTTTACTTGACATTGGCCTGTTACCAGTTTTATACCAGCTTGGTGGTATTGCTTCTTACAGCAATAATGAGAATACACAGGCATACTAATTCCACAGGAATACCGCAAGTCATTCTCCACTCCTGAATAGGGGGATCATTTTAGCCTAGTTGCTATACAAGCAGTACGTATAGTTCTCACTAAAACTTGTTACCAAACAACAGTCACCATTGGGCTGTGAGTCTCCAGTACTAGGACGGTGTAGGATAACAGTAACCTGAACGAGTTTTCATCCTATGCTGTTGTGTGAAATAAGTCATAGATTTCCTTGCAATAAGAATATAGTACTCTTGTTTTGTTAGTTTTCTGTTTTTCCTTTTGTTTTGTTTTTATGTGTTTTAAGAATTTGTAACTATTTTATGGGTGGTTTGTAGCCACCCTGCACCTTTTTTCAAATGTTTTCTAATTCTGACATATATGTATGTCTAGATGTGTATGTATCTATCTTTTTGATACTTATGGATATAAATGTTGAACAAAGAATGAATAAAGATTTTTCAATTATATAAAGTGGATAAAATAGACACAAGGATGACCCATTAAACTCTCATACGACTTACGTACGAAAATATTTGTAGGTGCCTGAGTGTTAAGAGAAAAAAAAAAAGAATATAGTACTTATGATTTGAACTGACTATTCCATATTAAAATGGCCTACATTTTCTTAGTTAAATAACAATGTATTTGTTCATTGAAACATGAATATCTGTGTTTTAAATAAGTTTCATATACTATTGACCCTACTGTTTAGCTCGCAGTTTTTGGCTGGAGCCTGTGAGGGGGTGAAAAAAACCAACCACATTTTTGAAAACAAAATCTCCAAAATGATAACTATACGTGCAATATGCATATGTATACATTGTGCAAGAGTCTTATACAGCAGGCATCTATAGTTTTTGTTTTCTACCAGTAATACAGCAAGGATTACCCAATCAGTTAATGGGAACCAGTTCATTAATTAAAGAGAGAATCCCATAAGAACTACCCAGATTAACCGATTTCCCTTTGAACACATATGAATTATACTTTCTGCAGGGCAGCATATAAATGATATACATGCCCCATACCAAAAAATTGTCTGAACATAAACACATATGTATGGAACTAGGAGGTTTTAATGTAAGATTTGTTCAGGTAAATAGTAAGAATAAGGTGGCAGTTCTGAAAGTGTGATTGAGAGGGATGGCTGCCTGGGGTTCAAGTAACAAACCTGTGGGTGAAAAACAGTTTGCGGAGGGTCCTTAACTGAAAAATGTATTCAATACAGTTGAGAGAGTGAGAGAGAGAGAGAGAGAGAGAGAGAGAGGACAGGGTTACTGCTGGACAATCATTGTATTCTGCCACTTGTCTGCATGTAGAGAATATGTAGGCAATAGGATATTGATTTTATGGATTATTTCTAATCTGCAGGATTTATGATTACAGGTTCTGTCATACAGTGTGGCATGTGTCACCGTGTCTGCCTTCAGTGCTGGTATTCTGAATGCACAGGAAGCAGAGGAACACGTGAGCAAGCTACGGATATTAACGGAGCAGAATCAGCAGGTCAGTGTTCATGAAGCATCTCATGCTCTACAGTAAGTTATCACTGCAGCAATACTGAAAAACACAATTAAAGGATCCATTTGATAATAAATAAATTAGCCTTCAGTTGTCTAATTGTTGTTCAGCTTGGTATATTTTATTTGAGGGTCTACTCGGGTAGCTCCGCAATGGGGCCAGATAGGCCCATCTCATCCAACCATGTCTTCACGGACCTTGCTTTGTGCACTGGGGCACAGTCATGCTGGAATAGAAAAGTGTCTTCCCAAACTGTTTCCCAGAAAGATGGAAGCATAGCAAAGTCCAAAATGTCTTGTTATGCTGAAGCATTAAGATTTCCCTTCACTAGAAAGGGGCCTAGCCCCACCACTGAAAAAAGGCCCATCTGTCAAACCCAGACTTGCTCATCACACTGCCAAACAGGGAAGCATGATTTGTCACATCACAGAACATGTTTCTATGGTTCCCAGTTCAGTGGTGCCATGCTTTACTGGGAGATGGATTGCTGTATTGTGTGAGTGTATCAATATTTTGACTACCAAGGGTTAACTCACCCATCAGTGATCGTCAACCACAGTAATGACTCCATGGAGAACAGATGGTAAACACATCATATCCTTAGTGTTAACTTCCAGTGCTTGCTGACTCATCAATAACTAGTTCGATTGAACTAAAGACACATTTGACATCCAAAGGCTGGTGCTAGACCGTTAGCACACCCACGTGCTAGCCAAACCCAACACCAAGACATTAACCTAAACACTTAACAGCAAAAACAAAGTACCAGGTCACCAATGAAAGTGCTTTATGAATGCAATATGAGAAGTTATTATTTATTTACTCGGTGAACACAAACCAAATGCAATGTATATATAATCTATGGAAGACTTTCTCTCAAAAACGAATGTAAAAGTTAAAAAGGCCTCAGATGTAATTTTAAAAATCAGGCCACCTTACTCTGTAGATCCTAAATAACCAGTACTTCCCATGCTTTCATAGAGGCCTTTAATGATCACATAGTAATGTCATAATGACAGTATAGGTTATAAGTGTATTGGATCAGTTAATAAATGCAGCAGCTGGGAACATAGCCTGTGCGCACAGTTTGTTGTGTACTGTGGAGCTCTTCACATATGCAGTTTGCAAAGGAGTAAATAACACACTGCAATATTTCAAACTTGATGTTTTGACCTAAGTATAAGTACTCTGTTATTATGTCAGTCAGTGTCACCACAGTTCACTTTAATCAATAAACTCCCATGGTTTAGCAAAGTAAGGCCATGGAAGAGTTGTGATCAAATACAACTTTATATTGTTTTGTTCAGGATTCTGGTACATCTGCCATTTCACAGTTACAGTTAAAATGTCAAAGTGCTAGTTGGGTAAATGAAAGTACACAAATGTTACTGCGTGGGGTAAAACTACACTATATACACACACACTCAACGCTGATGATGGAAAATAGAGCAATACCGTATTTGCTCGATTATAAGACAAGATTATAAGATAAAAAATTTCTGAAAAATACCCCTCGTCTTATAATCGAGGTCGTCTTATAATCTGACCTCAAATTGAGGTCAGACTATAAGACTGGGATCCAGGTCCCCAGCAGAGCTGCAGGGGACCTGGATCCCCCTCTCTAACAGCAGGGGATGTCTGCGCAATGAGCGCAGACTCCCCCTGCTGCCGCCCAGCACGACCGCCGGACTTCTATGAATAAGCCGGGTACTTCCGGCTTCGTCATAAAAGTCCCAGCGGTCGTGCCGGGCGGCAGCAGGGGAGGTCTGCGCTCATCGAGCAGACATCCTCCGCTACCACGCTAGCCACCAGGGAGAATCGGGCAGCCGGGGGATGTCTGCACGATACGTGCAGACATCCTCCATGCTGCCCCACACGGCAGTCTATTATGACGGACCAGCTGTCCGTTATAATAGATGGTAGGTGTCGGGCAGCATGGAGGATGTCTGCACGTATCGTGCAGACATCCCCCGGCTGCCCCCACTAGCCACCAGGGATCATGAAACAGGTGAGGGGGAGGGAGGGGACAGAGAGACAGGGGGAGGGAGGGAGGGGGGAACAGAGCAACAAGGGGAGGGAGGGGGGAAGAGACAGAGACAAGGGGAGGGAGGGGGTTTGAAGAGACAGACAAGGGGAGGGAGGGGGTGCAGAAACTGAGACAAGGGGAGCAAGGGGGGGGGGAGAGAGACAACACTAAGTGGGGGAGAGAGAGAGAGAAAGCTGGGGGCAAGCGAAAGAGAGAGGCAGCATTGGCACATAAAAAGAATCAAAAACAAGAAATACATGTTTTGATATAATTTTTTATTTAAAAATAATCAATTTACATGTGAATATATACAAGTTGAACTTTTTTCCTATAGGGTAGTCTTATATTCAGGCTTTTAGTTTTTTTCCTAATGGAATATCCAAAGTTTGGGGGGTCGTCTTATAATCAGGGTCGTCTTATAATCGAGCAAATACGGTATATGAATCTCCTCTGGTATAATCCCTGACAGCAAACAGACAAGTGGCAATATGAAACAAAGTGTGTCATTGCAACACTGTAGTTTTTCTAATACAAGATGTATTTCTCTTTTTTGTCAAGTAGTAATTATGTGGCAACAGTGAACATAACAGGGATTAACAAGTGTACCACTGTAACGGTGCAGCTCTTTGCAACAACAAAGATATTTTGCAACAATAAAGATAATCTGCTTGTCAATTAGCACATGTGCAGCAAGTTCTCTCCAGGCAATGTGTGATCAGACCTCTTTGTTTGTAGCAGTCTATGTCTAATACATATAACATATTGTCATATAGACTATTGTGACTGCCAAACTTACCCCAGTTTTAAGTTACTATCCTTAAAGTGACAATACACACTACTGACAACTTTAGTAACAGGGTTATTTTAAACTGTTTTTACAGATTCACGTTTACTCACTTCTTTGCACCTAAGCACAGTTTTGTTGTATGATTATTTTATGGACATGAAATAAAAGCTAAGTTATATTGAATTAGAGTCGTCAAACATCTCTCCTTTTCATTATATTTATATATATATATGTATGTGTGTGTGGTTATATATATATGATATATGATATATATTTTTGTAGCAGATCTCATTCAAGGCATTTTTTGTGATGCAACTGCACGTGTGTTAATTCTGTATTTACCTGCTAGTAAAACTTTCTTATTAACATTCTACTCTAACTGTCTTCCTTTGCTGTAATGCAGACTCCTGGTTTTGCCCTGGCTCTCGGTAGTATAGTTCATGGCTTGTCAGTGTGTGGACATGGAAAGGCAGAAGACTTAAATGGCAGACTGCTGCCTGCCTGGATAAAGATTCTCCTCGCAGAAGTAAGAACTACATCAATTCTAATCTACAGCACTAGAGGAAAAACCCTTTATAAACACTTTATGTTTATATATATATATATATATATATATATATATTCAAATGTTTAAATTGACTCTCTGTTTTTATAGGGATGTCCCACAATGCAAAGGCTGGCTGCCCTCAACGGTCTTGTGGCATTGGTAGGATCTGAATCTGCATTGATACAAGTAAGTTCACAAACAAGAATATTTAGTGAACATTATATTAATAGCCGAAGCCTTGAAAACGAAAATCCTAAATAATTTAAATATTAGTGCTGAGAAACCATACTGCGATACTTCCAAAAACCACAACAAATGCAAAGACAAAACTATAAAATTATAGTGCTTAACCCCTTAGTGACCGAGTGCTATGTTGCATTTGATGTGCCTTGAAGACCAGAATTCCATTATTTTTGTCATACGTTTACTGAACTGTGAATTTCTTTCTTTGTGTTCAGTCCACCCACACAAATTATATATCATTTTTTAAAGGACAGACAGGGCTTTCATTTGATACTATTGTTTTCATCATATGATATCATTTACTATTAAAATAAAAAAATATGATGAAAATATGCCATAAAAAACACTTTTTCTAACTTTCACCTAATTTTTTTTACACAATTACAAATGGTAAAAAAGACCCCATCTATATATTTCTAATATTTGTCCTGAGTTTATTAATACCAATGTTTCCTTGTTTGTCTATGTTTTATTTCAAGTTATAGGGCAATAAACAATATTAGTGTTTTTTTTGTTTTCTAATCATTTTCTTCTACAGTGACTTTTTTACCCCAACCCTAAATTTACCCCAACTCTAAATTTACCCTAACCCTATATCTACCCCCACCCCTTAATCTAACCCTTGTAATCATCCGAACCCCCCTGTAACCCTAATTATGACCCTAACCCTAGATCTAGGTTTAGTAGATCTAGGGTTAGCTTTTTCCATTTATTTATTTATTTATTTCATTTTTTCTTTCAAACTGTAATATACTTAACTGCCTCTAGGGGCAGTCAAGTAGCGGTTTCAGAGCGACGGAAGAGATTTTTTTTTTCTATTTTCCGTCGCTCTGTGCTGGGCACGCTGTATTGGAGGAGCATGCTCCTCCAATACAGCACCCACCGGTGCCCAGGGGGGCACAGAAGGTGTTGCATGATGCCTCGATCGATCAGCTTTCACTGCCTATGTGTGTAACGCGCATACGATCACATTCGCGGTGATCGTATGTGCGCGGGGGGTGAGGGGGGGCTGATCCGAAGCAGCCTCTGAGAGTAGCTGCAGTCATGTAGTGTTGCGCTAAGGAGCGCAACACTACATGTAAACGGAGGACGGATATATACGTCCTCATGGTCCTCAAGGACCATGCTTTTCAGGACGTATATATATGTCCAAATGCGCTAAGGGTTTAAACAATATAAAAATATTTAGAAATGAAATACTTATGTTACATAGTTACATAGTAGTTTAGGTTGAAAAAAAGGCATGGGTCCATCAAGTTCAGCCCTTTTCCTATTCCATCCGCAAACCTAGACTTGCCCATCACACTGCCAAACAGAATTGCATGATTTGTCACATCACAGAACATGTTTCTATGGCTCCCAGTTCAGTGGTGGCATGCTTTACACCACTTGATCTGACACTTGGCATTGTACTTGCTGATGTAAGGCTTGCATGCAGCTGTTCAGCCATGGATACCCTTTCCATGAAGCTCCCGCTGCACAGTTTTTGTGCTGTTATTAATGCCAATGGAAGTTTGGAACTCTTCAGCTCTGGAATCAGCAGAGTGGTGCGCTTTAGCACTCAGTGATCCCGCTCTGTTACTTTACGAGGTCTTCTGTTTCAGTTGACCATGGAATATTTAGCAGGGATGAAATTTCATGAACTGACTTATTGCAAAGGTGGCATCATATCACAGTACCATGCTTAAATTCACTGAGCTCATCAGAACAAACCATTTTATCAGAGATGTGCTAGGTTATGACAATGGGTCTAATTGAAACACCTGAATTAAATAATTAAGAGGTGTCCCCCGATATTTTGTTTATATAGTGCAGGGGCGTCCAACATGCGGCCCGGGGGCCAAATGCAGCCCGCTGGACATGAAGGTGCTGCCTGCGCGCGCTCTGCAGCGGTAACCGCACCTCAAACTACCTGTGGAATTTGACCCCACGCGGTGTTAAAACATCTGGAAACTGACTTTCTGCAGTGCAGTGCGGGTTCTCACAAGCACACTGGCTGACATAAGGTGCTTGTAGGAAGATCGGGAGCCTATAATTCTGCTTAAAAAAAGTGTGTGTAAGTGTCTGCCTTTGTGTGCAAGTGTGTCTGCCTGCGTGTGTAAGTGTGTCTGCCTGCGTGTGTAAGTGTGTCTGCCTGCATATGTGTCTGTCTGTCTGTGTGTGTAAGTGCTTGCATGTGTAAGTGTGTATGTCTAAGTGTATGCCTGCACGTGTAAGTGTGTATGCCTGCATGTGTGTGTAAGTGCTTGCATGTGTAAGTGTGTATGTCTACGTGTCTGCCTGCGCGTGTAAGCGTGTCTGTCTGTGTGTGTAAGTGTCTGCCTGCGTGTGTAAGTGTGCCTGTGTGTGCATGTAGATGTCTACCTGCGTGTGTAAGTGTGTCTGTCTGTGTGTGTAAGTGTGTTTGTCTGAGTGTGTAAGTGCCTGCATGTGTAAGTGTGTGTGGCTGAATGTGTAAGTGCCTGCCTGCATGTGTAAGTATGTCTGTCTGTGTGTGTGTGTAAGTGTCTGTCTGTGTGTGTACGTGCCTGCTTGTGTAAGTGTGTCTGTCTGTGTGTGTGTATAAGCTTCTGATTGCGTGTGTAAGTGTCTGTCTGTGTGTGTAAGTGTCTGCTTGTATGTGTGTGTCTGTCTGTGTGTTTAAGTGTCTGTCTGCATGCATAGGTGTGTCTGTGTGTGTTCGTGTGACTGTGTATGTAGGTGTTTAAGTATCAGAGACATCGGTATGTATCTGTGTACAAGTGTGACTTCATGTCTAAGTGTGTTTTGTTGTGTGTGTGTGTGTGTGTAAACATAGAAACATAGAATGTGTTGGCAGATAAGAACCATTCGGTCCATCTATTCTGCCCAATTTTCTAAATACTTTTATTAGTCCCCAGTTCCTTATCTTATATCTAGGAAAGCCTTGTGCCTATCCCATGCATGCTTAAACTCCGCTGGAAGGTTATTCCCTACATCCATTATCCTCTCAGTAAAGTAATACTTCGTGATGTTACTTTTAAATCGTTGCCCCTCTAATTTAAGACTATGTCCTCCAGTTATGGTAGTTTTTCTTCTTTTAAATATACCCTCTTCCTTTGCTGTGTTGATTTATGTATTTAAATGTTTCTATCATATCCCCCCTGTTACGTCTTTCCTCCAAACTATACATGTTAAGATGCTTTAACCTTTCCTGGTAAGTTTTATCTGGTAAGTCTGTCTGTGTGTGTCCCCGTGTTTGTGTGTGTGTAAGTCTGTCTGTGTAACTAGGTACCTGTGTGTGTGTGTGTGTAAGTCTGTCTGTGTGTGTCCCTGTGTAGGTATGTCTGTCTGTTTGACTGTGTGTGTCTTTGTGTGCATTAGCATGTGGATGTCTTAGTATCACAGAAATCTGTGTGTGTGTAGTTCTGTCTGCTTGACTGTGAATGTGTGTCTCTGTGTATGTATATGTGTGTGTGTGAGTGTGACTGTGAATGTGTATGTAGGTGTCTTAGTATCACAGGAATCTGTGTGCGTGGAAGGGTGTCTGTGGAAGTTTCACTCTGTTTTTGTGTGTGACTCAGTGTGTGCATTTGTGTATAAATGTGTTGTATTGCAGTGATTCACTCATCTTGCACATTACTGTGATATATATACCGTATTTGCTCGATTATAAGACGACCCTGATTATAAGACGACCCCCCAAACTTTGGATATTCCATTAGGAAAAAAACTAAAAGCCTGAATATAAGACTACCCTATAGGAAAAAAGTTCAACTTGTATATATTCATATGTAAATTGCTTTTTTAATAAAAAATTATGATATCAAAAAATGTATTTCTAGTTTTTATTTCTTTTTATGTGCCAATGCTGCCTTTCTCTTTCCCTTGCCCCCATTTTTCTCTCTCTCCCCCCTCCCCTTGTCTGTCTCTTAACCCCCTCACTCCCCTTGTCTCTGTCTCTTAACCCCTTCCCTCCCCTTGTCTCTGTCTCTTAACCCCCTCACTCCCCTTGTCTCTGTCTCTTAACCCCTTCCCTCCCCTTGTCTCTGTCTCTTAACCCCCTCACTCCCCTTGTCTGTCTCTTAACCCCTTCCCTCCCCTTGTCTCTGTCTCTTAACCCCCTCACTCCCCTTGTCTCTGTCTCTTAACCCCTTCCCTCCCCTTGTCTCTGTCTCTTAACCCCCTCCCTCCCCTTGACTCTGTCTCTGCCCCCCTGTGTCTCTGTCCCCCCTGTCTCTCTGTCCCCCTCCCTCCCTCCCCCCCTGTCTCTCTGCCCCCCTCCCTCCCCCTGTCTCTCTGCCCCCCTTCCTCCCTTCCCCTTACCTTGATCCCTGGTGGCTAGTGGGGGCAGCCGGGGGATGTCTGCACGATACGTGCAGACATCCTCCATGCTGCCCGACACGGCAGTCTATTATGACGGACAGCTGTCCGTCATAATAGTCTGCCGTGTCGGGCAGCATGGAGGATATCTGCACGTATCGTGCAGACATCCCCCAGCTGCCCGATTGTCCCTGGTGCCTAGTGGGGCAGCAGAGGATGTCTGCGCGATGAGCGCAGACCTCCCCTGCTGCCGCCCGGCAAGCTCGTCGGGACTTCTGTGACGAAAGCGGAAGTACCCGGCTTCTTCACAGAAGCCCCGGCGGTCGTGCCGGGCAGAAGCAGGGGAGTCTGCGCTCGTTGCGCAGACATCCCCTGCTGCTAGAGAGGGGGATCCAGGTCCCCTGCAGCTCTGCTGGGGACCTAGATCCATGTCTTATAATCTGACCTCAATTTGAGGTCAGATTATAAGAAGACCTCGATTATAAGACGAGGGGTAGCTTTCAGATTTTTTTTTCTGAAAAAAACCTTGTCTTATAATCGAGCAAATACGGTATATATATATATATATATATATATATATATATATATATATATATATATATATAATTTTCCCACATTGAAAAATGAATGTGGCCCACGCACACATACAACCCTTCTTGACTCCAAATGGCAATTAGATTTCTCCTTGGATCAACAAGCACTAAATAAATATTAATACCTATACTAACATGCATAGCCCTCTATGCTCCGGCTCATTAAAAAACTCCAGGCCACTTTTAAAGGCATCTAACGTATTTGCTAGAACCACTAATTCAGGCATTGAATTCCATATCTTAATTGTCCTTACTGTAAAAAATCCTTCCGCTGTCGTTGACTAAATCTCCTTTCTTCAAGTGTTAGCAGGTGACCTCTTGTCCTTTGTACTGTTCTGTTAATGCGAGCCTGAATGTTTTCTTAATGTTTTTAAAACTCAGCACATACATCACATTACAATGCTCAATCTACTCTAATTTAAACTGCACCCTTTGTGCCATTATCTATATCTAGTGATGTGATATTAGTCTATTTTTTTTAATTTGACCTGGTAATTGATTTCATGTAATTCCCCAACCTAAGATGGATCTAGGCTTTGTACTCTTTTTCACAAAAGGTGGGAGCATAGTGTAAATCTGGTCTCTGCACATGTTAACAAGTTTCACCATTCTTTTTTATATTGTAATAAAATCCTTTCAGGCAAATTGTTATCTTGCAAAGTAAACAAGCCAAAAATTATAGAGCATTAAACAATGAAAAAGATATATGCATCCATACATAGGCTAAACAATCTATAAAGTATGTAGGTTAAGCACTACTAGATGCATCAAAGTTAGTTGCATCAAGGGACTGTTTAACGAAGCCAACACATTTTCCAACACTGCATTTAATATATAATATAGATGTGGTGGTTTTCTTATCTAGAAGTAAACTGTTAAGATTGTCTTCACAATAATAAATAAGTATGTAATAACCTATGTGTGTTTCTCAGATCTCCATATGTAAGAATTTTCACTGGAACTGCAACATTAATTTTTGTGGCCTTTTTTCATACAGCTCAAATCTGAAGCCATTCAGTCTTCTCAGTTTCAAAACAAACTGAGTGAAGTAATCAAAACAATAACCCAGGTATGGTACAAATGAATTTCAACAACACATACACTATCGTAATTATTCTTATAGTGTTCATTTTCCATGCTAGTGGTAGTCTTGTTTTAATCCGTGCAAAGAATTAACTGATTTACCACTTTTCATTATACAGTGTGGAGTAAGCAAGATTGCTGTGTGATATTGCATGTTATTCTGAGATACCACCATGGAGACCATTACAACATATATCATTTTTCCACAGATCATTAATTTTTCTGGAGTAATTGGCCTGCAGACCAATGCAGCCTGGATACTTGGTCACCTTCATTTGTCCAGCCTATCATCATCTCAGAGCAGAACCTCAGGTGAGCTTGTGTTGAATTAAATACAAGATTTCTAATAAACCCATATTTCCTATAACTTTTTCCTTGGGAACAGTAGCCATTCGGCATCATTGCTATTCTAACACTGCATTTAATGTCCCCTACACACATGCTCTTTGTACCATAGCACAATGTGGTTAAGAGAAAGGTGAGTATGTGATGCTGTAGAGGGGGTACTATGATGCTGGAGAGGAGACATGACTAATGCTGAGGAAGGTTGGCATTGTGATGCTTGAGAATAGAGTAGAAAGGGCAGATACTGAAATTTCTGGGGGATGGGAAAGGATATTATGTAGCTAGATGGGTGGAGAAACAACTGTGATGCAAAGAGGTGAGGTAACTAGTTGCATGGAGGGTATGAATCAGGAGACTGAGATGTGGATAGACAAGGGTAGTGACAGATAAGAGTGAAGGAATATGGTCTCACGACTAACAGACTTTCTGACTGCCAATGACCTACCTGCCCATTTTCAATCTGGCTTTAGAACCTTACACTCTACTGAAACAGCCCTCTTTTTTTCTCTGTTGGTATTATGCAAGGATCGGTTCTTTTCCCAATACACCACCTCTCAGTGAAAATTCATCCGCTCTTTTGGCTTACAATACCACCTGTATGCAGATGATACTTAAATCTATCTCTCCTCCCCTGACCTCACTCCCTCTGTCGTGTCACGTATAGTTGAGTGTCTGTTGGCCATCTCTACTTGGACGTCTGATTGCTACCTGAAACTTAATCTTTCCAAAATGGAGCTGATCGTCTTCCTTCCTTCAAACTCTGTCCCTACACCTGGCTTCACAGTCCCTATTGAAAATGCTACATTTGTACCAGCTGACATTGAATATCAGGAACGATAGTGGAGTCAAAAATGACCCCAAGACATCAGACAGTCTTTAGCCAAATCCTGTCATCTACACCTAAGGAACATTGCATGCATTCGCCCTTTCCTCAGCGTAGAGAACGCCAAAATACTAGTGCACTCGCTTGTGATCTACCTCGCCTTAACTACTGTAACAGCCTTCTGACTGGACTACCTCTGGCTCGTCTTTCTCCCCTGCAATCTATTCAAAACACAGCTGTCAGACTCGACTTTCTCGTTCGTCAGTCTGATTCGGTGGCTCCCCTCTGCAACGCCCTCCACTGGCTCTGTGTCTGCTCTAGGATAAAATTCTGCCTTTAACCTACAAAGCCCTCCACTCCTCGGCCCCTCTGTACATTGCCTCCCTCATTAACAGATACTTTCCTGCACGACCTCTGCACTCCTCAAGGGGACTACAGCTCTCCTCCAACCTCATCACCTCTTCCCACTTGCGCCTCCAAGATTTTGCCTGAGCTGCTCCCTCTCTTTGGAACTCCCTTCCGCAGAGCAGCTCTCTCCTTCCTTTTCAAACTTTAAAAAGTCCCTCAAAACTCATCTCTTTAATGAAGCTTACTACCCATCCAACTTGCATACCGGTTGATTTACCTCTAGCTAATCCCACCTAGCTCTTGCTGTCCTCAATCAAACTTGAATCATGTAGCTTACAACTGATCCAGCTAGAACGCACACAATTAACCCCTTTGTGACGTTAGGACATACTATGCCGTCCTGATTTTAAGTGCCTAACAGTCGTTAGGATGGCATAGTACGTCCTGTGTTAAACAGCTCATCGCGGCTCATTGCAGGCACTTGCAGCGGGATCCCACCTGTCAGATGAGGCCACTTTCAGTGGCCTCAGTCTGACAGGGGAAATGTAGCCGGTGCTTAAAGCGAGCACCGGCTACATTTCTCTAAATCACGCTGTGCCCAAACTTCTGGGTGCGGGCACACCTCCGTGACATCACACGTGACGTCCGGAGGTCTTGTGATTTTCTTTCCAGGGACCCACAGGATCCTTAAAGACCCTGATCAGGTCTCTGCCATAGTGTTCCTGGTTACCAATCACCTTGTGATCGGTGGCTAGGAACAAATCATGACGTTTTGGTGCTTGCATCGTTTGGGACGCAAGCACCAAGCGTCATGACGTGGTTAATCTTTGGCCAAACCCACCTAGTGCCAACCATCCACATTACTGTGACTACAACTACATTCTCTCTGTGCTCTTCACTCCCTTATGTGTTTCATGTACCCTATTCCCTGTAGATTGTAAGCTTGCGAGCAGGGCTCTCTACCTCATGTACCAGTCTGTTCTAGTTCGTATAACTTAGTATGTAGTTCCCTTCTATGCTCTGTATCTAGCGCTACGTAAATCGTTGGCACTATATAAATAAATGTTAATGTAATGTCCAGGCTGAGGCTTTAAAGCCGGTAAAGATGCTGCCTGCACAGTAGATTGCTAAGTACTATTTAACCTCTTCGCGACCGATGACGGTCCTGGACCGTCATAGGGAAATCTCCCTTCGTGACCGATGATGGTCCAGGACCGTCATGCAGGTCTGATCGCGGTATGCACGCTGGCATACCGCGATCGCGCTACCAACGACATGGCTAAGTGTCTCGATACCGAGACACTTCAGCCATGTCGGCTGAGGATCCCCCTGAAACATCCGAGCACTGTGACAGCCAATCACAGCGCCCGGATGTTAATAGCTGTCAAAGCAGGTGCCTGCTTTGACAGCTATAGTCTCTCCCTGCTCCACGGTGATCGTGGGGCAGAGAGAGACTAAATATAGTGTGTGAAGTCTCCCCCTGGTCCCCCCCAGTAACAACCAGCCCCCCAAAGGATTTTTTTAATTAAAAAAAAAACTTATTTTTTTTTTTTTCCTATTGTGCTAATCTTAACTCTTGGGTTAGGTTTAGAGTTCATCAAAACCCTAATCCTAGAGTTAGAATTAGGGTTTGTACTAACCTTAACCAAAGGGTTAAGGTTAGAGTTAAATAAAAAAAGTAAAAAAAAATAAAAAATTAAATAAATAAAAAAAGTAAAAAAAATAATAATAAATTGTATAAAAATAAGAAGTTATTCCATAGAGGACCAATGACATGTTATGTCTGTCTGTGGTCCTCTAGGGATATTTTATTTAAAAAAAAAAAAGACTGCTAGTGGGGCCAGTGCTTTGCAGTAGATAGGGGCTCGCAGCAGCTGGATATTTGATCCATGCAGCCGCAGGATAGCAAGAATAGCAAAAATCAGTGCTTCCTACTATAGACTACATTTCCTATTCTGCTACGGTAGCTTTTGGATGGCTGAGCATAATAGGAAATGTAGTCACAAGTATTACATAATAAATACACGTTTTAAAGCTGCAATAACCATATCCTAAATTTTACCCTGTACCTGCCACATAAACCTAGCACACCTATACATGTGGGGTGCCGCTATACTCAGGGGAAGTTGCTGAACATATATTGGGGTTTTGTTTGGCAATAAAATAGAACACCCCCTTTAAATTCATACCTAAGTTTCAAAGTGTGTGGAAATAAAACACACACAAAATTACTACGCCAAAACTTGTCAAAGATTGGTGGTAAAATGACAGAGTGAAAAGTGTCAAATTACCCCAAGTTGAATGCCCTGGGATGTCTACTTTATAAAAATGTGTACATGTGGGGGGTTATTCAGTGATTCATATCGGATATCGGTGTTACAGTGTCACTAACACTAATACAAAGAAAAAGTCAGGAAAAGTGTTTCTTTTTTTTAATTTTAACCATATTTTACTATTTTTTACACAATACAATAAATGATATGAACAAAATAATATGATGAAAATAAAGCCCTTCTTGTCCTGAAAAAAACTATTTATAATATGTGTGGGTACAGCAACTGACAAAGGAGAAAATTAAAGCTAAACACAAACACCTCAGAAGTGTTAAAACAGCCTCGGTCACTAACGCACAACATTCCAAAAACAGTCTGGTCATGAAGGGGTTAACTTAACTTGGGCCCTGGTAGATTTCTGCCAGCAGCCTGTTTTTTTGAAACCGCATTTCTCTTTAAGAAAGGCAAACTCAGGATTTCTAAATTGTGATGCAAAGAAATGTTTTATATTTCAAATGGTAACTATATCTAAATGTATTATTTGTTTTATTTATTAAAATAATATTTATACTTTTGGAAATATTGTTCAACTTTATAAGCAACATTTTCAGGAGAGAGAACTGCCTTAGTAAAATTGTAGGAAAATGAATTAAAGGAAAACACCAGTAGCAAATGTCAAAGTAATTTTTAATGTTCTGCTTTTTAGAATGTGTCGGACGATCAAAAACCATTTGAACCATATAGTCTGCCCAAATACTGTACTGGCTACAGGGAATTGGGATCCGTCTCTTATGTTACTTTATCTACTATGATTTTTACAAATTGTATAGTGGGTCATTTGCTACAATCCTATTTTTTGCATTAATAGTTGTTCTTATGTAATAATACACCTTTCATGTAAGTGAGATTTCCATTATTATTTATTATTCCTACAGTTCCTCCAGATTTCGGATACCTGCCTGAAAAAAGTCTAATACGGGTTGTAGTTGATTTCCTTATCTCTGCCGGGAAAAAAGGTACATTATCCACAAGTTAAGTATGTATTTCCCAGTCACTTCAAATCGAGAATTAGGAAGAGTTATTACTATTCAAGGTGTTCTGGCTTGGTTTATTCGTCAATTTAAATCCATCCTCTATAATAATCTTCAAGTGTCTCTGCGTCCAGTCCCTGTGTCCGTGGGTTGCTAGGGCAACAGACTGGACGCAGAGACACATCATACTATAGCGTCCATGTTGCCCTAGCAACGTCGGGGACATGCGCATATAGTTAACCCCTTAATGCATATGGACGTATATATACGTCCTGAAAAGCAGAAGGACCATGAGGACGTATATATACGTCCTCCATTTACATGTAGTGTTGCGCTCCTTAGCGCAACACTACATGTCTGTAGCTACTCTCGGTGGTTGCTTCGGATCCGAAGCAGCCTCTGAGAGTGCTTTCAGCCCCCCCTCGACCCCCCCCCGCGCGCAAACGATCACCGCGAATGTGATCGTATGCACGTTAACACACATAGGCAGTGAAATCTGATCACTGCCTATGTGTGTTAAAGTGTTGCAATGATGCCTCTATCGAGGCATCATGCAACACATTCTGTGCCCCCCTGGGCACCGCGATCACCGGGTGATCGCGGGTGTGTGCTGTTTCGGAGGAGCATGCTCCTCCGATACAGCATGCCCAGAGGAGAGCGACGGAAGAGAGAAAAAAAAATCTCTTCTGTCGCTCTGAAACCGCTACTTGACTGCCCCTACAGGCAGTTAGACGGTATTACAGTTAAAAAATAGAAAATTAATTAAATAAATAAATAAATGGAAAAAGCTAACCCTTGATCTACTGAACCTAGATCTAGGGTTAGGGTCACAAATAGGGTAATAATTAGGGTTAAACGGGGGTTCGGATGATTACAAGGGTTAGATTAAGGGGTGGGGGTCAATTTAGGGTTAGATTAAATTTAGAGTTGGGGTAAATTTAGGGTTCGGGTTAAAAAAATCACTGTAGAAGAAAATGGTTAGAAAACAAAAAAAAACACTAATATTGTTTATTGCCCTATTACGTGAAATAAGGGGAGAGACAGAACAGGGGGGGAGAGAGACAGAACAGGGGGGGGAGAGAGACAGAACAGGGGGGGGGAGAGAGACAGAACAGGGGGGGAGAGAGAGACAGAACAGGGGGGGAGAGAGAGACAGAACAGGGGGGGAGAGAGAGACAGAACAGAGGAAGGGCAGGCAGGGGGGAGAGAGAGACAGGGCAGGGGGGAGAGACAGAACAGGGGGAGGGGGAGAGACAGAACAGCTGGAGGGGGGAGAGAGAGATACAGAACAGGGGGGTAGAGAGAAAGAACAGAGGGACGGAGAGAGAGATACAGAACAGGGGGGTAGAGAGAAAGAACAGAGGTAGGGAGAGAGAGACAGAACAGGGGGAAGGGGGAGAGAAAGACAGAAGAGGGGGAGAGACAGAACAGCTGGAGGGGGAGAGACAGAACAGCTGGAGGGGGAGAGACAGAACAGCTGGTAGGGGAGAGAGAGATACAGAACAGGGGGTAGAGAGAAAGAACAGAGGGAGGGAGAAAGAGACAGAACAGAGGGAGGGAGAAAGAGACAGAACAGGGGGAAGGGGAGAGAGACAGACAGTACAGGGGGGGAGAGAGAGACAGAACAGGGGGAAGGGGGAGAGAGAGAGAGAGACAGACGGGGAGGGAGGGAGAGAAAGACAGAACAGGGGAAATGGGGAGAGTGAGAGACAGAACAGGGGGGGAGAGAGAGAGACAGAACAGGGGGGAGAGAGACAGAACAGGGGGTGAGAGAGACAGAACAGGGGGGGAGAGAGAGAGACAGACAGTACAGGGGGGAGGAGAGAGACAGAATAAGGGGAGAGAGAGAGAACAGGTATGGGGGAGTTAGAGAGAGACAGACAGGGCAATGAAGAGGAAAGGGACAAACATGGGAAGGCAGAGAGATACATACATGGGGGGGGGGCGCCATGGGGGAATCCCGCACAGGGTGCCGGAACACTTAAGGCCGGCCCTGCTGACAGATTTCTCGAGCAAATTCTCCTGCGCAATCGCAGGAGAATTTACGCATTGCGCATGCGCGCAAAGTTACAGCTAATCACTCAGCTGTAACTTTGTAAAGACTGCGCATGCAGTGTAAAGACTGCGCACCCACCTCCCGCCCCCTTCACATCACGCTAAGGTGGTAAGTAACATCAATAATACAGCAGGAGGATCACAACTCCCATCAAGATGAGGCAGCCGTCAAGGCTCCCCCCCTCACCAGGGTGCTTGCCCCTATGTCGCCCCCTTATGTCGTCCCCCCGTCCACATATGTTCTAGCTCCCGTTAATTTAACGGGCTTAATGGCTAGTATTACATATCCCAGGATGGAAACAAAATTGCAGGTACAGAGCTCAAATTGCTATTGCGCATCTTGAATCTGTACCTCTACAGGTAGTCAAGTGGTCAAGATACCTCTTTTTCCTATGTGATGGAATGTGTCATGGTGTCTGTTTTTTCTTCCTGACAGATTTTCTGTGACTATAGATGTTAAGCCAAGCTGCAAGCTTTCTGACAGACAAGCAGATTCTGTTGTGCACCCAGTGATATTTGTTTTATAAGTCAAATTGGTCTTCAGCCCAAGAAATAACATATATTTTTTTAGCCTGGATAAGTTCCAGTAGCCCCCCATGACAATTTAGACTGTTAGTAACATAGTGATTTAGTTGATAAAAATCTACCAAGTTCAACCCTAGTCCATCAAGTACATCCCTAAAGTTAAATGTAAAAGTTGAAGTTGAGCAAAGTGTTAGTGGCTTTATGCACATTTAACCTCCAGGCTGATCAAAAACAATCTGTTATTTCCAAATTTCAAAAAACAAAAACAAATCAGTTGTACTTGAAAAAGTACCTAAAGCAGCAAAATACTGCCTCTATGGATGCCTTGCATAAAACCAAATGGCTATTCTATAAAAAAAAAAAAATAAGAACACAACCAATAGTAGTTGAACATAAACGATTTACCTTGTAAAAACTTGGTTCATAAGCTTGTCTTTGACAAGTCTGTTTCTCAGAGGAACAGGGTTGGATCTAGAGCTGTAGAGTTTGGTGACATAGAGAGCTAAACCAGCCTTCTCCATTATTGTAGGAGTGAAGGTTATTGACAGGAGCGTAACTGGGCCCTGGTATGAAAATTGCCTTGGGGAAAAAATGTTACATTGTTCTCTGCAATACTAGAAGTAACACTTGGTTAAAGTATAATTTGAGTCTATCAAAATATATTTAGTAAGCACCATGTAATAATGTGTTTTTTTTCTAGGTCCAGAGTCTCTTCCTCCACCACTGGTGAAAGTGTGTGCATCTTCAGTTGCTGTCACTGCGAATGAGCATCAGTACCCTCCTGTCAACTGGGCATCTATGCTTGCTCCACTGATGAGACTTAACTTTGGTAAATAGTTACACATGGATAGGATCAAAGGCTGCCCTGTTACAATCTTTCACTGTGCAAGAATGCAACACATGTAATTGTTATGCTATAACATGGATCACTGGTGTTATTGAATCCGTCTGTGTTATATATGTATTCTATTATTATTATTTTGTTGTGTTGACACGTTGCTTTTTCTGCCTTATAAAGGGAAAGAAATACAAAAGCTTTGCATCCAGATAGCTGTCACTCAAGCTCAGACTTCCCAGAATGCAGCAGTGCTGCTTGGAATGTGGGTAGTTCCACCACTGGTGTACAGTCTTAGCGTAAGTTATTTGGCTTTTCTTCTCTTTTTTTTTTCTTTCTTTGTGGTGTGTATTTTGGTCAAGAAATGTATGAAATCTTCTAGGAACTAAGTAGCATGCACACAATGCAAGTTCCCTGGGAAAATGTGGTTGCAGGGTATTATTCTAGTCAGGAAAAATAGCCAGCACTACACAATGTAACCTACTCGGGAGAGGAATCACCATTTTTTTGCTCACTTGTACCATTACAAAGGAAACCTCTTCATTTGCATATCAGAATGGTCCCACCCATAAGGGCAGTCCAGAGCCAAATTGCCTGGCAGGTCTCCTCTGTAGCAGGAATGCAGCAACCACAGACGTACATTTCGGCCTTTATTGGCTTCGTCAGTGGGCTATGGCTGGTATCCCTCTAGGTGCAACAAGCTAAGGTACCCACATCTGGGCATACCCCAAATAACTCAAGGAGAAAAACAAAGAAGTGCTTCATCTTTTAAATAATATTGTTCCATTGGTATCTTACTTCTCTCATCAACTGTCATTTATATAGACTTACACACATGGTTAAATAAATCTTAGGTCCTCTTTGGGATCCCGCTCTATTCCTGTCTAGTCCTATTATACAACTCTTTTGTTTATGTTTGTAGTGTTAATGTGATCTTTTATATGTTTAAATAATATTTTTGTAATGATTGTGCAAATGACAAGATACATTGTATATTATTTGAGCATCTAAACAATATTGAATATATTGTTATTATCAGACAGAATTTTACCCAAATGCTGAAGAAATATTTGTACAATGTTCATATGTTTGTATTACTTGATAAATAAAGAAAAGATAAAAAAAATAATCATCATACATATTGCAGTATGAATATCTGTTACCGATGTCAGATAGAAATGGTATATATTACTTGCATTGCAGACCAAAACCCGGTCTTACCTTCTAACATCATTACCTTTGTGGATGAAGCATGTCTCTGAGGACAAGTTGCAGACATTTGCAGATGTGTTGATGATTCCACAGTTTGAGGCCCAGGGTGAAGCTTGCGATGTGGTGCTGTCCCTGCGCATTTTACAAGGACTCAGCGAAGCCATGAAACTTCCTAGCCCCCCACAGCACTGCTGGAGTTTTCTATGCAAAACCACAGAGAAGATCTTTCAACTCTTGCCAAATGAAATTCAGGTATGTAAAGTGTTTGTTTTCAACCTCTATTCAATAGGTTTGCATTTTTTTCCCACCTTATTATTTCTAATCTTTACTATAACATCATGTTCTTTATTACGTCTCTTTTGTACTATGGAAACTCCTTGTTGGTCAGTCATGTAAGTATATAAATTATACCATTTTACTTCTCACATGATGAGTTATGGTGATGGGAATTTTTATTGTCTCGCTCTCCAGTTCAATTAGTTTAATAATCCTCATGTTATATGTCCTCCATTGTTAAGTGTTTTGGTAGGTTCAGATTATAAATACACAGGTGTGCATATTTAAAGAGCTATTAAACCCTAAAAATAATAGTCTCCCCTAATCCTTATCTTTTATCCAGGTCTAATATACTGGAACAAACAACTTAACTATAAATCTTCAGCATGTTCTTTGATCGTTTTCATGATACATTGCCAACATCTTTCTATCTGTCTCAGTGTCTTATTTCTCCCTTAAACCATGGGCGTCCACAGAATTTTTTTCAGGGGGGAAATCTGCCCCCATCTGCCAATGTATCCCCACACTTGCCAATTGATCGCCCGCCCCCATCCCTGCCCCCCCCCCCCCCGCTTGACAATTTCCCTCTCACTTCTCAATATGTCCCCCCCAACAGTTGACAGTGCATGTCCAAATTGTCAGAGTGGAGTGTTTAGTGGAGGCAGCAGGAGGATTTCTGTGCACTGCTCATCGCACACAGAAATACTCCAATGCTGCCCATGACACTTCCACCAGGAAGCTCCAATCCTTTTACCTTTCGAAGTTCCGGTGGAAATGACGGGTAGCATTGGAGGACTTTTGTGTGCACTTGGCACCGCACATAAATCCTCCAACTGCCTGCAAGGATGATCCAGGTCCCCTGCAGTTCTGTGGTGGACCTGTATTCTGACATTTTTAAAGGGGAAGGGAAAAATCAACTGGATTACCTCTATACATAAGATACTGGGGATTGCACCACTCCCCAACACTTTTATGTGCAAGAACTTTAAACATAATCCTCTTTTTCATTTGTGAATGAGTCAGAATTCTGATAAGGCCAAGATGAAGGTTTTATTGAAACGGGAAAAGACAACAATACTGATAACGTAACATGCTTATGTGATAACAATTGTCAAGCAGAACCAAAATATGTATGACAAATATTGAACATGTAAAATGTCTTACTTTGGTTTGGTTGAAAGCTAGAATAGAAAGGGTGGTGGTAAATGGGAAGTTCTCAGATTGGACAGATGTGATAAGTGGAATACCTCAGGGCTCTTCTTTTTAATATCTGTATTAATGATCTCCCAGAGGGTATAGGGAACCATGTCTCGGTGTTTGCTGATGACACAAAAATTAAGTAGGGTAATACAGTATGAACTATATGTATAGTCACTGACAGAGGAATTGGACACATTGGGTATTTGGGCAGATAAAGGACAAATTAAATTCAATGTAGACAAGTGTAAAATTATGCATTTTGGGTACAATAATAAAAATACAACATATAATTTAAATGGTGTTTCCTTGGGGAAATTTACTAGTGAAAAATATTTGGGAGAAAAGGTCATCCGCTAAGACTTGAAGAAAAGAGATTTAGTTTAAGACAGCGGAAGTGATTCTACAGTAAGGACACTAAAGGTATGAATTCACCGACCTTAGGAGGTGGTTCTAGCAAATACATTAGATTCTTTAAAATGGGGCCTGGATATTTTTTTAATGAGCCAGAACATAGAGGGCTATGTATGTTAGTATAAGCATTCATAATTTTAAAGCGCTTGTTGATCCAAGGAGAAAAAGGATTTTTTCCCCCCCGCTGAACGCAGAATTTGAAATTTCTGCAATAATGTTTTTTATCTGCCTTCTTTTGGATGAACAGCGGTAAACATGGGATAGGAAAAGGGTTGAACTTGATGGACGCAAGTCTTTTTTCAACCTAAACTACAATGTAAGTTTATGCTGTACTTCAGTCTATCTTTGTAAGGGTTAAAAGAATCACTATTTATTGTGTCTGTATTTAATTCTTTATTTAAAGTGTAAAGTAGTCGCCAATTCTCTAAAATGCTGGGAGAGTTGTTTTGTGGCCATTGTTGTAATGACCTCTTCCTTGTTTTGCTTTATTTACATGTTTGAACACGTGATGCAGATGGTAAACATGGAATTGTATGTTGAAGTTGCCAAATGTCTGTCGGAAATCGCGGGTAGTGAAGTAGAACGGATATGCTCCATTTCACAGGTAACGTATGTCCCATTCTTACCGATTAAATGGGTTCATCGTATCAATGATTACATATCTTTGCACACCGTAAGTCACTATTTTCCTCTGTGTGTAGATGAATTTGGAGAAATACGCCTTTGTGCAGTTGTATTTGGTGTCACAAGGATGTCTACCATTATCATGCTTGAATGATATTATCGGAATTACTGTAGAATGTAAAGAAACCCAAACCATAGCATGGCTTTTACTACAAGCTTTCTATCAAGCACGCATCACCAACCATCAGAACACAGGTAAAACAGTACTCTGATTTGCAAATGTCAATGTTACACACTATATTCTTAAAAGGTCTGATTTTTACACAATGCAAATAGCAAATAGTGTCTTGAAACCAGCCAGCAAAGATTTCTTTTAATTTAACTTAAGCACTAGTAATGATTTAGCCCATTCATGGAAGGGACACACACTGACTTTAACTGACAATAAGTCCATTGCTCAAGTACATGTAGAATAAGATTAATTGGAAAAAGTGATGTCTACATAATGTTAGATAATTTGCAAATAAAAAATTATTTCATTGTGGCTACAGAATGTACTGAGAAACATCCTAGCAATTTGTATGTAGCTTGTGGCCGCATGGATGGCTCAACCAAGTGACAAAATGTTTAAACAAAAAGCAATAATTAAAAAGTGCATGTTATGAATTAATTTGAAGTCAAGGTGTCCCAAAAATTTACATTTCAATGGCCCTTTTCAATAATATGAACATATTTAGTAGTTTCCCGTGGTATTCTTATGGCCATTGACTAGGTGCTTCCCTGTTGCTGACATGTCCAGTTGGTCTGTTGGTCTTTCAGTCACCTGTTCACTGAACACCCATACATTGGGAGAGTCTAACCCCCTTACACATATTCCAGTGAGCAAATCTCCTACTGATTAGTTTCTCCTCTGCTTAACTTGTGATATCCTCTAATAGAACACAACAAAAAAAGATAACAGGACCTTCTAACAATATGCATTTGTTTTCCTCCTGCTTCATTTCTCAGGAGTTTTAACAAGGTTAGAGTGGCTGCTGGACCTGATCAGTTACATAAGAAATGTAGCACATCAGTCTACCCCAGTGCAAAATGTGCCACTCAGCAAGGTAAACTATTGTACCAATGACATTTAGATAATGAAATTACCTCACATTAACACTAGTTTCTCAGTTCTCTTTTTATCTCTTAGCATCCACAGATCTCAAAGACTGATATAGTCCACTACATTGTGTAAAGCACTTATAAAGGATACACACCCCTCCAGTAGTATCCCTTGTAGGGTTGCCACCCAGCTCATATTCTATTGGCAGACTGGAAAATAATTGCCAGAAGCAAATGTTAAGTCTATACGGACAATAGCATGTCTGATAGTTTATTGAGGTAAAGGTGGCAACCCTAAGCAAACACAGACTGGTTAAAAACCATGGTGGATCTACTGCCATGTCACCCTCTTATCTGTTCTGCCTGCTAGGTAAGAGGTTAAATCATCATCTAATGGTTACATTGAGAGCAGAGTCCCTTTTGTAATAGACAGCTACAGTTATGAGAAACAGTTAGACATTTCCCCCCTAGGAATCATAATACAATTTTGAATACATGCACCATGCTGATTGCTGTTCTCTTTTCTGTTCCAGGCATAATGTACTATAAACTTTATGCAATTGCCTTTGGAAAAGTTGAATCTAAAATGATTCAAATGTTGTGTATACTCAGCTCTAAATAACACCTCCATCATTTTTATTGCTACCCAATTTCTAATCCCATATTCTCATGTGTCTGTATTTCTGGTTCAGGCTGTGGACTTCCTACTACAAATCTTTTCTGCATCTGTTGTGGCATGGGCTGATCATGTGACTCCTCTAATTGTGGGCGTCAGGGCCAACTGGTTAGCATTGCAAGAAGAATCTGGATTTGGTGCTCAATGTTTGGGCCGACGCTCTGTGGACTTTTTAGCTGTTCAGGGATGTTTAGCTGCATTGCCTAATAGTTTACATCTTTTAGTAGCCAAAGAGCCCTGGAAAGAGCACATTCAAAAGGTATTGTTGTTTATAATTGGTGGCTGGCCTTCATTTTTACTACACTATTACATTTTGCCAAACACGTATTAAGCATACAGACCGGTATTACCACACCTTTACATTCACAAAATTCCAGATGTTGCAATTTACTGAGAAACTACATCCTCAGATTTTTTTGTGTTTGAAGAACATTTTTACTGAGTCAATGTGAGATGTACTTGGCACAATATACCTTCCACAACTATGATATAATTCCTTTTAAATATAAATATTTTGCAAAATGTGCATAAGAAAAATTGCTTCGTAAACCATTTGTGTAAATAGTGACTAAATTATTTAGTGTATACTATCTGCAAGAAAAATTACTTTACAGCTAAGAAACCAATTTACAATAGAAGTAAATTTACATTAAGTAATTGATATCTCCTATTCTAAATCTCTTTTTCTCAGCATTAATTCAAGCAAGTAAAAGTAGCATGCAAGTCATTATAATTCAGTCCAGCCTATATAACAAAGGGAATAATCAATAAGCCTCAGATGTATTCTTGCTGGGAATCACTAGTGCCTTGTCTGCAGCTTATCTTATTGCATGAATATATATGCCTAGCAGTTCAATGGGGAATAATTTCGAACAAAGATTTCATTATTATTGATATTAGAAATAACATTATTAAACGTTTATCAATATTATAGCACACCAGAAACCCAAAATGTGCCTTCCAAATACTGATGAATTAGATGGATGATGTTCTGTTCTTCCTGTTTTGTGGTCAGTCTTGTGTTTGTGTAATTTGTTTGATATTTATCATTTTGTTTCCATAAGTTTATTGATTGGCTGAACAATCTGCTTGAAATTCCTAAGGAGGCATTATCAGGAAACTCGAGAGCAGTTTTAAGAGGTATGTCTTTTTGATTTGTTGTTTTTGCATTAAAGGGTTGAGGAATGTGCAGTAGAATGCCTCTAAGAAAATTGTTATTGTTGTTTTTTTCTTCTTATACTAGAAGTATCAATACAATGAGTTTTTCCCTTGGAGAACTGAGGACAGTATAGAGAATCATATCTTTGAAGCAAAGTATATATTTTTTAATGGTAATTACGTTTGCCTGGCACTTGAAGTGCGATGATTTGGTGCCGTACGTACCACACAACTGCAGTTTGCACAATTGACCTCTATAGCTACAATCAGGGCTTGAGAAATCAGTCATAACTTAAAATCCTTACTACTAGCTCCTAAGTTATTTTATATAGAGCTCAATGGTGGTATTTTTCTGGCTCCTAAATATGTCGATATGGATCGTTAAGACCACAAATATTTGTCAAGCCCTGTCTATAAATATAGCAATCGAGAAAGTCACAGTGTTGGCCAGCAGTAGAGGTTGGCCCAAAATTCTACATGCCTGGGGCCCACCTTTGCCTTTTACACACATAAGCTGGTTTAGTTATATCTCCTCAAACCATTATTAATCTTTTGGACAAACTGGACCTAATGACAGACAGGCTCTGAAAGTAAGCCCATTTCTGTATAATGTGATAAAAAACTACCTAATTTCTTACATTTGTGAAAAGCAAGTAACCATATAAAACAAAAACAAAAATTGTATAATCATGCCAAGTAACATTTATATTCCTCTCACAAAAATATTTCCTACCTTTCTTTCTGTGGGGAAATACGAAATACTGAGCAAAATGTGCCAAGCTCAACCACAAAAATAGGCAGGACTGATCAAACAAAAAGTCCCACCAGAAAGTTATTTGACCTGTCCCTGAAAGTGATATGATAACCGGTTATGTGCTGTTTCTAAAGATTAGGAATTTTGAGAATTTCCTGGGTCAATCTGGTGACTTCCAGATGAGGCTTACATTTGTTCATTGAAACTATTTGAGATTATTTTTAGACAGATAACCATAACTAAAAAGAGAAAAAACAAAGTAGAGCTTTTTGGTAATAAACATGTACATCTTGTGAAAGGCGAAGAGGCTACATTGTGGACTAGACTGACCAAACACATGGCAGAATAGCATAATGTTCTCTCAAAAGAGACTGCTCAATTCAGACCTGCTGTCAGTGATAATCTACTCACTTCATGGCATTTAACATTTAGCAGCTCTACAGATTTTTAAAGACATGCTATAAAGAGAGCATTGTGGTTAGACATGATGGAAAGTTAATTTCAAAAAGTGAATAAGTAAACAAAACAGGGCCAATTTTGTAGTTTATCTGATTAAACAAGGTTAACTGGTACACTATTTTTCCAAATTGTATTTGTAGTTTTGAACTTATATTAATTATCTACAAAATATTATACAATGTCACATTTTTGCTTTATTGCCTGTTCAGCCAGTGAATTGCTGGGTTTAGCATACTTCTTAGTATAAAGTACATATGAATTATACTAATCATGTTTTGCATGTTCTCTTTTAGCTGCCCTTTTTGCTTTACGGGACCTTCCGGAGTTTAAAAGGAAAGTTGTGTGGACAAGGTCCTATGGATGGTAGCCAACTTCTGTTTCAGACAAAGTTCACAGTCTTTTACTGCAAATACAATCAAGGAACTAATGTATGATATGCTTCTGCCTTGTAGGCATACCAAAATGGCAGTTTAAGTTACAAAAGTGGGGAATGGCCACAGACCAAAGAAACTGTTACCATCGAAAAAGCATCACAGTGAAGCCTTGTCAAAATGTTCTGTTACATGTATTACTTTCTATTTATTTTTCATCATTGCTCTGATTGTCAGAGATCAAACCGGTAGTTGCAAGAGCCTAATAAAATACATAAATGTGATTGATATAAGAATTGTTGGGGTTTTTATTATTTAGACGTGAAGTATTATTACATTTATGAAGCACATAGTTGTCAACGGTTACTGAACACGATCTAACATATTTGGCCAATCTATGATTTGGGGGGGGGGGGGGGGCGGCTTGTTGCTCAGCAGCTAAAGGCTTACTGTCCCTGGTCTATATCAAACAGTTTTTGCAAAGGCTCACAAATTTCTATTCCTCTACTTTTTTTAAAAAAAATGTTTCAATATTTAATTTTTGCTTTGGAGCGTGTGCTAATAAATAACAGGGGTCAATTTAAGTTCATATTAAAAGCATGTATCACTAGGACTGCTTACCACCCTCACTCCCCACTTTCTACTATTAACATGACTGGCAGAGAGAGCTTGACACTCCCAGTGGCAACAGATTGTTGCATCGTGTAAGTCTGCTCCAGTATTTAGGTAACTTTGGCACTAACTGTTATAAACTAGCTTTCTCTTAATGATTGGCAGAGCTACATATGAAGTCCATAACAACTGGTGAGTTGACGAACATTGATCTGTATAGAATTAAACAATGCATATCACAGTTGAACTTGATTTTAAACATTTATATGGTGATTGAGAGTTCAGATCGCCAGTGTGTCCCTCCTGTCATGTGATCACCTAAAAAGGAAAGCAGTTATATGCTTTTGCAAAATGCTACACTTTCAAGACATTATTTATGTGATCAATGGATACAATTATGCTGTTGGGTGATGACTTATTTAAAAGTCATTAGGGGTTATTTATAAAACTCAATTCTGGTGCAAAGTTCTAAAAGTGATTGAATCAGCAGGAAGTTTCCATGGCACCTGGACCACTTTTAAAGCTTTGTCCTACATCTGACCTTTATAAATAAACCCACTGAATCTAAAATTTAGAGCTATTTATATATCCTTGTTTCTTTATGGTTATCTATTGTTTGTGCACAGTGCTGTTATATTTGCTGTATTTTTTGTGAAATTATATCTCGGAGAACCTCTGGAAAGACATCCATCCCAAAAGGGTTGATGTTGGGCTGATGGTCAGCTCTAACATTATTCAATTATTCACGGTGGACATTTACTGGACTTGTGCTGATGACCAATTTATTGATGTTCAAAGTACCTTTTTAGATGTTACCATGGACACTGTGGTTTGGAGCTGTAATTAATATTGTAGAAGACACAACTGTTACCTGAATTTCAGGTTGGAGGCCGAGATCAGATGTCCCAGCCTGGGACTTGAGGTTTTGTTATATCAAACGATTCTTGAAATAAATTAATGCATGCTCATATACACATTTAACAGAACTGGACTCCAAAATTAAACACTTGAGACATTTGTTTCGCTATATAAAGGAGAAGTAAATAACATAACATCTGGAATGCTTGTACTTAAGACTTCCAGTAAAAAAAAAAACTTCCTCCTCAGCACGATTCATTAGGGTCAGATGACTACCAAGGAGGAAGCCGAGATGTATGTCACACCCCCAACCAATACCAAAATAAGCTGAGATGACAGAGGTCAACAATCCACTCCGTAGAAACCAGTTTAGGAAGACAAAGCACATCTTTTTATGAAAAGCACATATTTAATGTATAATTAACCCATTGGTGTACAATTAGTGACTGCCATAATAGTGTTGTGTTTATATAAGGCATACACAACATAAGTTATGGTGGGGTAAAGGGGATGGCAAACGACATCCACTTAAAATTGAGTGGGTAGCAGAGGCGTTATTAAACACAAATCTACACACCATACAATCCCACAGAAATTCTAACTTGCAGTGCTACTACCTCTGCAATGGATTGTGGGTGCAGATTTTGGTTTACTAATGCTGCCCCCTTGATGATATTAATTCAAAATGGATGAGACTTATACAAAGCTGGCTGAATACTTCAAACAATGTCAACTTCTACAGACCTAATACAAGTTCCAAAAAAAGTTAATCTGAATATATTTATAATGACTAACTTCCAGGGTAATTATTAAATAATGGATTTCACATCAACTTACAGTAATGCCAGAAAGATAAATACATTTTTTAAATGTTTATATTTTTACTATTATTTAGAAAACTAATACCAGCAAATGTACACAAATTATTTACTATCTAGCTTATTTTGTAGGCACTACTGGTGTTATTTTACATCCAAGCCAAATACCCAGAGCAAGGCCACAGAGCCTTCCTGTGATTAGTTGCTGACAGACACAAGACATGGCAATAGCTATACACTTGACACCGTATGACTGAATATTTTCAAACTTCAGCTTCCGCTTTCTTGTAAAAATCCAGCTTGTTTTGTGACAGTATTAACTGCAAGCTCCTTTATGAAGAAAAAAAGTTTGATTCCTTTTCCATTGATGCTGTGAAAATAAAGAACATCTAGTAAGAATAGAACTGAGAAATTTCTAGAAGTGGAGCAGTCACCATGGAAACCAATGGAATGTACCTGCTGCTCTTCTTTTAGAACTTTGACGTACAATTCACCTTTCTATATAACCTCAGTACGTCATATCCATAAAATAAATTTGTCATTTTACCTGTTGTCTTTTATTTCACTTTTAGCTTTGCATTACATCCTTGGAGATGGGTTTTTCTTTCCGTAATTAAATGGTTGCAGATATAAAACATACCTGAGTGACAAAAGTGCTACAGTCAGTAAACTATCACTATGGTCAGAAAATCAAACCAATCATTTTACAAGTAATGTTAATGTTTTACCTGCAGTGAGTATGATCAAGTAAACCTTTAAAATGTACGGGAAGTGGACTGATATCGCAACTGGCAGAGATGTCTTGAAGGAGTATGTTCCAAGAGATTCAAAATAAGGCAAAGATTCAGAAATTGTGTATACTGCAAAGAATGAAACAGGTTGTAAACAGCTGGAAATCACACTGATCCTCTTTAAATCTTTATAAAACAAGTTTCACGACACAAGCGCAGACAATCTTTAACTTATATCAGCGTATTAAGGACCCAAGTTACATTGTTGACTCCTTCCTGGCGTGCTTGGTGACCACAGTAACGTTCAGCTCTCAACTCAAACAACAACATCCTTATGCATTATTATTGCACAAAAAGGCAAAGCCTGTACTCTATGTAGTAGTCTCAAACGTCGTATGTAGGAATGAAATAATGAAGAAAAAAAATGGTAAAATGTGTGTTCACCTCAGGTATACAACATCCATCGTTAAATGCGCCAAGTTTTCTTACATACATTTCAGAAGGCTCATGGGTGCCAGGAATAAACTTTGCTGTCTTTTTGTGTATCTGCATTACATTTATTTTTGAGCTGATCCAGTATTTCTTTTCTGCCCTGTATTAATGATCTAATATTGAGATACGGGTGTAGAGTTTAGCTGTGAACTTTCTGAGTTAAGCCATCTCTGGCATTGTGTGTTGACTTTGCACTGAAGTTTACAGATAGGAGATGAGATGTAAAAAGAGGAACACTAAGGGGTCTGGCCATTAACCAGTGAGTTGAGGTGAGATAAATATTATAGGCTAATGCTGCTGGTTACTGACATATCAATAATTCAACCAAATTGTGTGAAAGGGGCATATCAGTGTACTTCGTTAAAGGGACAGTCTTTCTAGTGTGATTTGATTCAAGCATTCTGCATAAATCACATTTTTAGTATTTTATTCAAGCCATCCCCAGTGATTACTCTGCATGTTTACTGACACTGAGGATATAAAGGTTTGTTTTAATTTAATCTCTTCCTGTGCTCCTGGAATTGAATACATTGTGTGGACTCCAAGTGATCTTGGTCTTGTACAGTGTAGGATCTCTTAACAGTGCAACACATTGTCTGATGACATCACTAGAGACACAGGATTTTCCATTCATTTGAATGAAATTATACTCATTGGTTCCTGCAGCAAAATAAATTAAAAAAGGAAATTACTTTTACTCAGCTAGTGTGGGCAGTTCTGATTTCTTGCTGTAATTTCACAATTTCATCTAGCTGTAAGTATTTTATATGTTAAGCAATGTAAAACATTTTAAAGTACGTTAAAAGCACATTAATATTTGGAAGATGCATTTTAGGGCACTAGACAGTCCCTTTAAGCTTTTGGCTGGTACTGTCTGGCAGCAACAATCAGTTTGCCAATATATATTTTTCCATTGAGTCAGCAGGCACTTTATTAGGCTACTAAGAGTACTTTCTGTCTTTCACTGACATTTTTATGAAATGTATCTTTTGAATTAGGTTAGAAACTCAATGATCATGTATGACAAACAAAAATTATTTTGTCCAATTTTCTCCAGAATCCGATCCCATTGCAAACTGTTCTTTAAGTTAGTGATATTACCATATTTGCTAGATTATAGGACTAGGTTTTTTTCAGCCCAAAAAATCTGAAAAAACTACCTCGTCTTATATTCGAGGTTGTCTTATAGTCTGACCTCAAATCGAGGTCAGACCATAAGTCAGGGCAGGGGACCTGGATCCCCCTCGCTAACCGCAGGTGGATGTCTGCGCGATGCGTGCAGACATCCTCCGCTGCTGCCCGGCACTTGCGCCGGGACTTTTATGATGAAGCCGGAAAGGACCCGCCTTCATCATAAAAGTCCCGGCGGAAGTGCCGGGCAGCAGCGGAGGATCGTGCAGTCATCCTCCATGCTGCCCAGCACTTCCGTCTATTATGACGGACTGGCTGTGCAGACATCCCCCGGCTGCCCCCACTAGCCACCAGGGAAAGAGAAACGAGGGGAGGGAGGGAGAGAGAGAAATGTTTGGAGGGAGATAAAAAAAAGTTTGGGGAAGAGACCAAGCTCAGGAGGAGAGAGGCTGCATTGGAAATAAAAAAAAGATTTTTTTTTTTTTATATCATTTTTATTAAATATTAAAAAGCAATTTACATGTGAATATATACAAGTTTTACTTTTTTTTCCCTACAGGGTAATTTTATATTCAGGCTTTTAGTTTTTTCCTGAAGGAATATTAAAAGTTTTGGGGGTCGTCTTATATTCGAGCAAATACAGTACGTTTCAGGCTCTAACTGGCTCCACTCTGTTGATTGACTAAAAATGAGGATACGACAACTGCATTGGCAGTAGGGTAGCGTGGTGACTATTACAATAAGCACCTGCTGTTGATCATCTGATTGTAGAGAGTGAAGCGGTGTGCCCCCTGCCACCTTTAGTCAAAGCACATGCTACTTCACCTTCATAGTACAGCCAAACCAGGAGTTACTTTTAAAGTTTAGTGGCTCTAAAAAAAATAACTTATCGAAATGTTACCTTCAGCCATGACTGACAGAGGATACATTGGGATCCACCAGGTATGCTTCAGCCAGCTTAAAGCTGGGTGGCCGGTGCCTGCTGCTGCCAACATGTAGTATGAGTATCTGTGCCAAGAAAAGAAATTACATCAAATGGACAAAACTATGCAATATAAACAATCAGAACACCACAAATGACTGTATATGTTGGTAGCAATGTGCAGTACTGTAATCACTGCACACGCATTGGTATGTATTATATGTACTCCAAATAATTAGCCAGCCACATCACATAATGTGAACTAACTAGCATACGTAGCTCTATTTATTAAATGGTTTATATTGTATTATAGCACGGAGGACCACAACGAGAGTATGTATAAATCTCAGGACTGATAAAAGTGTCCAAAAAGAAGAAAAGTGCAAATGTATGATGCATAACTTTTTTTTTTTTTTACACATCCTGCCATTTTTTAATCAGGCTGAAATTGTGCTTCCGTCACATGTACTATGGTGGTGATTTTAAGCACAATTTGTCGACAACCTCAGCATTCTGTGATCCCGCTTTGTGACTTTATGTAGTCTTCCGCTTTGTGGCTGAGTTGCTATTGTTCCTAAACTTTTCCACTTTCCAATAATATAAATTTAGTGTGGAATATTTAGCAGGGATGAAATTTCATGAACTGACTTATTGCAAAGGTGGCATCATGTCACCGTACCACGCTTGAATTCACTTCAGAACAACCCTGTCGCAATGGGTCTGATGGAAACACCTGAATTCAGTAATGAAGGTGTGTCCCAATACTTTTCCCCATTTAGTGCATATTGCTACTAGGTGGAATCAATAATGAAAAGTTAGAAATGTTTTATTCGCCAGTCTAAAATGACATTATATAATTATGTTCATTTAACTACAGATTGGGTCACTGTGTACAGGATAATTACTGGTACAGGGTTTTCTACACACTGGGTGCTATTCACTAAAAGTGATTTGAGGTGAACATTCCATCACCTTGACAACTATACATTATGCAACAAAAGCTCAACTGGCCATGCTTAATACATAGATAAACCTTTAAATACGGAAGAAAGGTTCCTCTCACCTTAAGCATCTATTGTCAGAATAGGAGAAATGATACGGACATTACAGGAATTTTTTTTAAAATGCTGTATTTCCTAAAGGCATGAATTATGTTACAACAGAAAAAATATTAGTGTAGGCTCCACGTTATTAATACTAGAACTATCTTACCTCACAACATCCCACAGGTTCCACAGGAAGAACAATACGCAGACTACACATTTACTCTGCACCTCCTCTTGGCTGGTGATGACCACAAATAAGATGACAAGTCGCTCTGTTACCTAAAATAGAGGAGGAAAAAAATAATCCACTCTGACACTGACTTATCACCGAATTTCTAGGATTGGCATATACAATTTTAAGGCACGGGGTGCAACATCCAGGGGGTGCCATAGGAGACACCTGCATACAGGGGTCTCCAGTGTCCCCCTCCCCCCCCCCCCCCCCCAGCAATGCCAGCAACTAAAAATTGTATTTCTATTTGAGGTGCACCACCACTATCCATGTGTGTTGCCCCCAAGTAACACTGCCCCGTGTGAAGCAGCTGATCAGAGACATGCTGCTCACAGTCATTAGAAACCAATCACAGGGCAGCATCATATCACATCACTGAGCGTGGAGCATCAAACTGCATGGAGAGAGCAGGTCTCTGCAAGGGAGAGATCAGCAGCTCCCTCCACACCACTGATGCCCAGGAGGGTGCCCCACACACCACCATGGACTAAATGAGTTTCCTTAAGGCCAGAATGGTAGGATCCTGAGAGAGGCTATTAGCTTATTTAAAAAAAAATAAAAAAATCTCTGCTGCTGTGGACTGCTATTCCAATGTTGCTCAGCCAGCAGTATGTCTGGCTGAGCCTTATGGGAGCTGTAGTTAACAGCAGATGGCGTGACAAGTGCTAGTTGTGGATTACAACTCCATGATGCCTTGTCATATGGGGGAAATATGAGTTAATTTTTTTTTTTTTTTTTTTCAAAAAAGTTTTCTCTGATAACTATACCTTACCACTGCGTCTGACTGGCAGGGAAGGCAGGCGCAATGGAGGTAGCCTGCACAGGGCGCCTCAAAACCTAAGCCCTGTGTTCAGTTGAGGGGACGTTTGGAGAGCCAAGTGAATAAACATTTCTGGGGTCTCCAACTATATCTCCCCCATCCTAGCTCTAGCTTCAGCTCCACAATAATATATTCACTTCTACTACCGGTAACAGAGACATGTTGAAATCATCTGAAAACAGTTTTTGACATAGAAATAGGAGTGAAAAGACCAGACCTGGCATTTTTTTTATTGGACAAACTCAGCCAATATAACCCTAGGCAACAGCTATAACCCACTAATAAGAGGTTTATGGAAGTGTATGCAAAAAATTAAAAACATATATATAACAAATAGAAATTGGGTAACACCAAAAACACCAATGCAAGTCTTAAAATTCTATATCCCTGACTTACAAATTAATAATTAGCAAGGGGAGGGCATAAAAAAAAAAATACAATCGGACCTATTTGAAGGATCTAGATTGCTACCATTTTCAGAAATAAGGCGCAAATACAATCTGGACGATCAGGAGAGTTATCTAAAACTAAATATGACCTTTGCATCCTCAGAGTTAGATCTCTTTGTGGCAAAGGGATACAAAAGAGGAATCATATCTAAATCACCAAACTTATTTTATGAACAAATTAAGAAATTGAAACCAAAAGCCTTCCTGAGATGGGAAAATGATATAGTGAGAAACTTCACGATAGAGGTATGGCAGCATGCTTGGGTTAAAACAAGAGGAGCGGTGCACTGTGTCAATTGCCAAGAAACTTACTATAAAGTACTCCATCGCTGGTACATGGTCCCATCACGTCTACATAAGATCCATGATAATGCCTCCAGTAATTGCTGGAGGTGTGGAAATGAAGAGGGTACCATGTACCACATATAGTGGGATTACGGTATAAAACAAAAAATAAACGGATTATTTTCCACCTTATTTAATTCCACCCAATACTTGACGGCACAGGAAATTTTCCATATGGCGATTCTCCCTTTGAATAAATATAACTCCCAATTAGCTATATACATTATTTATATATATATACACACACATATATATATATATATATATATATATATATATACATATATATATATATACATATATATATATATATATATATACTACTGGCGGTCAAGATCACAAGTGCCAGACATTGGAAGGATGGAAAACCTCTGAAATGGCAATAAATAATCAACCAGGTAGATCATCAGTGTAGCATGTAAAGATACTCTTCACTATTAGATCAAAAGTTTCGGTATATGACACAATTTGGCAACCATGGACGGCACTTCGTAACAGACCAGACTTAGGATAGATTCGAGACCCCCTTGGGAAGCCTGCTCCCCACCCCGTGCCCCTCTACCCCTGCGCCCGATTCTGTGTGGAGGGACAACAAGACTAGAAGTGTGTAATATGCGAGTGGCGACTGAATGTGATATTGTAATACACTAGTAACTAATGCATCTTAGAGTGAGAATATCCTCATGCATAAAAGAAGGAGGACAAGCCGGCTCCAACGGTAATGAATGAATGTGTTTCTCGTTCAAGTATCACCTGGTTACGGGTGCTCCGGCTGGGCTGTAGAAGCAGCACTGATGAACAGGTAAAATAGCGGACACAAAGACGTAGGCACTCCGGATAGGGTGAAAAAATGACTTGAAAATTTTTTGGGAAGATCCGATAAAATCCACAGGGACAGTACAAGACAAAGGATACAGCGATATGCCTTACGCGTTTCGCATGAACACACACTTATTCATAGGCTTTACTAACAATGTGTACACCATGGTTATATAGAATACATTCACCAATGAGAGTAAAGGTCATGTTAATTAAAACACGTTGCTGGAAACACATGTAAAAAACAATCAGGATCTCTTAGGTGATGTAAAACAGAATAAAGTGAAGGAATTAAAACATGATAAATTAATACTAGTGTAAAATAAGACAAATATATTTGTTCCCATTGTTTTAAACAGTGCCGAGCAAGTGTATGTACTGTAAGAATTAGTGATGATGTGTGTAATATTATGTAGTAATATAATATTACATTATATTACACACATCATCACTAATTCTTACAATACATACACTTGTTCGGCACTGTTTAAGACAATGGGGACAAATATATTTGAGTCTTATTTTACACTAGTATTAATTTAACACGTTTTAATTCCTTCACTTTATTCTGTTTTACATCACCTAACGGATCCCGATTGTCTTTTACATGTGTTTCCAGCAACGTGTTTTAATTAACATGACCTTTACTCTCACTGGTGAAAGTATTATATATAACCATGGTGTACACATTGTTAGATAAACATTTGAATAAGCGTGTGTTCACGCGAAACGCGTATAGCATATTGCTGTATCCTTTGTCTTGTACTATCCCTGTGGATTTTATCGGATCCTTCCAATAAATTTTCAAGTCATTTTTTCACCTTAGCCGGAGTGCCTACGTCTTTGTGTCCGCTATTTTACCCGAGAATATCCTCACCTCAGTATGAAATTTAATAGGTGGCCGTATAGATAATGGACACTGTAAGAGAGTGGCCCCAAGACTCAAACGAAGCAATTCCAATTTGGGAAATACAACAAAAGGGTCAAGAGAACCTTAGTGGTTATATAGTTAATGTACCAGATGGCAATTCAATAGATAAAGGTAGAGTTAAAGAAGAAGAAGAATTAGAATGAACTATAAATCACCAAGTAGGGGCAGTGGCGTAGCGTGGGTTGTCAGCACCCGGGGCAAGGCAAGTAATTTGCGCCCCCTAACCCGTGGATTTTAGCACTCGAGTCTCTTCTACTAGATTAGTTAAAGAAACCCTTACCCCCCAAGCACATGTATTGTTTGTTATGAAAATACTTATGTAATTAAAGTAAAATGCATCTAAATACAAGTTTATTTTCCAACACTTTATTGAGTGCGAACATGCATTACACACATTCTCCACATTTTCAGCAGGTCTATGAATACAAATATACACATGTAGTAACCTAGCATGGGCCATGCTATTATATGTCGTCTCACAACCATCGTAAACGACAAAAAATATCAAGAACAAAAACTAAACATCAAAATGGAACCATACCCTGGAGATGATCCAAGACTGGGCTAGATGGAGCCAACTTCCTCAATCCTGTACCTCTAATGTTACCCCCCCCCCCCCCCCCACACACACACACACACATATGCCATAATTGTTGTGCCATTCAGATGCCAGTAATATTGTAACTTTCGGATGCCAGTAATATTGTGCCAGTCAGAGCCCAGTAATATTGTGCCAGTCAGAGCCTAGTAATATTGTGCCAGTCAGAGCCCAGTAATATTGTGCCAGTCAGAGCCTAGTAATATTGTGCCAGTCAGATGCCTGCAATATTGTGCCAGTCAGATGCCTGCAATATTGTGCCAGTCAGAGCCCAGTAATAATGTGCCAGTCAGATACCAGTAATATTGTGCCAGTCAGATACCAATAATATTGTGCCAATCAGATACCAGGAATATTGTGCCTGTCAGAGCCCAGGAATATTGTGCCTGTCAGAGCCCAGGAATATTGTGCCTGTCAGAGCCCAGGAATATGGTGCCTGTCAGATGCCTGTAATATTATGCCAGTCAGATGCCTGTAATAGTGTGCAGTCAGAGGCCAGGAATATTGTGCCAGTCAGATGCCTGTAATATTGTGCCAGTCAGATGCCTGTAATATTATGCCAGTCAGATGCTTGTAATAGTGTGCCAGTCAGAGGCCAGGAATATTGTGCCAGTCAGAGGCCTGTAATATTGTGCCAGTCAGATGCCTGTAATATTGTGCCAGTCAGATGCCTGTAATATTATGCCAGTCAGATGCCTGTAATATTGTGCCAGTCAGAGCCCAGTAATATAGTGCCAGCCAGATGCCTGTAATATTATGCCAGCCAGATGCCCAGTATTATTGTGCCAGCCAGATGCCCAGTAATATAGTGCCAGTCAGATGCCCAGTATTATTGTGCCAGCCAGATGCCCAGTAATATAGTGCCAGTCAGATGCCCAGTATTATTGTGCCAGTCAGATGCCCAGTATTATTGTGCCAGCCAGATGCCCAGTAATATAGTGCCAGTCAGATGCCCAGTAATATAGTGCCAATCAGATGCCAAGTAATATAGTGCCAATCAGATACCCAGTAATATAGTGCCAATCAGATGCCCAGTAATATAGTGCCAATCAGATGCCAAGTAATATAGTGCCAATCAGATACCCAGTAATATAGTGCCAATCAGATGCCCAGTAATATAGTGCCAGTCAGATGCCAAGTAATATAGTGCCAGTCAGATACCCAGTAATATAGTGCCAATCAGATGCCCAGTAATATAGTGCCAATCAGATGCCAAGTAATATAGTGCCAATCAGATACCCAGTAATATAGTGCCAATCAGATGCCCAGTAATATTGTGCCAATCAGATACCCAGTAATATTGTGCCAATCAGATACCCAGTAATATAGTGCCAATCAGATGCCCAGTAATATAGTGCCAATCAGATGCCCAGTAATATTGTGCCAGTCAGATACCCAGTAATATAGTGCCAATCAGATACCCAGTAATATAGTGCCAATCAGATGCCCAGTAATATTGTGCCAATCAGATGCCCAGTAATATTGTGCCAATCAGATACCCAGTAATATAGTGCCAGTCAGATACCCAGTAATATAGTGCCAATCTGATGCCCAGTAATATTGTGACAATCAGATACTCAGTAATATAGTGCCAATCAGATACCCAGTAATATTGTGCCAATCAGATACCCAGTAATATAGTGCCAATCAGATACCCAGTAATATTGTGCCAATCAGATACCCAGTAATATTGTGCCAATCAGATGCCCAGTAATATAGTGCCAATCAGATACCCAGTAATATTGTGCCAATCAGATACCAGGAATATTGTGCCAATCAGATACCCAGTAATATAGTGCCAATCAGATACCCAGTAATATAGTGCCAATCAGATACCCAGTAATATAGTGCCAATCAGATGCCCAGTAATATTGTGCCAATCAGATACCCAGTAATATTGTGCCAATCAGATACCAGGAATATTGTGCCAATCAGATACCCAGGAATATTGTGCCAATCAGATACCCAGTAATATAGTGCCAATCAGATACCCAGTAATATAGTGCCAATCAGATGCCCAGTAATATAGTGCCAATCAGATACCCAGTAATATAGTGCCAATCAGATACCCAGTAATATTGTGCCAATCAGATACCAGGAATATTGTGCCAATCAGATGCCCAGTAATATAGTGCCAATCAGATACCCAGTAATATAGTGCCAATCAGATACCCAGTAATATAGTGCCAATCAGATACCAGGAATATTGTGCCAGCCAACACCCCCCCCCCCGTACTTACATGAAGCTGCTCCGTGTCCCCCGCCGGATGTCTCCTCCGTGCAGTCTTCCCTCTTGCACGGAGGAGGGAAACAGAAACCGGATGTGACGCGACGTCACATCCGGCGGCAGTTTTTTTTTTTTTTCCGGCCGTCGCATCCATCGGATGCGGCTTGCCGGAAAAAAGCGTTCACAAGCGCAATGCGCTGTGAACGCAGCAGCAGGGGCTGATTTTGGGAGAGCTGCCACTAGTGGGTATTGAGCCAAGTCCCAGGAGTAACTCCCATCACTCAATTCTTCAATGGAAGACCAACCTCTGCCGGTAATGTATAAATGTGGTAATTTGTTTCTAGCATAATCTCATTTTTTATGGATGTCATTAGCATATATATTTGGGTAAATTTAACTTAAATACCACAATTTCTGGGATCTATATGTTTTAGCCTGGTGTTTATCCGTCATCCTTTATGCAGAAGGAAGCCAGAGGAATATCCTATAGATATTACCAAGAACCATACGTTCTTATAGTCTAGCTATTTACCCAAATATGTTGTATCTAAACTCCAGAGATTATCTAAGATTCTCATTCTTAAAGTCTAAACTAGAATACATACATTATCATTTACCGAGCAGATTAAGAAATAGCCACCTTTGAGTAGTTATAAGATTTAGTAATATTACCTTACCTAAGCAGAGTATATGTTGGTAATTATGGTGTACTATCTAAATAAAATGCATGGCCATCTTATGGTCAGAAACATACTGTATAGTAAATGTTTCTACATGCATGTTGATATAGGTACAGAGCTACATAATTCATGTTTTGTACTACTTACTTATGTTATGTCATACATGTAAATTATGATTAACATCTATTGATATTGTATTTTGTTGTTATGCTATTTTGCTTACCATTTGATCTTTATTGTGCCAATCAGATACCCAGTAATATTGTGCCAATCAGATGCCCAGTAATATAGTGCCAATCAGATACCCAGTAATATTGTGCCAATCAGATACCAGGAATATTGTGCCAATCAGATACCCAGTAATATTGTGCCAATCAGATACCCAGTAATATAGTGCCAATCAGATACCCAGTAATATAGTGCCAATCAGATGCCCAGTAATATTGTGCCAATCAGATACCCAGTAATATTGTGCCAATCAGATACCAGGAATATTGTGCCAATCAGATACCCAGGAATATTGTGCCAATCAGATACCCAGTAATATAGTGCCAATCAGATACCCAGTAATATAGTGCCAATCAGATGCCCAGTAATATAGTGCCAATCAGATACCCAGTAATATAGTGCCAATCAGATACCCAGTAATATTGTGCCAATCAGATACCAGGAATATTGTGCCAATCAGATGCCCAGTAATATAGTGCCAATCAGATACCCAGTAATATAGTGCCAATCAGATACCCAGTAATATAGTGCCAATCAGATACCAGGAATATTGTGCCAGCCAACACCCCCCCCCCGTACTTACATGAAGCTGCTCCGTGTCCCCCGCCGGATGTCTCCTCCGTGCAGTCTTCCCTCTTGCACGGAGGAGGGAAACAGAAACCGGATGTGACGCGACGTCACATCCGGCGGCAGTTTGTTTTTTTTTTTTTTCCGGCCGTCGCATCCATCGGATGCGGCTTGCCGGAAAAAAGCGTTCACAAGCGCAATGCGCTGTGAACGCAGCAGCAGGGGCTGGGGGCCCACGGGACAGCTGCCTTGGGGCCCCCCAGGAGTAAATGGGCCCAGGGCAGCTGCCCCGCTAGTGCGCCCCCCCAGATATTGCGCCCGGTGCGGCCGGCCCCCCCTGCACCCCCCACGCTACGCCACTGAGTAGGGGGTTAAATAACTATATTTACTAAGAGTAATGGAGTATTAGAAGAAATAGAATTTTTATATTACTGGTATCTGACTGGCACATTATTACTGGGCTCTGACTGGCACAATATTGCAGGCATCTGACTGGCACAATATTGCAGGCATCTGACTGGCACAATATTACTAGGCTCTGACTGGCACAATATTACTGGGCTCTGACTGGCACAATATTACTAGGCTCTGACTGGATAAATAATTGATGGATAAAATCATACTGGCAAATAATTTGAACATCCTTCTGCGTGTTAAAATCTTATTCTGTGTCCCTGATGCTAAAAGGAAAGTCTTCCACATTCCTAACTCTGTTATCTATAACCAAATATTTTACTGATAAGTTCATAGTATCACCGGAAAAGATAAGGTGGTTGTTAAACCTTGCACTATTACTCTAAAGCCACATCTCATTGTACTGATGCAGACACAGCTATGTACATACTAGAGGTGAAGGGGGGCTTCTCTGCAACTTGGTAGCCCACCCAAACTGGCAGAAACTGACAGACACACTGAGATTATTGGGATTTTTGATTTGTAAAATCTATTAAGGGTTATTATAAATACACCTAGTTGATTCAAATCGCCCATTAAAATATATAATTATATCACACCTTTACTAATAATTATGTGAAGTATAATTAATCCTACATATTAATTAGAATATTGTTTTTATTGTTTTATTAGTGTGATATACTTTTTATCTAATGTGGAATGATAAGAATATTTACTCCAATTTGAAATTGTATTAATACGTCTATATTTCAACATATATATTTTCTCATATTATACTCACAATCCAGGTATAGCTATAAATCATGACATCATCTCATTTAAATTAAACACACCCATCCATTCAATTGGCTAGAAGTTACAGAAACAGGGTGTGAATCTGAGATAAGGTTTGGTTGATAAGTGGATACTGGAGGTGTAGAAGAGAGACCCGAGATACCTGAAAAGACCTGGGGAGACTGATTTTGGGAGAGCTGCCACTAGTGGGTATTGAGCCAAGTCCCAGGAGTAACTCCCATCACTCAATTCTTCAATGGAAGACCAACCTCTGCCGGTAATGTATAAATGTGGTAATTTGTTTCTAGCATAATCTCATTTTTTATGGATGTCATTAGCATATATATTTGGGTAAATTTAACTTAAATACCACAATTTCTGGGATCTATATGTTTTAGCCTGGTGTTTATCCGTCATCCTTTATGCAGAAGGAAGCCAGAGGAATATCCTATAGATATTACCAAGAACCATACGTTCTTATAGTCTAGCTATTTACCCAAATATGTTGTATCTAAACTCCAGAGATTATCTAAGATTCTCATTCTTAAAGTCTAAACTAGAATACATACATTATCATTTACCGAGCAGATTAAGAAATAGCCACCTTTGAGTAGTTATAAGATTTAGTAATATTACCTTACCTAAGCAGAGTATATGTTGGTAATTATGGTGTACTATCTAAATAAAATGCATGGCCATCTTATGGTCAGAAACATACTGTATAGTAAATGTTTCTACATGCATGTTGATATAGGTACAGAGCTACATAATTCATGTTTTGTACTACTTACTTATGTTATGTCATACATGTAAATTATGATTAACATCTATTGATATTGTATTTTGTTGTTATGCTATTTTGCTTACCATTTGATCTTTATTCTATATTCAATAAATTCATTATTATTTTATTAATAATTGTTGCATTGTATTTACTTTTGTAAAAACGTCATCCAAACTCACATACATAACGAATTCTTGATATGGGTATTTTTAGTCGGACCCATATATATGAATCATCAATTTTCATATTTTTTTTATGATTCATAATTAATAACTCATATTCATATTTTTTGGTTAATATCCGACATGGCATAATGGGAAAATTGGCTGTGGCCAGTGATAGTGTGGCATGTTCTGTGGGGAAAAAAATAACATGTACTATGGGGGCAGTTCAGTTGGCCGAATGGACACCGTGGTATGTTCTGGCAGACAAATTGACACTGTGGCATGCCAAATCGTGTGGTGAAATATGAGTACAAGCCAAGTGCTTAGGGTATTGTATGGTTCTGTGTATGCAATGGTCCTTTATATGCAATGTGGGTGCAGAGGAACGGAATACAAATAAGAAATGAACAGTTTTTTAATAAAATTTTTATTACATATGAAAATAGTTGAATATAATATTAAAAAGTTCATATAAGTATAAATGCAACTAGTTATATACATATATTTGGGGTCCAACTCAAGCTTTTGAAATGGCTTGAAATATTTAATATTTTACAGGTTTTTGTTGTGGTCAGAAACTTAATATTTGTTTGCTGAGAGGGTAGTGGTTGTATGGAATAGTCTTCCAGCATGTGGCAGAGGTTAATACAGTAAAGGAGTTTAAGCATGCGTGAGATAGGCACAAGGCTATCCTAGATATAAGATAAGGCCTGGGACTAATGAAAATATTACTTTACTGAGAGGGTAGTGAATGCATGGAATAGTCTTCCAATAGAAGCGATAGAGGTTAATACAGTGAAGGAGTATAAGCATAAGGCTATTCTAGATATAAGATGAGGCCAGGGATTAATGGAAGTATTACTTTCTGAAAGGGTAGTGGATGCATTTAATAGCCTTTCTGCAGAAATTGTAGAGGTAAACACAGTGAAGGACTTTAAGCATGCATGGGCTAAGCATAAGGCTATTCTAGATATAAGATAAGATAAGGCCAGGCACTAAAGAAAGTTTTACTTTACTGAGAGCATAGTGGATGCATGGAATATCCTTCCAGCAGAAGTGGTAGAGGTAAATACAGTGAAGGACTTTAAGCATGTGTAGGATAGGTATAAGGCTATCCCAGATATAAGAGAAGGCCAGGGACTAATGAAAGTATTACTGATAGGGTAGTGGATACATGGAATGACCTTCCAGCAGAAGTGGTAGGTTTATACTAATGTATGTTTTATGGTGTACACACAGCTCACTGACTGAAGCACATCTGCACACGGTATATTTCATGTAAAAGTGATATAATGCACCTGCCTGATGTAGATGTTGTGCTGTGAATGTCTCTGTTGTATACCAAGGATGCATGGTAATGTTGTGGGGGACCTTGGTGATATTCTCTACACGGTGACAAGTAGGTGGAGTTCCATTATGCTAATTATGTGGAGTGGACGGGGCTTTGGGCAGTAGGTGTAAGTAATTGGAAGCTGAGCTGCAAAGTGTCCCTGGAATTTTTTTTCAAATGTTGGCAACTATGACACGGTAATGTCAAAAACAGGCACATATATCTCTTTTGATCTATGTATTTCTTCTACATGTTCTAGCACAATATTGAGATGATTCACTACAATCATAGTGCAAAGCTTTAAACAGTTAATACTTGGAAAATCTTTGGTTAACTCTGCAGTTCTGAGGACTTAAAACTATGATTAGCCAAAATTCCCCAGGTTACCTCCATCAGATTTGGTGCAGGTATAGAATGCTAAAAAGCCTCCAATACGTACAAGATCATCATAACAACATTTTCTTGTCTTTAAGAAATAAAATCCTCTTATATTGATCGAGATCTCCAAACCTTTAAAAAAGTTGGCAAGAATCGCTGGTGTTCAGCACCCAGCAGAGCATGGATTGGCTCCAGCACAGACAGCAACTGACAGGCCTGCATTACCAACCCGATTGTGTAGAATGTGTCAGCAAAGGAATCTGCAGAAAGAAAGTATCAGGCAGCCATTTACACTCAAAACCCAATATTTACATACAGCCCATTCACCTGTGGTAAATAAGTGATATAACTAAAACCAGTTTATATGGGAACCCAGACTTAAAGTGACTGAAAGAAAGTTCAAACACCTGTCATTCCATCTTGCCAAAACTTTGACTCACTTGATAAATGATTTTAGCATGTACGTAGACCAAAATTGTGATGTACACAGGAAAGACTTTGGCATACATATTAACCTGCTATTGTCAGAGGTGCATGATGCCTCTGACACGAATGGCTTTGTCACAAGCAGCATATGATCGCTGTGATTGGTTATCCCAGAAATTCTATGCGCAGGAAGAACTCTTTGCAGGCTCCACTTAATACCACCTCATTTTGAGGCCAAGTCTTCTTTTGGGAGCAAGTGAACCAGCATCTTATCCACAGGGGTTGATTCCCAAAAATTCGAGAATAGTGTAAGGAGGTCGACTTTCACTTTAAAAGTCAACCTCCTCACGTTATTTACTAAATTAAACTTTACCTCCTTCTCACCCCGCCCTCGCCAAAGTCCATCTTGATCTCCCATCTTGAACTCCCTTCATAGCATAGCATAAAAATTGCTATTCCCAAAAAATGATGGGAGTTTGAGTTGGGGGGCGAGTTGGACTTTAACATCCAACCCCCCTCCAGCAGCTTGCCTCATTTACAGGTGGAGTCTTGCATAAAAAATATTTTAAAAAAACAGGTTCCAAGGTCTAACCCAATGACCTCTGGCACCCCTAACATATATGGAGAGCCAGGGCAAGAGGGCCCGTGACAATGAGGTGGCCAGAGACTTGTTCAAGGTACTTGCTCACTGCCCACTCTCATGGTACTCAAAGGGTGGGCTTTTTCAGGTTTTGGGCCATTATTATGGGCATCATCCCACCCTATCTGGGCAAGGTTGGTGAGGAAGAATTTAATTTAATAATTAATTATTAATTATGTCATGCCCCTGGGTGGGGTGGAGGGAATCAATTATTTGGGGGAGGAGGGTGATCGTTGATTCACATTCAGAGGGCATTGGGCAAGCCTCTCAAAATTACTTATGAGTGGAGGGGGGGGGGGCGTTGATTTAACATACATATTTGAAATATATTTACCTTTTCCAAAGAACATAAATCTCACTGTCATATTGGCGAAAATCCAGGAATGCCCACAGAATTGTAGGAGATAGTATAACGACAGGTATGTCTTCATCTTTGTCCGTTGAGACCTTCAAAGGAACAAAACCTCAAAAGGGATCCACTATGAAGCAGAAACACACAATATGATCACTGTCAGCTGTTTGGACTAAATAGCGTCTTTTTAAAAATTTACTGACAGCTACCGTATTTACTTAAATCTAATGTGCATCTTTTTTTTTACCAAATTGTGTCTCCAAAATTTGAGTGCACATTAGAATCAATGGCGCATTAGATTCACATATGTTTTATGTTGCAACTTACACCCCAAAAAATTAAATTTTTGCTATTAACAAAAAGGAAAGCACAACGCAATAAAGACAATCTGCACATGCGTACTTCCCTCTCTTACTTACAGAAATTCCATCATATTGTTGTATGGCAGTGTCATTCATAATAAAACTATGGTAAATTGGTACCAAACTTATTTTTATAAAAAAAAAAAACACTTCTTTTAAAAATGCGCATTACATTCGCCGGTGAATACATTTTTTGGCTTCAAGGTGTCAAAATTTGAAGTGCGCATTAGATTCGATAGCGCATTAGATATATTTAAATACGGTATTTGTTTTCTTTTTAGAGTCAAAGCCAAGGAAACTATAAAAGCACAAGATATAGAAACATTATATTGAGACTAAACAATAATTGAGAATATATTTTACAGAAAGTACCAGATGCCTGGAATAATTTCCCAGTCATATCTGTAAAGGCTGAACCTTTAAATGATTTTAAAAATTCCATGTGCGTAAGGCTATCCTAAAAACAAATAAATAAAACAATTTTGAGTTTTCTTCCTGGTCAGACTACATGGGCCAATTGCTTCACAACTACCATAACAATGCACATCATTATGAGTCTAAAAATGAATACGCTTCCAACAGCCATCCATTGACAATTAATGATGCTCACTCTTCCAAAATGGCCTTCATGCATGGTCAGTCTAATGATCTAGTGTTATTGTGCGCTATCCCACACCAATGGATATTTACATTCTTTTTTGTAAATAAGTATTTATTGAGTTTTATAAGAGGGAATTACAAGGGAACAGTTACAGATTACAGTAACAGTGGGTGGTAAAATCTGTGGTATATAGAAATGAAGAAACAAATATGGCAAACAATTATTTACTATAGTAAAGAGTCAAAGATAGATAGTGTCTCTTCATCTAGGCCATCTTTTTAAATTAAAATAAAATATAAAATACACAGGGGTGTTTCTTTAGGAAATTGAGGTGGGAATATTAGGAGAAGGGAGGAGGGAAAAAAGGGGGGTTATGAGTGAATTCACAATGTCTCCAGCCAGGGCCGGCGCCACCAGTAAGGCGACTTAGGCAGCTGCCTAGGGCGCATCTTAGCTGGCGGCGCCGGAACCCTGTGTCAAAAAAAAAAAATCCTCCCCCTTACTTACCTAGTCGCTGCTGCTCTGTCTCCGGTGGAGGTCTGTGGCTGTGAAGGAAGCGTTGTGCGCTCCCCTCCAGCCCATGCGCATTCAATAAAGTTTTGCATACTGTGGGGGAAAATCCTGGCATATTGGGTGGCCAAGTCCTGGCTGGCATATTGTGGGGGAAAATCCTGGCATATTGGGTGTCTAAATCCTGGCTGGCATATTGTGGGGGAAAATCCTGGCATATTGGGTGGCTAAGTCCTGGCTGGCATACTGGGGGGGAAAATCCTGGCATATTGGGTGGCTAAGTCCTGGCTGGCATACTGGGGGGGAAAATCCTGGCATATTGGGTGGCTAAGTCCTGGCTGGCATATTGTGGGGGAAAATCCTGGCATATTGGGTGGATAAGTCCTGGCATATTGTGGGGGAAAATCCTGGGATATTGAGGGGCATAATCCTGGCATATTAAGGGGCATAATCCTGGCATATTAAGGGGCATAATCCTGGCATATTGTGGGGGAAAATCCTGGCACAATGAGGGGGAAAATCCTGGCACAATGAGAGGCTAAGTCCTGGCATATTGGGGGGCAAAATCCATTGGTGTTTGTCTCCAGTCCCCAGAGCCAGACCAAGAGCCAGAGACCAGATCATCTTAATGTCCTGGTGGTAAGTAGACATTTCAATGTTTATTATTTAGTTGTTTAGTTATTAATAATACATTGGAAACCAATTTACCTCACATTTAAAGGACACTATAGTCCCAGAACCACTACAGTTTAATGTAGTTTAATAGTCCTTAGGAGTGGGGCACCCTCGTGTCCCCCTCACACTGGGCTAAAGGGGTTAAAACCCCTTCAGCCATTTACCTTTCTCCAGCGCCAAAGCTGGGAAATTTCCTCCCCGATCCTCCTCTCAGCTGCAAATGTTTTTTTGTTTTTTTTGGAAGTTCCGCGTCCTCCCACTGTAATGTTCACAGTGAGAATCACGGAAGCACCTCTAGCAGCAGCAGGTTGCAAAAGTGTAGTGATTTTGGGCATTTTAAAGAATTCTAGCCAGTGATACCAAGTGTCCCTGGAGCACTTGATTATGTCCTCAGTGGTCATTATCAATTCTTCCAAGGTGCATGTTCGTTCCACCCCGAGGACCCACTCTCTGAAATTAGAATGGATGGGTCTCCCTACTGCTGGGGGTCAGTGGTTTGGGTGCGGAAAGCAGGTGTTGAATGAGTTATTTGTTATTGTGAGATATGGGGGTGGTAGCAGTAGTGTATCTTCTGCAAGGCAAACAAGGCACTCACTTAGGGCGGCACTTTGCCAGAGTGCAGCACATTGCCAGAGGGTGTTAAAAGCACACTTCTTGTGCTTCAAACATTTTCCCTCCCTCCCCCACGGTTCAGCAAGCTTTAGCTCCTTTGAATTAATTGGGGTGATGGGGGCATGTAAGGGATGTGGTGGGGGTATGTAATGGGGTTGATGGGGGCATGTAATGGGGTGATGGGGCATGTCGTGGGTGTGCAAAGTGGGTAATAGGGCATGTTGCAGGTGTACAACAAGGGTGGGGAGTGCCCGAATTTTGTGTGCTTAGGGCAGCACAAAACCAAGATACACCACTGGGTGGTAGTACGATGAATGAGAAAAAAAGGCAGGGCTGAAAGAGATGTGTATTTGGATAGGAGTGAAATAATTTTTGTCCAGAATGGTGTGATTTTTGGCCAGTGCCACCAGAGGTGTAACAGAGAAACCAGGTAGAACCCACACTGCCAACAAGAGTCAGGTACATGTGGGCGATATTTGTGTAGAATGGAAAGTAGTCTATGCCAGTGTGCCCGCAATCTGTATGAAATTTATTGCGTTTTGTTGCCGATTGATTTACAGGATGGTTTCTCACCTTCCGAAGAACTTGGGAGTTATTAGTCGAGTGTCTCAACCAACATTTTGTGCATAATGTATATTCCATACATAAATCTTTGAAGTTGTGCATTTTCTGTGTAACTGATGCTGCCAAATAATAGAGCAGAGGACGTTCCCCAAATGTTTGTACCTATCCATGAGGGTGTCAGGGGGCGAGGGGTCTATCCTGAGGAATGCGTTCTAAGGGTCAAAGTGTGCCAGCTTCTAGGGAATTTAAGAGTCTGACTTTCTGTTTTGGGGTGGCTGACAGAAAACTATTACTCCATAACAGTTTCACAGGTATAAAACTAACATTGGAGTTCTCACATTTGAGAGCACCTTGAAGGACAAAAGTCAGCAAAAAAATAAGATATGCTTAACTGAAAGATTGATCCAGATTGTCATTTTAAATAGCTTTACTGAAAGAATACAACTAAAGTCCGGATCTGTAGCTATAGCTCTCACTTTATTGGAGGGGTAGAACAGTTGTGTGATGTGATGGCACATTTGCAATTATTATTCTCACACATCTCCTTGGGAGACCACTGATTAACTGTCGGGAGATTTTTTTTGCTTGAGATTCTTAGGAGAATGCTTGCTAAGTTAAGAAACAAACAGTTGCATAAAAAATGCTTTATTATTCATTTATTTGTCTGGGTCTTTCCTTTCAGACCTGAGTGAACCATTAAAATAATTGGCCTCTGTAACTGAAAGTATGTATTTTAGTAAATTCTCAGCGTAAACACTGCTCTCACCTTCACTAATTAAATGGGTTTGCCATTAGCAAGACATTGATAGGGTGATTCATGTATCACTCTAAACATAAAGAGTACCCTAAAGCAACAATTCCTGCCAAAAGATCATGCTTGTGCGAGCGTGTTATAGCAATTCTAAATGTTATTCCCAAAGCAAGCTTATCTAGAATCTCACTGTATTGCACAAGGTTGTGTGGTATTGGTGAAGATAAGGGCAGTACATTTAATGTGTGTGTGTATATCGGAATACTGCCAGACACAAGACACAATCCTACAAAAAAAAAAAAATGACCAACTACTAGACATTTTGTCTCAGCTAATGACTAGAATCACACACTATAAAAACATATTTTTGAATAGTGTAACTATATCCATGACAGTGTACAGCACATTAAAAATAAATTGCAACAAACAATACATATTCACAGTGTTATTTTTTTTAAAAAGTATCACAATGTTGTCTATTTATTTCAAGAAAATCATTGTAAAAATTAGATTTTTAGGTGGACCGACTAGCTAACAAGATGCAATCTATGACCTAGCATATTTGAGTCAAACTGTTTTACTTGAGAAAATTCCCCAAGAACAATCTCGAGAGTAAAAAACTTAAGCTGTTCAACAAACAAGCCTGCTGACAGCAATAGGTGTTAGACAGAACTATTGTTAAAAATTAAATTAATACATTATAGAAAAGCCTCAGCACTGCCTACTAACCAGGAGTGAACCATGCTCCTTTTCCTTTTTCAGCCCTCGTGAGAGATCAGGGAGTTTTAAAAGGAATATGTGTCAGCGGGACTTTTTAAAGATACTTTCTCTATACTTTATATATCAATCCCTACGTTGCTAGTGTTTATTAGCCACTAAAATCTGTGGATTACCTTTCAATATGATGCTCAATCAGCTGGTTGGTCATCCTTGCAAAAGTAGTCCTCAATCTGTAGTCCGCCAAATAGATGACTGAACATCATGAGGAAGGTAGTCCACCAGAAAGCTGGATGAACACTGAAACTGTGGTCCACAATCAAAAGTGCCCAAAAAATAAAACACAAAAGTGAGTAGGAGTTTTAATAGTAAATTTCTTTATTCTAATTGTCTCCCTCCACTCAGAGGATTAGACTTGTAAATAAAGTAGAACATATGTACAATTAAAATTCTTTATAAAACCGACAAACGTAAAGGGAAAAAGTGCTGTAATGCACAAATGCCATTGCTATATACCTTATTTCTGTTCTAACAATGACAGAATCAATAAGTAATTTATTACCAGTGGGATTCCCTCAGTTTTCTGCAGTTTCAATTACCCTTTATTTAATTATATATCAGAATAATTACTGTGTAAAACAGTACCCACACCAAATACAACTGCTTAATGCAAAAAAGGAACATTTAAGTAGTCTATTTGTATATGGAAAAAGTGATTACCCTATTAAAGTTGTCAGGATAGAATATTCTGATAATTTCCATGCTATGCAACATTGAGATCTTGAAGGAATGTACATGTGATTTAATAACAATGGGCAAGAGCAGATCTTATTATTTTAATAGCAGTATCCCAGTTAGTGATTATTTACAAAAAAATGCCTTTTACTTATCTGTTGATTGCTATAAAACCTGTAATTGAAGCCTGTGCGTTTGTAGTATCAGTTACATCTTCTCCACCACACTGAAATACATACGATTTTTGTGTCTTTGGTACAGCAGTTCCGAGCTCCCCCTGTACACTATTACAGTTGGGTGTTGTAACATCTGCACATTCCACTGTGCTGTGGGCCTGCCCTGTGCTAGTTTAGGTCGTTTTGGCTATCGTTCAGCTCTCCTCCTCTCCCCTTTACTGAATAATGTCTCACAGCACAAAAACTGCAACGAAAAATCAAAACACAACAAACTTACCCACTGCTGTATCCACTCCCTCCTTGACCTGACTCTTATATGAGTTGTATGCAGCAGCAGGATAGAGTGACGTAGCTCAGACACTTCCTCCACATTTGTTCAGTCTTCTCAATGGAGCCAGGGCTTGTCTTTTCATCTAGAAGCAGCTACTTAGTTCATCATGGTGCAGGGCAGAAGAAGCATTTCTGTCTCGAGTCAGTGCAAATAAGTGGAAGTCTGACACGCCCATCTACCAAAACAAACTCACTATCTTCCCTCTTTTTTCCTTTCTCCTCCTCTGTGCTACTTTGTATTAGATTACATCCTACTCCCGCTATAGGGAGTAACCACATGCAGCGAGGCTCTCCTAAATAACTGGTAGCATTGATGCAATGGCTAATAGTTTAATAACACAGTTTATTACTCGACTATGGCCATCTGATCATAATGAGCTCCAAAAATACACTGATATTCTTATTGTAAAATAAAAAATAAGAGTTGAATATCAGCAGACAGCAGCGTAACTAAATCAAGATTTTTATGTGGTTTTGGTGATTTCCTTCCTCATATTTTCTTAATTTCCTTCAAGTTTCAACTTTTGCAATAGTTTGCATTTAGCAGGGTACAAATTTCTTGCTGGTTACATAAAATTATGTTTTAACCCCCTCTCTGCCTACAGGTATATGTGCATATGTGTTTACTTAGGGTTAATAAAAGGTTTATTATTTGCACAGTCTCCCTTAGCATATTTTCTTCATCACACTGTTAAATATTTGATACTAGCATTAACCTAAACATACAAATGTAAGCTAGTTAAACTGTACCTCTATATTAATTACATAAAATGTTGAAACTTTTTAAATTACCACAACATGATTCTTAACTATCTTTGTAGTTAGAGCAGCTATTTATGCTGTAACTTGGTAATCATTTTAACCCTTTAGTGACAAGACATTTTCACCTTGACTTTCCCTTGGTGACAATGGCTGTTTTGACATTTCTAGGGTGTTTGTGTTTAGCTGTAATTTTTTTCTCTCACATACAGTACCCACACAAATTATATGTTGTTTTTACGGTCATAAGAAGGGCTTTCATTAGATACCATTATGTTCATCATATCTTATAATTTACTACAGTAGAATAAGGGTTTAGAGAACTGCCAACCTGGGATACGTAATAAGTACAGGTGCAATATGATAGACTGCTTGTATGCTCTCTCCTAGGGGGCATATATATGGAAAATATATTGAAACAAGTAAGCAGACATGCACACTGAAGTATGAATAAAAATATATTTATTTAATGAATGGGATAGGAACGACACATCTAGGTAATATGGTAAGGAGAAAAAGAGGTGTAACAAAATGCGTAATATATGAAAAAAAATAGTAAAAATAAATAATGAGCAAAAAATAGGAGAAAAAACAAAAGAGCAAATATATGTAGGAATGCAATGTAGGCTAGGGACAGGCACAGCAGAGAAATATGCAAAAAAGAGAAAAAAAATAAAGGTACAAAAGTACAAAAATGTAAAAATGAAAAATAGAAAAAATACAGGAACTGCAGGAAAAGTAGAAAGAAAGCACAAAAAAATAAGCACAAAAAAATATATACAAAGCCAAAAAACAAAAAATATATGAGTACAGAGTATATCCAAAAACGAAATGGTCAAGGTAATAAATGTCCAGTACACGGCCGACCACTACAAATAACAATAAGCACACAAAAAAATAGAAAAAGTGGATATATATAAGGGAGTACAAGAAATAAGTACTAAAGAAAAAAATCTAATGGCAAAAAAAGAGTCCACAAAAGAGCCTCCTGCTGAAATAAATCCAGGGACCTGCATCAAAACAATACCACAACAAGTAAAGTAGTATCAAAAGAAAAAAAAGAAGATCCAAAAATGAAATAGTAAGTACATGCAGAGTAAAGTCTTTACTGGCAAAAAAACGAAAAAACCGGTAAAAATGAAAAAAATAACGAAAAAGTAGTAGAGAGTGAAAGGTCCATAACACAACTCTAAACTAAAAAAACCTTGAGTGATGCAGGTGCAATCCTGGGCATTAGCTGCTGAGGCTGGGCACAGGGCGACGCGCTCGGAGTAGATCTCCTTCCAGGGCCTTGGAGACCTTTCACTCTCTACTACTTTTTCGTTATTTTTTTCATTTTTACCGTTTTTTTCGTTTTTTTGCCAGTAAAGACTTTACTCTGCATGTACTTACTATTTCATTTTTGGATCTTCGTTTTTTTCTTTTGATACTACTTTACTTGTTGTGGTATTGTTTTGATGCAGGTCCCTGGATTTATTTCAGCAGGAGGCTCTTTTGTGGACTCTTTTTTTGCCATTAGATTTTTTTCTTTAGTACTTATTTCTTGTACTCCCTTATATATATCCACTTTTTCTATTTTTTTGTGTGCTTATTGTTATTTGTAGTGGTCGGCCGTGTACTGGACATTTATTACTTGCCTTTTCTATACCCTTTTGAGCCCTTGACCATTTCGTTTTTGGATATACTCTGTACTCATATATTTTTTGTTTTTTGGCTTTGTATATATTTTTTTGTGCTTATTTTTTTGTGCTTTCTTTCTACTTTTCCTGCAGTTCCTGTATTTTTTCTATTTTTCATTTTTACATTTTTGTACTTTTGTACCTTTATTTTTTTTCTCTTTTTTGCATATTTCTCTGCTGTGCCTGTCCCTAGCCTACATTGCATTCCTACATATATTTGCTCTTTTGTTTTTTCTCCTATTTTTTGCTCATTATTTATTTTTACTATTTTTTTTCATATATTACGCATTTTGTTACACCTCTTTTTCTCCTTACCATATTACCTAGATGTGTCGTTCCTATCCCATTCATTAAATAAATATATTTTTATTCATACTTCAGTGTGCATGTCTGCTTACTTGTTTCAATATATTTTCCTTATAATTTACTACAACAAAAATCATAAAATATGAACATTTTTAAAAAAAAAAAACACTTTTTTTCCTATCTTTGACCTAAAATATAATTTATACAAATAAAATCATTAAAAAAGACCCCGTCTAAATAGTTTCTAAATGTTGTCCGGAATTCCCCAACCCGAACCCAAAATGTAACCCTAACACTAAATTTAACCCCAACTTTAATCCTTATTATATCCCTTAATATTTTTTAATTTTAATTTAATTTTAACCCTATCCCTTATGCAAAAAATATTTAATTTTAACCCTATAGGCTAATATAACCTGTTTTTAATGAATTAAATATGTATTTTAAATATTTTACATTGCAATGCTACTTAACTACCACTAGGGGCAGTCAAGTAGCATATTCAGAGCGACGGAAGTGAAGTTACTTTCACTTCCGAAGCTCAGACCGGCAGAGGGCTTCGCCATATTGACGGAGCAGCATGCTCCGTCAATATGGCTCCCCACGATCGCTCCGTGGGGCGATCGTGGGTGCCCTAAAATAGAAATTTCGGTGCTGGCTATTGCCTCGACATCGAGGCAATAGACCAGCACCGTTAAAACGGTTTTCGCGATCGTTGATCGCGAAAACCGCTTGATTCACCGCAGGACGTGCCAGGCACGTCCTTTGTCGTTAAGGGAGTTTCTCCCAGGACGTGCCTGACACGTCCTTTGTCGCGAAGGTGTTAAAGATTTAAAGATATTTTTCATATTACATTTTATCAGGTCTCTAATGCATGCAATTATAGGGGCAGTTCCATAGTTGCCAACATTGGCCATGTTTCCAGGTACACATATTTGTTCCACATACTGCAGAAAAGAGCATGCAAGTGCAGCCTAGCAGTATGTAGGATGGATATACGGACAGACAGAATCCAATTAATGAATCATGGCAGATCCTATGACATCTCCACCCTGATTAATTAAGTATTATAGTTTAGTATAAGTGAAAATAATTACACAGGGTCTTCTATATTCAGTGACCATCAATTAGAAGGGCTAAGTGAATTAGGCATTACTAAAATACAAAACCAATCAATCCCATATCCAAAAAACTTGGTAAAGAGAAAAATATGGGTTGTGACCTCAACTTGAAAACTGCAAATAAGAGCAAGTATAAAATTTGTATCAAAGTATCATAGACAATTATATTTAGAACACACCACAAAAATAAATGGCACACTGTGCCAATAGGGACAAGTCCATTAATTTATCCAGTCATGTTCTTGTAATCTTTAAGTTGTGGGTGAGCCAAAAGTTAATTAAGAACACATAGTGCAGACTGATTAAGTATGAAAAGACACAAAAAGACAGTTTTAATCTGCACTTACAAAAGATGGCAATGTATGAGGCACATCAAGACATGGATGTCAATAGTTGATCGTGTTCCCGCAGAGATTACAGTTTGAGCAGCATCGCAGAACTCATCGCACCTCTAAGAAATGAAACCCTCAATATCCAGTGTGCAGCGGGATTAAACTGCTACACACCACAGATTGGTTACTCTTGGTTTCTACTACAGAGAAGATTGGGGCATTCCTGCAAGCTGTAGTTACAATATTTTTCATGATCAACTATTAACATTCATGTCTTGATGTGGCTGATAAATCCCTTGTGGTGAGAAGAGATAATGGGAGAAAACAGAAATCTAATTAGTATTGATGCTTGGTGGGGTTTAATATATGTGGCAGTAAACGAAAATAGAGTACACTGCACCTTTAACTGAAGGGAGAAGCAGCACAAAAACACAACCAGTGCTTCACTCCTGGTACATAAAATACACACAAAACAAATAAGTGAAATTGTGCGCTTCCCAAAACACTAAACACTGTTTTTTTTTGTTTTGTTTTTTATTACAAAATTATAAACATTTAACATACATAGCCCCATATATATAATCTTATCATATTTCCTTATTAAAATTCCAGTCTCCATTATATTTTGGACATTATTAGAATATTGACCATAATTAGGGGCAAACATATAAAACATATAGACATTTAAAACATAAACACTATTGACACAGTTTGACACATTGGCTACATATATTGCATGGAATCTGCCGGGAAGGGAGTTTTTATCCTGAAGGGGTCTTACTTTTACTCCTCCCGCCAGGTTCTATTTAAACCACCTCTGGAGATCGATCTTCCTTTCTCTTTTCCCATTCTTCTATCCAAGTATTCCAGTTACGGCTCTGGCTTCACAGTTTTTTGTCCACATTATAGTGGAGAGATCATCAGCTTGTATAATATCAGTCTCTAGGTGATACCAGTCTTCTCTGTCTGCATCCTGTCTCTGGGTGTATATTAAATGGTTCAGCATATTTGCCATTAAATATTCCCTAATATTTGGTAGCCCTACCCCCCCTCTGTTGATTTTTTTTGATAGCATATATATACTCAATCTGGGTTTTTTCCCCTGCCAAACATATTTTGTAAATGCGGATTGAATCATATCCAACCATGGATCTGGAATTTTAAGGGGGATTAATCTGAATAAATATAACCACCTGGGCAATATGTATGCTTTTATTACATTGATTCTCCCCCACCAGGATATTTCTTTATTTTTCCCTTCTACCAAAGTTTTATTTATCTGTCTCATTAATGTTAAAAGATTTGTTTCCATTATCTTGTGCGGGTCAGATGTTAGTTTTATCCCTAGATAGTTTATCTCTTTTTGTGACCATGTAAAGGGGAATCTCCTCTTGAGCTGTGCTACCTCCTCTTCCTCTATATTTATGGGTAATGCCACTGTTTTCTTAATGTTTAATTTATAATTGGATATTTCTGCGAATTCCTCAATCACATTCATGAGTGCCTCAGCCGATCTACCTGGATTCGTTAGGGATATTAGAACATCATCGGCATACATAGATGTCTTTAATTCCAATTTCTTAGCTTTAAAGCCCTCTATTTCAGCTTTCTTCCTTATTTGTATAGCCAGCGGCTCAATTGATAATACATACAGTAGGGGGGACAGGGGGCATCCCTGCCTCGTTCCATTTGATATTTGGAACCATTCAGATATTATTCCAGGGGCGGCCGTTTTAGCAGAAGGTCTTGTATATAGCAGCAAAATCGCCTGTAGCATCCATCCAGAAAGACCAAAGGCCATCATTGTTTGCTTCAAGTATTCCCATCTCAATCTATCAAAAGCCTTTTCGGCATCTAGTGATAGTAATAACAGAGGTGTTTTATTTTTATGAGATTGATCTAAGATATCTATAATTTTCCTGATGTTACTTGTTGGAGTTCTTCCTTATACAAAACCTACTTGGTCTCTATGTATTATCGTGGGAATGACGGCCTTTAGTCTGTCCGCAAGGACTGCCGCATAAATTTTAATATCTGAATTTAACAGGGAGATTGGTCTATAGTTTTCTACTTTTTCCTGATCCTTATCCTGCTTCTTTATTGGTATGATATTTGCTCTTAAACATTCCTCTGGGATTTCTTTCATCTCCACAAAACTATTGAATTTACGTGTCAGATGCTCTGCTAACTGGTCTTCCAGCAGTTTATAGAAAGTGTTATTATACCCGTCTGGTCCTGGGGCTTTGTTTGACTTTAGTTTGCCGATCACCTTTTTGACCTCGGATATTTTAATAGAATTGTTTATGTTCTTTATTATCTGGTCGTCTATTTTTGGTAGATTTAGTTTGTTTAAGTATTCTGTTATCTGTGTCTTACTAGCTTGATCAGGTATATTATAAAGTTCTTTATAGAATGTATTAAATGCTGTCCCTATTTCTTTAGGCGCAAGGCATATTCTATCCTCACTCATGATTTTTGTTATCTGTTTATTTGCTTTTATACCATTTATTTTATTGGTTAGGATCTTATCTGCCCTATTCCCCTTATAATAATATCTAGTGTTCAGATATTCCAGTTTCCGCACCGTTTCTTCCATCAGATAGAGATTTATTCTATTTTTTAATATTCCTAATTTGTTACCTGTATCTTTAGATGGGGTAGTTTTGTTTTCCTTGGACAAGTTGAAGTATTGTATGTAGAGATCTGCTAGATATTTACCTTTCATTTTTTTATTCTCAGCCTCCATTTTTATTAGATATCCTCTAGTTGTTGCCTTATAGGCACACCATATTACTGCATCTGAAACTTCCCCGTTCAAATTCTCTTTGAAGAACGTATCTGTCAGGTTAATTATGTTTTTTAAGTTGTTCTCATCATGTAATAAGGTACTATTTATTCTCCATTCATTTCTAGTTCTGTTATTATTTCTGTTATCCGTTTCCATGATAGTCATATTATGGTCCGACCATGTGATCTCCTTTATTAATATTTTTTTAACTATATTGGCTAATGAGGGGTTTCCTAATATCAAATCTATTCTTGAATAACAGTTATATGTTCTAGAATAGCAGGTAAAATCTTTCTCTTGTGGGTGGTATATCCTCCAAATATCTAATAAGTTTGCTTTAATCAGTGAGGCCTGGAATGCTTGTGACATATTCTTATATCTGTTGTTATTAGCGTTAATTCTGGTGGACTGTCTGTTCATCAGGTGGTCTGGGGCACAGTTATAATCTCCTGCCATTACCAATATCCCCAGTTTCACTTTGTTTACCTTGGGGATTAGTTTATTTAAATATCTGACCATTGAGATATTTGGAGCATATACATTTACCAGCGTATGCAACACTCCATTCAATTCACACACTAATATTATATATCTTGCCTTTTCATCCACTTCCTGATATCTGATCTTTAGCTCCATATCTTTATCTATCAAGATTGCAACGCCTCTTTTTTTCTTTGATGTTAATGATGCTTTTATCACATTTGGAAATCTAGTCCCAATAAACCTCGGAATATCTTTCTGTAGCCAATGCGTTTCTTGAAGAAAGGCGATGTCAATTTTTTCGTCTCTCAAAGCTTTTATTATCATAGATCGCTTAAATTGGGAGTTTATCCCCTGGCCATTTAAAGATGCAATTCTAACCATATTTCCCCTTATTTCTTACTTGTTCTCCCTCTAACTTCCGATTCCATGCAGTAGCCAATGCGTCAGATATAATACATACAAAACAATACATACAAACATTAAAATCTGTCTCATCTCGAGACCAACATATCCTGCCCTTATGCCCCATGCTCAAAGACAGAGAGATCCTTTTAATATCCCTTGGATCTCTGAATAAAGTGGGGTTTCCCCCCCTCATTCTATATTCTCTAGGCTTCTTCCTGCCCTAGTCAGGAAGGAACACGCCGCCCTACCTACCCATCCTTTGCTGTTGTAAATATCCAGCTGCAGCTTCTTTAGGATATCTTACCAGGCTTTCCCCTCTTTTATAATGACAGTCTATATCTTTTATTATTAATGATGGTTCTCCATTTATGATTTTATAATATGATATATATCTAAACTTACTCTACCTTTATTTCTACTATTTTCCACTTGTGCTTCGTTTTCCCCAATTACTGTTTTTGTGTGCCAATCTCTTCTATTTATATATTCTCTTGTAAACTGAGTGTGTCAGTATTTTTTTTTAATTTTTTTCAAATAGTATATCTAGAAAAATTTTCTCCCTTTTCTTTTATTATAATGTGTTTCTCAATTCTTTTAATATTTCTTCTCCCTTAACTATGTTAACTAAACACTGTTATTTACCCTTATAGGAGGCAATATTCTCCGTATATAATGTAAGGGGAAGAAAAACAAACACAAAATAAAATAATATAGTGTAGTATATTAAGACTAAGTGGACCAAAAGACATATAGTATATGAGGGTTCCACTCACATCTTCCTGAGCAGTACCCTGCTCAGTGTCAAAGGTTTCGGGAGCCCCTCTAGGGGTCTTGAATTCACAGATGTTATCAGATGATCCTTGAGGTCATAAAGAGTAGGACAGGGGAGGAAGGAGATATATCTTCAGTAAAACTTTCTTTAATAATGCAGAATACAAAAATATAAAATCTTACATAAAAGCAAACAGCAAGCAGCTGCAAAGTGCATGTAGTTCCAGACTTGTAAGGTGCATGAAGTTCTAGTAGAATGCTCCTTTCCCACACACAACACATTTCTCCTTATTCAGGCTTTCTCAAGTGTGTCTCCTGTCCTTAAAACCTCATTTATATAGTCCAGATTTCAAATTTCCCACCTGTAGCGTCGCATCACGTGACATCACACTCCAGTCGCATCTATAGTGACTCTGCATGTACTCTCAGTGAGTACACCCTCCTCCATCTTGCTCCTCCATATGGCCGGATGTTTATATATCAGTTTCCATGGTGCTGCAGTCTTTCATGCTTGCAGTGAATGTTCATTCTTTGTTGCTATGGAGATGGAATCTTCATAGCTTTGGCTCACAGACATAGTTAAAGGCAGGTAGCAGAGAAGGGGGGACATTATTAGCATAGTGAAAGCAATGACTATACAATATAATAAAGTGCTTCTCATTACACACATTTAACAAGGATCATTAACCCATTAGCTGGCAATACAAATAAAACCAGAGAAAACAAAATATCATATTAAAAACAGCATTTAAAAACAGTATCTGCACTGAACTCTCATATTAAAGGCAATCAAATACAATCCAATAAAATAGTATTAATAAAATTAACCCTCTATGGGTTGCAGTACCTTTCCACTACTATAAAACAATGGATAAAGATATTATCGCTTAAAATCATTATAAACATTTTTTATAAAATATTGAATAAATCAAATTCTGCATTTAATCCAAGGGGGGTACGTGTCTTGAGCTCAAATACCCATTTCATCTCCAGTTTGCCAAGCCCTTTCCAGGAGTCACCCCCTCTCCAGTGTTTCTTAAATTTGTCTATAGCCATAAAACTTAATTCCTTTGGGTTACTGCCATGTTGCAGGAAATGCTTGGGTACACTGTGGGTCAACAATTTATTTTTAATATTATTACAATGTTCACTCACTATTTTAGTTATCTTACTTGTAGTGCGACCTATTTACTGCAACCCGCATCGGCATTCCAATAAGTATATAACGTAACACGTGTCACAATTCATGAATTCTTTAACTTCATATTCTTTCCCAGTTGTTGAAGATCTGAATGTATTCAGGAGAAGAGCGTGGAAAAAGAAATCCCCCTGGGAAAAGGAAGGAGAAAGACCTTTCCCACTGAGAAAAATATTAGATATAGAGGAAAAAGAGGAGGGATACGAAAGAAGAGCATTTCGAAGAAAGTTTTAGATACGGCAGGTATCTTTAACATCTCTGGCCTTGAACTAAATGATATTCAAAAAAGAGTCCTGAGTAAAGGCCTCAAATACGCTCCCACTAGAAACCTCAATAAGTTCAATACTTTTATAGATATAAATAGGTTTATTCGGAAAGCTACATTAAAAAGGTTCTTTGTAGGCAAACAACAAAGAAATATGGGAGGTTCAGGGATGGAGAAACCCCCCATAGATCCAAACCCTAAGAGAACCCCGTTTAAGAAAAATTCCACATTCTATCCCACAGCATACAAATCAGGTATGTTAGATGTCTTTGAGAAAATGGTTATGACAGATGTCGAGAAAATTAAGCAAACGAAATATGATGAATCTAACCTATCCATCTCCGAAAGAAAGGCATTGGAAGAACTTAATAAGGATGATAGAATAGTGATAAAACCGGCTGATAAAGGGGGAGGAGTTGTTATAATGTCAAAAGAATACTATCTAGAAGAAGCTTACCGACAACTTAATGACCCTCAAACTTATATTAAATTAAAAAAAGCCCCCACCCCTGAACAAAAAAAACTGCTAACAGGTTTCTTGGATAAGGGTAAAAATCTGAACCTTCTAGGGAAAGATGAATTAGACTACATTAACAATATACATCCGATAATTCCTGTATTCTATTTTTTGCCAAAAATTCATAAAAACATAGATCGCCCTCCAGGAAGACCTATTTTCTCTGGAGTGGGGTCATTATATTCAAATCTATCCCAGTATTTAGATTTCATCCTACAACCCTATGTGAAAACCACCCCTACATACTTAAAGGACACTACGAGTGTCTTGAATATTTTGAAAAATTTAGTATGGGATCAGAATATGTGGTTAGTGACAAGTGACGCGACCTCACTTTATACCATAATAGAACATGAGAGAGGTTTTAAAGCGGTAAAAAAGACCCTTATGAGGGATGAAGATGTAGAAGAAGTATTTGTGGGCTTTGCAGTAGAAGGTATTAGTCTTATTTTAAATAATAACTTCTTCTGGTTTGGCTATAGCTTTTTCCTACAGAAATGCGGAACGGCTATGGGTACTCGTTTCGCCCCAAGCTATGCAAACCTTTTTATGGCGGAATGGGAACGCCAGTTTGTATGGTCTGGACACGAATGGGAAGCGAACCTGGTTACATACCGCCGCTATATTGATGATCTGTTCTTTGTGTGGAGAGGTAAAGAATCCAATCTAAAGTCCTTCTTGGCCCACCTTGAGAACAATGATTGGGGTATAAAGCTTAATACGGAGTATGACCGCCATAGTGTCCACTTTCTAGACCTAGAAATATACATCGAAAATAATTCGGTTAAGTCAAAACCTTTTTTTTTTTAAAGTTGACGTTAACAGCTTTATAGGCTATGATAGTGGACACTATCCCCCGTGGCTGAACAATATTCCGAAAAATCAAGCTTTAAGACTAAAAAGGAATTGTACAGATGAGAACGTGTGCAAAGAACAACAGGTTCTCAAAGATAGACTTATGAATAGGGATTACCCTGAAATTGGGATCAATAAGGCTATTGAGGAGGTAGACAAAATAGAAAGAGATTCCCTTCTTTCTTATACTGAAAAGAAAAATGATAAGAATGAGATCATTTTCCCCATAGTCTTAGATTATAATAACAAGAATCGCCAACTAAAGAGAATTTTAAAAAAACATTGGTCTATCTTGGAAAAAGATGACCTTCTAAAAGAAATCCTGCCCAAAACACCTAGGATTATCTTTAGGGGAGCTCCAATATACGAAGATGTGTTACTAAAAGCTACACAAAGGAACAAGCAAAAACAAAGGACACCTTTCTGACTCAAAATCCTGGTTTTTATCGTTGTAATAACTGTAACGCGTGTAAGCAAACTAAAAAACAGCCAAAAAAACTGAATACATTCAGATCTTCAACAACTGGGAAAGAATATGAAGTTAAAGAATTCATGAATTGTGACACGTGTTACGTTATATACTTATTGGAATGCCCATGCGGGTTGCAGTACATAGGTCGCACTACAAGAAAGATAACTAAAAGAGTGAGTGAGCATTATAATAATATTAAAAATAAATTGTTCACCCACAGTGTACACAAGCATTTCCTGCAACATGGCAGTAACCCAAAGAAATTATGTTTTATGGCTATAGACAAATTTAAGAAACACTGTAGAGGGGGTGACTCCTGGAAAGGGCTTGGCAAACTGGAGATGAAATGGGTATAGAAGCTCAAGACACTTACCCCCCTTGGATTTAGGGTTGCCACCTGGCCGGTATTCTACCGGCAGGCCGGTAAAAAATTGGCATCAGGCCAATGTTAAGTCTATGGAGACAGTAACAAGGCCAGTATTTTTTTGAAGAAAAGGTGGCAACCCTACTTGGATTAAATGCAGAATTTGATTTATTACATTTTTTATAAAAAAAATTTATAATGATTTTAAGCGATAATATCTTTATCCATTGTTTTATAGTAGTGGAAAGGTACTGCAACCCATAGAGGGTTAATTTTATTAATACTATTTTATTGGATTGTATTTGATTGCCCTTAATATGAGAGTTCAGTGCAGATACTGTTTTTAAATGCTGTTTTTAATATGATATTTTGTTTTCTCTGGTTTTATTTGTATTGCCAGCTAATGGGTTAATGATCCTTGTTAAATGTGTGTAATGAGAAGCACTTTATTATATTGTATAGTCATTGCTTTCACTATGCTAATAATGTCCCCCCTTCTCTGCTATCTGCCTTTAACTATGTCTGTGAGCCAAAGCTATGAAGATTCCATCTCCATAGCAACAAAGAATGAACATTCACTGCAAGCATGAAAGACTGCAGCACCATGGAAACTGATATATAAACATCCGGCCATATGGAGGAGCAAGATGGAGGAGGGTGTACTCACTGAGAGTACATGCAGAGTCACTATAGATGCGACTGGAGTGTGATGTCACGTGATGTGACGCTACAGGTGGGAAATTTGAAATCTGGACTATATAAATGAGGTTTTAAGGACAGGAGACACACTTGAGAAAGCCTGAATAAGGAGAAACGCGTTGTGTGTGGGAGAGGAGCATTCTACTAGAACTTCATGCACCTTACAAGTCTGGAACTACATGCACTTTGCAGCTGCTTGCTGTTTGCTTTTATGTAAGATTTTATATTTTTGTATTCTGCATTATTAAAGAAAGTTTTACTGAAGATATATCTCCTTCCTCCCCTGTCCTACTCTTTATGACCTCGAGGATCATCTGATAACATCTGTGAATTCAAGACCCCTAGAGGGGCTCTCGAATACCTATGACACTGAGCAGGGTACTGCTCAGGAAGATGTGAGTGGAACCCTCATATACTATATGTCTTTTGGTCCACTTAGTCTTAATATACTACACTATATTATTTTATTTTGTGTTTGTTTTTCTTCCCCTTACATTATATACGGAGAATATTGCCTCCTATAAGGGTAAATAACAGTGTTTAGGGTTTTGGGAAGCGCACGATTTCACTTATTTGTTTTGAGGGTTTAATATATATATTGTATATGTGGACTAGACAGGCCCGCCATTAGGGGGCGATGGGCGATACTGGCTTTCCGGCTCCAGCCGTGTGGCTTCAATAAAGTTTGTTAAAAAAAGCGACCAGAGTTACTCAGGAGGTAAGTACTTGGTAAGGGGGAGGAGGGTGGTACATAACGAGCATACTGAGGGGCAAAATCCTGGCATATTGAGGGGCATAATCCTGTCATAATAATTGGCAAAATCCTGGCATAATAATTGGCAAACTCCTGGCATATTGAGGGGCATAATCCTGGCATGTTAATTGGCATAACTCTGGCATTTTGATTGGCATAATCCTGGCATATTAATTGGCAAAATCTTGGCATATTGAGGGGCAAAATCCTGGCATATTAATTGGTAAAATCCTGGCACATTAATTTGTAAAATCCTGGCATATTAATTGGCAAAATCCTGGTATATTGAGGGGCAAAATCCTGGCATATTAATTGGCAAAATCCTGGCATATTGAGGGGCAAAATCCTGGCATATTAATTGGCAAAATCCTGGCATATTGAGGGGCATAATCATGGCATATTAACTGGCAAAATCCTGGCATATTGAGGGGCATAATCCTGGCATGTTAATTGGAAAATCCTGGCATATTAGTTGGCATAATCCTGGCATATTGATTGGCATAATATTTATTGGCAAAATCTTGGCATATTGAGGGGCAAAATCCTGGCATATTAATTGGTAAAATCCTGGCACATTAATTGGTAAAATCCTAGCATATTAATTGGCAAAATCCTGGCATATTGAGGGGCTAAATCCTGGCATATTAATTGGTAAAAGCCTGGCATATTAAGGGGCAAAATCCTGACATATTACTTAGCAAAATCCTGACATATTACTTAGCAAAATCCTGGCATATTGAGGGGCAAACTCCTGCCAAATTAATTGGCAAAATCCTGGCATATTGAGGGGCATAATCCTGGCATATTAATTGGCAAAATTCTGGCATATTGAAGGGCAAAATCCTGGCATATTAATTGGCAAAATCCTGGCATATTAATTGGCAAAATCCCGGCATATTAATTGGTAAAATTCTGGCATATTGAGGTGCAAAATCCTGGCATATGAATTTGTAAAATCCTGGCATATTGAGGGGCAAAATCCTTGCATATTAATTGGCAAAATTCTGGCATATTGAAGGGCAAAATCCTGGCATATTAATTGGCAAAATCCTGGCATATTAATTTGCAAAATCCCGGCATATTAATTGGTAAAATTCTGGCATATTGAGGTGCAAAATCCTGGCATATGAATTTGTAAAATCCTGGCATATTGAGGGGCAAAATCCTTGCATATTAATTGGCAAAATCCTGGCATATTGAGGGGCATAATCCTGGCATGTTAATTGGAAAATCCTGGCATATTAGTTGGCATAATCCTGGCATATTGATTGGCATAATATTTATTGGCAAAATCTTGGCATATTGAGGGGCAAAATCCTGGCATATTAATTGGTAAAATCCTGGCACATTAATTGGTAAAATCCTAGCATATTAATTGGCAAAATCCTGGCATATTGAGGGGCAAAATCCTGGCATATTAATTGGTAAAAGCCTGGCATATTAAGGGGCAAAATCCTGACATATTACTTAGCAAAATCCTGGCATATTGAGGGGCAAACTCCTGCCAAATTAATTGGCAAAATCCTGGCATATTGAGGGGCATAATCCTGGCATATTAATTGGCAAAATTCTGGCATATTGAAGGGCAAAATCCTGGCATATTGAAGGGCAAAATCCTGACATATTAATTGGCAAAATCCCGGCATATTAATTGGTAAAATTCTGGCATATTGAGGTGCAAAATCCTGGCATATGAATTTGTAAAATCCTGGCATATTGAGGGGCAAAATCCTTGCATATTAATTGGCAAAATTCTGGCATATTGAAGGGCAAAATCCTGGCATATTAATTGGCAAAATCCTGGCATATTAATTTGCAAAATCCCGGCATATTAATTGGTAAAATTCTGGCATATTGAGGTGCAAAATCCTGGCATATGAATTTGTAAAATCCTGGCATATTGAGGGGCAAAATCCTTGCATATTAATTGGCAAAATCCTGGCATATTGAGGGGCATAATCCTGGCATGTTAATTGGAAAATCCTGGCATATTAGTTGGCATAATCCTGGCATATTGATTGGCATAATATTTATTGGCAAAATCTTGGCATATTGAGGGGCAAAATCCTGGCATATTAATTGGTAAAATCCTGGCACATTAATTGGTAAAATCCTAGCATATTAATTGGCAAAATCCTGGCATATTGAGGGGCAAAATCCTGGCATATTAATTGGTAAAAGCCTGGCATATTAAGGGGCAAAATCCTGACATATTACTTAGCAAAATCCTGGCATATTGAGGGGCAAACTCCTGCCAAATTAATTGGCAAAATCCTGGCATATTGAGGGGCATAATCCTGGCATATTAATTGGCAAAATTCTGGCATATTGAAGGGCAAAATCCTGGCATATTAATTGGCAAAATCCTGGCATATTAATTGGCAAAATCCCGGCATATTAATTGGTAAAATTCTGGCATATTGAGGTGCAAAATCCTGGCATATGAATTTGTAAAATCCTGGCATATTGAGGGGCAAAATCCTTGCATATTAATTGGCAAAATTCTGGCATATTGAAGGGCAAAATCCTGGCATATTAATTGGCAAAATCCTGGCATATTAATTTGCAAAATCCCGGCATATTAATTGGTAAAATTCTGGCATATTGAGGTGCAAAATCCTGGCATATGAATTTGTAAAATCCTGGCATATTGAGGGGCAAAATCCTTGCATATTAATTGGCAAAATCCTGGCATATTGAGGGGCATAATCCTGGCATGTTAATTGGAAAATCCTGGCATATTAGTTGGCATAATCCTGGCATATTGATTGGCATAATATTTATTGGCAAAATCTTGGCATATTGAGGGGCAAAATCCTGGCATATTAATTGGTAAAATCCTGGCACATTAATTGGTAAAATCCTAGCATATTAATTGGCAAAATCCTGGCATATTGAGGGGCAAAATCCTGGCATATTAATTGGTAAAAGCCTGGCATATTGAGGGGCAAACTCCTGCCAAATTAATTGGCAAATCCTGGCATATTGAGGGGCATAATCCTGGCATATTAATTGGCAAAATTCTGGCATATTGAAGGGCGAAATCCTGGCATATTAATTGGCAAAATCCTGGCATATTAATTGGCAAAATCCTGGCATATTAATTGGCAAAATCCCGGCATATTAATTGGTAAAATTCTGGCATATTGAGGTGCAAAATCCTGGCATATGAATTTGTAAAATCCTGGCATATTGAGGGGCAAAATCCTTGCATATTAATTGGCAAAATCCTGGAATATTGGGGGCAAAATCCTGGCATTTTAAATGGTATATTGAGGGGCAAAATCCTTGCATATTAATTGGCATAATCCTGGCATATTAATTGGCAAAATCCTGGAATATTGAGGGGCATACTCCTGGCATATTAATTGCAAAATCCTGGCATATTGAGGGGCAAAATCCTGGCAAATTAATTGGTAAAATCCTGGCATATTAATTAGCAAAATCCTGGCATATTGAGGGGCAAAATCCAGGCATATTAATTGGCATAATCCTGGCATATTAATTGGTAAAATCCTGGCATATTGAGGGGCATACTCCTGGCATATTAATTGCAAAATCCTGGCATATTGAGGGGCAAAATCCAGGCAAATTAATTGGTAAAATCCTGGCATATTAATTAGCAAAATCCTGGCATATTGAGGGGCAAAATCCTGGCATATTAATTGGCAAAATCCTGGCATATTGAGGGGCATACTCCTGGCATATTAATTGGCAAAATCCTGGCATATTGAGGGGCAAAATCCTGGCATATTGAGGGGCAAAATCCTGGCATTTTAATAGGCAAAATCCTGGCATATTAAATGGCATATTGAGGGGAAAATACTGGCATATTAAATGGGAAAAGAATGGCATATTGAGGGGCAAAATCCTTGCATATTAAATGGCAAAATACTACCATATTGAGGGGCAAAATATTGGCGTATTGAATGGCAAAAGAATGGCATATTGAGTGGCAAAATATTACTGGCATATTGACCAACTGCTCCCAACCACCCTTCATATTACATTAGACCGGGATAACATGCTTGTGAGGGTAGGTGGGGCAAGTGGGAGATATTGTCGGGGGGGGGAGAGAAAATTTGTTCAGTAAGAGGCCCTGAAATTCCTGGTGGCGGCCCTGGGACTAGAGACATCACAACGATCAGTAAAACTGAACCTAAATGCAGACAATGTCCTAGTCACCATATCTAATCCAGACAGAGCCCTGAAGGAGCTTATGCATGAAATAGAACTGTACAGGGCACACTCCAATTATAAATTAAATACAGAGAAATCAGTGGCCCTGACATTGAATACTGACCCAGACTACCATGCCGATTTAAAAAGGGTGTTTTCCTTTTTATGAACAAGCAAGGAATTCCTATATTTATGAATTAAAGTAACAGCTAATCTTAGATATCTAAGATATGTTGGAGGCCAACTTCCTTCCCCTCCTGAAAGGGATGAATACAAATCTGAAAGAATGGAAAGATAAATAAATCTCATAGTGATCATAAAAGCTTATATTTTGCCTTATGACTCTACCTATTTGGAATGTTATCGATTCCTGTCCCATATTCATGGATTAAGATGATACAGGGGGCCTTTAAGTCTTTTTGCTGATGATACAAAGATTTGCAGCAGGGTTGATATTCATGGAGGGATAAGCCAAATGGCAAATGATTTAGCTAAACTAGAAAAATGGTCAGAGCAGTGGCAACTGACATTTAATGTGAACAAGTGCAAGATTATGCACCTTGGGCGTAAAAACCCAAAAGCAGAATATAGACTATTTGGTACAGTCCTAACCTCAACATCTGAGGAAAGGGATTTAGGAGTAATAATTTCAGAGGACTTGAAGGTAGGTATGCAATGCAATAGAGCAGCAGGAAATGCTAGCAGAATGCTTGGTTGCATAGGGAGAGGCAGGGGCGTACCTAGAGCATTTGGCACCCGGGGCGGACCCCGAGTGTGGCACCCCCCCCCCCCCCCCACAATAAAAATGCAAGAAAACACCCACAATTTTTTCAATGTTTGAAAATTGTACAATTATAGTTACCAGGAATAGTGTGCCAGTCAGATACCAGGAATAGTGTGCCAGTCAGATACCAGTAATATTGTGCCAGTCAGATACCAGTAATGTTGTGCCAGTCAGAGCCCAGTAATAGTGTGCCACTGAGAGCCCAGTAAGTGTGCCAGTCAGAGCCCAGTAATAGTGTGCCACTCAGAGCCCAGTAATATAGTGCCACTCAGAACCCAGTAATATAGTGCCAGTCAGAGCCCAGTAATAGTGTGCCACTCAGAGCCCAGTAATAGCGTGCCAGTCAGAGCCCAGTTATATAGTGCCACTCAGAACCCAGTAATGTGCCAGTCAGAGCCCAGTAATAGTGTGCCACTCAGAACCCAGTAATATTGTGCCAGTCAGATACCAGGAATATTGTGCCAGTCAGAGCCAGTATTATTGTTTGTGCTAGTCAGAGCCCAGTAATATAGTGCCAGTCAGTGCCCAGGAATATTGTGTCAGTCAGTGCCCAGTAATAGTGTGCCACTCAGAGCCCAGGAATAGTGTGCCAGTCAAATGCCCAGTAATATTGTGCCAGTCAGTGCCCATGAATATTATGCCAGTCAGATGCCAAGTAATTTTGTGCCAGTCAGTGCCCAGGAATATTGTGCCAGTCAGTGCCCAGTAATAGTGTGCCAGTCAGAGCCCAGTAATAGTGTGCCAGTCAGATACCAGGAATATTGTAACAGTCAGAGCCCAGTAATATAGTGCCAGCCAGAGCCCAGTAATATAGTGCCAGTCAGAGCCCAGTAATATAGTGCCAGCCAGAGCCCAGTAATATAGTGCCAGTCAGAGCCCAGTAATAGTGTGCCACTCAGAGCCCAGTAATAGCGTGCCAGTCAGAGCCCAGTTATATAGTGCCACTCAGAACCCAGTAATGTGCCAGTCAGAGCCCAGTAATAGTGTGCCACTCAGAACCCAGTAATATTGTGCCAGTCAGATACCAGGAATATTGTGCCAGTCAGAGCCCAGTAATATAGTGCCAGTCAGAGCCCAGTAATATAGTGCCAGTCAGAACCCAGTAATATAGTGCCAGCCAGAACCCAGTAATATAGTGCCAGTCAGAACCCAGTAATATAGTGCCAGCCAGAACCCAGTAATATAGTGCCAGCCAGAACCCAGTAATATAGTGCCAGCCAGAACCCAGTAATATAGTGCCAGCCAGAGCCCAGTAATATAGTGCCAGCCAGAACCCAGTAATATAGTGCCAGCCAGAACCCAGTAATATAGTGCCAGCCAGAGCCCAGTAAGTGTGCCAGTCAGAGCCCAGTAATAGTGTGCCACTCAGAGCCCAGTAATATAGTGCCACTCAGAACCCAGTAATATAGTGCCAGCCAGAACCCAGTAATATAGTGCCAGCCAGAGCCCAGTAAGTGTGCCAGTCAGAGCCCAGTAATATAGTGCCACTCAGAACCCAGTAATATAGTGCCAGTCAGAGCCCAGTAATAGTGTGCCACTCAGAGCCCAGTAATAGCGTGCCAGTCAGAGCCCAGTTATATAGTGCCACTCAGAACCCAGTAATGTGCCAGCCAGAGCCCAGTAATATAGTGCCAGCCAGAACCCAGTAATATAGTGCCAGCCAGAACCCAGTAATATTGTGCCAGCCAGAGCCCAGTAATATTGTGCCAGCCAGAACCCAGTAATATAGTGCCAGCCAGAACCCAGTAATATAGTGCCAGCCAGAGCCCAGTAATATAGTGCCAGCCAGAACCCAGTAATATAGTGCCAGCCAGAACCCAGTAATATAGTGCCAGCCAGAGCCCAGTAATATTGTGCCAGTCAGAACCCAGTAATATAGTGCCAGCCAGAACCCAGTAATATAGTGCCAGCCAGAGCCCAGTAAGTGTGCCAGTCAGAGCCCAGTAATATAGTGCCACTCAGAACCCAGTAATATAGTGCCAGTCAGAGCCCAGTAATAGTGTGCCACTCAGAGCCCAGTAATAGCGTGCCAGTCAGAGCCCAGTTATATAGTGCCACTCAGAACCCAGTAATGTGCCAGCCAGAGCCCAGTAATATAGTGCCAGCCAGAACCCAGTAATATAGTGCCAGCCAGAACCCAGTAATATAGTGCCAGCCAGAGCCCAGTAATATTGTGCCAGCCAGAACCCAGTAATATAGTGCCAGCCAGAACCCAGTAATATAGTGCCAGCCAGAGCCCAGTAATATAGTGCCAGCCAGAACCCAGTAATATAGTGCCAGCCAGAACCCAGTAATATAGTGCCAGCCAGAGCCCAGTAATATTGTGCCAGTCAGAACCCAGTAATATAGCGCCAGCCAGAACCCAGTAATATAGCGCCAGCCAGAGCCCAGTAATATAGTGCCAGCCCCCCCCCCCCCCCCATCAATTAACAAAATCGCTGCTTCTCCCAGACGGACGACTCCTCCGTGCAGTCTTCCCTCCTGCACGGAGGAGGGAAACACAGTCGCCGGATGTGACGTATCGTCACATCCGGTCGCTGTGATTTTTTTTTTTTTTTTTTCACCCGGCGGCCGCATCCAGAGGATTCGGCCGCCTGAAAAAAAAAAAAAAGGTAAGCAGCGCGGGGGGTGCCGGCAGCACCGGTGGCACCCCCCTAGTCAGTGGCACCCGGGGCGGGCCGCCCCCCCCGCCCCCCCCTCGGGACGCCACTGGGGAGAGGTATTAGAAGAGGGAAGTGCTCATGCCATTGTACAGAGCACTGGTGAGACCTCACTTGGAGAATTGTACGCAGTACTGGAGACCGTATCTCCAGAAGGATATTGATACTTTGGAGAGAGTTCAGAGAAGGGCTACTAAACTGGTTCATGGGTTGAAGGATAAAACTTACTAGGAAAGGTTAAAGCATCTTAACATGTATAGCTTGGAGGAAAGACGTAACAAGGGGGATATGATAGAAACATTTAAATACATAAAGGGAATCAACACAGTAAAGGAAGAGAGTATATTTAAAAGAAGAAAAACTACCACAACTAGAGGACTTAGTCTTAAATTAGAGGGGCAACGATTTAAAAGTAATATCAGGAAGTATAACTTTACTGAGAGGGTAGTGGATGTATGGAATAGCCTTCCAGCAGACGTGGTAGAGGTAAACACAGTCAAGGATTTTAAGCATGCGTGGGATAGACACAAGGCTATCCTAGCTATAAGACCGGGAAGGGGGGGACTAATAAAAGTACTCAAAAAAAATTGGGCAGACTAGATGGACCGAATGGTTCTTATCTGCCGACACATTCTATGTTTCTATGTTTCTATGTTCAATAATTTCATCTGGAAAGGAAAAACATTGAGAATCGGCCTGTCGGTTCTGTCTAGAAACATGAATAAAGGAGGCTTGGGTGTCCCATATATATCACAGTACCAGCAGGCTAGAATGCTTTCACACGCATTGATGTCTCAGAACGTACTATTTTACAATGAAAGACACAAATTCGAAACAGATATTATTGGAGGAGGAGATCTTCCACCCCTTTTTTGGGCTATCACTAAACAAGGGAAAATCCAGGAAAAGAATATGAATAATTCATTTACTCTTAAGAATATCCTTGAGTTTTGGCAAAGATTTAGAAAATGCTATTTGCCCAAAAACATAGTATTGGAGTCTGTACCGATCCAGACAATAGCTGTTAACATAGAAGCAGTGGAGTACCCACCACTGGTGCAGGGGTCGCAGTTGCGACCGGGCCCGCCACTCCAGGGGCCCAGCCACCCTGTGAACCCTGCACAAAAAAAATGTAAAAAAAAAAAAAAATGTGCGGGCAAACGGGGCAGCTGCCCAGGGCCCATTCATTCTTGGGGCCAAAGGCAGCTGCCCCGTGGGCCCCCGCTACCCGTGTGACTTCCCCAGTCAGTACTTACCTTCTTACCTCCTTTTCAACAAACTTTATTGATCCGCGCGGCTGTAGGTGAGCGCACAACGCTTCCCTCACAGCCACGGACCTGCACCAGGAGACATCAGCAAGGAGGTAAGTACTGGGGAAGTGGGGTGGCATAACAAGTATACTGAGGGGCAATATCCTGGCATATTAAGTGGCAATATCCTGGCATACTGAGGGGCAATAAACTGGCATATTAATTGGCAATATCCTGGCATATTAATTGGCATTATCCTGGCATATAAAGTGGCAATAGAGTGGCAAAATCCTGGCATATTGAGGGCACATAACACTGGCAAATGGGCACATAACACTGGCAAATGGGCACATAACACTGGCAAATGGGCACAACTGGCAAATGGGCACATAACGCTGGCAAATGGGCACATAACAGGCAAATAACTGGCAAATGGGCACATAATTGGCAAATGGGCAAATAACACTGGCAAATGGGCACATAACTGGAAAATAACTGGCAAATGGGCACATAACTGGCAAGTGGGCAAATAACACTGGCAAATGGTCACATAACTGGTAAATGAGCAAAATAACACTGGCAAATGGGCACATATCACTGGCAAATGGGCACATAACATTGGCAAATGGGCACACCTGGCAAGTGGGCACATAACACTGGCAAATGGGCACAACTGGCAAATGGGCACAACTGGCAAATGGGCACATAACGCTGGCAAATGGGCACATAACAGGCAAATAACTGGCAAAAGGGCACATAATTGGCAAATGGGCAAATAACACTGGCAAATGGGCACATAACTGGAAAATAACTGGCAAATGGGCACATAACTGGCAAGTGGGCAAATAACACTGGCAAATGGTCACAACTGGTAAATGAGCAAAATAACACTGGCAAATGGGCAAATAACTGGCAAGTGAGCAAAATAACACTGGCAAATGGGCACATAACTGGCGAATTATGGGCAGAATAACACTGGAAAATGGCCAAATTAACACTGGCATATTGGCAATCTGGCTGTGGCATATTGGCAATCGTGGCTAATCGTGGCATAATGGGCAAATTGGCTGTGGCCAAACTGATACTGTGGCATGTTCTGTGGGGCAAAATAACATGTACTATGGGGTAAAAGAAACACTGTGGCATGTTCTGTGGGGCAAAATAACGTGTACTATTGGGGAAAGTGACACTGTGGCATGTTCTGCAGGGGCTGTTCAGTGGGACAAAGTGACACTGGGGTATGTTCTGCCGGGAAAATTTATACTGCAGCATGCCAAAAGTGGGTGCAATATGAGTACAAGCCAAGTGCTGTGGGTACTGTATAGTGCTGTGTTAAGACCTTTAGGTGCAATGTGGGTGCAGGGAAACGTAATAAAAATAACATTTTCATTACATATGAAAATAGTTGAATATAATATTAAAAAGTTCATATAAGTATACATGCAGCTAGTTATATACATATATTTGGGGTCCACCTCAAGCTTTTGATAATGCTGAAAATATTTTAAAGTTGTTTTTTTTTGTGTCCAGAAAAGTAATATTACTTTAGTGGTGAATGAGAGGTTAATATATGAAGGAGTTTAAGCATGCATGGGATAAGCATAAGGCTATCCTTGATATAAGAGAAGGCCAGGGACTAATGGAAATATTACTTTACGGAGAGGGTAGTGGATGCATGCGATAGCCTTTCAGCAGAAGTGGTAGAGGTTAATACAGTGAAAAAGTGTAAGCATAAGGCTATTCTAGATATAAGATGAGGCCAGGGATTAATGGAAGTATTACTTTCTGAGAGGGTAGTGGATGCATCGAATAGTCTTCCAGCAGAAATGGTAGAGGTTAAAACAGTGGAGGTCAGAAACTTTGTATTAGTGGATACATGGAATAGTTTGCCAGCAGAAGTGGTAAAGGTTAATACAGTGATGGAGTTTAAGCATGCATGGGATAGGTATAAGGCTATCCTAGATATAAGACAAGGCCAGGCACAAAGCGGAACAGTTGGGAGGCATGTAAGTGGCATTTCTGGGGTGGAGTTGCATGGTTGGGTCGGGGGGCCCCGAGGCAATTTTTGCACCGGGGCCTGGTGGTTTTTAGTTACGTCTCTGCATAGAAGACCTCAACTTAGCCATTTGGAAAGGTGCAGGTATAAAGAAGATAGGAGATGTGGCAGAAGCAGCCACAAGAGACTTTTGCATTGATTATTGCCTGTTTTATGGACTTAGTTTGACTGTTTTATTCCCCTCCCTCCTAGACACCAGTTTAAAAACCCTTAATAACTGTCATATTTTCAAACACTGTCTGTCTGTAACTGTCAGTTTTGTTTTCCTCTGAGGAGGAGTTTTTTGGCTGCCTGAGTGCTGTTGCTTTTGGGTGCTCATTAAAACAGACCTGCTTGACCCTTTCTTGAAGCCTTGGCTCATGTTTGGGGGATGGGATAAGTCTGCAGTGCTGATGGTGTCGGTTGGAGTGCTTGAAGTCCTCGGCAAGCACTAGGAGCATCGATTGGCGGAGGTACTCGGTCGGAGTGCCAGGGGGTCCGTCACATTTGGTGGCAGCGACGGGACTCAAACCTCACAGCAGACCGTGGTTCGGCAGTTACAGCCATTTGGGAAATTTGCTATTTCGTATGGAACCGAAAGGAAAGGGTATGTGAATATACCCGAACGGATAGTGAATGGGGACAGACTATACCAACTTGAAACGGGCCACGCTAAAAGAACTATTGGAAGCAAGGGGAATTATTGCCAGCAATAAAACCAAAGCTTCCCTTATTGCTGAACTCATGGAGGGAGACCGGGCAGCTGCTGCTGCAGCACCTCTTATGGACAGCACACAGAATGAGTTTGGAAGAGAACTCCAAAGCAGACTGGCCTTTTTCCCAGGTACGCCTCCCACAGAAACCTTGGAAAGGATTATGGCAGATGTCCACGAATACATAATGGAAAAGCAGCGGGCAGACCGGAGGTCCAGAGAGGGGTCCCTAATCACACCACACATAGTACCGGGGAAGCCTAAAATCCCGTACCATGCTTTTAAAAACTATGTGGAGACCGAAGACATCGATGGCTATTTGCATGACTTTGAGAGGTTATGCCAATTACATGAGATCAACGCCGCCGACCAGGTACCCCTGTTGGTGGGTAAGCTAGCGGGCCGGGCAGCAGAAGCCTACCGCACCATGCCAGACGAGGATAGCAGAGACTACCAGAAAGTAAAGCAGGCGATCCTGGACAGGTATGCAATTACCCCTGAGGCATACCGGCAGCGGTTCCGAGAAAGCCGAAAGACGGAGAAAGATACTCACATGGAGTGGGCACACCGCTTAACTAGGGCGGGCAAAGGTTGGGTGCAAGCCGCACAAGCAACCACAGTGGAGGACATGCTACAATTACTGCTACTGGAGCAATTCTTCCAGGGGTTAACCCCGGATTTACAAAACTGGCTGAGGGATCGGAAACCGCGCATCTTAACTGACGCCGCCAGGTGGGCAGACGAGTACCAAGATGCCAGGATGGCACAGCGGGTACAGGCACGGTCCATCTTGGGAGCTGCTAACCCATCTCCCACCATTAACCCCACCCCAGCACTGTGTCCGGGTGGTGGGAACTACCAAACCCCTCCACGGTACAACAATGCCCGATCTTTCATCAGGTGCCACACGTGTGGCCAGCAGGGCCACATGCAGAGAGACTGTCCCAGAAACAGAAACCGCTCCACGTGGAATACTCCAACTAATTCCCCTGCAAACCGGGCAGCAGTACACTGCTACCAGAGTGAGCCTCGACAACCTTTCTTCGAGACCCGGTTTAATGAAGAATCTTTGGGCACCCTCCACGAGGTTAACCCAGTACAAGCAGCTGCAGACAACCGACAGGGACACCGCCAAGGGGTACACGTAGAGGGAAAACGCCTTCAGGGTCTGCGCGATTCTGGGGCCACCATAACTCTGGTTCGCAATCACCTAGTCCCCAAGCACCAGCTCACTGGAGAATATGTGGCAGTCCGGGTGGCAGGGGGAGCGATTTACAAAATTCCCACTGCTAAAGTACATTTGGATTGGGGAGCGGGGTCGGGGAATGTGGAAGTGGGCCTCATGCAGGACTTACCAGCTGATGTCATCCTGGGTAACGACTTGGGGGAGCTGACCTCTGCTTTTGTTTCTCAGCACCCCACGCAGGAAGCGCTACCTGTGGTAACACGGCAGCAGGCCCTCACCACCGCATCTTCTGAACACTCTGAGGCTCCGGTAAGTAACAGTACTGACCCACCTTTCGTCCCCTGGGCTCCCCCCTTAGAATTTGGTACTGAAGTAGTCACCGACCCGTCCCTGCAGGTATTCCTGGATAGGGTTACACAGAATCAGGCAGGGTTGGAGGGGGAAAGATACGCTTGGGAGAAAGGATTATTGTATAGATATGCTGAGAAGGTAGTAGCAGGATCTGTACCCATGACCCTCACACAATTAGTCGTGCCCCGAAAGTACAGGCAAGAATTACTACGTATTGCCCATGACATCCCTTTATCAGGACATCTAGGCGTCAGTAGGACGAAGCATCGTTTGACCCAAAACTTCTTTTGGCCAGGGGTCTCCAAAGATATTCGGCAGTATTGCCAAACTTGTGACACATGCCAGAGAGTAGGGAAGAGAGGGGACCGGTACAAGGCAAAAATGCACTCCCTACCCATAATAGATGAACCCTTCAGTAGAGTGGCAGTAGATATAATCGGACCCCTAGCAAAACCCAGCCCGTCAGGGAAGAAGTATATACTAACCGTAGTAGACTATGCCACCCGGTACCCAGAGGCCGTAGCCCTAACTAATATCCATGCGGAGACTATAGTAGATGCCCTAATCCGGATATTCTCCAGAATGGGGTTCCCCAAAGAGATTATCTCAGATCGGGGTACCCAATTCACAGCCGAAGTCACTCATCAGTTATGGAGAACATGTGGGGTGAAACCTATTGTAAACTCAGCGTATCACCCCCAGTCCAATGGGCTCTGTGAACGGTTCAACGGAACCTTAAAGCAAATGCTCCGTACCTTCATGGATACCCAGAAGGACTGGGAAAGGTTTCTTCCCCATCTGCTCTTCGCGTACCGAGAGGTACCCCAGGAGTCCACGGGGTTCTCGCCATTCGAATTACTATTCGGAAGGAGAGTGCGGGGTCCCTTAGACCTCATTAGGGAACACTGGGAGGGAACGGTCACAAGTAACGGTACCCCTATCGTCCCATATGTACTAGAGTTCAGGGAACGCTTGGAGACCCTAATCCAGACGGTACGGTCTAATCTCCAGGCGGCCCAGCAACGACAGCGCAGATGGTACGATAGGGGAGCCAGAGACCGCAGTTTTCAAATAGGACAAAAGGTGTTAATCTTGAAGCCAGTCCAAAATGACAAACTGCAGGCCTCCTGGCAAGGCCCTTATAAGGTGGTGGAACAGGTATGTGACACTACCTATATAATTGCCCCATGTACAGGAGCAGGCGGTAGACGCATGCTTCACGTTAACATGCTGAAACCCTATCACGAGCGGACCGAAGAAGTAACTGCCATATGTGCCTCGGCCGCCGAGGACCCGGATAATCTACCCCTACCAGACCTATTAGCTCAAAGGGGGGCCAACACCGAATTAGGGGAAGTACAGCTAGGAGACCGTCTGAGCACTAGAGAGCGAGCTCAAATACTAGAGCTGATCCGGGAAAAAGGGGATACATTCTCCAACCAGCCCGGGTATACCCCACTGGCTACCCACAGGGTAGAAACCCCAGGGCAACACCCTCTTCGACAAACCCCCTACCGCATACCCGAATCCGTAAAAGATCATATGCGGAAGGAGATTGACGAAATGTTACAACTAGGAGTGATAGAACACTCAGATAGCCCATGGGCCTCTCCGGTAGTGCTGGTACCGAAGCGGGACGGAACCACCCGCTTCTGCGTCGACTACCGGAAACTTAATGATAAAACAATTTCAGATGCCTATCCCATGCCCCGAATCGATGAGCTCTTAGATAAAATGGCCAGGGGCCAGTACCTCACCACAATAGACTTGTGCAAAGGGTACTGGCAGATCCCACTAGCCGAGGATGCCATCCCAAAGTCCGCATTCGTCACCCCGTTTGGGCTATACCAATTCAAGGTGATGCCATTCGGGATGAAGAATGCGCCGGCTACGTTTCAGCGGATGGTGGACCGGTTACTGGACGGATCCCAGGAGTATGCTTGCGCCTATTTAGATGACATAGCAATATTTAGCAACTCCTGGGACGAGCACTTGACCCATATAGGAGCCATCCTCGACCGCATCAGGGAGGCAGGTCTCACGTTAAAACCCAGCAAGTGCCACGTAGGGATGGCCGAAGTGCAGTACTTAGGCCACAGGGTGGGCAGTGGGCAGCAAAAGCCAGAACCCGCTAAGATAGAGGCCGTAGCTAAGTGGCCAACCCCTCGCACGAAAACTCAGGTTTTAGCTTTTCTAGGGACCGCCGGGTATTACCGTAAATTTGTACCTAATTATAGTGCCCTAGCCAAGCCCCTTACTGACCTCACCAAAAAGAACTTACCCAAAGTAGTGACCTGGAGCCCAGAGTGTGAGAAGGCATTCCAAGAACTGAAAACTGCCCTAATTCATGCCCCTGTGCTGGCCGCTCCCGATCAAACCAAACGCTTTCTCGTTCATACAGACGCTTCTATGTTTGGATTGGGAGCAGTGCTGAGCCAAGTTGGGGCCGATGGCGGCGAGCATCCAGTCGCTTACTTAAGTCGGAAACTACGACCCAGGGAAGTAAGCTATGCCGCCATCGAAAAGGAATGCCTGGCGGTGGTGTGGGCCCTCAAGAAACTACAGCCCTACTTATATGGACAACAATTTGCCTTGCTCACAGATCACAACCCGTTGGTGTGGCTAAACCGGGTGTCAGGGGACAACGCTAGACTACTGAGATGGAGCTTGGCACTACAACCATTTGATTTCATCATCCAGTATCGCCCAGGGAAACAAAATGGTAACGCCGACGGGTTGTCCAGACAGACAGAACTCGAGAAATGATCTGTGAGCACTCCTCCGGACATCCCCAAGCAGATCCGTTGGGATCAGACTGTGTATGCCGGCTTGGTTCTGGGGGAGCATTGTGGCAGAAGCAGCCACAAGAGACTTTTGCATTGATTATTGCCTGTTTTATGGACTTAGTTTGACTGTTTTATTCCCCTCCCTCCTAGACACCAGTTTAAAAACCCTTAATAACTGTCATATTTTCAAACACTGTCTGTCTGTAACTGTCAGTTTTGTTTTCCTCTGAGGAGGAGTTTTTTGGCTGCCTGAGTGCTGTTGCTTTTGGGTGCTCATTAAAACAGACCTGCTTGACCCTTTCTTGAAGCCTTGGCTCATGTTTGGGGGATGGGATAAGTCTGCAGTGCTGATGGTGTCGGTTGGAGTGCTTGAAGTCCTCGGCAAGCACTAGGAGCATCGATTGGCGGAGGTACTCGGTCGGAGTGCCAGGGGGTCCGTCACAGGAGATATAAGCACAAAGGGCATTATTAAGCCCTTACCAGAGCTGGTTACTGAATTAAAACTCCCATCAAAAGAAATGTTTAAGTACATAAAAATAAATCCTTGATAAAACATTAAATAGAAAGACAACTGAAAGATTTTTGGAGTTGTACAATTTATCCTCTTTCAGGAATATTCTTACGAAGTGCAGTGATTTCTTTAATATGGAGAAGAAAAAAAGTATGGTTCCAGCCGTCAGTAAATGGGAACGAGAAATAGCTAGTAATATTACCCCTATTAAATGGTTAAGCTCCATGAAAAAAGTTTATAAGATAACACATTGTCTCAACTTGAGGGAGTTACACTATAAAATATTAAACAGGTGGTACATGGTTCCAAATAGACTAAAATGTATCCCCAAGTGACTGATAAATGCCACACATGTGGTGGCAATGTCCCATAATAAATATGCTATGGAGGGAAGTTTTTAAAATGATAGAAACCTACACAAATATAAAACTCAAACTCAAACCTGCACTCCTACACTTTCCATTGGAACCGCTCCCAAAACTATTGAGAAATGGGGAGGAACATATTATAACTAGCAACTAAACTATTGATCGGTAGGGTTTGGAAAACAAACAACCCAATTACAATGCATAAAGTCAAAGAACAAGCACTGTACTTGTGTAAAAGGGAAAGGGGGGTGTCACGGACAGGGCTATCGGCCAAGCCGTGACGTGGGAGTATGGGTGTGAAAGGGGCTAATCTTTCCCTACAGGACACAAAGCAACCACCACGAACCCCCAACAGTCACCCCCAAAACTCCAAGCTAAAAAGAACAAAAAGCTGCCACCACTAAGACTTATGGGCGTCTTTAGTTACCCCAAAAACACAGTAAAATGCAGTATACACATAAACTCTTACTGACCAAATATCTAGCAAATTAACCCCTTAGTAACGTGTTATAAAAAGGCTACCTCTAGGCTGAATTCGATTAGAGAGCAAGAGACAGAACTGATTAAAAATATTTAATCTGAGTAAAATAAGTCACAGTGCTGTTACACAAAAATGTATATAAAAAGAGACATAGACATAAATGCAAGTACATAAACAGTTTAAAATAAAAAGGACAAAACAGAAATGATCATCCCATAGGTGGTTCCTGGAGTCTAGCGTTGTTGTGGCCTTTGATGGTAAAAATGACTCTCTTTCATTATCCCTTGCACACCACTATATCCCCCTCTGTTCCTAGCTAAGACAGCCCCACTTTGTCACCTGAAAAGAGGATGGGCATAAGTGGCTTAGCAGATTATGAAATCCTAAAGGCGGGGTCATAACTGCTAAACTTTTGCCTTACAACACAAAATATGTCATAGAAGGTTCCCTGTGCGTGGCATATTTATGACAATGGGCTCATCTTAATACCCTGTTCCAGCCGGTCAGTTTAAGATCACACATGATATGTGTGCCCCTAGCCCAAATGCCATATTTTCATATCTCCCATGCCATCCGCCACCTTCTATTACTGTTTGGTGTCCCTCAAAAGCCTGGACCATGCTGGTTTCCAATATATATTGATTATGAACCTCATCCCAACCTGTGTCCAGATACAGCAATTTCTAGAACTATGTGGGCATTTGTTTCTGATCTCTGGGCCAAATGTATCCTGGGACCCCCCAGGGTTGGTTGATGCCACAATGTCTGGTTTTGGTACTGGAGTACAGGATGCTACAATTACCAACAAACAGATCACACCTTAGTGTGAGTTTGCCTGGGATGGATATGCATAGGCCCATTTGCTGTTCCCTAGAATATGTTAATTAGTAATTAGTCTACAAAGGAACTTAGACAATAGGACTCCAGAACACACACCATTGAATATGAAAACACACACCACAGAATATGAAATACAGGGCCTGTATAGGCCCAAATCATGCCTTAGCAAGACAGGGGGTTGCAGCCCAATACATAATTAACAGCACTAACTATGCAACATGGAATCTCTGGATTGAGAAATTATCCCAATAGGGCTGGAGAGAGAGGTAGGGAAAGAGAGGGGTAAGGAAGGGAGAAAAATTAACTGTAATAAATAAACAAAGAAATAGAGAGAAGGAATAAACAATAGGAAACAAACCCTCTTCCTCTGAATTCGTGGGACCTATGACAGTTATATGTTTGACCAAATACAATTAAATAAAACAACAGAAGAGTTTTCTTTTTTTTTTGCGCAATAGCACTTTAATATAAATACTCTGGGTCGATCTCCGCATTTTCTATCATGCAATTGAAGACATAGAAATTGTATATTGTATCTATGTTGTAAAAGTCTTGTCTTTGTGATTATGTGTATAAATTATATATATATATGGTAGTGGACATAATTATCTCGCCAGTGCTTAAGTAAAGTATTGTAGCCTTTTACCAGTAATACAATATTTTTTTTTTAACGATGACAGTTTTGTGAGTGTGTGTGCGCGTGTGTGGGCACTGGACTAACCCTCACCCCCTGTTCTTCGTTCCAGCTCATCACGGAGCCGCCCCAGGTCAGATTCCGGCCTTAAGATGCAACTGACTCCTGAAGTCAAGGCTGTATTGCTCGCACTACACAATGAAGGTCTGTCATCCTGGCAGATTGCTGACAGGATTCAAACATACTGGTCCACGGTTAGTCGCTGGCAGAAGAGGTACGCTCAGATGGGCAATATGGAGCAGAGGAAAGGTCGAGGGCGGAAAAGGTGCACGACCGCTTCACAAGACAGGCTGCTGGTACGGCTCTGCCTGCGCGAACGCTGGCTCACGTCACCGCAAATCAACCAGGATTGGAGATTAGCCACGGGGGCGACGGTCAGCAACAGAATGGCAAGAAGAAGGTTGTGCCAGGCAGGGTTCTTCGCACGGCGCCCCCACAAGAAACCCTTGATGACGGAGACAGCTAGAGCCAAGCATCTAAGGTGTGCGAGAGCCCACAGGGCTTGGACACTGGACATGTGGGAGAAGGTCATCTTCTCAGACGAAAGTAAGTTCAACATTCACGGGACGGATGGCATAGCCTATGTCAGGAGACTCAGGCGTGAACATCTCCTACCAAGCTGCGTAGTCTCCACCGTCAAGTTCCCGGTGTCGCAAATGATATGGGGCTGCATGAGCGCAAAGGGCACAGGAGACTTGCACATAGTAGACGGAACTATCAATGCCAAGTCGTACGTAAGGATTTTATCCCAATCACTGATGTCCACCATCGGGAGGTTGTTCTGGCAGCCACAGGACTGCATCTTCCAGCACCGTCGGGGGTCGACCGGACACCACCTTAATACTTGTCAATAGCCTGGCGCATTTTCCATGGCCACTACTGTATGTGTATATTTATTTATATATATATATATATATATATATACACACACACAAAATCCAAAGATCAGTGCACTCACCTCAAAGCAGGTAGGAGAAAGACTCTTAAAGCTATAGTTTTAAATAAAGCTACTTAAAAAAAGAAAAAAAAAAAAAGATTAAGCCCCAGAAGCAACAGTATTTAGTGTTAGGACCCACCAATATTGGAGTACTTTGACGTAGTGGTGGGCTTAGCATGATATGGCCATATATGTGACTAAATCTCCAATTTTGTTATCTTAGTAAGACAGGTGTTTTTAAGTAGCTTTATTTAAAACTATAGCTTTAAGAGTCTTTCTCCTACCTGCTTTGAGGTGAGTGCGCTGATCTTTGGATTTTGTATAAATATTTGGTCTCAGCAGCACCCCGTATACATAATATATGCTAGTTTAGGTGAGTGCATTCCTTTTGGATTTGTTCTTGTAGGACATTCTATGCCATCCTACTTTTTAGTGCCTGGAAGCTTGTAGGACAGCATAGAACGTCCTGCATTAAACAGCTCATCGCGGCCCCCATCTGTCAGGTGAGGCCACTTTGAACATGTTAAAGGTACTGTCTGGTGCCCAAAATGCATCTTCCAAATATTAATGTGCTTTCAGAGAACTTTAAAAAACATGTTTTACATTTTGTATTGCTTAAAATATAAAATGTAAGAGTGAGACAGCACTAAATATGCATACCACAAAAGTTTAATATGATAGACTGCAAAGACAGGAATGTTATAAAAAATATAGAATTTATTACAAGGAAATATAAATATACAAGTGAATGACCATATGAAATATACAGCAATATAATCTAAAATCACAAAATAAGACTGAAATTATATAAACAAAAATGCAATGATACACTGAATAAAGGGCCGCAAATGGGTGCAAAACAAAAAGAAATATTTTTAAAAAGACATAAAAAATACAAATAGAGCCAAAGATCCCTTACCCACTAGGTCTGTTCGCCTGGCCAGGTCTATTGAACAGTTAGGATATTGCACTATATAGAAACACAGCTACACCCCACAGGACGCGTTTTGCATTATCTTCATCAGCTGGTGGGCGGTAGAGCAATGACACCAGTGGGGAAGGGATCAGCTTATATAGTCACACATTTAGAAAAAACCCCAATAAATGATTATTCTCGTCAGCTGTACACAATTGGAAATGAGGAAGTGCTGAACATAGAGGATCGTTTCTCAGGGAAAGACACAACCGTTGTCATAGATACGTAAATGACACAGGGGATTCTCTGGTTTCTATTCGCTATAGAAAACCATAGAGAGACGTTTGGAAGGAAGGAGCGTCATCTCCATGGTAACGTGTCACATAGCGACGTGTCTCCGCCCTGCATAGCCGGCATAGCAGGGGAGAGACAGTCACGAAGGACGCACCCACGGAGAGGAGGCATAATCATAGGTTACTGCACAATAATATATGTCCAATGGCAATTACTTGTTGGGGAATTAATCTGGACGTAAAATAACAAAAATGCCCACATGTCTATACTATGTAACAGGGAAACACGATCTAATGCCCATCTCTTAAGTATTCAGGTGCATGGATGCATGCACTGGATGTTAAATATACGATTTTTTAATATAAGAAGAAAAATATTAATTGTACACAAGTATACATGTTTATCAACAAATCAGAGGTACATATTCTGTCAAAAATTAAAATAAAGACTAAACATAGAAATGTAATGCAAATTAGACTTCATATGAATGAAAATTACATATACATGGTAAAAAGAACATATAAAAGGAAGGGGGGGGGGTCTCTGAAAAAACTACCCCCTATTGAGGCTATCTATACACAGACATATATAGCCCATAATGCATATTAAATAATGGAGAAGACTTTGGGGCTGGAATTGTTGACCAGCTGACATGTGTAGGGAGAGAGAAACGGATCATTGCAAAAATGGTATTAAATCAAATTTATCATTCAAACCCTTTGGAACCAAAGTATCCAATGTGAGTATCCAAAAAGTTTCTCTCTTCCTCAATGCCAACAGACAGTCTCCCTTCCTAGGTGACATGTTGACCTGTTCTATAATCCAAGCTTTTAATAGAGTATCATTCCTATTATGAGCCTCCTTGAAATGTCTGGATACAGTATGTTTAAGATAATCTGTTTTGATGTTATACTTGTGTTCATATAATCTCTTTTTAAAGTTTCTACTTGTTTGGCCCACATATTGGAGGCCGCATGGGCACTCGAACATGTAGATCACGAATTTTGACATACATGACCAGGGGCGTTGCTAGGTCTCCAAATGATCTGGGGCTAGAGCCCAGATGGGCTCTCTCACACAAACACACATTCACTCCATCTCTCTCTCTCTCTCTCTCATACACTCTCTCTCTCTCTCTCTCTCTCTTTCTCATACACTCTCTCTCTCTCTCTCTCTCTCTCTCTTTCTCATACACTCTCTCTCTCTCTTTCTCATACACTGTCTCTCTCTCTCATACACTGTCTCTCTCTCTCTCTTTCTCATACACACTCTCTCTCTCTCTCTCTCTCATACACTGTCTCTTTCTCATACACTGTCTCTCTCTCTCTCTCTCATACACTGTCTCTCTTTCTCATACACTGTCTCTCTCTCTCTCTCTCTCTCTCTCATACACTGTCTCTCTTTCTCATACACTGTCTCTCTCTCTCTCTCTCTCTCTCATACACTGACTATCTCTCTTTCTCTCTCTCTCTTATACACTGTCTCTCTCTCTCTTTCTCATACACTCTCTCTCTCTCTCTCTCTCTCTCTCTCATACACACACTCTCTCTCTCTCTCTCTCTCTCATACACTGTCTCTCTCTCTCTTTCTCATACACTGTCTCTCTCTCTCTCACACACTGTCTCTCTCTCTTTCTCACACACTGTCTTTCTCTCTCTCAAACACTGTCTCTTTCTCACACACACTGTCTCTCTCTCACACACACTGTCTCTCTCTCACACACACTCTCTCTCTCACACACACTGTCTCTCTCTCACACACACTGTCTCTCTCTCACACACACTGTCTCTCTCTCCCACACACTGTCTCACTCTCTCACACACTGTCTCACTCTCTCACACACTGTCTCACTCTCTCATACACTCTCTCACTCTCTCACACACTGTCTCACTATCGCTCTCTTTCTCACACACTGTGTCACTATCGTTCTCTTTCTCACACTGTCTCACTATCTCTCTCTCACATTTGCTTATTAGGTCACAGGTGATGTCATAAACAGGAGGCTCCACAGCCATATTTAAAACATATTTTAGGCATTATCTTGCAGTTTTGCTAACACAACGTATAGATGATTGTCATATATTTTTATTCTCTACACTGACAGTATAGGCAATGTTTAGGTGACTCAGTCCCTTTAACTATAGTTCCCATGAGGCTCAGCTAGATACTGCTCCCATGATGCTGGATTGGCATAATGGAAGATTCAATTAACACTAGATACAAATGTAGCAGTTATCTATCAACTACAGATCCCATGATGCTCAGCCAGCTAAACAGCCCCATGATGCTGGCTGAGCATAACGGAAAACGTAGCTAATACTTGATAAGAATGTGGGAATTACAATTCCTATGATGCTTAGCCAGCTAAACATTCCCATGATGCTGGCTCAGCATTATGGGAAATTACACTAGAGTAAAATGTAGGTGTTACCTTTAAACCTGTAAACTACAGTGCTCAGCCAGCTAATCATCCACATGGTATTAGCTTAGCATGATGGGAAATGCAGCTATCATTAGATAATAATGTGGGAGTTACAGTTCCCATGATGCTTAACCAACTAAGCATCCCCATGATGCTGGCTTAGCATGATGGGAAAATAAATCAACACTAAATTAAAAAAAAACATGCGTTACCTGTGAACTACAGTTCCCATAATGCTTAGCTAGCTAAACATCCCCTTGATGCTGGCTGGGCATTATGGGAAATGTGGTCCACATCATGAATTTTTTTTTTTCCTCCAATATTTTATTTTCTACTCTACCCTTCAATATATTCTGTAACCTACTCTGTTTGGGTAGGACATCTGAACCTGGAGGCTGCTGCTGGTCTCTGGAGCTCTCTGCATGCTGGCTCTCACTGTCCGGTGCAGGGCTCTGGGATGTCCCCGCCCCCTGCCTCTGATTGGATGCTCTTCTAGTGGGGGTGGTATCCAATAAGCAAGTCTCTGCTGGGGAAGGCGGGGACCTGTGAGCACAGGGGAGGGAGAGGGGCTGCACGCAAATAGAGCAGGTGCCGGTCTGCTGATCGGCACCAATACATAATACATTTTTTTTTTTTTTAAATATCCCTCCTGCTGATGACTCCAACGGGAGTGCATGGGTGAGAAAAAAAATGAACAATGATAGCCCCAGAGTCTCCATTCGGGGCTATGGAGGGGGGATTCGGGGCTATAGCCCCAGTAGCCCCCCTTAGCGACGCCACTGTACATGACACATACCTATGAATATCATATTTTGATCCAGTAACAAAGCTAACAAAACTATCTTTCTTTTTAGGACAAAAGTTACAATGCCTACAGCGACCGCAATGTTACCACCCGTTATTGGTTCCCAGAAAATTACCATTATTTCGACAAGTTGGATTTTGAAACGTTTTAAATTTGTTTGTTAAGTCGGAAGGGGCCAATAGTGTCTTTAGGTTTGCATTTTTTCTACAGACAACATACTCTTCGGAGGAAGGATTTTGTTTAGAATAGGATCTGTCTGAATGATTTACCAATGTTTATCCAAAATTCGTCTAATAGTATTAGTCTTGTCTGAAAAGGTAGTAATAAAGCTATTCTCAAACTTATTATTGTTATTCGGCTCTTGATGATTCTCTATTTTAATATCATTCACTCTGTCTATTCTATTCCCTGTCCATCTCTCTTGCAAAGGTTTTACTTTTTTCCACTATTTTATTGTTATATCCCCTTTCCAATAATCTATTTTCAATGACTTGGGCTTGAACATCAAAAATGCAAACCTAAAGACACTATTGGCCCCTTCCGACTTAACAAACAAATTTAAAACGTTTCAAAATCCAACTTGTCCAAATAATGGTAATTTTCTGGGAACCAATAAAGGGTGGTACCGTTGCGGTCACTGTAGGCATTGTAACTTTTGTCCTAAAAAGAATGATAGTTTTGTTAGCTTTGTTACTAGTTCAAAATATGATGTTCGCGATCACGCGCGCTCAACTTGTTGGCGCCAGGAGAGGGGGACAAGAAAACTAGAATCCCGGCTAGTGTTATCCCGTCAGAGAAAACGACCCTGAATCTCAACGAGAAATATATCGATGCCGCAGACCTGCTGCCGTAAGACCCGCTGATAAGCTCTCCAAGTTGCCTGGTGGATCGTCTCGTTATCGCAGACGGAGGGGCGGAGGATCCTCCTGACGCGCTGCTAGGCTGACGACTGAGGGAACCGGAAAGTGGGCAACGGCGGGGCTGCCTTGAAGTTCAGTAGGCTGAGAGCCACCCTGCGCAGCATAAACCTTTAAGATTCTGGACATCGGAATAATAAAACCGCAAGAAAGAGCGCTCGGAGAAGATCCTGAAATGGAGCTGCCGCGGAAGCGTGGAGTGGTTCCTAAATCAGATACCTCCAGATGAGGCTGCGGTCATGATAAGTAAAACTTTTTCATACTGATGATATGTGCTCGTTCTGCGCAGGAAGTGAATATTTTGATGCCACGTTAAGCCAAGTAAAGTAATCAAGTCTCTTGGCTTAGGCTAAATGGAAACACATTTTTAGTGACATTATTATTACGAATTATTCCTGAAGGAAATAGACGGTCCCTTCCTGTATTACTTACTAAAGGCGAGGAGGGTTAATTGGAACTGTCGAGGGCACGTGGTCCACAGTAAACTGCCCCCCGTTGGATGTTTCAAAGGTGTTGGTTTCGACTAGATCTACCCTATATTATATAACTCCGGAGATTCCCAGGGAACAGGAACCCTCTGGTTCTCTTCATATTGAACCTTAATTTAATCGTACGGTGGCCAAATTCCTATTTATAGGCAAAGGAGGACTCGATAATGCCAATGGAAACTTAATCATTGTACTCTATTCTGCTGCATATCTGTCAGCTCAATTTGTAAATCTCTGCGGACGCTCTCCTTATTATGCTTCTTTCCCACACAATCTGTTAGCATATTGTTAGTCCATTAGTGTATTTGATAGCAATCTTTGTAAATCTCTGAGGATGACCTACCTATAGGCCCAGGGCAACCTAAAGGAAGCCCCCCTAAAGTTCTCTCTAAAACATACCATTACATTACGAGGATATGGTTGGAGCTAGATAAGTTTATAGCTGCTTATTGAATGAATGTATAAGACAAACAGAAGCCGCCCAAAAGGATAAAGGGAATTAGTCAGACCTATCTAATTAAACCAACTATACTAGATAAATTTAGTGGTCTGCAACCATTTGGAACTGTTTACTTTAAAAAAATAAAATAATATATATATATATATACTTTAATGCAATTGAAATTTTATGATAATAGCATCCTGGGGGAATGGTCTTGGCACAATATCAATGGTAACTTGACTGTTGTACTTTGTTATTGCTTTCAATTGCTGTTTAATCTGCATCCCTGTGGAAGTTTAGTGCATTCCAAGTCGGTCACAGGTTTTCTTACACTATTGAGGTCCTGAATGGGTGGAAACTGAACCGTGGAAATTAATATCTATAAATATATTGAATACCCCATTGATTTAATTGGGAGCTAGTGGAAATTAATCAAGGGGGCTTATGCACAGGTAATCTAATAATAAATGGAGTAAGTTAGTGACAGCCCACTTTGCTGTTGAAAGTTACACAGGGGCTAATCTGCAGTAGATATAGAACCTTATAATAACTACCCTTAACAATTTAGTCTGAATAGACATCTGGGTGCCAATCCCGATGGGGAGGCATAAGACACTTAAATAACTGAAAGAATAGCAATAAGGGGGAAAAGAAAAAAATAAGAAAGAAGGTGGGCGGGTGAGGGGGAAACTGGCAGAGGGAATTGAGTTGAAAATGGTGAATAAAGATAAAACTAAAATCCCCCCCAAAAGAGACAAAAAAAAACGGCTGACCCAAAAGATAAGCATATTGGAGAATTCTTTACCCCAACCCAACAGAACCCCTTATACTGCATTTACTATGATGGGGAAAACAAGATTGACCCGGACCTTAGACTCCTCAGGGGAACAAGAGCAGATGATCACCCCAGAATTATTGAAAAAATCATTAGAAGCCCAATGGGAGCTAATAAAAACAGAAATTCAACAAAACGCAAGAAATACAAAGACAGAGATCAAAAATGACATTAAAGCATTAGGCAATAGAGTTAAAGACATGGAGGAAAGGATGGAAACGATCAAGATCAATGAGATAAATACTCAAGGAAAACAGGAAGCTCTATCTAAAAAAGTTGAAACTCTACAAGAAAATGTAGCAGATTTAGAAGATAGGTCACGTAGGAATAATTTACGTTTTCGAAACGTTCCTGAAACTGAGCACCAGGAAAAATTGGAAAACTACCTACTGAACCTATTCGGGTTGATGGGGCATCCGAGGCCATCACAGACTCCATAGAGAGATGCCACCGATTAGCTAGACCGAGAGGGATTTCGGATGAAATGCCCCTGGATGTAATAGTGGCAGTAGCATCGTATAAAAAAAAAAGGAAAATCATGTCTGCATTTATACAATGGAAAGATAAACCCAAGGAATATGAAAAGATTAAGATATTCCAGGATATGTCCTACCATACTAGAACAGTAAGGAAAAATTTCGGTCAGGTTACTATGGCCCTAAGAGAAAAAGGTATAAAATATTCATGGGGGTTCCAACCTTGCTTGATCATTTATATAGAGGGAATTAAACATCTGTTAAAAACCAAATAAGAATGTCGCTATCTGTTATTTGTTGCTTGTTTTTGTTCAGGTCCTCGCCTGATACTTACATATCATATATATCACCTGGCATATAGCCCATATACAAATATTTCAATATATTTCAATATATAGCGGTACAGTATACTGTAGCTATCTTATACACAAGCTGCCTTTTTTGTCACTGCATTATTTATTCATACATCAGCCGACTGTACCCCGAGATTCATCTTTATTGGATCACAAAGTTGATTCGCAATATTTTTGTTTCGCACTACTCTTCGATCCTATGTTTAACATTGTTATTTCAATTTATTGTAAAGCATGTTTTACATATGAAATATGAGCTTGCAGCTCACTCACATGTTAACTGTCATTAAAAACTGAAAATGTCTAAAAATAAAGAATTAAAAAAACAAAAAACAAATAAGAGGCAACAAAATGGTTGGAAAACTTGAAAAGTTAGAGAGAATATGGAATAATTTAAAGAATCAGAGATATGGAGGAATGGGTAGACTTTAGGAATAAGAGAGGGGTGGGAATTATAATCGAACCGAATTGAGGGATGATAGGATGAGAAGAGAATGTGAAAGGGGAGAAAGGAAAAAAAAAAAAGGAGGATAGAATCTAACTATTTTTAATCAACAATGGAGTTATTGTAAGCACATTTCCAAGTATACATTAAGATATATGATTCACTCTTGCAAACACTGTGAGTCACTACTTAATATTTTAAAAGAGATATTAAATCACTATTAGAAATAAGAACACGACACGGTATTATATTAATTAGACACAGGGGAAATAGAAGGCATAAGTTAATACACTTTTCAGGAGTAAAACCAAAGCTTCAAACATAAGAAAAGAGAAAGAAAATAAAGAAAATCTCACGGAGCACTATAATAAGCACATTTCTAAATATACATTAAGATATATGACCCACTCTTGCATACACTGTGATTCGTTACTTAATATTTTAAAAGAGATATTAAATCACTAATTAGAAATAAGAACACAACACGGTAATATATTAATTAGATACAGGGGAAATAGAAGGTATAAGTTAATACACTTTTCAGGAGTAAAATCAACGCCTCAAATATAAGAAAAGAGAAAGAAATTAAAGAAAATCCCACAGAGCACTATAATAGGTTGTCTCCCCCACATATCTCTTAGAGTAAAAATATTTATTTAAAGATTGAACTCACACCTCTCTAAAGGAAATTAGTTTAAAAGACATATTTTATTAGTTTAAACAAATAATTATAAGGGATAAATAAGATAAAATGTATTAGGGAAAAGTCCTCTCCGAGCCAGCAAGCTCTAGGTCAATGACCTAATGTCTTTGAGAATAATCATTCCCCAGGGGGGGCATAGCATAAGTGGAGGCAATTTGGAGGGGGGAAATACCCTGCAATTGCATGTTTTTAATGTTATATTTTGTTGTTTCTATGTGTACATGATTTGTGTAACCCGGGGGGATCTGGGGGATGAGCGGGGAGGGAGGAGGAAGACCGTTTGGGATAATGGTTAGATCTGTGTCACTAAACACTCAGGGTCTGAATTCCCCAAATAAAAGAGCACTATTGATCAAATTCCTGAAGCAAGAGAGAATAGATCTATGTTTACTGCAGGAAACCCACTGGAAAACGGGTGACGTACAAAAAATGAGATTCCAGGGCTATAAAATTATTTCCAGCGCTGATTTAGAAATGGAAAAAAAGAGAGGCACTGCAATAATAGTATCAAATAAAATAGCAATTGACGTAATATGGTCATTAAATGATAAAGAAGCAAGATATAACATCTTAATTTGTAAGATCAACCATATAATATACACTATAATTAACATGTACGCCCCGAATAAAAACCAAATGGCGACCCTTAATACAATAATAGACAGGATTGATGTGATCAAAAAAGGCCCACTTATCTGGGCAGCAGATTTCAATTTAATAACAGAACCAGCAATGGATAAAAGTATCCCAAAGGGGAACACATTTTCAAAATTTTTAATTAAACAGGCCCAAAACTTTAAAACATTCATAAAAAAAAACTCTCTCCACGATGTCTGGCGCACCTTTCATCCCGACCTCAAAGATTTTACGCACTGGTCTCAAACTCATAACTCTTATTCAAGAATAGATCTGGTCTTGGGGGACCGATTAATGATGAAAAAGAAAAAGATTAAAAAAATAATGATAATAGAATTACCATGGTCTGACCACAATGCAGTCAAATGGGAAATTCAAGAACTTGGGGAGGGTGGCGCACGTACATCGTGGAGACTAAATAATAAATTATTGGAATCAGAGGGAGAAAAATTTGAAATATTTACAAGAAATTAGTACTTTTTCAAAGAAAACATGACTATAGACATAACAATGGACAAAATCTGGGCAGCCTACAAATGCGTGATCAGAGGACATTTAATTAAACTTGGCGCAGAAAAAAAAAAGCAGAAGGATTACCCTTGGCAGACCTATACATGGAATTGGGAAATCTAACAGATAAAAATAAAGAATCTCCCACAAGAAGCTTGATAATAAAAATAAAAGAAACCAAATCCTTAATAGACAAAAAACTAATAGAAATAGTCAAGGATAACTTAAGTAAGCTGAATCAACATTACTACTCAAAAGGCAATAGAGCAGACAAAATTCTTACGGACAAATTAAAGAATAAGAACGCATATCAAAGAATATTTAAGATTATATATAAAAATAAGACGATGTATGATCCCGACGAGATAGGTAAAGCCTTTGCAGATTTTTACCAATCCATGTACAACTTACAGAGTGGAAATAAAGATCAACAAATACAGAGTTACTTGGAGACATGTCTCCTCCCTAAGATAACACAACAGCAATTGGCTGGCTTAAACCAACCCTTTTCTGAAAAAGAAATAATCCAAGCAATAGACAAAATAAAAGAGACTCCAGGCCCAGACGGCTTTACAGGCAGTTTTTATAAAATTATGAAGGCCAACATCATGACGTAAACATATGACAGCCTGGTTTAATGACCTAGTGGACAAAGGTAACAACGATCTAGAAACACTTAAAGCAAACATCATACCGATTTTAAAACCAAATAAAAATCCAACTTTTATCGAGAACTATCGCCCAATATCGCTGATAAATGAAGATATTAAGATCTTCTCGGCGATAATGGCCAAAAGAATTAGGGACTGTATCCCCTCTATAATTCACGGACAACAAACCGGTTTTATACCGGGGGGAGGAAAGCCGCAAATAATATAAGAACACTAATAAATCTTATAGATTTAACCACTAGAAATAAAAATCCAACAATTATATTATCCTTTGACCGGGTTAACTGGAGTTTTATGTTTAGTGTGTTAAGGACTTTTGGTCTAGGAAGTTGGATGGAAACAGCACTAAAAATACTACCGTATTTGCTCGATTAAAAGACGAGGTTTTTTTCAGAATTTTTTTTCTGAAAATAATCGAGGTCTTCTTATAATCTCAAATCGCGCAGACATCCACTGCTGCCCCACTAGCCACCAGGGTGAATCAGGCAGCTATAACTAGATCCCTGGTGGCTAGTGGGGGCAGCATTTTTTTCCTATATTGTAGTCAGGATTTTAGTTTTTTTCCTAAAGGAATATCCAAAGTTTGGGGGGGTCGTCTTATAATCAGGGTCGTCTTATAATCGAGCAAATACGGTATATACGGCCCCATCTGCCAGCATAGTGGGGGGGTGGGGGGGAAACAGGTCTCCTGGTTCTCCATTGGTAATGGCACCAGGCAGGGCTGCCCTCTATCCCCCCTATTGTACGTTATGGCCTTAGAACCACTGGCACAACGAATCCGAATAAATAAAGACATAGCAGGGATTGAGAGCGGAGATAAGGAATATAAACTAACTTTATATGCGGATGACACAACATTAACTATCATAAAACCAGCACAATCACTGGACAGCTTAATGGAGGAGATAGACATATATGGACAACTTTCAAATTATAAACTAAATGTCTCCAAGTCCATCTGTATGGGGTTAAATTTGGAAAAAAAAGATAAAGAGCAAATAAGAAATAAATATGATTTTAAATGGGCAACAAACTCGATAGAACATCTAGGTATACAATTTCCATCCATAATAAACAAAATAGCAAAAATTAACCTGGACAGAATGATGATACAGTCACGAGACCTATTCAATTCTTGGGGAAAACTTGAGATCTCATGGTGGGGTCGTATAAATATAGTTAAATCTTATATTATGCCAAAATTTATGTATATCTTTGAATCTTTTCCCTGTTACATTACAAAGACACAATTGAAAGATCTGCAAAAACAATTTTTGGATTTTGTTTGGAAAAAAAAAAGAAACAGGATTAGAAGGAAATTACTTTACCAAGATATAAATAATGGAGGGGTGGCTCTACCTAATGTTAAAAAATACCACGACGCCTTCCTCCTTAAACACCTAAGTAAATGGCTTAATGGGATAAATAGTTCAGAAGGATGGTGGAATATTGAGAGTACTATGATCAAAATTAAAGATCTCACCTTGTTACCATGGATAAAAATAAAAACAAAGGGAAAAGATATTAAGATTAAAGGAAATAAAATAGTAGAAGAGACTCTAGAATTTTGGAAGAAATTTAAAAGGGACTACAAATTAGATTGGGATAACATCTTGCGAATTAAGGGACCAGTAAAGCTTTTAGAATATAATATGGAATATATGAACCTAACAGACTGGGAGAAAAAGGGAATTCAAACATTTTTAGATCTGATAGACCAAAAACAAATTATACCCTTCCCTGAACTCGCTCAAAAGCATGATCTAAATACGGCAGACATCTTTAAGTACTTAAGAATTAAAAATTATATAATGGCCAAAATAAAGAATAGTAAATATGATGAGGAGATAACAGGATTGAACTTAATCTATACCCAAGATTGTAAAATAAGCACATATTTTAAAAATCCACTTTTCATGGGCTCAAAACGAGAGATATACGAGGACCTAAACCAAACCTTAAAAAGATGGGAGCAGGAACTAGCAGATAAAATCGAAACAGATCACTGGCTTAAAATAATTCCAAGTATTAAAGAAAATGTACACTGTCTGAATCTTATTGAAATGCAATATAAACTAATGAACAAAACTTATTTGGTCCCATTAAAACTTAGCAACCTGTACCCCAATCAAGATCCACTTTGCTGGCGATGCAAAAACCAATTAGGCTCTTACTTACACATATGGTGGACATGTAATAAAATCCAAAAATTATGTAACATAACATTTGAAATCTTGAGGGACTTGGTTAAAATAGACACAATATTAACTCCAAAAATGGCTCTTCTGCACCTGGATCTAGCTACGAAAGGGAAAGAAAACAGATATATAGTTACACATGTATTAATTGCTACAAAGATCCTAATTGCTAGAAACTGGAAGAAAATGGAAATCCCTAAATGGGAGCAATTGAAAAAGCAGATAACATACCAACTTCAGATGGAAGATAGGGGGAAAACAATTCAAAAAATGGAGTGGGAGATTTGGAATAATTATATAAATGAATAAGCTAAGAAATGTTAAAATAATTAGACCCTGAGTGACACAGAAGGACATAGACTTAAGGACAATTACCGTATTTGCTCGATTATAAGACGACCCTGATTATAAGACGACCCCCCAAACTTTGGATATTCCTTTACGAAAAATAATAAAAGCCTGAATATAAGACTACCCTATAGGAAAAAAGGTAAACTTGTATATATTCACATGTAAATTACTTTTTTAATAAAATATTATATTAAAAAAATGCATTTCTTGTGTTTATTTCTTTTTATGTGCCAATTCTGCCTCTCTCTTTCCCTTGCCCCCAGCTTTGTCTCACTCCCCACTCCCCCCTCACCTGTCTCTTCCCCCCCACATGTTTCTCTCTGCCCCCCTTCCTCTGTCTCTCCCCCCCTTCCTGCTCTGTCCCCCTCCCTCCCTACCCCTGTCTCTCTGTTGCCCCCCTCCCTCCCCCTGTCTCTCTGTCCCCCCCCTCCCTCCCTCCCCCTGTCTCTCTGTTGCCCCCCTCCCTCCCCCCCCTGTCTCTCTGTCCCCCCCCCTTACCTGTACTTCAATCCCTGGTGGCTAGTGGGGGCAGACGGGGGATGTCTGCACGATACTTGCAGACATCCTCCATGCTGCCCGACACGGCAGTCTATTATGACGGACACCTGTCCGTCATAATAGTCTGCCGTGTCGGGCAGCATGGAGGATGTCTGCACGTATCGTGCAGACAACCCCCAGCTGCCCGATTTACCCTGGTGGCTAGTGGGGCAGCAGAGGAAGTCTGCGAGATGAGCGCAGACCTCCCCTGCTGCCACCCGGCACGCTCGCCGGGACTTCTGTGACGAAAGCGGAAGTACCCGGCTTCTTCACAGAAGCCCCGGCGGTCGTGCCGGGCGGAAGCAGGGGAGTCTGCGCTCGTTGCGCAGACATCCCCTGCTGCTAGAGAGGGGGATCCAGGTCCCCTGCAGCTCTGCTGGGGACCTGGATCCATGTCTTATAATCTGACCTCAATTTGAGGTCAGATTATAAGAGACCTCGATTATAAGACGAGGGGGATTTTTCAGAGCATTTGCTCTGAAAAAAACCTCGTCTTATAATCGAGCAAATACTTTACACGTCCTGGATCGAATGGAAGGGAAAAAGAGATAAGGAAAGAGGATAACCTGACGTTAAGGAGATTGTAGAAACGGTCGACCCTACCCCCCTCTTACTCCCTATAAATCCTCTTGGGTACAGTGTATAGTGTATTGTGTAATGTGTAAAGTGTAATGTTTAATGTGTAAAGTGTTTTTGGCTTTCGAGCCATATGTTCTCTCCCAACTAATTAGAACGGGAATTAGGAGCAGGGGGTTGAAGGAAGAGGGGACAACTGACGTTCACTAGGATAGGGGAATGAAATAAAATGAAAAAGGGCGGCAGGAAACATGCAACTTGATATAAATAAGCCCTCAGACCCGGGGATGATGTTACTATAAACCATCTAGTTTGGACACGACGAGGTTTTGGGGAGAAGGGATTTATCGATATATAGAGTAATAACAGCTGAATTCCCCATACAATACAAATAAATCTATGAAACTGCCCCGGTACCCTGATAATCATTCACACCCTCCCAACCGACATCCCCTCTTATATATGTGTAGAAGTCATATATGTAACATTTTGGGAGGTTGTCTGTGTCTGTAATTACTGTTTTCTTTTTTCCTATGTTTGGTCTTATTTGATGTATTAAAAAAAAAAAAGATGAAAATAAAGAAATGAAAAAAAAATAAAATATGATATTCATAGGCAGGGCCGTCTTTAATAGTGATTGGACCCTGGGCAAGCATTTTCTTGGGCCCCCTGGACCCTGCCCCCTCCCCTGCATGCAATAACTCCATCCATCGCAATGTTACCTCCCCCCCCCCCCCCACAAAAAAAATAAGCACACACACAGTTGGATTTTTCTTGCAGTGAGTATTTTTATTGCATTGAATAAAATCTGTATATTACGTGTATAATTGCAGTGTATAAACTGTATTTTTGGATACAAAATGTGTATATATGGCTGCAATATGTATACCATCTTACTATGCAACACTGCACTACAACTACTCATTACCCAAATGACAAAAATATACACAGATATTAGAGAGCACTTACATATGTTCTTATATATTTATAAATATCTATACACATCTCACTCTCTCTCACTAGTTGCATTTATACTTACATGGACTTCTTAATATTATATTCAACTATTTTCATATGTAAGAAAAATGTTATTGAAGAGTTGCATTTCTTGTTTTTATTCCCCTTTTCTGCACCCACATTGAACCTAAAGGACTTAACACAGCCCCATAGAGTAGCCACAGCACTTGTCATGCAGCTATATTGCACCCACAGCACTTGTCTTGCACCTATATTGCACCCACAGCACTTGTCATGCACCTATATTGCACCAACAGCACATGGCTTGCACTCATATTGAACCCACACAATTTTGCATGCTACAGTGTAAATTTGCCCCACAGAACATACCAGTTTAACTTTGTTCCACTGAACTGCCCATGCAGAAAAAAGCCACATTGACATTTTTTCACATAGTACATGTTATTTTTCCCCAGAGAACATGCCATTGTCACTTTGTCATTGCATATGCAACAGTTTGCCTGTTAAAATATGACACCGTTTGTCCATTAAATATGCCACAGTCAATGTGCCCATCAATATGCCAATATTATTTTGCCATTAATATTCAGTATTATTTTGCCATAAATATGCCACAGACATGTTTCCCATTAAAATGCAAATATTATTGTGCCATTCAGATACCAGTAATATTGTACTATTTAGATGCCCCAGCCAATTTGCCCATTAAGATACCAGTATTATTGTACCATTAAGATGCCATAATTGTTGTGCCAGTCAGATACCAGTAATATTGTGACAGTCAGATACCAGTAATATTGTGACATTCAGAGCCCCGTAATATTGTGCCAGTCAGAGCCCAGGAATATTGTGCCGGTCAGAGCCCAGGAATATTGTGCCAGTCAGATGCCTGTAATATTGTGACATTCAGAGCCCAGGAATATTGTGCCAGTCAGATACCAGTAATATTGTGCCAGTCAGAGCCCAGTAATATTGTGCTAGTCAGAGCCCAGTAATATTGTGCCATTCAGAGCCCAGGAATATTGTGCCACTCAGATACCATGAATATTGTGCCAGTCGGAGCCCAGGAATATTGTGCAAGTCAGAGCCCAGTAATATTGTGACATTCAGAGCCCAGTAATATTATGCCACTCAGAGCCCAGTAATATTGTGCCACTCAGAGCCCAGTAATATTATGCCAGTCAGAGCCCAGTAATATTGTGCCAGTCAGAGCCCAGTAATATTGTGCCATTCAGAGCCCAGTAATATTGTGCAAGTCAGATACCAGTAATATTGTGCCAGTCAGATGCCAGTAATATTGTGCTAGTCAGAGCCCAGTAATATTGTGCCAGTCAGAGCCCAGTAATATTATACCAGTCAGAGCCCAGTAATATTGTGCCAGTCAGAGCCCAGTAATATTGTGCTAGTCAGAGCCCAGTAATATTGTGCTAGTCAGAGCCCAGTAATATTGTGCCAGTCAGAGCCCAGTAATATTGTGCCAGTCAGAGCCCAGTAATATTATGCCAGTCAGAGCCCAGTAATATGGTGCCAGTCAGATACGAGGAATATTGTGCCATTCAGAGCCCAGTAATATTGTGCCAGTCAGATACCAGTAATATTGTGCCAGTCAGATGCCAGTAATATTGTGCTAGTCAGAGCCCAGTAATATTGTGCCAGTCAGAACCCAGGAATATTGTGCCAGTCAGAGCCCAGTAATATTGTTCCAGTCAGAGCCCAATAATATTATGCCAGTCAGAGCCCAGTAATATTGTGCCCCTCAGACCCCATTAATATTGTGCACCTCAGACCCCATTAATATTGTGCACCTCAGACCCCACTAATATTGTGCCATTCAGATGCCTGTATTCCCCCAACACCCCCCCCCCCAGTACTCACCGATTGCTGCTGTTCCGTGTCCCCAGCCGGATGTCTCCTCCGTGCAGTCTTCCCTCCTGCACGGAGGAGGGAAACAGTCACCGGATGTGACATTATGTCACATCCGGCGTCAGTTTTTTTTCCCCGTTTTTTTCCGGTCGTCGCATCCAGCGGATGCGGCTTGCCGGAAAAAACGTTCACAAGCACAATGCGCTGTGAACGCGGCAAGCAGGGGCTGGGCCCAGGGCAGGAGTAACTGGGCCCAGGGCAGCTGCCCCGTTTGCCCCGTGTTAAAGACGCCCCTGTTCATAGGTATGTGTCATGTATGTCAAAATTCGTGATCTACATGTTGGAGTGCCCATTCGGCCTCCAATATGTGGGCCAAACAAGTAGAAACTTTAAAAAGAGATTATATGAACACAGGTATAACATCAAAACAGGTTATCTTAAACATACTGTATCCAGACATTTCAAGGAGGCTCATAATAGGAATGATACTCTATTGAAAGCTTGGATTATAGAACAGGTCAACATGGGACCCAGGAAGGGAGACAGTCTGTTGGCATTGAGGAAGAGAGAAACTTTTTGGATACTCACATTGGATACTTTGGTTCCAAAGGGTTTGAATGATAAATTTGATTTAATACCATTTTTGCAATGATCCGTTTCTCTCTCCCTGCACATGTCTGCTGGTCAACACTTCCAGCCCCAAAGTCTTCTCTATTATCTAATATGCATTATGGGCTATATATGTCTGTGTATAGATAGCCTCAATGGGGGGTAGTTTTTTCTGAGACCCCCCCCCTTCATTTTATATGTTCTTTTTACCATCTAAGAATATGTATATGTAATTTTCATTCATATGAAATCTAATCTGCATTACATTTCTATGTTTAGTCTGTATTTTGCTTTTTGACAGAATATGTACCTCTGATTTGTTGATAAACATGTATACTTGTGTACAATTAATATTTTTCTTCTTATATTAAAAAAACGTATATTTAACATCTAGTGCACACATCCATGCACCTGAATACTTAAGAGATGGCCATTAGATCCTGTTTCCCTGTTACATAGTATAGACATGTGGGCATTTTTGTTATTTTACGTCCAGATTAATTCCCCAACAAGTAATTGCCATAGGACATTATTGTGCAGTTACCTATGATTATGCCTCCTCTCCGTGGGTGCGTCCTTCGCGACTGTCTCTCCCCTGCTATGCCGGCTATGCAGGGCGGGGACACGTCACTACGTGACGCGTTACCATGCAGATGACGCTCCTTCCTTCCAAACGTCTCTCTATGGTTTTCTATAGCGAATAGAAACCAGAGAATCCCCTGTGTCATTTTCGTATCTATGACAACGGTTGTGTCTTTCCCTGAGAAACGATCCTCTATGTTCAGCACTTCCTCATTTCCAATTGTGTACAGCTGATGAGAATAATCATTTATTGGTTTTTTTTCTAAATGTGTGACTATATAAGCTGATCCCTTCCCCACTGGTGTCATTGCACTACCGCCCACCAGCTGATGAAGATAATTCAAAACGCGTCCTGTGGGGTGTAGCTGTGTTTCTATATAGTGCAATATCCTAACTGTTCAATAGACCTGGCCAGGCGAACAGACCCAGTGGGTAAGGGATCTTTGGCTCTATTTGTATTTTTTATGTATTTTTTAAAATATTTCTTTTTGTTTTGCACCCATTTGGAGCCCTTTATTCAGTGTATCATTGTATTTTTGTTTATATAATTCCAGTCTTGTTTTGTGATTTTAGATTATATTTCTGTATATTAAATATGGTCATTCACTTGTATATTTATATTTCCTTGTAATAAATTCTATATTTTTTATAACATTTCTGTCTTTGCAGTCTATCATATTAAACTTTTGTGGTATACATATTTAGCGCTGTCTCACTCTTACATTATCTCTCCTTTTTTGCAGTGGATTTTTCCATTGCATTCCATTATAAGACTAGCTGCTTCCCTGTTTTCATTTTTTGTAATCAAGTCATTTGCTACTCCATATACTATCCGGGATTTTCCCATCCCCATCGTGTACCTTCCCTGTCTTCAGTGGTCAGTATTGGTTCTGTTACTTATTATTCCTGTGTTGGTGGAGTGGAGGTCACTATATACATATATTATCTATAAGCGCTGTGCCTTACCCTTTTTCTTAAAATATAAAATACTTATGACATTGTGAAATTACAATAGTTTGCAATAACCCAGGACTACCCACACTAGCTGAGTAAAAGTCATTTTCTTTTTTTTGCTGCAGGAAAAAATTCAAATGAATGAAATATCCTGTCTCTCTAGTGATGCCATCAGACAATATGTTGCACTGTTAAGTGATCCTACTGTGACAAGAGCAAGGTCACTTACAGGCCACACAATGTATTTAATTCGAGGAGCACAGGAAGTGACTAAATGAAACAAGACTTTATATCCTCAGTGTCTATATAATCAGTGCTGCCGCACCTGCAGTAGGCATGCAGAGTAATCATTGTGGAGGGCTTGAGTCAAATATTAAAAATGTGATTTATGCAGAATGCCTGCATCAAATCATATTGGAACAAAAGCCTGTGTACTATACAAGCAGTAATCTTCAACTTGCACCAAAGTGAGTTTGGGGACTAGACTGTCCCTTTAAGTAAAGAAAACACTGTAACAAATAAATGTGCACTTATTTTTAAAATTAAGCTTTAATAAGCATTTTTGTCCATTTTTTTTACACTTGTAATTTTGGTATGTAACAAAGTGTGAAAATACTTTTCACACTTCATTTTCTTTTTGTTTCTTTTTTTCTTTTTTCATTTGGGTATCAAAAATAGTATTATTCAGTACAATTATTCATATTGAGTGAATTTATACAGCATAGAAATATATACAGAGTAGACAACATATATATACATAGTGGGCATGCATATATCGCCCTGTCCTTGCCGAGCACTCCCCTCGGCTCCGTATAATTTGGCTTAATATCATCGGGGGGCACCCGGGATATCCAAATGCGAATACCAATGTCCGACTAGTTAATTACACTACATCTCTGAGTTTTCTCTCCTCAGGATAGATACCTCCCCTTTTTTTTTGTTTGCCTAACTCTTCATCCATTCCATCATTCGTACACATCCATTCCCCCCCCCCCTCCCCCCGGACCGATGACTCCCATAATCTAATGTAATGTAAGTATCTGTCTATCCAGCCATGGTGACCCTTTATACCTATCCATTTTATCATGATTGTTCGTATAATATCCTTTTTCCATCAGGGACTGGTAATCAAGTTGGTCAATTAAGCTAGATATGCAGTGCTGTATTTACTGCGAGGCATCCTAGGCGGATGCCTAGGGCGGCAATTTTTTTTTTTTTTTAAATGTAAAAAAAAAATCCGGCCCTTTAAGAAGAAAAAAAAATGACCGCGCTTGCTGGCAGAGACGGAGGTGAGAGGGGAATCGGAAGATCCCCCCCACCATCGCTCTGCCTGCCAGGCTGCACGGGGAGCCGAACAGGCAGCACAGAGAAACCTCCGTGCTGCCTGTTCGGCTCCCCGTGCAGTGTGACACGAAGTGCCGACAGTCACGTGACCGGCTCGCTGACGTCATACGCGCGCCGGGTCACATGACCTGTCGGCACAACCGCTGGGGAGCCGAACAGGCAGCATGGAGGACTCCATGCTGCCTGCCACTAACCACCAGGGAAAGGTAAGAGCTGGGGAAATAAGCAGGGGCTTATTAAATGGCAAATAACTGGCATATTGGGCAAATTAGCAAGGGCATATTAAATGGCAAGTAACACTGGCTTATTATTGGGCAAATTGGCTGGGAACATTAAATGGCAAATCACACTGGCATATTATTGGGCAAATTGGCAGGGGCATATTAAATGGCAAATGACACTGGCATATTATTGGACAAATTAGCAGGGGCATATTAAATGTCAAATGACACTGGCATATTATTGGGCAAATTAGCTGGGGCATATTAAATGTCAAATGACACTGGCATATTATTGGGCAAATTGTCAGGGGCATATTAAATGGCAAATAATACTGGCATATTATTGGGCAAATTAGCAGGGGCATATTAAATGGCGAATAACACTGGCATATTATTGGGCAAATTAGCAGGGGCATATTAAATGCAAATAACACTGCCATATTATTGGGCAAATTGGCTGGGAACATTAAAAGGCAAATGACACTGGCATATTATTGGGCAAATTGGCAGGGGCACATTAAATGGCAAATAACACTGGCATATTATTGGGCAAATTAACAGGGGCATATTAAATGGCAAATAACACTGCCATATTGTTGGGCAAATTGTCAGGGGCAGATTAAATGGCAAATAACACTGGCATATTGTTGGGCAAATTGTCAGGGGCATATTAAATGGCAAATAACACTGGCATATTATTGGGCAAATTGGCTGCGTGATATAACATGGCAAATAACACTAACATATCATTGAGCAAATTGGCAGGGGCATATTAAATGGCAAATAATACTGGCTTAATATTGGGCAAATTGGCTGGGGCATATTACTGGTAAATGGCAGAATAACACTGGCATATTATTGGGAAATTGGCTGTGACTTATTAATGGCAAATTATACTGTCATAATATTGGGCAAATTGGCTGGGGCATATTAATGGCAAATGATACTGGCAAATTATTGTGCAAATTAGCTGGGGAATATTATGGGCAAATAATATTGGCAATGTGTATGTAATGGGGTGATAGAGGCATGTAAATGGGGTGATGGGGCATGTCCTTGGTGTGCAACGTGGGTTATGGGTCATGTCGTGGTTGTGCATCGTGGGTAGGGGGGTGCCCAAAATTTGTCTGCCTAGGGCAGCACAAAACCAAGATACAACACTGTAGATATGTCCAAAGGACCAGGTGTTTTCCATGATCTAGCTATGGTAAGTTTCAAGGCCAGTAATATTTGGATAAGGTGTGTTCTTTTCTCCATGTTCCATCTTTCCGTTCCCAAGTGGAATAGCATTAAAGCAGGGTCGCAGATAATGTTCACTCCCAATATACTGGTAGCGAGCGCTGCAACCATATTCCAAAAGTTTTTTATGAACTGACATTCCAACCATTGATGTACTAATGTTCCCTTATTATTTAAACATCTCCAGCAATTATCGTCATAGTTGTTATGCATTTTTTTCATTCTTACCGGTGAAAGATGCCATCTATAGATTGGCATCAATATATTTAGTTCGTTACACCATTTTTTTATTATTTGGAGACTGGGGAAATCCTCTACACAGTCGAGGGCTACGTAGGCTCTTTTACCCCACTTCTTTTTCCATGCAGCCATAAAGAAGTCATCCATATCTTGATTTTTCCTATGAGGATGATGGGCTATCTCCCTTTCAAAGTAATGTTTTACTCTTAAATAGGGGTAGATCTCCCTTGGCTGCAGGGAAAAACAACTGGCCATAACTGGGAATTGCTGGATTTTCCCCTCTCCCGTTATCTGATCAATTGAGCTTATTTCCGCCTCCTTCCATGTTTTTAGGTCTAGATCCTCAATTAATTCTTCCACTATGTCTAGGGGTATGAATCTATTTATTTCGTATGTAGAGAGATATTTTTTCCTAATTTTTTTCCATAGGTGACAGAGATCGTCCACTATAGGGTTATTGATAAGTTGTTTTTTTTATTTGTACAGATTGGTCCATCTCATTCATCAGGGATTCAATTGATAATTCAGGTTTTTCAAGCGTTAGTATTATGTCATCTGCGAAGAGTGATATTTTGAATTCCTCTTCCTGCAGTTTGACCCCCTGAATACCTTTGTTATCCCTGATACTTTGAGCCAGTGGTTCTAGCGACATGACATACAATAAGGGAGCCAAAGGGCATCCCTGACGTGTGCCATTGTGAATAACAAACCAGGGTGATAACACCCCGGATCCCAAGATTCTCGCGGATGAGTTTTTATATAGCGCCCACACTGCATTCAAGAATGTCCCTCCAATTCCAAAGGTTCCAAGAGCGAGCTCGAGGTAGGTCCAGCTGACCCTGTCGAAGGCCTTCTCGGCATCCAAAGACAGGGCCAGTACCTGCCCACCCCGAGCTCGAGCCAGAAATAATGCGTTCAAATTGCGCCTGATGTTATCTGTGGCTGATCGTGTTGGAATAAAGCCTTCATTTTCACATCATGCATTTCATACTGCTTTGGAAGAGCCAAGAAAAGGTATGCTTCGGAAGATCCATTTTCATTTACTTTGATTTTAGCATATGAGAAAATACAAGGAAAATCAACGTTATTCCAGGATTTTTGGAATGCAGTTCCAATAAGCTATTCTTTATCATTACTTTAAATCTAAAAAATGAATGCAACCCACTATTCATATTTTTCTGAACACATGACCCGCTACAGAAAAAAACTCAGATACCCTGGAAAAGCATAAATTAGGGATTAATAGTTTTACATTACATTACCATTTATTTACCGTATTTGCTCGAATATAAGACAAAGTTTTTTTCAGAGCAAATGCTCTGAAAAATACCCCTCGTCTTACATTCGAGGTCGTCTTCTAATCTGACCTCAAATTGAGGTCAGACTATAAGACAGGGATCCAGGTCCCCAGCAGAGTGATGAGCGCAGACTCCCCTGCTGCCGCCCGGCACGACCGCCGTGACTTCTGTGAAGAAGCTGGGTGGGAGGGAGGATAGATAGAGACAAGGGGAAGGGGGAAGAGAGAGACACCAGTGAACGAAACAAGGGGAGGGGGGAGGACACAGACAGACAAGGGGAGGGGGGGGGGGAGAGAGAAAAGGGGAGGGGGGATAGAGAGAGACACAGACAAGGGGAGGGGGGAGGACACAGACAAGGGGGGGAAGACACAGACAGACAAGGGGAGTGAGGGGGACAGAGAGACAAGGGGAGGGGGATAGATAGAGACAAGGGGAAGGGGGAAGAGAGAGAAGTTTTGGGGGGAGAGAGAGAAAACGCTGGGGGGGAAAGAGAAGCTGGGGGAGGGGGAGAGAGGCCGCATTGGCACATAAAAGGAAATAAAAACAAGAAATGCATTTGTATAATATACATTTTTTATTAAATATTAAAAAGCAATTTACATATATACAAGTTAAACTTTTTTCCTATAGGGTAGTCTTATAATCAGGCTTTTAGTTTTTTTCCTAAAGGAACGTACAAATTTGGGGGGATCGTCTTATAATCAGGGCCGTCTTATAATCGAGCAAATACGGTATATAGTGAAGGGGTAACCTAGCATTGCAAGGGTTAACTGGAGTAACCTAGCATTGTGAGGGTTAACCGTAAAAGTTAGTTTTGCTTTTGTGCCTGTTTTAAGTTTTAGCTTCAGTTTAATTAGAAGACACATACTCATATAATTATCTCATGTATTCATTTGCTTATCTGAATGTTCTAACTTTGGAAATGATACTAGGAGTACTTGTGGGAGAGAAGGAGGCAGAGGCCTGGAATCTCAGGTTCTTGCCATCTCCAATTAATCCTACTGATTAGGGAAAGGAGAAGTTACCAGAAGATGATACCAGAATGCTCTTATCTATGTCTTACCCCGTGATTGGAACCACTATGTCTTTATTAATTATCAGTACCTTCCATTTCTTATTCTGGTACTTTCCACTCATTTCTAGATTGTTGTGTAACAGTGTTGTGTAACAGTTATTTAGCATGTATACCATTAACACACCCCTATACGCCTATATATTCATATGTGCACATACATTATAACCAATGAGATTGAAGTAGCCACCTCCTTAATTTGGGGTATATATATGAGTGTTAAACCAATAAAGACTCAGAGTTAAAGGATAAAGAACTTGTGTCTGCTTTCTTTGGCTCTCCACGCGTGTTGTTGAGAACAACTCCCACCACGAGAAGTTAACCATTAAAGATACATTGCCGTGTATGCAGAGACGTTGCTGAGAAGACCCCTCAGCTAGACTCGGTCCCTTTCAGCTGGTGTCAGAAGTGGGATTCAGACAGACCGGGTGAGTACATGTGTATTTTTATACATCTCTGACTTACCCGTGTTTCTCTGAATCCTTAGTTATTCCTAAAAGTCTCTGTTAGATAAAACCCTGTAATAAGTATTCTAGAGACAGGTCGCACCTGTCATGTAAGCAGATATGTTGCAACAGTTACTGATGATGTTCCAGTAATATAAGTGCCGGCAAATATAGACTATACTGATTAAGTCTCAGTTAAAAGTTTTACTCACTGATGAAGTTCCAGTGAGAGATGTAAATGTTTTGCATTTACATAGAACAGGGTATAATATAGTATAATATAGAAAACGGCAATCTAAATTCATTCCATATTGCAATTACTCCCAAATTTTGTTCCGTGGTGTGAGTTGATCATCAATCCTGTCATATATTGTATATTGCTTGAATAGAGGTTTTGGGATATCACAATGGGACAGCAAATCAGCTCTTGGCTACTTCTAAATTTTGTGAGAAAGGCAAATTAAAGGATGCCTCTTTGTATGACGATACAAGGTGAACTCCACGAAATTACACCTAAATTTATGTGACAGCAGTAGTTAATTCAGATGTGATAATGTCAGAATTTTTAATTAAAGGCAAACCCAAAGCGAAAAAAAAAAAAAGAACAAGGGTAAATCTAAATACCCTGAGACCTGTCCCACAGAAAGCTAAGATAGAGCCGCTGTATCCAGCACTCACTGTTTGCTCAGAGCCCCCACAGCACAGCACGGCATGTAAATAGTCAGATAAGAAATTAACTGCTGTGTCTGTGGCCATAAGGTATGTTTGATTTGCCTCCCTGCCAATACTCAGTGTTTTAAGGGGATAGTAGAAATTAATGTATAAAGTATAAGAGTATTATAACATTGCATTGTTAAACTGAAATATAAGAGTGTTACGTCTGTCTAGTGTGTCTGGGACACATAAATAAGTTACAAGACAATAGTTCTGGGAATTGAAGTTGTGTATCTGGGTTACGCTGTGTAACAGAGGATAGAACATATTGTAAAATATATTGAAGATTAGTTTTCTGTCTGTAACTCCCAAGCACACTGTATCTTGGTGTTTTGGATATATTTGCCACGCAAGTTGATAAGACAATAGAAGCTGTGACATAATATGTTTAATGTTGTCGTTGGAAGAATTGTCGTTATTGTTTAAATATTTACATAGTAGCAGCAGTCTGGTTTTATAGAGATGTTGCAAAAGGAAGTGTTTTATATTTAGTAGAGTAGAGAAGACGGATCTCCTAAATTACTCAAACCAGAGCGCTCAAAAAAAAAAAATAAAAAAAACGGCATTTTAGCCTTTCGTATAATAGTTTGAGTGATTATTTGAGTAACGATCTTCTGGGCTATATTCAGCAGTGTGATGAGAAGTTTTATAGTAAATGAGTTCATTCATGTTATGTTCTTTGTTCGTTATAAAGGTCCTGAAGAGTAACCGTAGTTACTGCAGTTTTTGTTATTGTTTGGCAGAAAAGTTGCAGAGTTATTTTATTGTGGCACAGTCATTAATTTTATTAGTGCTATGCATCGTTTTCAAATTAATTTGCTTCTGTATTTGTGCAACTGTATCTTTAAGTAAAAATAGAAATATGTGTGTGTAAAACAGCAAGAGTCATATAGTATCCGAGGTATCTCTTGGACATCATGTTAAATATACGTGATCGATCCATTGGACAGTATAATAGCTGTAAAATTTTACAAAATGCCATTATTTGATTGATTTTGACAAAAGTTTATTTTTATTCAATTTACATGTGCAGAGGCATTATGTAATAATACTATGAATGTAAAAAGTTATATTTTTATTGCTGTAGCAATGTTATTTGCTGTGGATTTTCCCAGCTGCATATTTTTGGGATATTTTAAAGCTGTAACCAGAGCCATTATTTCATGTTCTGGCAAAAGCGTTCTAAAATTTGCAGGATGCTAATTTAAAGGCAAAGACTTAACAGGTTTTACATGTTACCTACTAGAAATGTTTATTTGTTTATGGTATATTTCCTCTTTTTTGTATTTGGGTAGTTTGACTAGTATTTAATCTTTATGAAGGTTAGAAGGACTTTTGTAATTACAGTCTTTATTTTATTAAGACATATTTAGATTTTTCCCAAGGTAGATACCACATCTTCCAACACTCTAGATAAAATTAGAATAATTGGATGAGTGAAAATGTTTTTATTGTAAGGTTGTATTTGTATAAACAGATGCACAGCTACAGCTGAGCTTTAGATTTAAGTAGAATATCAGAGTAGGTACTAGAGAAAGACTTGAGCAACGTTTATTCGTAATAAAAGTTAAGGTGTGAATTTTGTGTTGTAAAGATAAGATGTTGAAGGCTTTGTGGACCATGGAAATGGCAATTGTAAGGAGATAAAAGGTTTTTTTCTATGTTGTAGAAAGTCAGAAGATATAATTAATAATGTGAAATAAGGGTATTTATAGCAATAAGAGGCAGAACTTTTAGTTTATGCTGAAAAGTATTGATTAGTGTTTTAAAGCAACTCCCTGCCCATCCAATACAATCGGTGGTAATTTGCATACACTGTAATAGTTTTATGTTCTTAGTGTGGCCAGAATTTGTGTACAGCGCTACTTACACTGTTGGTGATTTAGGAATATAATATTCATACTATAGGGATGTTAGATTGCTAGGTAAAGAGCAATACGTATCTAAATAGACACATAGATAGCATTTGCATTCTACAACATTTATATACAGTAAATACACACGCACACACGTGCAATGATAAAATGTTAATTTGTTGTGTTCTAATTTTTGTTATTATTAAGGCAAAGTACCCCATGTAATACATGGTGAGAGAATATTGAGATGTTGTTTAAAGTTTTAAATGCAAGACAAGTTTTTAATATGATATATGAGAATGTACGTATGTCAGTGATTAGTGGAAAGAATTAGCAAGTGTCGTGTTATAAACAGACAAGTTGTGCTTGTGGTTTTGGAGTTATAGGAGTTAATGTAGCAATTCTTGTTGTGTGTGAAGTTGAGAGAAAGCTTCCCCAGAAGCCCCCCTTCTCTCTGACAGTCTATTTGCAGATAAGAGAATTGTAGCAGCAGCTGCAAAATTATTGCTTTTCTTTTTGTGAAGGGAAGGGGAGAACGGGCCAGAATTCCAATTACTATTAGTTGTTGAGAAGTTCTGTGTTATGTGCTATGGTTATATAGTCTAATCATGATATGTCCTAATGGTAAAGAGATACATGATTATTATGTATGAGAACATATTCTCACATTATCAATTGATTCAACTATGATTATAAAAGGGTAATAATTTTTCAAGAACAAAAGAGTGATAAAGCTTCACACATTTTTATAATTATATTGCAACACAGACTAGCAGTAATAATATGTTTTAATTATATTTTAAGGTGGAGATTAATAAGATTAGAGACCGCAATATAAATGCGAGTCACAAATCAAATAATTGAAGATGTTTAGTGAAATATTGCATGTTACTAACTGGAATTTTTTTTGAGTTTTATTTTCCATATAGATTAAAGCTGTACAGCCAACAAAAGACAAGTTCAAAGTGCACCAACGAATCTAATGCTGATCAAGATTATTTCTAAAGAAAAGTTGATTTTTTAAAAGACGAAAAAGTTTTCCAGTTCAAGTAAAAGGATTCTCTTAAAGTTTATCGGAATATTGTTGTGAAAGTTGTTCAACTCAACTCCCGGATCAACGTTATTTACTTAAAGCACATTCCTGTACTGACAAACAGGCCAACAAAGGAGCAGCAAGTTAGTGTTTTGATGAACATAATAAACCGTGACTACTAGCCAACATAGTCTTCACCCTAAGGGTAACTTGCAAATAAATCACCCAGGAATCTGCAACAGATCCAACAGTCTACGGCAGATCATCATTGTTGGGAAGTATATTTTCATTGAGTATATATGTATAAAATTGTTATTGCTGAATTGTAATTTTTGTGGTAAAGATTTGTTTAATTGTGTTATTATGGGTATGTTTGGCGTATAGTGAATTTTTGAAACTTAACAATTAGACCGACTCTAACAAACAGGATTGAGCCGACCTATAAAGAAATTGTATTTTGATAGTATTTTTGTGGAATTTTATATAGAGAATGTTAGGAAGTTTTTCAGATTTTTTTTTTTTAAATAAGTTAGTTCTTGTAAAAAAAGTTTAATCAAGAAGGATTATAGATTTAAGGAGTAGGTTAAAAAGTGTTCACAGGTAATCCGTGAGATCCCCTGGGACTGGGAAATTGGCTAGGATCACTTGGAGCGAAACTTGTAAGTGGTTTGGCAAGCTGGATGACCTATCAATGTGTGAAATCGAGGAAGTGTGCCTTATCACCTTGGATACAATGATTGTGTTGACCAGGCAACTCCTGATGGTTATCCTTAAAAACAGACAATGTCAATTTCTAAGAATAAAAGGGGAGAACAGTATGAACATTATATGGACTGTAGGGGCCTCTGGAATTATGTCGTGGATGGGAGACCATAATGTTTTGTCCACAGCCATTTTGTCTGACTGACGCTTTATGTTCTGAATGCATGCCATTTTGTGTGTTTTGAATGCATGTTCAGCTTTGCTCCAAGTCATTTTAAAGTATTTAGTCAACAACAGTCCTGGGGAATTGCAAACTCCGGAATAATATGATGTTTTAATTTATTAGACCACTCAAATGTTATCCAACATGATTTAAACAATATAAGAGAAGTGGTCACAGATATCAAGCAGGCCCCAGGTTTTGACTGGCCATTTTGAATATGTTCTTGGTTAGAAGATAATTATGGGCTTTGTTTTAATAATAGTAGTTATAGGTGCTTTTTATGTAATCATACAATGCGCTAGATGCACCATTGCTTAGGCTATGCAGTCAAGCAGAAGAAAGCCTTCAGAAACACTGGCTTTCTCTATGATATATCAGAGAGAACAGTGAAGTGAGTTATCCATATTAGCATATGGATAAAAGAGTGGAACTGAAGGGGTAACCTAGCATTGCAAGGGTTAACTGGAGTAACCTAGCATTGTGAGGGTTAACCGTAAAAGTTAGTTTTGCTTTTGTGCCTGTTTTAAGTTTTAGCTTCAGTTTAATTAGAAGACACATACTCATATAATTATCTCATGTATTCATTTGCTTATCTGAATGTTCTAACTTTGGAAATGATACTAGGAGTACTTGTGGGAGAGAAGGAGGCAGAGGCCTGGAATCTCAGGTTCTTGCCATCTCCAATTAATCCTACTGATTAGGGAAAGGAGAAGTTACCAGAAGATGATACCAGAATGCTCTTATCTATGTCTTACCCCGTGATTGGAACCACTATGTCTTTATTAATTATCAGTACCTTCCATTTCTTATTCTGGTACTTTCCACTCATTTCTAGATTGTTGTGTAACAGTGTTGTGTAACAGTTATTTAGCATGTATACCATTAACACACCCCTATACGCCTATATATTCATATGTGCACATACATTATAACCAATGAGATTGAAGTAGCCACCTCCTTAATTTGGGGTATATATATGAGTGTTAAACCAATAAAGACTCAGAGTTAAAGGATAAAGAACTTGTGTCTGCTTTCTTTGGCTCTCCACGCGTGTTGTTGAGAACAACTCCCACCACGAGAAGTTAACCATTAAAGATACATTGCCGTGTATGCAGAGACGTTGCTGAGAAGACCCCTCAGCTAGACTCGGTCCCTTTCATATAGTGCCAACAATTTATGTAGCTCTAGATACAGGGCATAGAAGGGAACTACATACTAAGTTAGACAAACTAGAACAGTCTGGTATGTGAGGTAGAGAGCCCTGCTCGCAAGCTTACAATCTAGAGGGAATGGGGTACATGAAACATATAAGGGAGTGAAGAGGACAGAGAGAATGTAGTTGTAGTAACAGTAATGTGGATGGTTGGCACTGGGTTGGTTTAGCCAAAGATTAACCACTTCATGATGCTTGGTGCTTGCGTCCCAAACGACGCATGAACCAAAATGTCACGATTTGTTCCTGGCCACCAATCAAAAGGTGACTGGTAGCCAGGAAAACTATGGCAGAGAACCAGAATAATTTTTACAGCGCTACTTATTTTGTTGGTGATACATGAATATAATGTTCAAACTATAGGAAAATCACATTGCCAGCTGGAGAGCAATAGATATTTAAATAAATACAGAGCTAACACCTCTAACATGTTTATATACAGTAAATATATACATGGTATTTGTTGCATTCTAATGTTTGTTATAATTTAGGCAAAGTACCCCATGTGATACATGGTGAGAGAATATTGAGATGTTGTTTAACATTTTAGATACAAGACAAGTTTGTAATAGATGAGAATGTCAGTGATTAGTGGAAAGAATTAGCAAGTGTCATGTTCTTAAACATACTGTGGTATTGGACTTGTAGGAGTTAATGTGATAAATTAAGACAGTTTTTGGTGTGTATGAAAAAGAGAGAGAAAAGTTCACCCAGAAACCCCCCTTTGTGTCTCCTTCTATCTGCTAGTCTAATTGCAGATAAGAGAGTTGTAGCAGTGGCTGCAAAAGTATTTTTTTGTGAAGGGAGGGGAATGGGGGCGAAGTTATTTTCTGTGCTATGGTTATGATAATATTTTGTTTAATTCAAGAGATACATTTTTTGTTGTCAATAATTTTGATGAAGAACATTGCATCAGTTGTGAATTCTTTATATAATATTTATTTTGACATGTCACGCCTGTTAGTCTTATTGAGGTATCTCCAGCCTATACTGATGTTGTTTCAGAGTTTACTGATTGAGCCAGAAAATACAGATTATTACTGATGCAGTTCCAGTAAGAGGTCTTAATCACGAATGAAAAGCTAGTCATTATTGACAGTGAGTTATATCAGTTCTATATTACACTCTTCATGCTCAGTCAGGAGAATTATAAAAGGATTATAATATTGTTAAAGAACAAGAGTGGTCTAATTATTTTGGGATACAAGCTAGGAGTCATAATATTAGTAAAGATATTTTAAAGTAAAGCGAATAAGTCAAAATGTTTAATGAAATATTGCATGTTACTAACTGGAATATTTTGAGTTTTGTTTCCATATAGATTAAAGCTGTACAGCCAACAAAAGACAAGTTCAAAGTGCACCAACGAATCTATTGTTGATAACATATTATTTCTAAAGAAAGAAAAAGTTTATTTTAAAAGAAGAAATACTTACAATGCAAGTAAAGAAAGGATCCTAACAAAGTCTACTGAAATATTGTTGTGAAAGTTGTTCAAATCAACTCCTGGATCCACGTTATATGCATAAAGCACATTCCTGTACTGACAAACAGGCCAACAAAGGAGCAGCAAGTTAGTGTCTTGATGGGCATAATAATCCCTGACCACTAGCCAACATAAGCCGAGTCGTCACCCTAGGGTAACTCGCAAAGAAATCAACCAGGAGTCTGCAACAGATACAACAGTCTACAACAGATCATCATTGTTGGGAAGTATATTTTTATTGAGTACATATGTATACAATTATTAATGATGATTTATAATTATGTCGTAAAGATGTGTTTAATTGTGATATTATGGGTCTGTTAAGAGTATAGTGAGATTTTTAGATTTAACAATTAGACTGACTAATTGTATTTTGATAATCTTTTTGTTTAATTTTGTATAGAGAATGTTAGGAAGCTTCTCAGTTACTTTAAAATAAGTTAGTTTTTGTAAGAGTGTTTAATCAAGAAGGATTATGGATTTGAAGAGTAGGTTAAAAAGTGTTCACAGGTAGTCCGTGAGATCCCCTGGGACTGTTAAATTGGCTAGGATCACTTGGAGCGAAACTTGTAAGTGGTTTGGCATGTGTGAGATCAGTGTTGCTAATTGTCTGTGTTTATGTTGTTTGTTTCAAGGGTCTCATCCTGAAGTGAATCCTGACCACTGACATCATGCCCCTACGTGAAGACTGGAAGCCGCTGCTCAAATATTCCCCATTATGGAAGCTTACAGTGCAATTAAGCTGGATGACCTACCAATGTGTGAAATCGAGGAAGTGTGCCTTATCACCTTGGATACAATGATTATGTTGACCAGGCAACTCCTGATGGTTATCCTTAAAAACAGACAATGTCAATTTCTAAGAATAAAAGGGGAGAACAGTATGAATATTATATGGACTGTAGGGGCCTCTGGAGTCATGTCGTGGATCGGAGACCATATTGTTTTGTCCGCTGCCATTTCGTCTGACTGCCGCTTTGTGTTCTGAATGCATGCCATTTTGTGTGTTCTGAATGCATGTTCTCAGTTTTGCTTTAAGTCCGTAAAGTATTCAGCCAATAACAGTCCTTGGGAATCAAACTCCGAATTAATATGTTTTATTTTTACAAGCATCTATTGGCTTTAGAGAATTGCTAACTAATAATAATAGTTTTTGGGTCATCAGGTCATGCCATTATGTAACACTATGTAACATATTTAGTTATGGCAGGCCTTCCATATTTAAGAGAGAGATACTATGATTTTTTTTAGATTGTAAGTCCAATATCTCTGCTGAGCAAAGCCGAGGTCTGCTCAGTCGTCAAAGGTCTAAACCTTATCTCGCAAGTTATTGAAGAGTTAATGTTAGATATCAGTATTGTCCTGAGGCAGTCAGGTAAAACAGGACAGTCATAGTCAGTTATTAAAGCATTATTATGGATGTGGGATTTTTGATTGCATATGTTGTTTTTATTTATCAGAAAACCTGTAGAAACAGTGGCCTGGACTTCATGGTTATCCATTATGTTGTAATGGATAAAAGAGTGGAACTGTTAGGGTAAATTTATATTTATTGTGTTAACACATAACATGAGTTAATTCAGCATTGGAAGAGTTAAGTTCAGGGAAGGGTTAAAACCCCCTCCCCTATTGGAGGGAGCACATTCTTTGTCTGTGTCTATCACATAATCTACACACATAGACAGTCAGTCTCCTTTCTATGTAATAAACCTAATGATCCAAGACCTTAAATGTGTCAAGCCTAGGTTAGAGAAAAAGATGTATTGGAGAAATGACCTAGGGGTCATATCCTGTGTCTGCATCTCTGGAGTTTTGTATTTCTTAGTAGAACCATACAGAGATTACTGTTAGTTAATTATATAACTATTTGTAACATGTATGTATTCTATGTCCACTCCCCTTTTCTTTGTCCCCCAATTATGTTACGCCAGCCAACGTCTTGTTGCTTCTATATAAGTGCTTGTCTTTACAATAAACTTTAGAGTTACTTAACGAACGACCTCTGTGTCAGACTTGAGTTACTCTCCGAACGCGTTCGCTGATGTGTTTCCAACTCCCACCACGTGAATCCAAATCAGAGTAATACCCACATGATTCCCACATGGAATGGGCTTGCAGACTGTATCGGGTGGCATCCTACTGGGTCAAAGGTTGCCACACCAACACCGGAGAGGAGGTGTTACAACTGTTTTTAATGGAGCAATATTTCCAGGACTTATCTGTTGACCTACAGGACTGGGTGCAAGACCGCCGTCCCCTCACCTTAAACAATGCTGCTCGCTTAGTGGATGAATACGCTGAAACGCGAAAGGTGAGCCAAAGCAACCCCCGACAGTCTAATCGTGTGGAGCACCGTACCCCAGCCCCAACTCCTTGCCCAGAGTTCTGTGCTCCCATAACCCTGGGACCCCCTCGCCCCCAGGGGTCCAACAACTACCCGCGAGACTTGTCCAAGACTACTTGCCTTCGGTGCCACAATACCGGACATATTGCCCGCTACAGCCCCTTGGGATCATCCGCTATCAACTGGAGGCATCCCTCACCCAACACAGAGACTGCAACAACTCGTACCTCCGCCGCCCATTGAGACCGAGCTGGGCCCAGAGGAATGCCTGGGCATTCTATATGAGGCTGACCCTATACAAGCTGCATCCCCGGACAACCGTCAGCATCACCCCCAAGAGGTACGGGTGAATGGCCAGGTAGCCCAAGGCCTGAGGGATACAGGTGCTACCATCACTCTGATGCAAAGACATTTGGTTAACCCGGAACACCTATCCAACTGTACCATTGCTGTTCGTGTTGCTGGAGGAGCTGTCTTCCGCCTTCCTACTGCCCGAGTGCACCTGGACTGGGGAGTCGGATCTGGAAAAACCACTGTGGGGATTATGGAAAATTTTCCTGCAGAAGTCGTGCTGGGCAACGATATTGGCCCCCTAGCTTCTGCCTATTTACCCACCAACACTGCTACCGCTTGCCCAGTGACCACTCGATCCCAGACCCATGTCGCCGAGGACCCTACTCCAGGATGGAAGACCCAGGTAAGCACGCCACCGACCCCTTCCCCGACTGTAGTTAATAGACCCTTAGCTTGGGATACCCCAGAAGAGTTTGGGAGGTAAACCAGGGAAGATCCCTCCCTCCAAAAGTACCGGGAGAAAGCCGATACTGGGGGGAGGATGAGCATGAACGGATAATGATAGGTTGCATAGATTGACGGAAGGTAGGAAGAGAGGCTGTGCCCCTTCGCAGAAGCGCCAACTTGTAGTACCCAGGAAGTACCGGTTGGAGCTTCTCCGAATCGGACATGATATCCCCTTGGCAGGACACCTGGGTGGTAACCGCACAACTTACAGGATCACCCAGACCTTCTTTTGGCTGGGGATCTCTAAGGATGTGCGGCGTTACTGGAGCACGTGTGACGTCTGCCAATGAGTGGGAAAAAGAGGGGATCACCCTAAGGCCCGACTGCTACCCATGCCGGTGATCGAGGAACCTTTTAGCAGGGTGGCAGTCGACCTCGTGGGACCCCTACCCAACCCCAGTCCATCTGGGAAGAAATACATTCTTATCGTGGTGGACTATGCTACCGACTATCCGGAGCTACCGTCGCTATGACGAATATCCAGGCTGACATTGTCGCCAGTGCTTTGGTCGGGATCTTCACCCGAGTGGGGTTTCTGAAGGAAATACTGTCTGACAGGGGGACTCAGTTTACCGCAGACTTAACCCAACAGTCATGGAAGGTCTGTGGTATCAAACCCCTACTCAGCTCGCCTTACCACCCCCAGACTAACGGTCTCTGTGAGCATTTTAATGGCACCCTAAAACAGTTACTTAGTACCTTTACAGACGAGTACAGAGACTGGGAGCGATCCCTGCCGCACCTCTTTTTCGCATATCGAGAGGTGCCCCAGGAACCCACTGGGTTCTCCCCTTTCGAACTGCTCTATGGAAGGAGGGTGGGACCGAAGGTCCTGGTGCTTAGACCAGTCAAAGGGGATAAGCTCCAGGCCTCCTGGCAGGGCCCTGAAAATATGCGACACCACCTATGTGATTGCCAGCAATAAGGATGAAAGGGTTCAGAAATCCTTCCATGTTAATCTCTTGAAAGAGTATCAGGATAGGCCAGAGGATATTGCGGTCATATGTATCACTGCTACAAAAGACCCTGACAGTCTGCCTATACCCGACCTCCTAGCTCACCAGGCGCCCGGTGACCTGCTCAGTGCTGTCCAGCTAGGGGAGCACTTAAACCCTGCAGAAAATGGCCAACTGCAACAGCTGCTAGCTGAAAAAGCATTGACCTTCTCCCAAGAACCAGGGTACACCACACTAGCGACGCACCACGTAGAGACCCCAGGACAAGCACCCCTCAGACAACCCCCCTACAGAATCCTCAAGGCAGTTAAGGAGGGGATGAGGAAAGAAATACAGGAGATGCTTAAGTTAGAGCCATCTGACAGCCCCTGGGCCTCTCCAGTCATTTTGGTCCCCAAAAAGGACGGAACTACACGGTTCTGTGTGGACTATAGACGCCTCAATGACCGTACAGTGACTGATGCGTACCCAATGCCCCAAGTGGATGAACTTTTAGATCGCATTGCCAGGGGACGCTATCTGACCACTATCGACCTGTGCAAGGGATACTGGCAGATCCCCCTGGCCAAGGAGGCTATCCCCAAGTCAACATTCGTCACCCCATTTGGCCTGTACCAATTTAAGGTCATGCCATTCGGGATGACGAATGCCCCTGGTTGTACTGGACCAGATTCAGGCTGCAGGCCTGACTCTGAAGCCAGAAAAGTGCCACATGGGCATGGCCAAGGTCCAGTATTTGGGACACCGGGTAGGGTGTGGGAAACAGCGTCCCTTACCGGCCAAGGTCAAGGCCGTGGCCAATTGGCCCACACCCCACACCAAGACCCAAGTACTGGCTTTCCTAGGGACAGCAGGATATTACAGGAAATTCGTCCCTGACTGTAGTACCATTGCGAAGCCCCTGACGGACTTAACTAAAAAGAACCTCCCTAGAGTAGTCCTGTGGTCTCCCTCCTGTGAAGCAACCTTCCAAGCCTTGAAGAATGCTCTAATCAATGCTCCAGTATTATCTGTCCCCGTCCCTAACCAACGATTTTTCGTCTATACAGATGCTTCCATGTACGGACTGGGGGCAGTTCTGAGCCAGATCGGGGATGATGGAGGAGAACACCCTGTCGCGTACCTTAGCAGAAAATTATTACCCAGAGAGGTGAGCTATGCGGCAGTGGAAAAAGAGTGCCTGGCCCTGGTCTGGGCTCTGAAGAAACTCACCCCGTATTTATATGGGCCAGGAATTTACCCTTGTTACAGACCACAATCCCCTTGTTTGGTTGAAAAGAGTGGCAGGAGACAATGGCCGTTTGCTGCGATGGAGCTTGGCCCTCCAACCATATGACTTCTCCATCCAGTTCCATCCTGGCAAGCTCAGTGGTAAAGCAGATGGACTATCCAGGCAAACCGAAGTCATACCCTCCTAGCAGCCCGGACATCCCCAAGCTGACCCGAAAAGGATCAAGCCGGGTCTGCTGGGGTGTTCCACAAAGGGGAGCCATGTAACAAAACCCCTAGTTAAGATATATATTTGCTCCATAAGAACTGAGAACAGAGACTATTCGTTAGACATGTGCATTAGTTTTCGGACGAATGCATTTTCGTCCGAAAATAGCATTTTCGTCCGAAAAACGAATAACGAAAATGCTAAACTAATGAAAAACGAATGAACGAATGGTTAATCAACGAAAATCATTCGTCCATTCGTGTATTCATTACATACATTCCATAAACGGACATAATGAACGACTTTCGGTTTATGTGATGCATGTAATACTATTGGCTTTCTATAAACCGAACTGGAGTCCCCATTCATAAGAATTTCTTATGAATGGGAACTCTAGTGCAGTTTATAGAAAGCCAATAGTATTACATGTATTCTATAAGCCGAAAGTCTATAAACCAAAGGTCCCCATTCATAAGAATTTCTTATGAATGGGGCTCTCGTTCGGTGTATAGAAAGGCAATAGTATTACACGTATTCTATAAGCGAAAGTCTATAAACCGAAGGTCGTTTGGTTTATAGACTTTCGGTTTATAGAATACATAGAATTACATGTATTCTATAAACCGAAAGTCTATAAACCAAACGACCTTCGGTTTATAGACTTTCGGCTTGTAGAATACGTGTAATACTATTGCCTTTCTATAAACCGAACGAGAGCCCCATTCATAAGAATTTCTTATGAATGGGAACTCTAGTGCAGTTTATAGAAAGCCAATAGTATTACATGTATTCTATAAGCCGAAAGTCTATAAACCAAAGGTCCCCATTCATAAGAATTTCTTATGAATGGGGCTCTCGTTCGGTGTATAGAAAGGCAATAGTATTACACGTATTCTATAAGCCGAAAGTCTATAAACCGAAGGTCGTTTGGTTTATAGACTTTCGGTTTATAGAATACATAGAATTACATGTATTCTATAAACCGAAAGTCTATAAACCAAACGACCTTCGGTTTATAGACTTTCGGCTTGTAGAATACGTGTAATACTATTGCCTTTCTATAAACCGAACGAGAGCCCCATTCATAAGAATTTCTTATGAATGGGGACTCTAGTTCGGTTTATAGAAAGCCAATAGCACTACATGTATTCCATAAGCCGAAAGTCTTTAAACTGAACGAAGTTTGGTTTATAGACTTTCGGTTTATGGAATGTGTAGGTCAATTGATTCTTACGAACGAATAAAACGAAACGAAAATAATGAACGAATTTCGTCTGCAACAAATGCAGTAATGAACGAAATTCGTTTTAGACTAAATAAATAAAATTTTCGTCTGAATGGACGAAAACGAAACCAAAATTTTAGTTTTGCACATGTCTACTATTCGTGTGGTTTCCTTCATATGACCAATCTACATCCAATGAGGGGAGGCACAAACAGTTCCGTTCGTGCTTTTGACCGCTAATACAACAGGAAAATAGACCGACCACAGGGACTGAAATCATGGAACTTTTTTGGGCATACAAACATACGAACAGTCGGTCATATCCACATTTTTACTAACTTCTGTACCCCTGGTCCAATTCGTGCCATTTTTGGATATGTTGTTCCCATGAATGGATTGATTATGAAAATGTAACTTTTGTTGAAATCCCATGCATAGTTTTGAAGTTATAATAAATGTGAAAAAGTATATTTTTTAGCTTGGAGATAATTGAGCTGATCCAAAGTTTAACTCAATTATCTCCCAAGCAGAGGGGAGGAATGTACTGTAATTACTGGGTGTGTTTCTATTGTAACATTGTGCCTGATTGGCTGCTGTACTTGTACTGCTGTTGCCCCGCAAGGTCCAGTGGGTGGTGACAATACTGTAAAATCCTGCATAAAAGCAGCAATAAACACTCAGTGGAGTCAGTTTTTCCTTCACCCTTCAAAATGTCGCCTTGTCTCATTCTTGAAAGGGAACCTGCCCAGCATAAATCACTAGCTCTTTTAAGAGCTCTGCCTTACTCTCTACTTGGATCCAGCAGATGGGATAAAGCAACCCCACTACTGCACAGCATCTTGCCAGGAAGAAGGACATCCCCAATGGCGGATACCCCCTCTTCCATTGGGGTAGCCGTTACAGTAAGCTTCATTAAAGAGATGAGTTTTGAGGGACTTTTTAAAGTTTGAAAAGGAAGGAGTGAGCTGTATGCTCTGCGGAAGGGAGTTGTCAGGGTTCTACACTGACCTTCTGACTCATGCATTTAAAACTCATTATTTATGTGCTTATATACCTCCTGCCTCCTCTAGAGACCTCCCTCCCTTACTTTGCTTGTAGTTTTTCCCCTCTGTTTGGTGTCAGGTGGGCTCGTTACCTTTTGCAACACACCCAGGTTAAATACCTGCAGTTTCTTGCAAACATTGGCAACTGACTTCTGAGAGCTGCTGCTTCTGTTCTTCTGCATAAAGCTCATTTGATTTGTGATCCTGTCCAGGAACTGGTAATCTGAACCTGGGCGGCCCAACCAGCCCAGTGAATGGTTTTCAGCATCTCCTGAGACCATCTGACTACAACAAGATTTCTTCAGCTAAGTTGCTCCCTTTAAGCCACCCTGCTCAGTCCTCACCCTCTCTAGGGTGTTCCATCTGCTTAGCTACTTTGCTCAGTCCTCACCCTCTCTAGGCTGTTCCACCTGCTTAGCTACCTATCTTATCTGTTCTCACTCTGCACAATATTTCACATGCAACCAGACACCCCTACTATCCCTGCACTGAAACTCCTATCTGACCTGGTAGAGGCCCTGACAGGAGTTCCAAAGAGAGGGGGCAGCTTGGACAAAAAAGAGGTAATGAGGAAGGTGGAGAGCTGTACACCCATTGAGGAGTGCAGAGGTTGTGCAGGGAAGTATCGGATCACGAGGGAGGCAATATATGGAGGGACCAAAACTGTAATAGACTTACAAAATAATTAGAATGTCATTAAGTTCTAATGATTCAAAATATAATATAATATATTTACATATATGCATTGCTGTAGCATTTATTGTGGATATTTCAGGCACCACTCTTATTGCATGTATTTAAACAATTTAATTATTTAAACAATAAAAATGTATTGTATGCAGATTTTATCAAAATACATGAGAGTCAATAAACACTGATTTGTCACAAACTAGATTCAGTTCAGGCACTTCAGAAGAATTTCACAAATCTCCTGATTGCAGCTACTCAATATCTTTAAATTTGGGTTCAAATCAGCAGTTCAGACTGTTTGGAAACAGAATTCACCCATTTTAATTCTCCAGATTGGAAAATTGAATAGAAAAGCATAGAAGTAAACATATTTTAAACGTATTTTAAACATAAAATTATATTTATATATAATTATAATATATTAATGTTATATATTATAATAGTATATTTACATTATAAACATTTTTAAATAAAAAACATTCTATATTTTTTTATTTGTACTTAATTAATGGATTTTTTTTGTCTCTGATTTAAAAAAATTTACACTTTGGACCATTTTGGGAGAAGTCTGGCTATTGACTTCTATAGGAGGACTTCAGCTATATTTGTAATGTAATTATCTATTATACCCTAGTTAATTTATATAGCTTTTAAAAACCCAAGAAAAGAGTCAACAGTTTTGTATTTCATGAGAAGCAGTTTACATTGAGCAGTACATTGATGTAGCTAAAGATATTTCTATTTATACATATGACTAATTAGTAACCAGTGATCTTATTTTACATATAACCAAAGGAAGAACTGCAAGAGGGAGATAAGGAATTAAAATATGTAAGAAAGCTGTCAATACTGCTCTCTGTAACCACAAAATAATTCAGTCATTATGACTAAACATTTATCTTCATGCAACCATCCCAAACAGATCTGGCTGTGTATACCACACTGTGGAAATTTGGACTGAGAATGGTAGGCAGAAGAGAAATGCAGGTCATTCCTCAAATGAGTGCACAGAGTTTTCCAGAACCGAGAGACAAATTAAGAGACACGATCTGAAATGATCCTCTGAGGAACTCTGTGTAGTCTGATGATCTCATGGAGCATTACCTCAGTCAGATCCTTGGCAGAGGGTACTATAGAAAGGGATATCAAGTGTGTTTAAATCTAAAGAGATGTGGGACCAGGGTGCAGTGTGTACAGGAAGTGGACAGCGTTTTCCATGATGTTTTGTGTCTAGCACAGGTAGTACAGGACCGGACTAATTATTCTACGTCTTTGGCCATGGAGGGCCAGCAGTAAAAACAGCATATCATGTACAAGGTATTTTTAATACCCATGTGTCCCATAACAGGAGTAGAGTGAAACCGAGTAAGACTAGGTCTTCTGAAGCAGGGAGCAGCAAACAGATGTTTTGGTGGTACAAAAAGTACAAATGATGAAAGACAAAAGGTGTTGGGTAAGAGATATTTGTTTGAAGATCTTTGAAAAAATAAGACTGATAGGTTCACTCTTAGATGGAGAGGAAGAGGCAGGTGTGAATATATGGGACAGAGCATCAGCCTTGGTGTTCTTGGTTCCAGGTTTATCGGTGATAGTGAAATTAACCTAGTGACTAACAGGTCACAGCGGGTCTGGCCTTCTGAAGGTAAAGCAGGGTCTGTGATGATGTCAATGGGTAGAAGGGTGCCCTCTAAAACATGTCTCCATTTTTATAATGCCAATCGGAACATCAACAATTCCCTGTTCCCTTCTCTTAGATAAGAATTGACACGGATGTAGTTTATTGGTAATATAGTCTTTTCCCTTGCACACATTAGCAGTACCAGTGGTAGTGTCTTTCTCTTCGGGACAAGATAGCCTGTAAAGTTTAATATTGTTAAACCCCGCCCCTTACATTCCTTCCAGTATATAGGTTAGCTGCTCCGGAGGATCCCCAGTTCTTTCTTGTCCCGTTCCGGGACGGTTCAGGATGGCAGGTGCGGCACACAGGTTGCTGCCGGGGGGATTCACAGGCAGCCAGCAGGTACTTCTTGCTTCTGGACTTACAGAGTCCGGAAGCATTGTTCTTTTTATGGAAGTCCGGGTGACTTTCGGGTTCGCTAGCAGGCTGGAGCCTGCGCACAGCTGTGGAACGCACGCACAGGTGGCGTTGCGTTCCACCAGGGGGAGCCGGATGCGCTATACACATGCGCACTTAGTATCTCCCAGTTTCTGGTGCCAAATTTGAATTTTTTACCGGTATTTAAGCTGTCCAGTCCTGTTTGACGAAAGTTGGTCAGCATAGGATTTTCGTGTGCACCAGCCCCCCACACAAATCTGAGGTTGGGAAGGTAAGAAAATAGTGTTTTTTCTTAGCCTTTGCCTGTTTCCTCATTTTTTCAACCTGGCTATTTGGCATTAAGACCTTATCATGCTATTTATGCAGATGTCTAACCCCGTATCACCGGAGAGGTCCGAAAAAGAGAACAAATCTGCACCTCCACCAAGAAAAGTCACATGTAAATCCAAGCATCTTACGTGTAATGGATGTGACATACCTTTACCGGATGGCTGCAAGAAAAAATTCTGTACCTCCTGTACGGCAAAAAATTTGGAAAAAGAAAAACGTAATGATATGCATTCCTTTTTATCTTGGTTCCAGGAAAACCTTTCACAAACATTTGTAACTTTTAATAAGTCGATTAAGAAGCCGCAACCTTCCGTCCCCCACAAGAGAGCAAGGTCAGACTCACAATCGATTTCCTCAGGGGAATGCTCACCTTCTTCAGCTTCGGTATCAGATGACCAATCTTGGGATGAAGATATTGGATTTCCGGTGTCAGAAGTGAAAAGATTTATGAAGGAGGTCACCATCGCCGTTCAAGAAGACGATCTACCTAGTAAAGTAAGAGGCTTTCCGGTGATCCCTAAAGCCATAAATATGGTTTACAGGGAATGGAAACACCCGGGCGAGCGGGCATTTATTTCAAGGCATTTCAAGCAACTGTTCAAGATCCAACCTGATGACCAGTGGGAAGAACTACCAAAGGTGGACATACAAGTAGCACAGCTATCAAAAAAGACTACTATCCCCATTGGAGAAGTGTCAGGTCTGAAGGACCCTATGGATAGAAGAGCCGAAACTTCTTGCAGGCGCATTCAAACCATGGGGTTCCAGTGTAAAGCTGCGTTGGCAGCTACGGACATCACAAAATGTGTGGTTACTCAACTTGCAAACTTATACATCGGTTGATCCAGAGTGGTCTCTGTCTCAGCTCTTGAAGAATCTACGTCTGTCTAACGAGTTTATGTTGGATTTGTCTACAGACAGAAATGTTAAAGATGGCAGCGAGAGGGATGGGTCTCTCTTCAGTGGCAAGAAGAGCTTTATGGCTCCGAAGTTGGACAGCAGATAATGCGTCAAAATCGTCCCTCTGTGAATTAACCTTTGAAAGACAGAAGCTTTTTGGAGCTCCCCTGGAAGAACTTATTAGACAGATGTCTGAAACCAAGAGGGCTCTACCACAGGGGAAACCCTATCAGTGGAACAGGAGGTACCCTTATAAAAAGTCAACGTCCTTTTCCTCAACCTGACAGGTTGCGTAATTTTCATCGCCAAAATAAGGAATTTCGTCCCAATAGACCAAACATTCCACAGGATAAAAGAATGAAGTTCTGACAGAGTGGGTGGAAGGCTGCTGGGGTATGTAGAGGAGTGGGGAAAGATCACCTCCAACCAGTGGATTTTAAGAACTATCTCGAAGGGCTACAGAATCCAGTTTCTTCATCTTCCATCTCCTCACTTCACGATCTCATCGTATGTCTCCAGGGAAAAGCATCTAGCACTGCTGACAGAAGCTTCCAGAATGCTCCAACAAGGGGTAATCGAACAAGTTCCTCCACATCTCCGTTTCAGGGGTACTTGTTCCAGGCTTTTTCTGGTTCCCAAACCAGATGGTTCGGTACGACCGGTTTTGGAGTTAAAAAAGGTAAACACCTGCGTCATTTATCGAAGATTTCGTATGGACTCGATCAATTCAGTAACACAGATGCTACAGGAAGGTGACTTCATGGCGACCCTGGATCTCAAAGAAGCATATTTACACATTCTGATGGACAAGTCAATCCGAAAGTTCCTAAGGTTTGCCCTGTTATCGGGAAACAGAATTATACATTTCCAATTCAAGGCCCTCCCGTTCGGGTTGACATCAGCCCCAAGAATTTTTACAAAGATCCTTACTCCGGTCACAGCACATCTAAGGGAAAAAGGGATTTTTCTGGTCCCGTATTTAGATGATTGGTTCTTAAAAGCAAGTTCCCAAGAAGAGTTTTCTGCCCACATCACCACCACGGTTGGAATATTACAAAAGTTAGGCTGGCTAAGCAACTGGAAAAAATCCGACATGATACCAAAAACAAAAACATTATTCCTGGGTTTTCTGGTGGACTCTCGAGCTCTCTCTCTTTTTCTTCCTCAGCACAAGATAAAGAAGCTTTGCAAAGAGGTGTCGGTCCTACGGGCTTCCCCTTCCTGTTCGGTCAGAGAGGCGATGAGTACTCTGGGGCTGCTAACCTCATCCATTCTGGCAGTTCCTTGGGCAAAGGCGCAATTAAGACCCCTCCAATGGGACATCCTTCATCAGTGGTCAGGAATAGAAACAGATTTGGACAGGCCCTTCTACCTTTCCCAACAGGTAAAATCACAGATGAGTTGGTGGTCAGACAAGGGGAACCTAGCACAGGGTGTGTCATTTTGCCCCACGCAGTGGACCACAATTTCAACAGATGCTTCGAAACAAGGCTGGGGGGCCCACCTGCACTCCCAATTCGTAAGTGGAAAATGGCTCGAAGAGAAGTACGTCAAATCATCCAACTACAAGGAATTATTGGCGGTGCTAAAGGCCCTGGAAAGCTTTGCTCCTCTGATTACGGGAAAATCAGTGTGAATACAATCGGACAATTCCACCACAGTGGCATATTTAAACCGCCAATGCGGTACAAAGAACAGATCCCTTCAACTCCTATCCCCAGACATCATGGCCTGGGCCCAATGCATCATATCAGACATAGCTGCGACACACATCAGGGGCAAGGACAACGTGATTGCGGACAATCTCAGCAGATTCCGTTGGTCTCAGACAGAGTGGTCTCTTCATCTGGATACCTTTCTAGCTTTGAAAGGTTCGGTTTTCCAGAGATCGATCTGATGGCCAGGGGTTGCAATGCAAAAGTGCCGGTTTTCGCCTCCCTGTATCCAGGGGATTATCCCTTTGTCCTGTCAATAAAATGGGATTTCAGGATGGCGTAAGTATTTCCTCCAATAGCCCTCATACCCAGGGTATTTTCGAAAATCAGAGCGGACAAGGCAAGAGTTCTGGCAATTATTCCATATTGGCCGAACAGAAGCTGGTTCTCGGACCTCAAAAGCATGGCCATATCATACTGGATCCTGCCGGTATCCTTAACGATCCTGGAGAACCGTTTAGTCATGGAAGAGATTCTGCAGATGTTCCGATTGACGGCCTGGCTTCTGCAAGGTTGATATTAGAAAATCAAGGTGTACATCCAGAAATGGCTAAATTTTTGCTCTGTTTGGTGAGACCTTCCACGGCTAGAACATACTTGAGAATTTGGAGAACATTTTTGGAGTGGCTGAAGGAACGTGGGATCTTGGATCTGTCTCCTTCTATTGATTCAGTGTTATCGTTTCTGAGGGACGGTTATTTGAAAGGCCTGGGCGTAGCGACACTCAAGGTTCATATAGCAGCACTGAGTCATTTTCTCCTCCAAGACTTGGCATCCCTCCTTCTGGTAAGAAAATTTGTCAAAGCCATCACGTGGCAAGCCCTCCTCGGAAGTCCTATTTTCCAACCTGGGATCTCTCCAAGGTACTGCAGGCACTCTGTGCGGCCCCCTTCGAACCTTTGGAATCGGCTTCTTTCAAGTTTTTGTAACATAGTAACATAGTAACATAGTAATTTAGGTTGAAAAAAGACACAAGTCCATCAAGTTCAACCCTTCTACCTATCATTACAGCTTTTGATCCAAAAGAAGGCAAAAAACCCCTAAGGAAGCTATTTCGAATTTTGCCTCCTGGGGGAAAAAATTCCTTCTTGACTCCAAGAGGCAATCAGATTTCTCCTTGGATCAATAAGCTCTTTTATTAATGCTTATTCTATTATTAATAGCCCTGTATGTTCTGCTTTCCTAAAAAAACATCCAAACCATTTTTAAATGCATCTATTGTGGTTGCTAGCACTACCTCTCTTGGCAGTGAGTTCCATAACTTTATTGTCCTAACCGTAAAGAATCCCTTCCTTTGCTGTCTATGAAATCTTTGCTCTTCCAGTCTGAGGGGGTGACCTCTTGTTCTTTGTACCTTTCTGTTAATGAACAGGTCACTGGAGAGCTCTTTATATTGGCCCTGCAAATATTTATATAATGTTATCATATCCCCTCTGAGACGCCTTTTTTCTAACGTATATAAATTCAATTTTTTAAGTCTCTCTTCATAACTAAGATCCTCCAAACCCCTTATTAATTTTGTAGCTCTCCTTTGCACTTTTTCTAGTTCCTTAATATCCTTTTTAAGGACTGGTGCCCAGAACTGTACTGCATATTCAAGGTGAGGTCTTACCATTGATTTGTAAAGAGGCAAGATGATATCCTCCTCCCGTGAATCTATACCTCGTTTTATACATGCCAATATCTTATTGGCCCTTGCAGCTGCTGACTGGCATTGGGCACTGTTGCCAAGTTTGTTGTCTATAATTATTCCTAAATCCTTTTCATTAGTAGTTTTTCCCAGGGAAAAACCATTTAACGTATATGTTGCTTTGTTATTATTTTTCCCATAATGCATAACTTTACATTTGTCTATATTGAACCTCATTTGCCACTTTACTGCCCAGTCCCCCACTCTGTCCAAATCTTCCTGTAAAGAAAAAACATCAAGATTAGTCTTTATTGCCTTACCTAATTTAGTGTCGTCCGCAAACACGGAGACATGGCTCTCAGCACAATGTGGCAGATCATTAATAAACAAATTAAAAAGAAGAGGGCCCAAAACAGACCCCTGAGGTACTCCGCTTAATACCCTTGTCCAATTTGAGAATTTTCCATTTACAACAACCCTTTGTGTTCTATCTTTTAGCCAATTTTCAATCCACATACACACATTTGCCCCCAAACCTATTTCTCTCAATTTGTAGAGTAACCTTTTGTGTGGAACTGTATCAAATGCTTTCGCAAAATCCAAATAGATCACATCAACTGCCACGCCTAGATCTATATTTTTACTGACTTCTTCATAGAATGTTATTAAGTTTGTTTGACAAGACCTGTCTTTCACAAAACCATGTTGACTTTTACTAATTATATTCTGGTTCAAGATGTATTCTTGAGTGTATACCTTTAGCAATCCTTCAAATAGTTTCCCCACTACAGATGTCAAGCTCACTGGCCTATAATTACCTGGCAGAGATTTTGATCCCTTTTTAAATATTGGAATGACATCCGCCTTTCGCCAGTCTGTTGGCACTGTACCTGAACTGAATGAATCCCTAAAGATCATGAATAGTGGCCTGGCCAGAATTATGCTTAGCTCTCTAAGTACCCTTGGGTGTATACCATCTGGTCCTGGGGCCTTGTCTATCTTAACAGAGTGTAATTGCTTAAGCACTTTTTCCTGTGTCAGCCAATCCCATGTTTGCGGCGAATGTCCCATAACTTCCTGTAGCAGGGGCTCGTCCATCTGCTCTTCCTTAGTATAAACAGAAGAAAAAAAAGTATTTAAAATGTCTGCTTTCTCTCTGTCCTCACTTACCAAATTTCCCATTTGGGATAACAAGGGCCCAACATTTTCCCTCTTTAGCTTTTTTCCATTTATATATTTATAAAACATTTTGGGGTTAGTTTTACTCTCCTTGGCAACCCTTTTCTCATTTTCCAATTTAGCCATTTTAATTGCCTTTTTGCAGGCTTTGTTGGCCTCTTTGTACTCTATAAATGATAATGCTGATCCCGTGTTTTTATAATGTTTGAATGCCATTTTCTTGTTTTGTACTTCCTGTTTCACGTTACCTGTAAGCCACATTGGTTTCGATTTGTGTCTTTTGCATTTGTTTCCCAAAGGTATATATTGGGATGTGTACTTTTGTAATGTGTGCTTAAAGGCATTCCACTTGTCTTCTGTGTTTAGTCCAGAAAACAATCGTTCCCAGTCTAAATGTTCAATCGATGCCCTTAGTCCATCAAAGTTAGCCCTTCTAAAATTAAGTGTTTTGGTGGCGTATTTACCAATTTGCTTTTTTGCATTAATCTCAAATGAGACCATATTATGGTCACTATTCCCCAAGTGTTCTCTTATTTGGATGTTTGAGATAAGCTCCTCATTGTTTGTTATTACCAAATCCAGACAGGCATCGATTCTAGTTGGGGTGTCTACTAATTGTGCCATAAATTTGTTATTAAGCAGGTCCAGAAACTTGCTGCCCCTAGCTGAACTAGTTGTGCCACACTTCCAATCTATATCTGGGTAATTAAAATCTCCCATGATTAGAACTTCATTCATATTTGCAGCCTTTTCAATTTGTAATAAAAGCTGATCTTCTCCATCAATGCTAATATTTGGTGGCTTGTAGCATACACCTACAAGTAATGTGCGATTCTTTTTAGCGTCTAAGCTAATCTCTTGTCCTTTAAAACAGCATTTTTGGTGGCCATAACATCGGCTAAACGAGTAGGGGAACTTCAAGCCCTCTCGGCTGCTGAAGGCTGCTTACGTTTTCACCAGGATAAAGTGGTAATACATTTCCAACCTTCCTTTTTACCCAAGGTAATCTCCAAAGCCTTTATCAATAAACCAATTGTTCTGCCTGTGTTCTTTCCGAACCCGTCTAATGCCATGGAACAAGACTGGGATTGTCTAGATGTTAAAAGGGCGTTGCAAATTTACTTGGATAGGTCCAAAACTTTTAGAAAGTCAGACCATCTTTTTTTAAACTTTCAGGGTTTCTCAAAGGGATTACCGGCCTCTAAAGCTACTATTGCCCGCTGGCTTACAGATACCATAAAGTTGGTGTACACTTCCCTGGGCTTATCTCTGTCATTCCCCATAAGGGCCCATTCAACTCGTGCCGTGTCAGTCTCATGGGCGGAAAAAGCTCTGCCTCGCCTGTAGACATATGTAAAGCTGCTTCCTGGTCATCTGTGAATACTTTTATAAAACACTACAGGTTGGACATCTTCTCCTCCTCAGAGGCCTCATTTGGGCATAAGGTGCTTTCAGCTGTGGTGCCCATTGTCCCTCCCTAGTGGTTATTCTCGCTACATCCCACTGGTACTGCCAATGTGTGCAAGGGAAAAAAGAAATTTTCTTACCGTAAATTCTATTTTCCTTAACACATTGGCAGTACCATTTTCCCTCCCTAATTTGGATTAAACATTTTTTGGCATATGTATCGGTTTCTTGTCTTTTGTATAGAACTGGGGATCCTCCGGAGCAGCTAACCTATATACTGGAAGGAAGGTAAGGGGCGGGCTTTAACAATATTAAACTTTACAGGCTATCTTGTCCCGAAGAGAAAGACACTACCACTGGTACTGCCAATGTGTTAAGGAAAATAGAATTTACGGTAAGAAAATTTCTTTTTTTCAGATAAAACAACTCCAGCTACCACTTGCATCAACTTCCAGGATGCACTTTTGAGTCGGATCAGGACTCTTGAGAACAGTAGCAGAAGTGAACGATTTCTTAAGATGTGTAAACACAGAGTGGTCTTCAGGAGACCAGGCCTTGGGATTGGCACTCTTTCTAGTTAATGGTGATGCCAGTAAAAGAGAAGTTAGGAATAGATCTTCTGTAGTAACTGGCAAAGCCCAGGAATTGCTGTATCCCTTTTAGATCCATGGGTTTGGGCCAGTGTACTACAGCAAACACTTTACTTGGTCAATTTTCAGAACAGAAATTCTCATTCTCACCATTCTCAGAAATGATATAGCCTAGAAATGGAATCCTTTGTTTCTCAAAAATATACTTCTCGACCTTGGCATACAGACATTGCATAGTCTGTTAACAACTGCTTTCACATGATGCCGGAGGTTCTCGATAGTAGTGGAAAAGATCAATATATTATCCAAGCATACGATAACGTGAGAGAAGCAAATGATGGAATACATTGTTAATGAAGGACTGGAGCACAGCTGGGGTGTTAGTCCTTATGATTAAGCATTATTCAAGGTGAAACGTGATAAGTCACCTTTTCCTGCATCTTTCCATGTGTTTTTGCATTTCTGAATTATTACAATTTTTTAATCAAATACGATTTGGAGTGCCAACTTAATTTCTGTTTCTTTTTGGAAATTAAAATAATCCTGCTCCAATAGGTGAGGACAAAAGACAGATGAATCCTTTTAGAAGACTTTCTTGAATGTACAGTGCCTGGAAAATCTGATAAAAGATACGTCTTCCCCCAAAGAGGAGTTGTGCTAGGAAACAGGTCTATAGCACAATCGTAAGGACGGCATAGGGGCAGAGCTTCTGCTTTGCTTTTAGAAAATACATCCAAATAGTCTCAATAGTGGTGTGCGATTAAATGGCTGGGATCAGCAGGTGATATCTCAAAGACTAGGTTGATAGGTTTGAACAGACAAGATTGAAAAAATGATTGACCTCTGGAGGTGATTTGATGGGTATGCCAATAAAATCTGTGCCAAGGGAGCCCCAAAATAACACAGATGCGGGGGCTTTGGCAAATATTGAAGACTATGGTTTCTTTATCACTTAACCCAATAGTCATTTCGAGAGGTATGGTCTCTTGTGTTATCAGAGCAGAGCCTAAGGGTGTACCATCTAAGGTAGTGACAGTTCACTTGATGCTTTTAGGAACAAATGGGATGCCAGAATGTTTAGTTCACAGGAAGTCTATGAAGTTACCCTCAGCTCCAGAGTCGATGAATGCCAGGGTGGCCAGTCCACCAGAACAAAGATAGTGCTAAAAATCTGGATTAAGGGGTGAGGTGAGATGTATGACAAGCCCAGAGGACCACCTATTTTCATTTGCTCTGAAATAAACCTTGTCTTATATTCAAGTATATATGGTATGTTAGTACATACAGTTTGAAATACTTAAGAGTCTACACAATAAAGACCAATTTGATTGTCATTATAGCTGAAGCGAACAAATCCTCAAAATTAGGCAATTGAGTATGCTGCATTTCAGGTCTCAAATGGCTGTTTGGGCTGCTCAGAAATGATGATGATGAAATCATGATATGATGATGATATCATGATAAGAAGATAATGATGATATGATGATATGATGATGATATGATGATAGTGATTATGATATCATGATATGATGATGATGATGATGATGATGATGATATCAGGATATGATGTGGATGATGATATCATTATATGATGATGGTGAGATCATGATATGATGATATGATGATAGTGATTATGATAGCATGATATGATTATGATATCATGAAATGATGATGATGAAGATGATATCATGATATGTTGATGATGATGATGTAGATTATATGATGATATGATGAATATATCATTGTATGATGATGATGATGATAATGGTGATATCATGATATTATGATGATGAATTTCATGAAATTATGATGATGATTTCATGATATGATGATGATGTGGATGATGATATTATGATATGATGATGATGTTTTGATACGATGATGATGATTTCAGGATATGATGTGGATGATGATATCATTATATGATGATGCTATGATGATATGATTTTATGATGGTGGTGATTATGATATCATGATATGATGATGATATTGATGATGATGATATCATGATGATGGTGATAATGATATCATGATATGATGATGATGATGATGATGATGATGATGATGATGATGATGATGATGATGATGTCATGATATGATGATGATATCATTATATGTTGTGGATGACATCATTATATGATGATATGATGATGGTAATTATGATATCACTAGACATTAAGCCCGTTAAATTAACGGGCGCTAGAACATATGTGGACGGGTTGGGGGGGGGGACATAAGGGGGCAACATAGGGGCAAGCACCCTGGTGAGGGGGGGAGCCTTGAGGGCTGCCTCATCTTGATGGGAGTTGTGATCCTCCTGCTGTATTATTGATGCAGTCGGGGGATCACAACTCCCATCAAGATGAGGCAGCCCTCAAGGCTCCCCCCTCGCCAGGGTGCTAGCCCCTATGTTGCCCCCTTATGTCCCATCCCCCCCCACTGCTTAGTTACCACCTTAGCGTGGTGTGAAGGGGGCGGGAGGTGGGTAGCGTTGATCCGCTCGCGCATGCGCAGTCTTTACAAAGTTACAGCTGTAACTTTGTGCGCATGCGCAATGAGTAAATTCTCCTGCGATTGCACAGGAGAATTTGCTCGAGAAATCTGTCAGCAGGGCCAGCCTTAAGTGTTCCGGCGCCCTGTGCGCGATTCCCCCATGGCGCCCCCCACATGTATGTATCTCTCTGCCTTCCCATGTTTGTCCCTTTCCTCTTCATTGCCCTGTCTGTCTCTCTCCTCCCCTTCCGCCCCCATACCTGTTCTCTCTCTCCCTCTATTCTGTCTCTCTCCTCCCCTTCCTCTGTTCTGTCTCTCTCCTGCCCTTCCTCTGTTCTGTCTCTCTCTCCCCCCTGTTCTGTCTCTCTCCCCCCCCCTGTTCTGTCTCTCCCCCCTGTTCTGTCTCTCTAGCCCTGTCCTGTCTCTCTCTCCCCATTCCCCCTGTTCTGTCTTTCTCTCCCTCCCGTCTGTCTCTCTCTCCCCCTTCCCCCTGTTCTGTCTCTCTCTCCCCCCTTGTACTGTCTGTCTCTCTGTCTCCCCCTTCCCCCTGTCTCTCTCTCCCCCCCTGTTCTGTCTCTCTCCCCCCCTGTTCTGTCTCTCCCCCCTGTTCTGTCTCTCTCTCCCCCCTATTCTGTCTCTCCCCCCCTGTTCTGTCTCTCTAGCCCTGTTCTGTCTCTCTCTCTCCCCATTCCCACTGTTCTGTCTTTCTCTCCCCCCTGTACTGTCTGTCTCTCTCTCTCCCTCTTCCCCTGTCTCTCTCTCCCCCCTGTTCTGTCTCTCTCCCCCCCTGTTCTGTCTCTCTCTCCCCCCCCATTCTGTCTCTCCCCCTTGTTCTGTCTCTCTAGCCCTGTTCTGTCTCTCTCTCTCCCCATTCCCCCTGTTCTGTATTTCTCTCCCTCCCTCCCCATCTGTCTCTCTCTCCCCCTTCCCCCTGTCTGTCTCTCTCTCTCCCCCTTCCCCCTGTTCTGTCTCTTTCTCCCTCCCTCTGTTCTTTCTGTCTACTCTCTGTTCTGCATCTCTCTCTCCCCCTTCCAGCTGTTCTGTCTCTCCCCCTCCAGGTGTTCTGTCTCTCCCCCTCCCCCTGTTCTGTCTTTCTCTCCCTCCCTCCCCCTGTCTGTCTCTCTCTCCCCCTGTTCTGTCTGTCCCTCTCTCTCCCCCTTCCCCCTGTTCTGTCTCTCTCTCCCTCCCTCTGTTCTTTCTCTCTACCTCCCTGTTCTGTATCTCTCTCTCCTCCCTCCAGCTGTTCTGTCTCTCCCCCTCCCCCTGTTCTGTCTCTCCCCCCTCCAGCTGTTCTGTCCTTCCCCCTCCAGCTGTTCTGTCTTTCCCCCTCCCCCTTTTCTGTCTCTCCCCCTGCCTTGTCTCTCTCTCCCCCCTGCCTGCCCTTCCTCTGTTCTGTCTCTCTCCCCCCCTGTTCTGTCTCTCCCCCCTGTTCTGTCTCTCTCTACCCTCCTGTTCTGTCTCTCTCCCCCCTGCCCCCTGTTCTGTCTCTCCCCCCTGTTCTGTCTCTCTAGCCCTGTTCTGTCTTTCCCCCTCCCCCTGTTCTGTCTCTCCCCCCTGCCCTGTCTCTCTCTCCCCCCTGCCTGCCCTTCCTCTGTTCTGTCTCTCTCCCCCCCTGTCCTGTCTCTCCCCCCCTGTTCTGTCTCTCTCTACCCTACTGTTCTGTCTCTCTCCCCCCCTGCCCCTGTTCTGTCTCTCACCCCTGTTCTGTCTCTCTAGCCCTGTTCTGTCTTTCTCTCCCTCCCCTTCTGTCTCTCTCTCCCTCTTCCCCCTGTTCTGTCTCTCCTTCCCCCCCTGTACTGTCTGTCTCTCTCTCTCTCCCCCTTCCCCCTGTTCTGTCTCTTTCTCCCTCCCTCTGTTCTTTCTCTCTACCCCCTGTTCTGTATCTCTCTCTCCCCCTTCCAGCTGTTCTGTCTCTCCCCCTCCAGCTGTTCTGTCTCTCCCCCTCCCCCTGTTCTGTCTTTCTCTTCCTCCCTGTCTCTCTCTCCCCCTTCCCCCTGTTCTGTCTCTCTCTCCCCCCCTGTTCTGTCTGTCTCTCTCTCTCCCCCTTCCCACTGTTCTGTCTCTCTCTCCCTACCTCTGTTCTTTCTCTCTACCCCCCTGTTCTGTATCTCTCTCTCCCCCTCCAGCTGTTCTGTCTCTCCCCCTCCCCCTGTTCTGTCTCTCCTCCCTCCAGCTGTTCTGTCTCTCCCCCTCCCCCTGTTCTGTCTCTCCCCCCTGCCCTGTCTCTCTCTCCCACCACTCCCCTTCCTTTGCCTTCAAAGGTGGATACAGGGAGGGGGCGGAGCTAACAGGCTGAGCGGTGTAGCTCTGCCCCCACCCGGTAAAGCAGATCAGCGTCTGCTTCACTGGGACCCCAGGTCAGCAAGAGAAGGTGCTGCTCGGGCTCCCTGTGCTTAATGAAGGCATGGGGAGCCGAGCATCACTTTCTCATGGTGCCAGTGGCTCCCCTTGAAGCAGACGCTGCTCTGCTTCACAGGGTGGGGGCTGAGCTACACCGCTCAGCCGGTTAGCTCCACCCCCTCCTGGGATCTAGCAGAGCATGCCGAGCAGAGGGCTGGTGAGGGGGGATCTTTAGATCTCCCCCAGCCAGTGCCTCTACCGTTTTTTTTTTTTTCTTTGGGCGGGAGGGAGTCTCTGCGTTCCAAGTCCCAACGGCTGTCCGTGGGGCACATGCGCAGTAGCGCAATCCCACGGACACAGGGACTGGACGCAGAGACACTTGAACATTATTATAGAGGATTCCATCTTTCCCAGGCTTTTGCTTGAGTTGTTTGCCCCCTGTCTTCCATCTGGAGCTGGTACGATATCTGCTTTTTTAATTGTTCCCAATCGGGGGTTTCTACCTTCTTCCAATTTCTAGCGATTGAGATCTTGGTAGCAATCAACAAATGTGTAAGTATATAACTATTTTCTTTTCCTATCGCAACCAGGTCCAGATGCAGAAGGGCCCTTGTTGGAGTTAATGGTGTGTCCATTTTAATTAAATTATTCAAAATTGAGAGAGTTATATTCCATAGTTTTTGGATTTTATTACATGTCCACCATATGTGTAGATAAGAGCCTAAATGGTTTTTACATCTCCAACAAATTGGGTCTTGATTGTGGTACATCTTACTAAGTTTTGAGGGAACCAAATAAGGCTGTACATTATTTTATATTGCATTTCAATAAGGTTCAGGGAATGTACGTTTTTTTAAATACTTGGGATAACTTTAAGCCATTGCTCTATTTTGATTTTTTCCGCCAATTCCTGTTCCCATCTTTTTAAGATTCGATTTAAGTTCTCATAGATCTCTCGTTTTGGGCCTACAAAGATTGAGTTTTTTAAATATATATTTATTTTGCAGTTTTGAGTAAGCAAAAGTTCCAATCCTACTAAATCTTCATCATATTTACAGTTTCTTATTTTGGTCATTATATAATTTTTAACTCTTAAATATTTAAAAATGTCTTCCGTTGTTAGCTTGTTACTTAGGGCAAGTTCTGGAAAGGGTATAATATGTTTCTGCTTTATTAGGTCTGAAAATGTTAGAATGCCCTTTGTTTCCCATTCTGTTAGATTCATGTCTTCTATATTATATTCTAGAATCTTTATTGGACCTTCTATTCTCAGGATGTTATCCCAATCTAGCTTATAATCCCTTTTGAATTTCTCCCAGAATTCTAGCATTTCTTCTACTGTTTTATTTCCTTTGATCTTGTTATCTTTGCCACTTAGATTTAATTTTATCCACGGCAAGAGTGAGAGATCTTTAATTTTTATCATAATGCTCTCTATGTTCCACCATCCTTCTGTATTATTTTTTTCATTAGTCCATTTACTTAAGTGTTTCAGAATGAAGGCTTCATGATATTTTTTTACATTGGGTATAGCCAATCCCCCATTATTTATATCTTGATATAATAGTTTCCTTTTGATCCTCACTTTTTTATTTTTCCAAACAAAATCATAGAGTAACTTTTGCATCTCTTTCAATTGTAAATTTGTTGCATAACATGGGAAGGATTCAAAGATGTACATGAGTTTTGGCATTATGTAGGATTTAATTGTATTTATACGACCCCACCATGAAATCTCTAAATTCTCCCAAGTATTAAACAATTCTCGTGTCTGTGTCATCAGCCTGTCCAAATTAATTTCTGCTATTTTGGTTATTTTTGATGGAATTTGTAATCCCAAATGCTCTATTGTTTATTTTGCCCAGTTAAAGTCATATTTATTGTTTATTTGGTCTTTATCTTCTTTCCCTAAGTTTAGACCCATACATATAGACTTGGAGACGTTTAGTTTATAGTTTGATAATTGCCCATATATAGCTATCTCCTCCATAAGCCTTTCCAGTGATTGTTCTGGTTTTGTAATAGTTAAGGTTATATCATCAACATATAGGATTAGTTTATATTCTTTACCTCCACTTACAATTCCTCCTATGTGTCTGTTCGCCCGGATGCGTTGTGCCAGCGGCACAATTGCCATAACATACAAAAGAGGGGAGAGGGGACAACCCTGCCTGGTTCCGTTCCCAATGGGAAACCAGGGGGATTTTATCCCGCCCCCCACTATGCAGGCAGATGGACCTGTGTATAATATTTTTATTGCTTTTTCTATCCAGTCACCCAAGCCAAGGTTCTTTAACACACTAAACATAAATTCCCAATTAACCCGATTGAAGGCTTTCTCTGCATCTAAAGATAATATGATTGTTGAATTTTTATTTCTAGTCGTTAAATCTATAAGATTTATTAAAGTTCTTTTATTATTTGCAGCCTTCCTTCCTGGGATAAATCCGGATTGTTGTCCGTGTATTACAGAGGAGATACACGTACTAATTCTATCAGCCAATATTGCCGAGAAAATCTTTATATCTTCATTAATCAGCGATATTGGGCGATAGTTTTCAATCAAGATTGGGTTTTTATTTGGCTTGGGGATCGGAATAATGTTTGCTTTAAGCATTTCGGGGTCTATATTACCTTTATCCACTATATCATTGAACCAGGCTGTCATATGTTTGCTGATGTTTGTCTTCATGTTTTTATAAAATTTACCCGAAATCCCGTCTGGGCCTGGAGTTTTGTTTAATTTTATTTTGTCTATATTTTTAATTATTTATTTTTCAGAAAATGGTTGGTTTAAGCTGATCGATTGTTGTTGTGATATCTTGGGGAGATGACATGTCTCCAAGTACTTCTGTATCTGTTGATCTTTATTTTCGGTCTGTAGGTTATACATGGATTGGTAGAAGTCTGCGAAGGCTTTGCCTATTTCATCAGGATCATAAATTGACTTATTTTTGTAGTTAATTTTGAATATTCTTTGGGATGCATTTTTGTTTTTTAATTTAGCCGTGAGGATTTTGTCTGCTCTATTACCTTTTACGTAGTAGCATTGATTCAATTTGCTCAGGATCTCCTTAACTTCTTCCATTAGTTTTTTTTATTTCTTAACGATTTGATTTCTTTTATTTTTATAAGTAATCTGGCTGTTGGGGATTCTTTATTTTTATCTGTTACCTTTCCCAATTCAATGTATAGATCTGCCAAGGGTAGTCCTTCTGCTTTTTTTTTTTTCTGAACCAAGTTTAATTAGATGTTCTCGAATAACACATTTGGAGGTTGCCCACATTTTATCCATTGTTATATCTGTTGTAATGTTTTCTTTGAAAAAACAGTCTGTCATTTCCTGTATGTATTTTAGATTTTCTTCTGATTCAAGTAGTCTATTATTTAGTCTCCAGGATGTGCGTGCACCTCCATCCCCGATTTCTTGAATGTTCCATTTGATGGCATTATGGTCGGACCATGGTATTTCTATTATCATTATTTTTTAAATCTTTTTTATCATTGGCCAGTCACCCAAGACCAAACCTATTCTTGAATAAGAATTGTGTACCTGAGACCAATGCGTAAAGTCTTTGATATCGGGATGAAAGGTGCGCCACGCATTGTGGAGACGATTCTTTTTAATAAATGTTTTAAAATTTTGAGCCTGTCTATATAATGATTTTGGGAGTGTGTTCCCTTTTGGAATACTTTTGTCCATTTCAGGTTCTACTATTAAATTAAAGTCTCCTGCCCAGATAAGTGAGACTTTTTTAATCTCTTCAATCCTATCTATTATTGTGTTAAGAGTTGTCATTTGATTTTATTATTTGACATATTAATTATGGTGTGTATATTATGGTTGATCTTGCAAATCAATATATTATATCTTGCTTGTGTGTCATTTTGTAACCATAATATTTCAATTGGTAATGCTCCTGACACTATTATTGCTGTACCTCTTTTCTTTTCGGTTTCCAAATCGGCGCTGGAGATTATTTTATAGCCCTGGAATCTCATTTTTTGTACGTCGTTCGATTTCCAATTAGTTTCCTGCAGTAGACAGAGTTCTATTCTCTCTTTTTTCAAAAATTTAGTCAATAAAGCTCTTTTATTTGGGGAATTCAAACCCTGAATGTTTAATGATACAGATCTGATACAGATCTAACCATTATCCCTAACGGTCCTCTTCCTCCCGCCTTCATCCCCCACAGATTCCCCTGGGTTACATGAAAAACACTTACCATAAAACAACATTTAACATTAAAAACATACACTTGCCAGGGAACGTTTCCCTCCAAAGTGCCTCCACCTATGCTCTACCCCCCCTGGGGAATGCATATTCTCAAAGACATTAGGTCTGTTGACATGGAGCTTACTGCCTCGGAGAGGTTAATTTTTCATATTAACTTAAAGAAACTTGTCCCTTGTATTTTGTTTGTTTTAGTCCACTAAGTTTGCTACTCTGGTCAGGCTGGAGAAATGGGGAGTTCTTTTATTTGAGTACGGGCATATTTATATACTGGGAGATAGATGGGGGAAGTTTAATTATAATTTTCCCTTTTTGTTTCCTTTTATATTCTTTCCCTTTACCATCATTTCAATCTAAATTGTGGTCTAAATTGTGGTCCTAATAGTTTTAAGTATACTAATTTCTTTCCTACCCCTATCTTGTGTCTGTTTATTAAAGTGCCGAATCATATTCAATTACTAGATTGGTGATTTACTTTTTCTTTGAAGTAGTAATCGTAGTGAAATCCTGGTAAAATTCAAAATGTCTTTATTTTATATTCCCACCCTTATGCCCCCCACCTCCCCTCCCTTGTTTAAAGTCGTAAATCTTAATATTAATTCATTGTGCTGTCCAATATTTTCCTCTTATATACCTTTATTTTATCTCAGTCCAGTTATTTATATTATTGTCATTCCCCCCCCCGTTTTTGTGTTTTGGTGTTTTGTTGTTCCCCTCTCCTGGTCTTCTCAATCCCTTACTTCTCCCAAGGGCCCCATCCCCGTATTTATAAATCCCTGGAAGTCTCTTTGACCCTCCAATAATCTCCCAACCCTCCATGAATTTGATATCCTTTACTAATGGGTTCCCCCTATTTTTCCAAATTTTCCAACCATGTTATTTCGTCCATTTTGGTATTTAATACATGCTTAGTTACCTCTATATAGATGACCAAGCAGGTGGGAAAAGACCATGGATATTTAATACTTTTTTCTCTTAAAGTCATAGTTATCTGTCCAACGTTCTTTCTTGCTATTCTAGTATGGTTTGACAGGTCCTGGAACACATTAATGTTTTCATATTCCTTTGGTCTATCCTTCCACTGCATGATTGCAGTCATAATTTTATTTTTTAATTTGTACGATGTTAAGGCCACTATTACGTCTCGGGGGAGAGCATCCGAAATCCCTCTGGGTCTGGATATTCTATGGTATCTATTGAAATTTGGGAATCAACATCGGATGCACCCATCGAAACGAACAGGCCCAGCAAATAGTGTTCCAGTGTATCCTGACTCTCGGTTTCAGGAATATTACGGACACGAAGGTTGTTCCTACGTGACCTGTCTTCGAATTCTGCTATTTTTTCTTGCATAATTTCAACTTTTTTAGATAAACTTTCCTGTTTTTCTTTAGCTTTTGCTTCATTAATCTTAATCGTTTCCATAATTTTTTCCATGTCTTTAACTTTGTTACCTAGTGCTTTGATGTCATTTTTAATTTCTGTCTTTGTATCTCTTGCATTTTGTTGAATTTCGGTTTTAATTAATTCCCATTGTGCTTCGAAAGATTTTTTCAATAATTCTGGGGTAATCATCTGCTTTTGTTCCACTGAGGAATCCAAGGGTCGAATAGATTTTAAGGGGACCATATGATAACTAGATACTTAGATATTGGGCTAAACAGAGTTTCTTTAGGTTTGAAAACACAGTAGGATGTCGATATAGGTATGACCACCTCTAAGATTCCCCAAACCTTTAAGTAAGATCTTCCACAAAAGTTTAGAATATAGTGCCACCAGTAAAAACAGTGATAAAGTTAAATAGTTAATTTTGTTATTGGTATCGTCAGTTAAAGGTAGAGGTTATGGTCAGTTCAATTTGAATTAAAATGTTAATACGACTGTAATTGAAAAGTTGAGCAGGTCCAGTTGGTTGCAGTTCTGTGAAATTCCACCAGAGTTACATGATGTAAGATGGCTTAGAGAAATAAGACTGGTTATGTCCAACTCTCCCTTCTAGGATACCCATAGAAGGTAAGATTTATAACTGTTTGCGACCACCAGATTTGTATAAAGCACTTCAAACTAAGTAGATCTGTCTTTCCCTTCCAAGTGTGATGGGATAAAATTCAAAAATGTTCCAAATGGAACATGGGCGCAGGCTGGCTACATGTCAAAATTCCAGGTTGGAAATGCGCACCCCCTAAATGTGGCCTTTTAGCCCCAAAACAAACCAACAAACCTACACATGGGTGGTATCCCTGTACTCAGGAGATGTTGCTGAACACATATTGAGGTGTTGGTTGGCAGTGGCAAATACCAGAATCTGAAAATTCCTGCCTGAACTACAATGTGTGTGGGGAAAAAATGACATCCCAACCCTTTGACATAGGTTGGTGGTAGAATAAGCACTTGGAAAGTGTTAAAATACCACAATTTTAAAATACCCTAGGGTGTCTAGTTTTAAAAAATATATGGCTTTGTGGGGTAGAATACACTTTCTGGCTTCAAAAATGTCCCAAATGGGACATGGGCGCAAGTTTTCCTAATGTCAGAATTCCAAGTTGGAAAACCAAAATTCGCACCCCCTAAATGTGGCCTTTTAGCCCGAAAACAAACCAACAAACCTATGCATGGGTGGTATTCCTGTACTCAGGAGATGTTGCTGAACACATATTGAGGTGTTATTTGGAAATACCCCTTCACATTTTAAGGTAATGTTTACCTAAATTGCAATCTATGTGAAAAATGTAAAAAAAAATATTTGCTGCAAACTTTGGCAAAGATTGGTGGTAAAATGGCTAAATGAAATGTGTCAAAATACCCCAAGTTAAATGCCCTGAGTGGTCTACTTTTCAAAAATATGTACATGTTGGGGGCCATTCATGGATTTAGTACAGATATCAGTGTTACAATGTCCCTATCGCTAATTTTGAAAAAAAGGATTTTAAAATAGCTTTGCACTACTTATAGTTCTGGCCCTGTAACATAAATAAAAACTCCCCCCTGTTCTGTCTCTCTCCCCCCCTGTTCTGCCTCTCTCCCCCACTGTGCTGTCTTTCTCCCCCCCTGTTCTGTCTCTCCCCCCCTGTTCTGTCTCTCTAGCCCTGTTCTGTCTCTCTCTCTCCCCATTCCCACTGTTCTGTCTTTCTCTCCCCCCTGTACTGTCTGTCTCTCTCTCTCCCTCTTCCCCTGTCTCTCTCTCCCCCCTGTTCTGTCTCTCTCCCCCCCTGTTCTGTCTCTCTCTCCCCCCCCATTCTGTCTCTCCCCCTTGTTCTGTCTCTCTAGCCCTGTTCTGTCTCTCTCTCTCCCCATTCCCCCTGTTCTGTATTTCTCTCCCTCCCTCCCCATCTGTCTCTCTCTCCCCCTTCCCCCTGTCTGTCTCTCTCTCTCCCCCTTCCCCCTGTTCTGTCTCTTTCTCCCTCCCTCTGTTCTTTCTGTCTACTCTCTGTTCTGCATCTCTCTCTCCCCCTTCCAGCTGTTCTGTCTCTCCCCCTCCAGGTGTTCTGTCTCTCCCCCTCCCCCTGTTCTGTCTTTCTCTCCCTCCCTCCCCCTGTCTGTCTCTCTCTCCCCCTGTTCTGTCTGTCCCTCTCTCTCCCCCTTCCCCCTGTTCTGTCTCTCTCTCCCTCCCTCTGTTCTTTCTCTCTACCTCCCTGTTCTGTATCTCTCTCTCCTCCCTCCAGCTGTTCTGTCTCTCCCCCTCCCCCTGTTCTGTCTCTCCCCCCTCCAGCTGTTCTGTCCTTCCCCCTCCAGCTGTTCTGTCTTTCCCCCTCCCCCTGTTCTGTCTCTCCCCCTGCCTTGTCTCTCTCTCCCCCCTGCCTGCCCTTCCTCTGTTCTGTCTCTCTCCCCCCCTGTTCTGTCTCTCCCCCCTGTTCTGTCTCTCTCTACCCTCCTGTTCTGTCTCTCTCCCCCCTGCCCCCTGTTCTGTCTCTCCCCCCTGTTCTGTCTCTCTAGCCCTGTTCTGTCTTTCCCCCTCCCCCTGTTCTGTCTCTCCCCCCTGCCCTGTCTCTCTCTCCCCCCTGCCTGCCCTTCCTCTGTTCTGTCTCTCTCCCCCCCTGTCCTGTCTCTCCCCCCCTGTTCTGTCTCTCTCTACCCTACTGTTCTGTCTCTCTCCCCCCCTGCCCCTGTTCTGTCTCTCCCCCCTGTTCTGTCTCTCTAGCCCTGTTCTGTCTTTCTCTCCCTCCCCTTCTGTCTCTCTCTCCCACTTCCCCCTGTTCTGTCTCTCCTTCCCCCCCTGTACTGTCTGTCTCTCTCTCTCTCCCCCTTCCCCCTGTTCTGTCTCTTTCTCCCTCCCTCTGTTCTTTCTCTCTACCCCCTGTTCTGTATCTCTCTCTCCCCCTTCCAGCTGTTCTGTCTCTCCCCCTCCAGCTGTTCTGTCTCTCCCCCTCCCCCTGTTCTGTCTTTCTCTTCCTCCCTGTCTCTCTCTCCCCCTTCCCCCTGTTCTGTCTCTCTCTCCCCCCCTGTTCTGTCTGTCTCTCTCTCTCTCTCCCCCTTCCCACTGTTCTGTCTCTCTCTCCCTACCTCTGTTCTTTCTCTCTACCCCCCTGTTCTGTATCTCTCTCTCCCCCTCCAGCTGTTCTGTCTCTCCCCCTCCCCCTGTTCTGTCTCTCCTCCCTCCAGCTGTTCTGTCTCTCCCCCTCCCCCTGTTCTGTCTCTCCCCCCTGCCCTGTCTCTCTCTCCCACCACTCCCCTTCCTTTGCCTTCAAAGGTGGATACAGGGAGGGGGCGGAGCTAACAGGCTGAGCGGTGTAGCTCTGCCCCCACCCGGTAAAGCAGATCAGCGTCTGCTTCACTGGGACCCCAGGTCAGCAAGAGAAGGTGCTGCTCGGGCTCCCTGTGCTTAATGAAGGCATGGGGAGCCGAGCATCACTTTCTCATGGTGCCAGTGGCTCCCCTTGAAGCAGACGCTGCTCTGCTTCACAGGGTGGGGGCTGAGCTACACCGCTCAGCCGGTTAGCTCCACCCCCTCCTGGGATCTAGCAGAGCATGCCGAGCAGAGGGCTGGTGAGGGGGGATCTTTAGATCTCCCCCAGCCAGTGCCTCTACCGTTTTTTTTTTTCTTTGGGCGGGAGGGAGTCTCTGCGTTCCAAGTCCCAACGGCTGTCCGTGGGGCACATGCGCAGTAGCGCAATCCCACGGACACAGGGACTGGACGCAGAGACACTTGAACATTATTATAGAGGATTCCATCTTTCCCAGGCTTTTGCTTGAGTTGTTTGCCCCCTGTCTTCCATCTGGAGCTGGTACGATATCTGCTTTTTTAATTGTTCCCAATCGGGGGTTTCTACCTTCTTCCAATTTCTAGCGATTGAGATCTTGCTAGCAATCAACAAATGTGTAAGTATATAACTATTTTCTTTTCCTATCGCAACCAGGTCCAGATGCAGAAGGGCCCTTGTTGGAGTTAATGGTGTGTCCATTTTAATTAAATTATTCAAAATTGAGAGAGTTATATTCCATAGTTTTTGGATTTTATTACATGTCCACCATATGTGTAGATAAGAGCCTAAATGGTTTTTACATCTCCAACAAATTGGGTCTTGATTGTGGTACATCTTACTAAGTTTTGAGGGAACCAAATAAGGCTGTACATTATTTTATATTGCATTTCAATAAGGTTCAGGGAATGTACGTTTTTTTAAATACTTGGGATAACTTTAAGCCATTGCTCTATTTTGATTTTTTCCGCCAATTCCTGTTCCCATCTTTTTAAGATTCGATTTAAGTTCTCATAGATCTCTCGTTTTGGGCCTACAAAGATTGAGTTTTTTAAATATATATTTATTTTGCAGTTTTGAGTAAGCAAAAGTTCCAATCCTACTAAATCTTCATCATATTTACAGTTTCTTATTTTGGTCATTATATAATTTTTAACTCTTAAATATTTAAAAATGTCTTCCGTTGTTAGCTTGTTACTTAGGGCAAGTTCTGGAAAGGGTATAATATGTTTCTGCTTTATTAGGTCTGAAAATGTTAGAATGCCCTTTGTTTCCCATTCTGTTAGATTCATGTCTTCTATATTATATTCTAGAATCTTTATTGGACCTTCTATTCTCAGGATGTTATCCCAATCTAGCTTATAATCCCTTTTGAATTTCTCCCAGAATTCTAGCATTTCTTCTACTGTTTTATTTCCTTTGATCTTGTTATCTTTGCCACTTAGATTTAATTTTATCCACGGCAAGAGTGAGAGATCTTTAATTTTTATCATAATGCTCTCTATGTTCCACCATCCTTCTGTATTATTTTTTTCATTAGTCCATTTACTTAAGTGTTTCAGAATGAAGGCTTCATGATATTTTTTTACATTGGGTATAGCCAATCCCCCATTATTTATATCTTGATATAATAGTTTCCTTTTGATCCTCACTTTTTTATTTTTCCAAACAAAATCATAGAGTAACTTTTGCATCTCTTTCAATTGTAAATTTGTTGCATAACATGGGAAGGATTCAAAGATGTACATGAGTTTTGGCATTATGTAGGATTTAATTGTATTTATACGACCCCACCATGAAATCTCTAAATTCTCCCAAGTATTAAACAATTCTCGTGTCTGTGTCATCAGCCTGTCCAAATTAATTTCTGCTATTTTGGTTATTTTTGATGGAATTTGTAATCCCAAATGCTCTATTGTTTCTTTTGCCCAGTTAAAGTCATATTTATTGTTTATTTGGTCTTTATCTTCTTTCCCTAAGTTTAGACCCATACATATAGACTTGGAGACGTTTAGTTTATAGTTTGATAATTGCCCATATATAGCTATCTCCTCCATAAGCCTTTCCAGTGATTGTTCTGGTTTTGTAATAGTTAAGGTTATATCATCAACATATAGGATTAGTTTATATTCTTTACCTCCACTTACAATTCCTCCTATGTGTCTGTTCGCCCGGATGCGTTGTGCCAGCGGCACAATTGCCATAACATACAAAAGAGGGGAGAGGGGACAACCCTGCCTGGTTCCGTTCCCAATGGGAAACCAGGGGGATTTTATCCCGCCCCCCACTATGCAGGCAGATGGACCTGTGTATAATATTTTTATTGCTTTTTCTATCCAGTCACCCAAGCCAAGGTTCTTTAACACACTAAACATAAATTCCCAATTAACCCGATTGAAGGCTTTCTCTGCATCTAAAGATAATATGATTGTTGAATTTTTATTTCTAGTCGTTAAATCTATAAGATTTATTAAAGTTCTTTTATTATTTGCAGCCTTCCTTCCTGGGATAAATCCGGATTGTTGTCCGTGTATTACAGAGGAGATACACGTACTAATTCTATCAGCCAATATTGCCGAGAAAATCTTTATATCTTCATTAATCAGCGATATTGGGCGATAGTTTTCAATCAAGATTGGGTTTTTATTTGGCTTGGGGATCGGAATAATGTTTGCTTTAAGCATTTCGGGGTCTATATTACCTTTATCCACTATATCATTGAACCAGGCTGTCATATGTTTGCTGATGTTTGTCTTCATGTTTTTATAAAATTTACCCGAAATCCCGTCTGGGCCTGGAGTTTTGTTTAATTTTATTTTGTCTATATTTTTAATTATTTATTTTTCAGAAAATGGTTGGTTTAAGCTGATCGATTGTTGTTGTGATATCTTGGGGAGATGACATGTCTCCAAGTACTTCTGTATCTGTTGATCTTTATTTTCGGTCTGTAGGTTATACATGGATTGGTAGAAGTCTGCGAAGGCTTTGCCTATTTCATCAGGATCATAAATTGACTTATTTTTGTAGTTAATTTTGAATATTCTTTGGGATGCATTTTTGTTTTTTAATTTAGCCGTGAGGATTTTGTCTGCTCTATTACCTTTTACGTAGTAGCATTGATTCAATTTGCTCAGGATCTCCTTAACTTCTTCCATTAGTTTTTTTTATTTCTTAACGATTTGATTTCTTTTATTTTTATAAGTAATCTGGCTGTTGGGGATTCTTTATTTTTATCTGTTACCTTTCCCAATTCAATGTATAGATCTGCCAAGGGTAGTCCTTCTGCTTTTTTTTTTTTCTGAACCAAGTTTAATTAGATGTTCTCGAATAACACATTTGGAGGTTGCCCACATTTTATCCATTGTTATATCTGTTGTAATGTTTTCTTTGAAAAAACAGTCTGTCATTTCCTGTATGTATTTTAGATTTTCTTCTGATTCAAGTAGTCTATTATTTAGTCTCCAGGATGTGCGTGCACCTCCATCCCCGATTTCTTGAATGTTCCATTTGATGGCATTATGGTCGGACCATGGTATTTCTATTATCATTATTTTTTAAATCTTTTTTATCATTGGCCAGTCACCCAAGACCAAACCTATTCTTGAATAAGAATTGTGTACCTGAGACCAATGCGTAAAGTCTTTGATATCGGGATGAAAGGTGCGCCACGCATTGTGGAGACGATTCTTTTTAATAAATGTTTTAAAATTTTGAGCCTGTCTATATAATGATTTTGGGAGTGTGTTCCCTTTTGGAATACTTTTGTCCATTTCAGGTTCTACTATTAAATTAAAGTCTCCTGCCCAGATAAGTGAGACTTTTTTAATCTCTTCAATCCTATCTATTATTGTGTTAAGAGTTGTCATTTGATTTTATTATTTGACATATTAATTATGGTGTGTATATTATGGTTGATCTTGCAAATCAATATATTATATCTTGCTTGTGTGTCATTTTGTAACCATAATATTTCAATTGGTAATGCTCCTGACACTATTATTGCTGTACCTCTTTTCTTTTCGGTTTCCAAATCGGCGCTGGAGATTATTTTATAGCCCTGGAATCTCATTTTTTGTACGTCGTTCGATTTCCAATTAGTTTCCTGCAGTAGACAGAGTTCTATTCTCTCTTTTTTCAAAAATTTAGTCAATAAAGCTCTTTTATTTGGGGAATTCAAACCCTGAATGTTTAATGATACAGATCTGATACAGATCTAACCATTATCCCTAACGGTCCTCTTCCTCTCGCCTTCATCCCCCACAGATTCCCCTGGGTTACATGAAAAACACTTACCATAAAACAACATTTAACATTAAAAACATACACTTGCCAGGGAACGTTTCCCTCCAAAGTGCCTCCACCTATGCTCTACCACCCCTGGGGAATGCATATTCTCAAAGACATTAGGTCTGTTGACATGGAGCTTACTGCCTCGGAGAGGTTAATTTTTCATATTAACTTAAAGAAACTTGTCCCTTGTATTTTGTTTGTTTTAGTCCACTAAGTTTGCTACTCTGGTCAGGCTGGAGAAATGGGGAGTTCTTTTATTTGAGTACGGGCATATTTATATACTGGGAGATAGATGGGGGAAGTTTAATTATAATTTTCCCTTTTTGTTTCCTTTTATATTCTTTCCCTTTACCATCATTTCAATCTAAATTGTGGTCTAAATTGTGGTCCTAATAGTTTTAAGTATACTAATTTCTTTCCTACCCCTATCTTGTGTCTGTTTATTAAAGTGCCGAATCATATTCAATTACTAGATTGGTGATTTACTTTTTCTTTGAAGTAGTAATCGTAGTGAAATCCTGGTAAAATTCAAAATGTCTTTATTTTATATTCCCACCCTTATGCCCCCCACCTCCCCTCCCTTGTTTAAAGTCGTAAATCTTAATATTAATTCATTGTGCTGTCCAATATTTTCCTCTTATATACCTTTATTTTATCTCAGTCCAGTTATTTATATTATTGTCATTCCCCCCCCCCCCCCCCCCCGTTTTTGTGTTTTGGTGTTTTGTTGTTCCCCTCTCCTGGTCTTCTCAATCCCTTACTTCTCCCAAGGGCCCCATCCCCGTATTTATAAATCCCTGGAAGTCTCTTTGACCCTCCAATAATCTCCCAACCCTCCATGAATTTGATATCCTTTACTAATGGGTTCCCCCTATTTTTCCAAATTTTCCAACCATGTTATTTCGTCCATTTTGGTATTTAATACATGCTTAGTTACCTCTATATAGATGACCAAGCAGGTGGGAAAAGACCATGGATATTTAATACTTTTTTCTCTTAAAGTCATAGTTATCTGTCCAACGTTCTTTCTTGCTATTCTAGTATGGTTTGACAGGTCCTGGAACACATTAATGTTTTCATATTCCTTTGGTCTATCCTTCCACTGCATGATTGCAGTCATAATTTTATTTTTTAATTTGTACGATGTTAAGGCCACTATTACGTCTCGGGGGAGAGCATCCGAAATCCCTCTGGGTCTGGATATTCTATGGTATCTATTGAAATTTGGGAATCAACATCGGATGCACCCATCGAAACGAACAGGCCCAGCAAATAGTGTTCCAGTGTATCCTGACTCTCGGTTTCAGGAATATTACGGACACGAAGGTTGTTCCTACGTGACCTGTCTTCGAATTCTGCTATTTTTTCTTGCATAATTTCAACTTTTTTAGATAAACTTTCCTGTTTTTCTTTAGCTTTTGCCTCATTAATCTTAATCGTTTCCATAATTTTTTCCATGTCTTTAACTTTGTTACCTAGTGCTTTGATGTCATTTTTAATTTCTGTCTTTGTATCTCTTGCATTTTGTTGAATTTCGGTTTTAATTAATTCCCATTGTGCTTCGAAAGATTTTTTCAATAATTCTGGGGTAATCATCTGCTTTTGTTCCACTGAGGAATCCAAGGGTCGAATAGATTTTAAGGGGACCATATGATAACTAGATACTTAGATATTGGGCTAAACAGAGTTTCTTTAGGTTTGAAAACACAGTAGGATGTCGATATAGGTATGACCACCTCTAAGATTCCCCAAACCTTTAAGTAAGATCTTCCACAAAAGTTTAGAATATAGTGCCACCAGTAAAAACAGTGATAAAGTTAAATAGTTAATTTTGTTATTGGTATCGTCAGTTAAAGGTAGAGGTTATGGTCAGTTCAATTTGAATTAAAATGTTAATACGACTGTAATTGAAAAGTTGAGCAGGTCCAGTTGGTTGCAGTTCTGTGAAATTCCACCAGAGTTACATGATGTAAGATGGCTTAGAGAAATAAGACTGGTTATGTCCAACTCTCCCTTCTAGGATACCCATAGAAGGTAAGATTTATAACTGTTTGCGACCACCAGATTTGTATAAAGCACTTCAAACTAAGTAGATCTGTCTTTCCCTTCCAAGTGTGATGGGATAAAATTCAAAAATGTTCCAAATGGAACATGGGCGCAGGCTGGCTACATGTCAAAATTCCAGGTTGGAAATGCGCACCCCCTAAATGTGGCCTTTTAGCCCCAAAACAAACCAACAAACCTACACATGGGTGGTATCCCTGTACTCAGGAGATGTTGCTGAACACATATTGAGGTGTTGGTTGGCAGTGGCAAATACCAGAATCTGAAAATTCCTGCCTGAACTACAATGTGTGTGGGGAAAAAATGACATCCCAACCCTTTGACATAGGTTGGTGGTAGAATAAGCACTTGGAAAGTGTTAAAATACCACAATTTTAAAATACCCTAGGGTGTCTAGTTTTAAAAAATATATGGCTTTGTGGGGTAGAATACACTTTCTGGCTTCAAAAATGTCCCAAATGGGACATGGGCGCAAGTTTTCCTAATGTCAGAATTCCAAGTTGGAAAACCAAAATTCGCACCCCCTAAATGTGGCCTTTTAGCCCGAAAACAAACCAACAAACCTATGCATGGGTGGTATTCCTGTACTCAGGAGATGTTGCTGAACACATATTGAGGTGTTATTTGGAAATACCCCTTCACATTTTATGGTAATGTTTACCTAAATTGCAATCTATGTGAAAAATGTAAAAAAAAATATTTGCTGCAAACTTTGGCAAAGATTGGTGGTAAAATGGCTAAATGAAATGTGTCAAAATACCCCAAGTTAAATGCCCTGAGTGGTCTACTTTTCAAAAATATGTACATGTTGGGGGCCATTCATGGATTTAGTACAGATATCAGTGTTACAATGTCCCTATCGCTAATTTTGAAAAAAAGGATTTTAAAATAGCTTTGCACTACTTATAGTTCTGGCCCTGTAACATAAATAAAAACTCCCCCCTGTTCTGTCTCTCTCCCCCCCTGTTCTGCCTCTCTCCCCCACTGTGCTGTCTTTCTCCCCCCCTGTTCTGTCTCTCCCCCCATGTTCTGTCTCTCTAGCCCTGTTCTGTCTCTCTCTCTCCCCATTCCCCCTGTTCTGTCTTTCTCTCCCTCCCTCCCCGTCTGTCTCTCTCTCCCCCTTCCCCCTTCATTGCCCTGTCTGTCTATCTCTAACTCCCCCATACCTGTTCTCTATCTCCCTCTTTTCTGTCTCTCTCCTCCCCTTCCTCTGTTCTGTCTCTCTCCTGCCCTTCCTCTGTTCTGTCTCTCTCCCCCCCCCGTTCTGTCTCTCTCCCCCCCCTGTTCTGTCTCCCCCCCCCCCTGTTCTGTCTCTCTAGTCCTGTTCTGTCTCTCTCTCTCCCCATTCCCCCTGTTCTGTCTTTCTCTCCCTCCCTCCCCATCTGTCTCTCTCCCCCTTCCCCCTGTCTCTCTCTCCCCCCCTGTTCTGTCTCTCCCCCCTGTTCTGTCTCTCTCTCCCCCCCTGTTCTGTCTCTCCCCGCCTGTTCTGTCTCTCTAGCCCTGTTCTGTCTCTCTCTCTCCCCATTCCCCCTTTTCTGTCTTTTACTCCCTCCCTCCCCGTCTGTCTCTCTCTCCCCCTTCCCCCTGTCTGTCTCTCTCTCTCCCCCTTCCCCCTGTTCTGTCTCTTTCTCCCTCCCTCTGTTCTTTCTCTCTACCCTCTGTTCTGTATCTCTCTCTACCCCTTCCAGCTGTTCTGTCTCTCCCCCTCCAGCTGTTCTGTCTCTCCCCCTCCCCCTGTTCTGTCTTTCTCTCCCTCCCTCCCCCTGTCTATATCTCTCTCCCCCTTCCCCCTTTCTGTCTCTCTCTCCCTCCCTGTTCTGTCTGTCTCTCTCTCTCCCCCTTCCCCCTGTTCTGTCTCTCTCTCCCTCCCTCTGTTCTTTCTCTCTACCCCCCTGTTCTGTATCTCTCTCTCCCCCCTCCAGCTGTTCTGTCTCTCCCCCTCCCCCTGTTCTGTCTCTCCCCCCTCAAGCTGTTCTCTCTCCCCTCTCCCTGTTCTGTCTCTCCCCCCTGCCCTGTCTCTCTCTCCCCCCTGCCTGCCCTTCCTCTGTTCTGTCTCTCTCCCCCCCTGTTCTGTCTCTCCCTCCCTGTTCTGTCTCTCTCTCCCCCCCTGTTCTGTCTCTCTCCCCCCCTGTTCTGTCTCTCCCCCCTGTTCTGTCTCTCTAGCCCTGTTCTGTCTCTCTCTCTCCACATTCCCCCGGTTCTGTCATTCTCTCCCTCCCTCCCTCCCCGTCTGTCTCTCTCTCCCCCTTCCCCCTGTTCTGTCTCTCTCTCCCTCCCTCTGTTCTTTCTCTCTACCCCCCTGTTCTGTATCTCTCTCTCCCCCCTCCAGCTGTTCTGTCTCTCCCCCTCCCCCTTTTCTGTCTTTCTCTCCCTCCCTCCCCCTTTCTGTCTCTCTCTCTCTCCCTCCCCCCTGTCTGTCTCTCTCTCCTCCTTCCCCCTGTTCTGTCTCTCTCTCCCCCCTGTTCTGTATGTCTCTCTCTCTCCCCCTTCCCCCTCTTCTGTCTCTCTCCCTCCCTCTGTTCTTTCTCTCTACCCCCCTGTTCTGTATTTCTCTCTCCCCCCTCCAGCTGTTCTGTCTCTCCCCCTCCCCCTGTTCTGTCTCTCCCCCTCCCCCTGTTCTGTCTCTCCCCCCTGCCCTGTCTCTCTCTCCCCCCTGCCCCTGTCTCTCTATCCCCCCTGCCCCTGTCTCTCACTCCCACCCCTCCCCTTCCTTTGCCTTCAAAGGTGGATACAGGGAGGGGGCAGAGCTAACCGGCTGAGCAGTGTCGCTCCACCCCCACCCTGTGAAGGAGATCAGCGTCTGCTTCACTGGGAGCCTAGGTCAGCAAGAGAAGGTGCTGCTCGGGCTCCCCATGCTTAATGCAGGCATGGGGAACTCAGCAGCACTTTCTCATGGTGCCAGCGGCTCCCCGTGAAGCAGACGCTGCTCTGCTTCACAGGGTGGGGGTGGAGCTACCCCGCTCAGCCGGTTAGCTCCGCCCCCTCCCGGGATCTAGCAGAGCATGCCGAGCAGAGGGCTGGTGAGGGGGGATCTTTAGATCTCCCCCACCCAGTGCCTCTATCGGCTTTTTTTTTCTTTCTTTGGGTGGGAGGGAGTCTCTGCGTTCCAAGTCACAACGGCTGTCCGTGGGGCTCATGCGCAGTAGCGCAATCCCACGGACACAGGGACTGGACGCAGAGACACTTCAACTTTATTAAAGAGGATTGGTTTTGCAGTATGGTCCCCAGTAGTTTCCTTGTGGAATAACAGTGCAGGCCACATTGGCAGTTAACTCACTGTGAACTGTGTATTTTTCGGTTTATAGACTTTTGGTTTATGGAATACATGTAATGCTATTGCTATTCTATAAACCGAAATAGAGTCCCCATTCAGAAGAATAGGTCAATTGACCTATTCTTATGAATGGGGACTCTATTTCGGTTTATAGACAAGCAATAGCATTACATGTATTACATCTGAGAGTCAAATAGAACCTAATTCTAATTGTTTTGGGTGGTAAATCGTACAGTATTTTTAATTTGTATGTATTTTATTTTTTTGAAGTTATTTCCCTATCCATATTTGTTTGCAGGGCACTTGTACTACTCTTACCCACATTTTAATTCCTTTTGCAGCCCTCTAGCCCTTTCCATGACTATTTTAGAGGCATTTTAGTGGCCAAAACTTGAAAACTAAGGACTCTATAATGTTTCTGCCAACTGGGTAACGTTATGGTGATATAGACGATTAATTAGAGGGGTCATTTAAGGTTTTTTTTTTTTATAAATCACTTTTTACTGAAAATGGGCTTTTTAGTGAAGCAAAAAAAGTTTCTAAACATCTATCTTTGAAAGCATGCTACTTGAAAACTAAGGAACCTATCATGGTTCTGCTAACTGGGGAAGGTTCTGGTGATCTAGAAGATTAATTAGAGGGTCATTTGAATTTTTTGAAAAAAATCACTTTTTCCAGAAATTTAGCTTTTTGGTGAAGCAAAACATTTCAGTTTTTTAAACATCTATCTTTGAAAGCATGCTACTTGAAAACTAAGGAACCTTTCACAGTTCTGCCAACTGGGGAAGGTTCTGGTGATCTAGACGATTAATTAGAGGGGTCATTTAATTTTTTGGAAAAAAATCACTTTTTATGGAAAATGCGGTTTTTGGTGACGAAAAGAAAAATTGCAGTTTCTAAACCTGTATCTTTGGAGGCATGCTACTTGAAAAGAAAGAACCCTATCATGGTTCTGACAACTGGGGAAGGTTCTGGTTATTTAGAAGATTAATTAGAGTGGTCATTTAAGTTTAAAAAAATCACTTTTTACGGAAAATGGGCTTTTTAGTGAAGGAAAAAAAATTTGCAGTTTGTAAACATGGATCTTTGGAGGCATGCTACTCGAAAACTAAGAAACCTATCATGGTTCTGCCAACTGGGGAAGGTTCTGTGATCTAGACGATTAATTAGAGGGGTCATTTAAGTTTTTTTTAAAAATACACTTTTTACGGAAAATGAGCTTTTTAGTAAAGCAAAAACAAATTGCAGTTTCTAAACAAGTATCTTTGGAGGCATGCTACTCGAAAACTAAGGAACCTATCATGTTTCTGCCAACTAGGAAACGTTCTGGTGATCTAGACGATTAATTTGAGGGGTCTTTTAAGTTTTTTGATAAAAATCACTTTTTAAGGAAAATGGGCTTTTTAGTGAAGCAAAAAAAAATTGCAGTTTCTAAACATGTATCTTTGGAGGCATGCTAGTCGAAAACTAAGGAAACTATCATGTTTCTGCGAACTTGGGTGAGGTTCTGGAGATCTAGACGATTAATTAGAGGGGTCATTTACGTTTTTTGAAAAAAATTACTTTTTATGGAAAATTGGCTTTTTAGTGAAGCAAAAAAAATTTGCAGTTTCTAAACATGTATCTTTGGAGGCATGCTACTCGTATACTAAGGAACCTATCATGGTTCTGACAACTGGGGAAGGTTCTGGTGATCTAGACGATTAATTAGAGGGGTTATTTAAGTTTTTTTTTTAAAAAAACACTTTTTATGGAAAATAGGCTTTTTAGTGAAGCAAAAAAAAATTTGCAGTATCTAAACAGGTATCTTTGGAGGCATGCTACTCGAAAACTAAGGAACCTATCATGTTTCTGACAACTGGGGAAGGTTCTGGAGATCTTGATGATTAATTACAGGGGTCATTTAATTTTTTTGAAAGAAATCACTTTTTATGGAAAATGGGCTTTTTAGTGAAGCAAAAAGAATTTGCAGTTTTTAAACATGTATCTTTGGAGGCATGCTACTCTAGAACTAAGGAACTTTTCCTGGTTCTGACAACTGGGGAAGGTTCTGGTGATCTAGACGATTAATTAGAGGGGTCATTTAAGTTTTTTAAAAAAATATTATTTTTACGGAAAATGGGTTTTTAGTGAAGCAAAAAAATTGCAGTTTCTGAACATGTATCTTTGGAGGTATGCTACTCGAAAACTAAGGAACTTATCATTGTTCTGACAACTGGGGAAGGTTCTGTGATCTAGACGATTAATTAGAGGGGTCATTTAAGTTTTTTTAAAAAATACACTTTTTTCGGAAAATGAGCTTTTTAGTAAAGCAAAAACAAATTGCAGTTTCTAAACAAGTATCTTTGGAGGCATGCTACTCGAAAACTAAGGAACCTATCATGTTTCTGCCAACTAGGAAACGTTCTGGTGATCTAGACGATTAATTTGAGGGGTCTTTTAAGTTTTTTGATAAAAATCACTTTTTAAGGAAAATGGGCTTTTTAGTGAAGCAAAAAAAAATTGCAGTTTCTGGAAACAATCTCTAAGTTCTCGCAGTTTTCTAACTACCAACTCAACCTGACAAAAACACAGGCTATCACACTCTATCTGGACCCTAGTCAGGGGGACATACTAAATTCCGTAGGACTAAAAATAAGTATGAATACTCCAATAGACTATCTGGGAATTAAAATTACCGAAAACTTGGACAATATTGTCCAGACTAACTATTCACAGCTCCTTTATGAAATCAAAAACATTCTGAATACATGGAGGTCTTTGGAACTCTCATGGCTGGGCAGACTAAATATTATAAAATCCTATATTCTCCCAAAAATCGTTTACTTGCTCCGCGTGATACCATACAGAGTCCCACTGGATACACTGAGACAATTCGAGAGAGAGTTTCTGAGGTTTGTCTGGAGCTCTGGTAGAGCTCGAATAGCAAAAATCGAGATAAAAAGAACACTCCAAAAAGGAGGTCTGGGATTCCCAGATCTGATTAGACTGCAGAACGCATGCCAGCTAGCTAATGCCCTGGCATGGAGGACAAAGAGGGCGGATAATTTGGGATGGATCAATATAGAGAGAGTGGAAGCGGCCAACATTGATCCATATTTATACCAGTGGCTGAGCCCAGATAAGTACAAGAAAATAAGACCTTCTAATAGAATCACCAGAACACTTATGCAAAATCTATATAGATTACGGAGAAACATGGGGACCTTGAATAGGATTACACATGATACTCCCCTCGCCGCAATCTCCCTGATGATCCATGATATAGATCTCAAAGGATGGGAGAACTGTGGAATTTCCCAAGTGGCTGATATACTTGTGGACAACCATGTTTGTTCCTTTCCGGAGCTCGAGACAAATTTCAACCTCCCCAATGCGGAACTATTCTCTTATCTACGATTAAAGCACTTCTTCGCTGGGAGTGAGATCATTCCTGCAGATAATTGGGGTGACTTCCTTGAGACAGCAACACTGGCACCCGAGAGGTTGATCTCTAAGATCGTAGCGTTCCTTGAAAGCTTACAAACTCAAATCAAACCCAGGGCAATGGAAAAATGGGAAAGAGACCTGTCACTTTCCCAGCCACTGCAGAAATGGCAAAACGCGTGGTAAGCCACCAGGAAGGCAACACATTGCGTAAACCTCCAGGAAGAGTATTTTAAACTGATATATCGGTGGTACCTGGTCCCCACACGCCTATTTAAGTTCAACCATGTACCAGATGACCTGTGCTGGAGGGACTGTGGGGCCCAGGGATCACAGATCCATGTATGGTGGGAGTGCCCAAGGCTGAGGGTACTGAAGGTTAATCTAACCGAGATATGTCAAGATATCTTCGGTACACCACTTCAGTTATCCCCTCAAACCTTTCTGCTCCACTGGGATGTCCCATACACGGACAAGTATAATAGAATCCTCTTCATTGATATATTAATGGCAACAAAAATGTGCATGGCCAGATATTGGCGAAGACCTGATGTTCCATCTTGGTCAGAAATTGAAAGTCAGATGGATACCCAGGCCGGGGGAGAAAGATACTTTTATAGAAGGGACAAAAATACAAGCGAACAATACAATAAAATCTGGACTACTTGGAATAAGTCTGGTAGAGTCCCAGTGAGTTAGGAAAAGGAAAACATCAAACAGTCAAATCGGTGGAGGTCGTGGGGGCGGGTCGCCCCGGGAGAGAGGGGACGGAATGATTGTGGGAAGATGAGGGTGAATGGTTGGATGATTGACATGCCTCTGAGATGTGTGGACGAATCAGCGTACACCTAGCGGAAAACCAATGGGGGACAGATGACTAGGTGCTTCCCGTAGACCTCCTGAGATAGTGAGCTGCAGACAGAACCTATGGACACCGGAGGATGGGACTCGGGGTAACGAGATTACTGGTTCCCTGATTGATCTGAATGATCTATACCGATGCTGTTGTTTAAGAACAATCTGCCCCCACGGGAGTATTAACATCTCGAGAATGGTATAGATGGATAATATTGTTTTTGGTGAACTTTCTATGTCTAATATTGTATAAATTGAAATAAAATTGTAATAAAGATGAATTTAAAAGAAAAAAAAAAAATTTGCAGTTTCTAAACAAGTATCTTTGGAGGCATGCTACTCGAAAACTAAGGAACCTATCATGTTTCTGCCAACTAGGAAACGTTCTGGTGATCTAGACGATTAATTAGAGCGGTCATTTAAGTTTTTTGAAAAAAATCACTTTTTACGGAAAATTGGCTTTTTAGTGAAGCAAAAAAAAATTGCAGCTTCTAAACATGTATCTTTGGAGGCATGCTACTTTAGAACTAAGGAATTTATCATGGTTCTGACAACTGGGGAAGGTTCTGGTGATCTAGACGATTAATTAGAGCTGTCATTTAAGTTTTTTGAAAAAAATCACTTTTTACGGAAAATTGGCTTTTTAGTGAAGCAAAATTTTTTTTTGCAGTTTCTAAACATGTATCTTTGGAGGCATGCTTCTCGAAAACTAAGGAACCTATCATGTTTCTGCCAACTAGGGAACGTTCTGGTGATCGAGACGATTAATTAGAGGGGTCATTTAAGTTTTTTTAATAAAATTCACTTTTTACGGAAAATGAGCTGTTTAGTGAAGCAAAAAAAAATTGCAGTATCTAAACATGTATCTTTGGAGGCATGCTACTCGAAAACTAAAGAACCTATCATGTTTCTGACAACTGGGGAAGGTTCTGAAGAACTAGACGAATAATTAGAGGGGTCATTTAGGTTTTTTAAAAAAAAAAAACACTTTTTACGGAAAATGGGCTTTTTAGTGAAGCAAAAATTTTTTTACAGTTTCTAAACATGTATCTTTGGAGGCATGCTTCTCGAAAACTAAGGAACCTATCATGTTTCTGCCAACTAGGGAACGTTCTGGTGATCTAGACGATTAATTAGAGGGGTCATTTAAGTTTTTTTAATAAAATTCACTTTTTACGGAAAATGAGCTGTTTAGTGAAGCAAAAAAAAATTGCAGTATCTAAACATGTATCTTTGGAGGCATGCTACTCGAAAACTAAAGAACCTATCATGTTTCTGACAACTGGGGAAGGTTCTGAAGAACTAGACGAATAATTAGAGGGGTCATTTAGGTTTTTTAAAAAAAAAAAACACTTTTTACGGAAAATGGGCTTTTTAGTGAAGCAAAAATTTTTTTACAGTTTCTAAACATGTATCTTTGGAGGCATGCTTCTCGAAAACTAAGGAACCTATCATGTTTCTGCCAACTAGGAAACGTTCTGGTGATCTAGAAGATTAATTTGAGGGGTCATGTAAGTTTTTTGAAAAAATCACTTTTTACGGAAAATGGGCTTTTTAGTGAAGCAAAAAAAAATTGCAGTTTCTAAACAGGTATCTTTGGAGGCATGCTTCTCGAAAACTAAGAAACCTATCATGTTTCTGCCAACTAGGGAACGTTCTGGTGATCTAGACAATTAATTAGAGGTGTCATTTAAGTTTTTTGAAAAAAATCACTTTTTAAGGAAAATGGGCTTTTTAGTGAAGCAAAAAAAATGTGCAGTTTCTAAACAAGTATCTTTGGAGGCATGCTACTCGAAAACTAAGGAAGCTATCATGTTTCTGCCAAGTAGGAAACGTTCTGGTGATCTAGACGATTAATTTGACGGGTCATTTAAGTTTTTTGAAGAAAATCACTTTTTACGGAAAATGGGCTTTTTAGTGAAGCAAAAAAAAATTGCAGTTTCTAAACATGTATCTTTGGAGGCATGCTTCTCGAAAATTAAGAAACCTATCATGTTTCTGCCAACTAGGGAACGTTCTGGTGATCTAGACGATTAATTAGAGGGGTCATTTAAGTTTTTTTAATAAAATTCACTTTTTACGGAAAATGAGCTGATTAGTGAAGCAAAAAAAATTGCAGTATCTAAACATGTATCTTTGGAGGCATGCTACTCGAAAACTAAAGAACCTACCATGTTTCTGACAACTGGGGAAGGTTCTGAAGAACTAGACGATTAATTAGAGGGGTCATTTAGGTTTTTTGAAAAAAAAAAAACACTTTTTACGGAAAATGGGCTTTTTAGTGAAGCAAAAAAAAATTTGCAGTTTCTAAACATGTATCTTTCGAGGCATGCTTCTCGAAAACTAAGGAACCTATCATGTTTCTGCCAACTAGGGAACGTTCTGGTGATCTAGACGATTAATTAGAGGGGTCATTTAAGTTTTTTGAAGAAAATCACTTTTTACGGAAAATAGGCTTTTTAGTGAAGCAAAAAAAAAATGCAGTTTCTAAACATGTATCTTTGGAGGCATGCTTCTCGAAAACTAAGAAACCTATCATGTTTCTGCAAACTAGGGAACGTTCTGGTGATCTAGACGATTAATTAGAGGTGTCATTTAAGTTTTTTGAAAAAAATCACTTTTTAAGGAAAATGGGCTTTTTAGTGAAGCAAAAAAAAGTGCAGTTTCTAAACAAGTATCTTTGGAGGCATGCTACTCGAAAACTAAGGAAGCTATCATGTTTCTGCCAAGTAGGAAACGTTCTGGTGATCTAGACGATTAATTAAAGCGGTCATTTCAGTTTTTTGAAAAAAAATCACTTTTTACGGAAAATTAGCTTTTTAGTGAAGCAAAAAAAAAATTATGTTTCTAAACCTGTATCTTTGGAGGCATGCTTCTCGAAAACTAAGGAACCAATCATGTTTCTGCCAACTAGGGAACGTTCTGGTGATCTAGACGATTAATTAGAGGGGTCATTTAAGTTTTTTGAAAAAAATCACTTTTTACGGAAAATAGGCTTTTTAGTGAAGCAAAAAAAAATTGCAGTTTCTAAACATGTATCTTTGGAAGCATGATACTTTAGAACTAAGATATTTATCATGGTTCTGACAACTGGGGAAGGTTCTGGTAATCTAGACGATTAATTAGAGGGGTCATTTAAGTTTTTTGAAAAAAAATAATTTTTATGGAAAATGGGCTTTTTAGTGAAGAAAAAAAAATTGCAGTATATAAACATGTATCTTTGGAGGCATGCTAGTCGAAAACTAAGGAAAATATCACGTTTCTGCCAACTTGGCTGAGGTTCTGGAGATCTAGACGATTAATTAGAGGGGTCATTTAAGTTTTTTGAAAAAAAATTATTTTTACGGAAAATTGGTTTTTTACTGAAGCAAAAAAAATTTGCAGTTTCTAAACATGTATCTTTGGAGGCATGCTACTCGAAAACTAAGGAACCTATCATGTTTCTGACAACTGGGGAAGGTTCTGGAGATCTAGACGATTAATTAGAGGGCTCATTTAAGTTTTTTCAAAAAAATCACTTTTTTTCGGTAAAGGGGCTTTTTAGTGAAGCAAAAAAAAATTGCAGTTTCAAAAATGTATCTTTCTAGGCATGCTACTCGAAAACTAAGGAACCTATCATGGTTCTGACAACTGGGAAAGGTTCTGGTGATCTAGACGATTAAATAGAGGGGTTATTTAAAATTTTTATAAAAAAAAACACATTTTACGGAAAATAGGCTTTTAAGTGAAGGAAAAAAAAATTGCAGTTTCTAAGTATGTATCTTTGGAGGCATGCTACTCAAAAACGAAGGAACCTATCATGTTTCTGACAACTGGGGAAGGTTCTGGAGATCTAGACGATTTATTAGAGATGAAATTTAATTAAAAAAAAAAAAAATACTTTTTACGGAAAATGGGCTTTTTAGTGAAGGTGATAGGTTCCTTAGTTTTGGAGCAGCAAGCCTTCAAAGATTGCTGTTTAAAAACAGGTTGTTTTTTTTGCTTCACCGAAAAGCTCATTTTCTGGAAAAAGTAATTTTTTTACAAAAACCAAAATGACCCCTCTAATTAATTGTCTTTATCACCAGAACCTTCCCCAGTTGGCAGAACCATGATAGGTTCCTTAGTTTTGGAGCAGCAAGCCTTCAAAGATAGATGTTTAAAAAATGGGGATTTTTGCGTCACCGAAAAGCTCATTTTCTAGAAAAAGTGATTTTCCCCCAAAAAACCTAAATGACCCTCTAATTAATCGTCTATATCACCAGAACCTTCCTCAGTTGGCAGAACCATGATAGGTTCCTTAGTTTTCGAACAGCAAGCCTTCAAAGATAGATGTTTAAAAAACGTGGATTTTTTGCTTCAGCGAAAAGCTCAATTTCTGGAATAAGTGATTTTTTTCCAAAAACCTAAATGACCCCTCTAATTAATCGTCTATATCACCAGAACCTTCCCCGGTTGGCAGAACCATGATAGGTTCCTTAGTTTTCGAGCATCAATCCTTCAAATGTAGATGTTAAAAAAACGGGGATTTTTTGCTTCACCGAAAAGCTTATTTTCTGGAAAACTTTAGTTTTTTTCAAAAAACCTAAATGACCCCACTAATTAATCGTCTATATCACCAGAACCTTCCCCGGTTTGCAGAACCATGATAGGTTCCTTAGTTTTCGAGCAGCAAGCTTTCAAAGATAGATGTTTAAAAAACGGGGATTTTTTGTTTCACCGAAAAGCTAATTTTCTGGAAAACGTGATTTTTTTCAAAAAACCTAAATGACCCCTCTAATTAATCGTCTATTTCACCAGAACCTTCCCCGGTTGGCAGAACCATGATAGTTTCCTTAGTTTTCGAGCAGCAAGCTTTCAAAGACAGATGTTAAAAAAACATGGATTTTTGGCTTCACCGAAAAGCTCATTTTCTGGAAAACTTAATTTAAAAAAAAAAAACTAAATGACCCCTCTAATTAATCGTCTATATCACCAGAACCTTCCCCAGTTGGCAGAACCATGATAGGTTCCTTAGTTTTTGAGCAGCAAGCCTTCAAAAATAGATGTCTAAAAAACGGGGATTTTTTGCTTCACCGAAAAGCTCATTTTCTCTAAAACTTGATTTTTTTCAAAAAACCTAAGTCACCCCTCTAATTAATCGTCTATATCACCAGAACCTTCCCCAGTTGGCAGAACCATGATAGGTTCCTTAGTTTTCGAGCAGCAAGCTTTCAAAAATAGATGTTTAATAAACGGGGATTTTTTGCTTCACCGAAAAGCTCATTTTCTGGAAAACTTTATTTTTTTATAAAAACCTAAATGACCCCTCTAATTAATCGTCTATATCACCAGAACCTTCCCCGGTTGGCAGAACCATGATAGTTTCCTTAGTTTTCGAGCAGCAAGCTTTCAAAGATAGATGTTAAAAAAACGGGGATTTTTTGCTTCACCGAAAAGCTCATTTTCTGGAAAACGTGATTTTTAAAAAAAATCCTAAATGACCCCTCTAATTATTCGTCTATATCACCAGAATCTTCCCCGGTTGGCAAAACCATGATAGGTACCTTAGTTTTCGAGCAGCAAGCCTTCAAATGTAGATGTTTAAAAAAAGGGGATTTTTTGCTTCACTGAAAAGCTCATTTTCTGGAAAATGTGATTTTTTTCAAAAAACCTAAATGACCCCTCTAATTAATCATCTTTATCACAAGAACCTTCCCCGGTTGGCAGAACCATGATAGATTTCTTAGTTTTCAAGCAGCAAGCCTTTAAAGATAGATGTTTAAAAAAACAGGGATTTTTTGCTTCACCGAAAAGCTCATTTTCTGGAAAACGTGATTTTTTTCAAAAAACCTAAATGACCCCTCTAATTAATCAACTATATCACCAGAACCTTCCCCGCTTTGTAGAACCATGATAGGTTCCTTAGTTTTCGAGCAGCAAGCTTTCAAAGACAGATGTTAAAAAAATGGTGATTTTTTGATTCACCGAAAAGCTAATTTTCTGGAAAACGTGATTTTTAAAAAAAATCCTAAATGACCCCTCTAATTATTCGTCTATATCACCAGAACCTTCCCTGGTTGGCAGAACCATGATAGGTTCCTTAGTTTTCGAGCATCAATCCTTCAAATGTAGATGTTTAAAAAACGGGGATTTTTTGCTTCACCGAAAAGCTTATTTTCTGGAAAAACTTTATTTTTTTTCAAAAAACCTAAATGACCCCACTAATTAATCGTCTATATCACCAGAACCTTCCCCGGTTGGCAGAACCATGATAGGTTCCTTATTTTTTGAGCAGCAAGCCTTCAAAGATAGATGTTTAAAAAACGTGGATTTTTTGCTTCACCAAAAAGCTCGTTTTCTGGATAACGTGATTTTTTTCAAAAAACCTAAATGACCCCTCTAATTAATCGTTTATATCACCAGAACCTTCCCCAGTTGGCAGAACCATGATAGGTTCCTTAGTTTATGAGCAGCAAGCCTTCAAAGATAGATGTTTAAAAAACGGGGATTTTTTGCTTCACCGAAAAGCTCATTTTCTGGAAAACGTGATTTTTTTCAAAAAACCTAAATGACCCCTCTAATTAATCGTCTATATCACCAGAACCTTCCCCGGTTGGCAGAACCATGATAGGTTCCTTAGTTTTTGAGCAGCAAGTCTTCAAAGATAGATGTCTAAAAAACGGGGATTTTTTGCTTCACCAAAAAGCTCATTTTCTGGAAAACGTGATTTTTTTCAAAAAACCTAAATGACCCCTCTAATTAATCGTCTATATCACCAGAATCTTCCCCAGTTGGCAGAACTATGAAACGTTCCTTATTTTTTGAGCAGCAAGCCTTCAAAGATAGATGTTTAAAAAACGTGGATTTTTTGCTTCACCGAAAAGCTCGTTTTCTGGAAAACGTGATTTTTTTCAAAAAACCTAAATGACCCCTCTAATTAATCGTTTATATCACCAGAACCTTCCCCAGTTGGCAGAACCATGATAGGTTCCTTAGTTTATGAGCAGCAAGCCTTCAAAGATAGATGTTTAAAAAACAGGGATTTTTTGATTCACCGAAAAGCTCATTTTCTGGAAAACATGATTTTTTTTCAAAAAACCTAAATGACCCCTCTAATTAATCGTCTATATCACCAGAACCTTCCCCGGTTGGCAGAACCATGATAGGTTCCTTAGTTTTTGAGCATCAAGTCTTCAAAGATAGATGTCTAAAAAAACGGGGATTTTTTGCTTCACCAAAAAGCTCATTTTCTGGAAAACGTGATTTTTTTCAAAAAACCTAAATGACCCCTCTAATTAATCGTCTATATCACCAGAACATTCCCCAGTTGGCAGAACCATGCTAGGTTCCTTAGTTTTCGAGCAGCAAGCCTTCAAAGATAGATGTTTAAAAAACACGGATTTTTTACTTCACCGAAAAGCTAATTTTCTGGAAAATGTGATTTTTTTTCAAAAAAACTAAATGACCCCTCTAATTAATCGTCTATATCACCAGAACATTCCCCGGTTGGCAGAACCATGATAGGTTCCTTAGTTTTCGAGCAGCAAGCCTTTGAAAGATAGATGTTTAAAAAACGTGGATTTTTTGCTGCACCGAAAAGTTCATTTTCTGGAAAACTTGATTCTTTTCAAAAAACCTAAATGACCCCTCTAATTAATCGTCTATATCACCAGAACATTCCCCAGTTGGCAGAACCATGATAGGTTCCATTGTTTTTGAGCAGCAAGCCTTCAAAGATAGATGTCTAAAAAACGGGGATTTTTTGCTTCAACGAAAAGCTCAATTTCTAGAAAAAGTGATTTTTCCCCAAAAACCTAAATGACTCCTCTAATTAATCGTCTATATCACCAGAACCTTCCCCAGTTGGCAGAACCATGATAGGTTCCTTAGTTTTCGAGCAGCAAGCCTTCAAAGATAGATGTTTAAAAAATGTGGATTTTTTGCTTCACTGAAAAGCTCATTTTCTGGAAAACGTGATTTTTTTCAAAAAACCTAAATGACCCCTCTAATTAATCGTCTATATCACCAGAACATTCCCCAGTTGGCAGAACCATGATAGGTTCCTTAGTTTTCGAGCAGCAAGCCTTCAAAGATAGATGTCTAAAAAAAGGGGATTTTTTGCTTCACCGAAAAGCTCATTTTCTGGAAAAAGTGATTTTTCCCCAAAAACCTAAATGACCCCTCTAATTAATCGTCTATATCACCAGAACATTCCCCGGTTGGCAGAACCATGATAGGTTCCTTAGTTTTCGAGCAGCAAGCATTCAAAGATAGATGTTTAAAAAACGGGGATTTTTTGCTTCACCGAAAAGCTCATTTTCTGGAAAACTTGATTTTTTTCAAAAAACCTAAATGTCCCCTCTAATTAATCGTCTATATCACCAGAACCTTCCCCGGTTGGCAGAACCATGATAGGTTCCTTAGTTTTCGAGCAGCAAGCCTTCAAAGATAGATGTTTAAAAAACGGGTGATTTTTTGCTTCACCGAAAAGCTCATTTTCTGGAAAACTTGATTTTTTTCAAAAAACCTAAATGACCCCTCTAATTAATCGTCTACATCACCAGAACCTTTCCCGGTTGGCAGAACCATGATAGGTTCCTTAGTTTTTGAGCAGCAAGCCTTCAAAGATAGATGTTTAAAAAACGAGGATTTTTTGCTTCACCGAAAAGCTCATTTTCTAGAAAAAGTGATTTTTCCCCAAAAACCTAAATGACCCCTCTAATTAATCGTCTATATCACCAGAACCTTCCCCAGTTGGCAGAACCATGATAGGTTCCTTAGTTTTCGAGCAGCAAGCCTTCAAAGATAGATGTTTAAAAAACATGGATTTTTTACTTCACCGAAAAGCTCATTTTCTGGAAAACTTGATTTTTTTCAAAAAACCTAAATGACCCCTCTAATTAATCGTCTATATCACCAGAACCTTCCCCGGTTGGCAGAACCATGATAGGTTCCTTAGTTTTTGAGCATCAAGTCTTCAAAGATAGATGTCTAAAAAACGGGGATTTTTTGCTTCACCAAAAAGCTCATTTTCTGGAAAACGTGATTTTTTTCAAAAAACCTAAATGACCCCTCTAATTAATCGTCTATATCACCAGAACATTCCCCAGTTGGCAGAACCATGCTAGGTTCCTTAGTTTTCGAGCAGCAAGCCTTCAAAGATAGATGTTTAAAAAACATGGATTTTTTACTTCACCGAAAAGCTAATTTTCTGGAAAATGTGATTTTTTTTCAAAAAAACTAAATGACCCCTCTAATTAATCGTCTATATCACCAGAACCTTCCCCAGTTGGCAGAACCATGATAGGTTCCTTAGTTTTCGAGCAGCAAGCTTTCAAAAATAGATGTTTAATAAACGGGGATTTTTTGCTTCACCGAAAAGCTCATTTTCTGGAAAACTTTATTTTTTTATAAAAACCTAAATGACCCCTCTAATTAATCGTCTATATCACCAGAACCTTCCCCGGTTGGCAGAACCATGATAGTTTCCTTAGTTTTCGAGCAGCAAGCTTTCAAAGATAGATGTTAAAAAAACGGGGATTTTTTGCTTCACCGAAAAGCTCATTTTCTGGAAAACGTGATTTTTAAAAAAAATCCTAAATGACCCCTCTAATTATTCGTCTATATCACCAGAATCTTCCCCGGTTGGCAAAACCATGATAGGTACCTTAGTTTTCGAGCAGCAAGCCTTCAAATGTAGATGTTTAAAAAAAGGGGATTTTTTGCTTCACCGAAAAGCTCATTTTCTGGAAAATGTGATTTTTTTCAAAAAACCTAAATGACCCCTCTAATTAATCATCTTTATCACAAGAACCTTCCCCGGTTGGCAGAACCATGATAGGTTTCTTAGTTTTCAAGCAGCAAGCCTTTAAAGATAGATGTTTAAAAAAACAGGGATTTTTTGCTTCACCGAAAAGCTCATTTTCTGGAAAACGTGATTTTTTTCAAAAAACCTAAATGACCCCTCTAATTAATCAACTATATCACCAGAACCTTCCCCGCTTTGTAGAACCATGATAGGTTCCTTAGTTTTCGAGCAGCAAGCTTTCAAAGACAGATGTTAAAAAAATGGTGATTTTTTGATTCACCGAAAAGCTAATTTTCTGGAAAACGTGATTTTTAAAAAAAATCCTAAATGACCCCTCTAATTATTCGTCTATATCACCAGAACCTTCCCTGGTTGGCAGAACCATGATAGGTTCCTTAGTTTTCGAGCATCAATCCTTCAAATGTAGATGTTTAAAAAACGGGGATTTTTTGCTTCACCGAAAAGCTTATTTTCTGGAAAAACTTTATTTTTTTTCAAAAAACCTAAATGACCCCACTAATTAATCGTCTATATCACCAGAACCTTCCCCGGTTGGCAGAACCATGATAGGTTCCTTATTTTTTGAGCAGCAAGCCTTCAAAGATAGATGTTTAAAAAACGTGGATTTTTTGCTTCACCAAAAAGCTCGTTTTCTGGAAAACGTGATTTTTTTCAAAAAACCTAAATGACCCCTCTAATTAATCGTTTATATCAACAGAACCTTCCCCAGTTGGCAGAACCATGATAGGTTCCTTAGTTTATGAGCAGCAAGCCTTCAAAGATAGATGTTTAAAAAACGGGGATTTTTTGCTTCACCGAAAAGCTCATTTTCTGGAAAACGTGATTTTTTTCAAAAAACCTAAATGACTCCTCTAATTAATCGTCTATATCACCAGAACCTTCCCCGGTTGGCAGAACCATGATAGGTTCCTTAGTTTTTGAGCAGCAAGTCTTCAAAGATAGATGTCTAAAAAACGGGGATTTTTTGCTTCACCAAAAAGCTCATTTTCTGGAAAACGTGATTTTTTTCAAAAAACCTAAATGACCCCTCTAATTAATCGTCTATATCACCAGAATCTTCCCCAGTTGGCAGAACTATGAAACGTTCCTTATTTTTTGAGCAGCAAGCCTTCAAAGATAGATGTTTAAAAAACGTGGATTTTTTGCTTCACCGAAAAGCTCGTTTTCTGGAAAACGTGATTTTTTTCAAAAAACCTAAATGACCCCTCTAATTAATCGTTTATATCACCAGAACCTTCCCCAGTTGGCAGAACCATGATAGGTTCCTTAGTTTATGAGCAGCAAGCCTTCAAAGATAGATGTTTAAAAAACAGGGATTTTTTGCTTCACCGAAAAGCTCATTTTCAGGAAAACATGATTTTTTTTCAAAAAACCTAAATGACCCCTCTAATTAATCGTCTATATCACCAGAACCTTCCCCGGTTGGCAGAACCATGATAGGTTCCTTAGTTTTTGAGCATCAAGTCTTCAAAGATAGATGTCTAAAAAAACGGGGATTTTTTGCTTCACCAAAAAGCTCATTTTCTGGAAAACGTGATTTTTTTCAAAAAACCTAAATGACCCCTCTAATTAATCGTCTATATCACCAGAACATTCCCCAGTTGGCAGAACCATGCTAGGTTCCTTAGTTTTCGAGCAGCAAGCCTTCAAAGATAGATGTTTAAAAAACATGGATTTTTTACTTCACCGAAAAGCTAATTTTCTGGAAAATGTGATTTTTTTTCAAAAAAACTAAATGACCCCTCTAATTAATCGTCTATATCACCAGAACATTCCCCGGTTGGCAGAACCATGATAGGTTCCTTAGTTTTCGAGCAGCAAGCCTTGAAAGATAGATGTTTAAAAAACGTGGATTTTTTGCTGCACCGAAAAGTTCATTTTCTGGAAAACTTGATTTTTTTCAAAAAACCTAAATGACCCCTCTAATTAATCGTCTATATCACCAGAACATTCCCCAGTTGGCAGAACCATGATAGGTTCCATTGTTTTTGAGCAGCAAGCCTTCAAAGATAGATGTCTAAAAAACGGGGATTTTTTGCTTCAACGAAAAGCTCAATTTCTAGAAAAAGTGATTTTTCCCCAAAAACCTAAATGACTCCTCTAATTAATCGTCTATATCACCAGAACCTTCCCCAGTTGGCAGAACCATGATAGGTTCCTTAGTTTTCGAGCAGCAAGCCTTCAAAGATAGATGTTTAAAAAATGTGGATTTTTTGCTTCACTGAAAAGCTCATTTTCTGGAAAACGTGATTTTTTTCAAAAAACCTAAATGACCCCTCTAATTAATCGTCTATATCACCAGAACATTCCCCAGTTGGCAGAACCATGATAGGTTCCTTAGTTTTCGAGCAGCAAGCCTTCAAAGATAGATGTCTAAAAAAAGGGGATTTTTTGCTTCACCGAAAAGCTCATTTTCTGGAAAAAGTGATTTTTCCCCAAAAACCTAAATGACCCCTCTAATTAATCGTCTATATCACCAGAACATTCCCCGGTTGGCAGAACCATGATAGGTTCCTTAGTTTTCGAGCAGCAAGCATTCAAAGATAGATGTTTAAAAAACGGGGATTTTTTGCTTCACCGAAAAGCTCATTTTCTGGAAAACTTGATTTTTTTCAAAAAACCTAAATGACCCCTCTAATTAATCGTCTATATCACCAGAACCTTCCCCGGTTGGCAGAACCATGATAGGTTCCTTAGTTTTCGAGCAGCAAGCCTTCAAAGATAGATGTTTAAAAAACGGGTGATTTTTTGCTTCACCGAAAAGCTCATTTTCTGGAAAACTTGATTTTTTTCAAAAAACCTAAATGACCCCTCTAATTAATCGTCTACATCACCAGAACCTTTCCCGGTTGGCAGAACCATGATAGGTTCCTTAGTTTTTGAGCAGCAAGCCTTCAAAGATAGATGTTTAAAAAACGAGGATTTTTTGCTTCACCGAAAAGCTCATTTTCTAGAAAAAGTGATTTTTCCCCAAAAACCTAAATGACCCCTCTAATTAATCGTCTATATCACCAGAACCTTCCCCAGTTGGCAGAACCATGATAGGTTCCTTAGTTTTCGAGCAGCAAGCCTTCAAAGATAGATGTTTAAAAAACATGGATTTTTTGCTTCACCGAAAAGCTAATTTTCTGGAAAACGTGCTTTTTTTCAAAAAACCTAAATGACCCCTCTAATTAATCGTCTATATCACCAGAACATTCCCCAGTTGGCAGAACCATGATAGGTTCCTTAGTTTTTGAGCAGCAAGCCTTCAAAGATAGATGTTTAAAAAACGGGGATTTTTTGCTTCACCGAAAAGCTCATTTTCTGGAAAACTTGATTTTTTTCAAAAAACCTAAATGACCCCTCTAATTAATCGTCTATATCACCAGAACCTTCCCCGGTTGGCAGAACCATGATAGGTTCCTTAGTTTTTGAGCATCAAGTCTTCAAAGATAGATGTCTAAAAAACGGGGATTTTTTGCTTCACCAAAAAGCTCATTTTCTGGAAAACGTGATTTTTTTCAAAAAACCTAAATGACCCCTCTAATTAATCGTCTATATCACCAGAACATTCCCCAGTTGGCAGAACCATGCTAGGTTCCTTAGTTTTCGAGCAGCAAGCCTTCAAAGATAGATGTTTAAAAAACATGGATTTTTTACTTCACCGAAAAGCTAATTTTCTGGAAAATGTGATTTTTTTTCAAAAAAACTAAATGACCCCTCTAATTAATCGTCTATATCACCAGAACATTCCCCGGTTGGCAGAACCATGATAGGTTCCTTAGTTTTCGAGCAGCAAGCCTTTGAAAGATAGATGTTTAAAAAAAGTGGATTTTTTGCTTCACCGAAAAGTTCATTTTCTGGAAAACTTGATTTTTTTCAAAAAACCTAAATGACCCCTCTAATTAATCGTCTATATCACCAGAACATTCCCCAGTTGGCAGAACCATGATAGGTTCCTTAGTTTTTGAGCAGCAAGCCTTCAAAGATAGATGTCTAAAAAACGGGGATTTTTTGCTTCACCGAAAAGCTCATTTTCTGGAAAACGTGATTTTTTTCAAAAAACCTAAATGACCCCTCTAATTAATCGTCTACATCACCAGAACCTTTCCCGGTTGGCAGAACCATGATGGGTTCCTTAGTTTTCGAGCAGCAAGCCTTCAAAGATAGATGTTTAAAAAATGTGGATTTTTTTGCTTCACTGAAAAGCTCATTTTCTGGAAAACGTGATTTTTTTCAAAAAACCTAAATGACCCCTCTAATTAATCGTCTATATCACCAGAACATTCCCCAGTTGGCAGAACAATGATAGGTTCCTTAGTTTTCGAGCAGCAAGCCTTCAAAGATAGATGTCTAAAAAAAGGGGATTTTTTGCTTCACCGAAAAGCTCATTTTCTGGAAAACTTGATTTTTTTCAAAAAACCAAAATGACCCCTCTAATTAATTGTCTTTATCACCAGAACCTTCCCCAGTTGGCAGAACCATGATAGGTTCCTTAGTTTTGGAGCAGCAAGCCTTCAAAGATAGATGTTTAAAAAATGGGGATTTTTTGATTCACCGAAAAGCTAATTTTCTGGAAAACGTGATTTTTAAAAAAAATCCTAAATGACCCCTCTAATTATTCGTCTATATCACCAGAACCTTCCCTGGTTGGCAGAACCATGATAGGTTCCTTAGTTTTCGAGCATCAATCCTTCAAATGTAGATGTTTAAAAAACGGGGATTTTTTGCTTCACCGAAAAGCTTATTTTCTGGAAAAACTTTATTTTTTTTCAAAAAACCTAAATGACCCCACTAATTAATCGTCTATATCACCAGAACCTTCCCCGGTTGGCAGAACCATGATAGGTTCCTTATTTTTTGAGCAGCAAGCCTTCAAAGATAGATGTTTAAAAAACGTGGATTTTTTGCTTCACCAAAAAGCTCGTTTTCTGGAAAACGTGATTTTTTTCAAAAAACCTAAATGACCCCTCTAATTAATCGTTTATATCAACAGAACCTTCCCCAGTTGGCAGAACCATGATAGGTTCCTTAGTTTATGAGCAGCAAGCCTTCAAAGATAGATGTTTAAAAAACGGGGATTTTTTGCTTCACCGAAAAGCTCATTTTCTGGAAAACGTGATTTTTTTCAAAAAACCTAAATGACCCCTCTAATTAATCGTCTATATCACCAGAACCTTCCCCGGTTGGCAGAACCATGATAGGTTCCTTAGTTTTTGAGCATCAAGTCTTCAAAGATAGATGTCTAAAAAACGGGGATTTTTTGCTTCACCAAAAAGCTCATTTTCTGGAAAACGTGATTTTTTTCAAAAAACCTAAATGACCCCTCTAATTAATCGTCTATATCACCAGAATCTTCCCCAGTTGGCAGAACCATGATAGGTTCCTTAGTTTATGAGCAGCAAGCCTTCAAAGATAGATGTTTAAAAAACGGGGATTTTTTGCTTCACCGAAAAGCTCATTTTCTGGAAAACGTGATTTTTTTCAAAAAACCTAAATGACCCCTCTAATTAATCGTCTATATCACCAGAACCTTCCCCGGTTGGCAGAACCATGATAGGTTCCTTAGTTTTTGAGCATCAAGTCTTCAAAGATAGATGTCTAAAAAACGGGGATTTTTTGCTTCACCAAAAAGCTCATTTTCTGGAAAACGTGATTTTTTTCAAAAAACCTAAATGACCCCTCTAATTAATCGTCTATATCACCAGAATCTTCCCCAGTTGGCAGAACTATGAAACGTTCCTTATTTTTTGAGCAGCAAGCCTTCAAAGATAGATGTTTAAAAAACGTGGATTTTTTGCTTCACCGAAAAGCTCGTTTTCTGGAAAACGTGATTTTTTTCAAAAAACCTAAATGACCCCTCTAATTAATCGTTTATATCACCAGAACCTTCCCCAGTTGGCAGAACCATGATAGGTTCCTTAGTTTATGAGCAGCAAGCCTTCAAAGATAGATGTTTAAAAAACAGGGATTTTTTGCTTCACCGAAAAGCTCATTTTCAGGAAAACATGATTTTTTTTCAAAAAACCTAAATGACCCCTCTAATTAATCGTCTATATCACCAGAACCTTCCCCGGTTGGCAGAACCATGATAGGTTCCTTAGTTTTTGAGCATCAAGTCTTCAAAGATAGATGTCTAAAAAAACGGGGATTTTTTGCTTCACCAAAAAGCTCATTTTCTGTAAAATGTGATTTTTTTCAAAAAACCTAAATGACCCCTCTAATTAATCGTCTATATCACCAGAACATTCCCCAGTTGGCAGAACCATGCTAGGTTCCTTAGTTTTCGAGCAGCAAGCCTTCAAAGATAGATGTTTAAAAAAACCTAAATGACCCCTCTAATTAATCGTCTATATCACCAGAACATTCCCCAGTTGGCAGAACAATGATAGGTTCCTTAGTTTTCGAGCAGCAAGCCTTCAAAGATAGATGTCTAAAAAAAGGGGATTTTTTGCTTCACCGAAAAGCTCATTTTCTGGAAAACTTGATTTTTTTCAAAAAACCAAAATGACCCCTCTAATTAATTGTCTTTATCACCAGAACCTTCCCCAGTTGGCAGAACCATGATAGGTTCCTTAGTTTTGGAGCAGCAAGCCTTCAAAGATAGATGTTTAAAAAATGGGGATTTTTGCGTCACCGAAAAGCTCATTTTCTAGAAAAAGTGATTTTCCCCCAAAAAACCTAAATGACCCTCTAATTAATCGTCTATATCACCAGAACCTTCCTCAGTTGGCAGAACCATGATAGGTTCCTTAGTTTTCGAACAGCAAGCCTTCAAAGATAGATGTTTAAAAAACGTGGATTTTTTGCTTCAGCGAAAAGCTCAATTTCTGGAATAAGTGATTTTTTTCCAAAAACCTAAATGACCCCTCTAATTAATCGTCTATATCAGGGGTCCTCAAACTACGGCCCGCGGGCCACATGCGGCCCGCCGAGGACATTTATGTGGCCCGCGGGGGGTGCTGCCGGCACCCACCCCGTTTACTTTTTTTTTTCTTTCTGGCAGCCGCAAAGGATGCGGCTGCAGGAAGAAAAAAAAAATAAAAATTCACCGCGACTGGATGTGACGTTACGTCACATCCGGATCCGGTAACTGTTTCCCTCCTCCACAGGAGGACACCGCGCGAGACGTCCGGGGACACAGCAGCTGGAGGTAAGTGATGGGGAAGCGGGGGAGGAGGGAGGGATAACGAGCACTATTCCTGGCCTCTGACTGGCATAATATTCCTGGGCATCTGACTGGCATCATATTCCTAGGCATCTGACTGGCATCATATTCCTGGACATCTGACTGGCATCATATTCCTGGGCATCTGACTGGCATCATATTCCTGGGCATCTGACTGGCATAATATTCCTGGCCATCTGACTGGCATCATATTCCTGGGCATCTGACTGGCATAATATTCCTGGGCTCTGACTGGCACACTATTCCCATTGAAATACTGGTAAGTTTGTTGATTTAACTTTACTTTAAATATTGTATTTGTTCTCGTTTTGTTCAAAATAAGATATATGCAGTGTGCATAGGAATTTCTTCATAGTTTTTATTTTTACTATAGTCCGGCCCTTCAACTGTCTGAGGGACAGTGAACTGGCCCCCTGTTTAAAAAGTTTGAGGACCCCTGGTCTATATCAACAGAACCTTCCACAGTTGGCAGAACCATGATAGGTTCCTTAGTTTTGGGGCAGCATGCCTTCAAAGATAGCTGTTTAAAAACTGGTTGGTTTTTTTTGCTTCACCGAAAAGCAAATTTTCTAGAAAAAGTGATTTTTTTTCCAAAAACTTAAATGACCCCTCCAATTAATCGTCTATATCACCAGAACCTTCCCCAGTTGGCAGAACCATGAAAGGATCCTTAATTTGCGAGCAGCAAGCCTTCAATAATAGATGTTTAAAAAAAAGGGATCTTATACTTAATCAAAAAGCTTATTTTCTGGAAAAAGTGATTTTTTTCCAAAAAACCTAAACGACCCCTTTAATTAATCGTCTATATCACCAGAACCTTCCTCAGTTGGCAGAACCATGATTTGTTCCTAAGTTTTCAAGCAGCAAGCCTTCAAAGATAAATGTTTAAAAAATGGGGATTTTTTGCTTCACCGAAAAGCTCATTTTCTGGAAAACGTGATTTTTTCCCCAAAAATCTAAATGACCCCTCTAATTTATCGTCTATATAGCCAGAACCTTCCCCAGTTTGCAGAACCATGATTTGTTCCTTAGTTTTCAAGCAGCAAGCTTTCAAAGATAAATGTTTAAAAAAAGGGGATTTTTTGCTTGACCGAAAAGCTAATTTTCTGGAAAACGTGATTTTTTTCCAAAAAAATAAATGACCCCTCTAATTAATCAAATACAATAAAGTGAACATGTGCGCTAGTGACCAACACTAGAAAAAAAGAGCATTACCCTTTTCTATGAGACGAAATGAGATGAAATGCTCAGATATTATGCAAAGATCTTATACAAGATCTACCTGCTCTTATCTGAGCTCACCCACGCTGTTTATCTTGAGCAGGGTATTGCTCATGTAAATGTGAGTGTACCATTTATGCACTTTGCACTATTATATCATTGCACTGATATACTACACTATTATTTTTTTTGTTTTTTTCCCCTTTGCATAATATCTGAGCATTTCGTCTCATAGAAAAGGGTAATGCTCTTTTTTTCTAGTGTTGGTCACTAGCGCACATGTTCACTTTATTGTATTTGTTTTCACTGGTTTGCTAGGAGTGAGACACTAGCTGTGCACAAGTGCTAGCTTACTCCATCACAGTTATTGGCGCAGTATACTGTATTGTTTATCCCTCTAATTAATCGTCTATATCACCAGAACCTCCCCAGTTTGCAGAACCATGATAGGTTCCTTACTTTTCGAGCAGCAAGCCTTCAAAAATAGATGTTTAAAAAAACAGGGATTTTTTACTTCACCAAAAAGCTCATTTTCTGGAAAACGTGATTTTTATAAAAAAAAATAAATGACCCGTCTAATTAATCGTCTATATAACCAGAACCTTCCCTAGATGGCAGAACCATGATTTGTTCCTTCGTTTTCAAGCAGCAAGCCTTCAAAGATAGATGTTTAAAAAACAGGGATTTTTTACTTCACGAAAAGCTCATTTTCTGGAAAACGTGATTTTTTTTCAAAAAACCTAAATGACCCCTCTAATTAATCATCTATATCACCAGAACCTTCCCCAGTTGGCAGAACCTTGATAGGTTCCATAGTTTTCGAGCAGCAAGCCTTCAAAAATAGATGTTTAAAAAACAGGGATTTTTCACTTCAGCGAAAAGCTGATTTTCTGGAAAAAGTGATTTTTATCAAAAAACCTAAATGACCCCTCTAATTAATAGTCTATATCACCAGAACCTTCTCCAGTTGGCAGAACCATGATAGGTTCCTTAGTTTTCGAGCAGCAAACCTTCAAAAATAGATGTTTAAAAAACGGGGATTTTTCGCTTCACCGAAAAGCTAATTTTCTGGAAAACGTGATTTTTTTCAAAAAACCTAAATGACCCCTCTAATTAATCGTCTATATCACCAGAACCTTCCCCGGTTGGCAGAACCATGATAGGTTCCTTAGTTTTCGAGCAGCAAGCTTTCAAAAATAGATGTTTAAAAAACGGGGATTTTTTGCTTCACCGAAAAGTTCATTTTCTGGAAAACTTTATTTTTTTCCAAAAACCTAAATGACCCCTCTAATTAATCGTCTATATCACCAGAACCTTCCCCGGTTGGCAGAACCATGATAGGTTCCTTAGTTTTTGAGCAGCAAGCCTTCAAAAATAGATGTAAAAAAAACGGGGATTTTTTGCTTCACCAAAAAGCTAATTTTCTGGAAAACGTAATTTTTTTCAAAAAACCTAAGTGACCCCTCTAATTAATCGTCTATAGCACCAGAACCTTCCCCATTTGCCAGAACCATGATAGGTTCCTTAGTTTTCGAGCAGCAAGCTTTCAAAGATAGATGTTTAAAAAACGGGGATTTTTTGCTCCACCGAAAAGCTCATTTTCTGGAAAACTTAATTTTTAAAAAAAAAACTAAATGATGCCTCTAATTAATCGTCTATATCACCAGAACCTTCCCCAGTTGGCAGAACCATGATAGGTTCCTTAGTTTTCGAGAAGCAAGCTTTTAAAGACAGATGTTTAAAAAACGGGGATATTTTGCTTCACCGAAAAGCTCATTTTCTGGAAAACTTTATTTTTTTCAAAAATCCTAAATGACCCCTCTAATTAATCGTCTATATCACCAGAACCTTCCCCAGTTTGCAGAACCATGATAGGTTCCTTAGTTTTCGAGCAGTAAGCTTTCAAAGACAGATGTTTCAAAAATGGGGATTTTTTGCTTCACCGAAAAGTTCATTTTCTGGAAAACTTTATTTTTTTCCAAAAACCTAAATGACCCCTCTAATTAATCGTCTATATCACCAGAACCTTCCCCGGTTGGCAGAACCATGATAGGTTCCTTAGTTTTTGAGCAGCAAGCCTTCAAAAATAGATGTATAAAAAATGGGGATTTTTTGCTTCACCAAAAAGCTAATTGTCTGGAAAACGTGATTTTTTTCAAAAATCCTAAATGACCCCTCTAATTAATCGTCTATAGCACCAGAACCTTCCCCATTTGCCAGAACCATGATAGGTTCCTTAGTTTTCGAGCAGCAAGCTTTCAAAGATAGATGTTTAAAAAACGGGGATTTTTTGCTCCACCGAAAAGCTCATTTTCTGGAAAACTTAATTTTTAAAAAAAAACCTAAATGACCCCTCTAATTAATCGTCTATATCACCAGAACCTTCCCCAGTTGGCAGAACCATGATAGGTTCCTTAGTTTTCGAGAAGCAAGCTTTTAAAGACAGATGTTTAAAAAACGGGGATATTTTGCTTCACCGAAAAGCTCATTTTCTGGAAAACTTTATTTTTTTCAAAAATCCTAAATGACCCCTCTAATTGATCGTCTATATCACCAGAACCTTCCCCAGTTTGCAGAACCATGATAGGTTCCTTAGTTTTCGAGCAATAAGCTTTCAAAGACAGATGTTTCAAAAATGGGGATTTTTTGCTTCACCGAAAATGTCATTTTCTGGAAAACTTTATTTTTTTCCAAAAACCTAAATGACCCCTCTGATTAATCGTCTATATCACCAGAACCTTCCCCGGTTGGCAGAACCATGATAGGTTCCTTAGTTTTTGAGCAGCAAGCCTTCAAAAATAGATGTCTAAAAAACGGGGATTTTTTGCTTCACCGAAAAGCTCATTTTCTCTAAAACTTGATTTTTTTCAAAAAACCTAAGTGACCCCTCTAATTAATCGTCTATAGCACCAGAACCTTCCCCATTTGCCAGAACCATGATAGGTTCCTTAGTTTTCGAGCAGCAAGCTTTCAAAGATAGATGTTTAAAAAACGGGGATTTTTTGCTCCACCGAAAAGCTCATTTTCTGGAAAACTTAATTTTTAAAAAAAAAACTAAATGACCCCTCTAATTAATCGTCTATATCACCAGAACCTTCCCCAGTTGGCAGAACCATGATAGGTTCCTTAGTTTTCGAGAAGCAAGCTTTTAAAGACAGATGTTTAAAAAACGGGGATATTTTGCTTCACCGAAAAGCTCATTTTCTGGAAAACTTTATTTTTTTCAAAAATCCTAAATGACCCCTCTAATTAATCGTCTATATCACCAGAACCTTCCCCAGTTTGCAGAACCATGATAGGTTCCTTAGTTTTCGAGCAGTAAGCTTTCAAAGACAGATGTTTCAAAAATGGGGATTTTTTGCTTCACCGAAAAGTTCATTTTCTGGAAAACTTTATTTTTTTCCAAAAACCTAAATGACCCCTCTAATTAATCGTCTATATCACCAGAACCTTCCCCGGTTGGCAGAACCATGATAGGTTCCTTAGTTTTTGAGCAGCAAGCCTTCAAAAATAGATGTATAAAAAACGGGGATTTTTTGCTTCACCAAAAAGCTAATTGTCTGGAAAACGTGATTTTTTTCAAAAATCCTAAATGACCCCTCTAATTAATCGTCTATAGCACCAGAACCTTCCCCATTTGCCAGAACCATGATAGGTTCCTTAGTTTTCGAGCAGCAAGCTTTCAAAGATAGATGTTTAAAAAACGGGGATTTTTTGCTCCACCGAAAAGCTCATTTTCTGGAAAACTTAATTTTTAAAAAAAAACCTAAATGACCCCTCTAATTGATCGTTATATCACCAGAACCTTCCCCAGTTGGCAGAACCATGATAGGTTCCTTAGTTTTTGAGAAGCAAGCTTTTAAAGACAGATGTTTAAAAAACGGGGATATTTTGCTTCACCGAAAAGCTCATTTTCTGGAAAACTTTATTTTTTTCAAAAATCCTAAATGACCCCTCTAATTGATCGTCTATATCACCAGAACCTTCCCCAGTTTGCAGAACCATGATAGGTTCCTTAGTTTTCGAGCAATAAGCTTTCAAAGACAGATGTTTAAAAAACGGGGATATTTTGCTTCACCGAAAAGCTCATTTTCTGGAAAACTTTATTTTTTTCAAAAATCCTAAATGACCCCTCTAATTGATCGTCTATATCACCAGAACCTTCCCCAGTTTGCAGAACCATGATAGGTTCCTTAGTTTTCGAGCAATAAGCTTTCAAAGACAGATGTTTCAAAAATGGGGATTTTTTGCTTCACCGAAAATGTCATTTTCTGGAAAACTTTATTTTTTTCCAAAAACCTAAATGACCCCTCTGATTAATCGTCTATATCACCAGAACCTTCCCCGGTTGGCAGAACCATGATAGGTTCCTTAGTTTTTGAGCAGCAAGCCTTCAAAAATAGATGTCTAAAAAACGGGGATTTTTTGCTTCACCGAAAAGCTCATTTTCTCTAAAACTTGATTTTTTTCAAAAAACCTAAGTGACCCCTCTAATTAATCGTCTATAGCACCAGAACCTTCCCCATTTGCCAGAACCATGATAGGTTCCTTAGTTTTCGAGCAGCAAGCTTTCAAAGATAGATGTTTAAAAAACGGGGATTTTTTGCTCCACCGAAAAGCTCATTTTCTGGAAAACTTTATTTTTAAAAAAAAAACTAAATGACCCCTCTAATTAATCGTCTATATCACCAGAACCTTCCCCAGTTGGCAGAACCATGATAGGTTCCTTAGTTTTTGAGCATCAAGTCTTCAAAGATAGATGTCTAAAAAAACGGGGATTTTTTGCTTCACCAAAAAGCTCATTTTCTGGAAAACGTGATTTTTTTCAAAAAACCTAAATGACCCCTCTAATTAATCGTCTATATCACCAGAACATTCCCCAGTTGGCAGAACCATGATAGGTTCCTTAGTTTTCGAGCAGCAAGCCTTTGAAAGATAGATGTTTAAAAAAACGTGGATTTTTTGCTTCACCGAAAAGTTCATTTTCTGGAAAACTTGATTTTTTTCAAAAAACCTAAATGACCCCTCTAATTAATCGTCTATATCACCAGAACATTCCCCAGTTGGCAGAACCATGATAGGTTCCTTAGTTTTTGAGCAGCAAGCCTTCAAAGATAGATGTCTAAAAAACGGGGATTTTTTGCTTCAACGAAAAGCTCAATTTCTAGAAAAAGTGATTTTTCCCCAAAAACCTAAATGACTCCTCTAATTAATCGTCTATATCACCAGAACCTTCCCCAGTTGGCAGAACCATGATAGGTTCCTTAGTTTTCGAGCAGCAAGCCTTCAAAGATAGAAGTTTAAAAAATGTGGATTTTTTGCTTCACTGAAAAGCTCATTTTCTGGAAAACGTGATTTTTTTCAAAAAACCTAAATGACTCCTCTAATTAATCGTCTATATCACCAGAACATTCCCCAGTTGGCAGAACCATGATAGGTTCCTTAGTTTTCGAGCAGCAAGCCTTCAAAGATAGATGTCTAAAAAAAAGGGGATTTTTTGCTTCACCGAAAAGCTCATTTTCTGGAAAAAGTGATTTTTCCCCAAAAACCTAAATGACCCCTCTAATTAATCGTCTATATCACCAGAACATTCCCCGGTTGGCAGAACCATGATAGGTTCCTTAGTTTTCGAGCAGCAAGCATTCAAAGATAGATGTTTTAAAAACGGGGATTTTTTGCTTCACCGAAAAGCTCATTTTCTGGAAAACTTGATTTTTTTCAAAAAACCTAAATGACCCCTCTAATTAATCGTCTATATCACCAGAACCTTCCCCGGTTGGCAGAACCATGATAGGTTCCTTAGTTTTCGAGCAGCAAGCCTTCAAAGATAGATGTTTAAAAAACGGGTGATTTTTTGCTTCACCGAAAAGCTCATTTTCTGGAAAACTTGATTTTTTTCAAAAAACCTAAATGACCCCTCTAATTAATCGTCTACATCACCAGAACCTTTCCCGGTTGGCAGAACCATGATAGGTTCCTTAGTTTTTGAGCAGCAAGCCTTCAAAGATAGATGTTTAAAAAACGAGGATTTTTTGCTTCACCGAAAAGCTCATTTTCTAGAAAAAGTGATTTTTCCCCAAAAACCTAAATGACCCCTCTAATTAATCGTCTATATCACCAGAACCTTCCCCAGTTGGCAGAACCATGATAGGTTCCTTAGTTTTCGAGCAGCAAGCCTTCAAAGATAGATGTTTAAAAAACATGGATTTTTTGCTTCACCGAAAAGCTAATTTTCTGGAAAACGTGCTTTTTTTCAAAAAACCTAAATGACCCCTCTAATTAATCGTCTATATCACCAGAACATTCCCCAGTTGGCAGAACCATGATAGGTTCCTTAGTTTTTGAGCAGCAAGCCTTCAAAGATAGATGTTTAAAAAACGGGGATTTTTTGCTTCACCGAAAAGCTCATTTTCTGGAAAACTTGATTTTTTTCAAAAAACCTAAATGACCCCTCTAATTAATCGTCTATATCACCAGAACCTTCCCCGGTTGGCAGAACCATGATAGGTTCCTTAGTTTTTGAGCATCAAGTCTTCAAAGATAGATGTCTAAAAAACGGGGATTTTTTGCTTCACCAAAAAGCTCATTTTCTGGAAAACGTGATTTTTTTCAAAAAACCTAAATGACCCCTCTAATTAATCGTCTATATCACCAGAACATTCCCCAGTTGGCAGAACCATGCTAGGTTCCTTAGTTTTCGAGCAGCAAGCCTTCAAAGATAGATGTTTAAAAAACATAGATTTTTTACTTCACCGAAAAGCTAATTTTCTGGAAAATGTGATTTTTTTTCAAAAAAACTAAATGACCCCTCTAATTAATCGTCTATATCACCAGAACATTCCCCGGTTGGCAGAACCATGATAGGTTCCTTAGTTTTCGAGCAGCAAGCCTTTGAAAGATAGATGTTTAAAAAAAGTGGATTTTTTGCTTCACCGAAAAGCTCATTTTCTGGAAAACTTGATTTTTTTCAAAAAACCTAAATGACCCCTCTAATTAATCGTCTATATCACCAGAACCTTCCCCGGTTGGCAGAACCATGATAGGTTCCTTAGTTTTCGAGCAGCAAGCCTTCAAAGATAGATGTTTAAAAAACGGGTGATTTTTTGCTTCACCGAAAAGCTCATTTTCTGGAAAACTTGATTTTTTTCAAAAAACCTAAATGACCCCTCTAATTAATCGTCTACATCACCAGAACCTTTCCCGGTTGGCAGAACCATGATAGGTTCCTTAGTTTTTGAGCAGCAAGCCTTCAAAGATAGATGTTTAAAAAACGAGGATTTTTTGCTTCACCGAAAAGCTCATTTTCTAGAAAAAGTGATTTTTCCCCAAAAACCTAAATGAGCCCTCTAATTAATCGTCTATATCACCAGAACCTTCCCCAGTTGGCAGAACCATGATAGGTTCCTTAGTTTTCGAGCAGCAAGCCTTCAAAGATAGATGTTTAAAAAACATGGATTTTTTGCTTCACCGAAAAGCTAATTTTCTGGAAAACGTGCTTTTTTTCAAAAAACCTAAATGACCCCTCTAATTAATCGTCTATATCACCAGAACATTCCCCAGTTGGCAGAACCATGATAGGTTCCTTAGTTTTTGAGCAGCAAGCCTTCAAAGATAGATGTTTAAAAAACGGGGATTTTTTGCTTCACCGAAAAGCTCATTTTCTGGAAAACTTGATTTTTTTCAAAAAACCTAAATGACCCCTCTAATTAATCGTCTATATCACCAGAACCTTCCCCGGTTGGCAGAACCATGATAGGTTCCTTAGTTTTTGAGCAGCAAGCCTTCAAAAATAGATGTATAAAAAACGGGGATTTTTTGCTTCACCAAAAAGCTAATTGTCTGGAAAACGTGATTTTTTTCAAAAATCCTAAATGACCCCTCTAATTAATTGTCTATAGCACCCGAACCTTCCCCATTTGCCAGAACCATGATAGGTTCCTTAGTTTTCGAGCAGCAAGCTTTCAAAGATAGATGTTTAAAAAACGGGGATTTTTTGCTCCACCGAAAAGCTCATTTTCTGGAAAACTTAATTTTTAAAAAAAAACCTAAATGACCCCTCTAATTAATCGTCTATATCACCAGAACCTTCCCCAGTTGGCAGAACCATGATAGGTTCCTTAGTTTTCGAGAAGCAAGCTTTTAAAGACAGATGTTTAAAAAACAGGGATATTTTGCTTCACCGAAAAGCTCATTTTCTGGAAAACTTTATTTTTTTCAAAAATCCTAAATGACCCCTCTAATTGATCGTCTATATCACCAGAACCTTCCCCAGTTTGCAGAACCATGATAGGTTCCTTAGTTTTCGAGCAATAAGCTTTCAAAGACAGATGTTTCAAACATGGGGATTTTTTGCTTCACCGAAAATGTCATTTTCTGGAAAACTTTATTTTTTTCCAAAAACCTAAATGACCCCTCTGATTAATCGTCTATATCACCAGAACCTTCCCCGGTTGGAAGAACCATGATAGGTTCCTTAGTTTTTGAGCAGCAAGCCTTCAAAAATAGATGTATAAAAAACGGGGATTTTTTGCTTCACCAAAAAGCTAATTGTCTGGAAAACGTGATTTTTTTCAAAAAACCTAAGTGACCCCTCTAATTAATCGTCTATATCACCAGAACCTTCCCCATTTGGCAGAACCATGATAGTTTCCTTAGTTTTCGAGCAGCAAGCTTTCAAAGATAGATGTTTAAAAAACGTGGATTTTTTGCTTCACCGAAAAGCTCATTTTCTGGAAAACTTAATTTTTAAAAAAAAAACCTAAATGACCCCTCTAATTAATCGTCTATATCACCAGAACCTTCCCCAGTTGGCAGAACCATGATAGGTTCCTTAGTTTTTGAGCAGCAAGCCTTCAAAAATAGATGTCTAAAAAACGGGGATTTTTTGCTTCACCGAAAAGCTCATTTTCTCTAAAACTTGATTTTTTTCAAAAAACCTAAGTGACCCCTCTAATTAATCGTCTATATCACCAGAACCTTCCCCAGTTGGCAGAACCATGATAGGTTCCTTAGTTTTCGAGCAGCAAGCTTTCAAAAATAGATGTTTAAAAAACGATGATTTTTTGCTTCACCGAAAAGCTCATTTTCTGGAAAACTTTATTTTTTTAAAATAACCTAAATGACCCCTCTAACTAATCGTCTATATCACCAGAACCTACCCCGGTTGGCAGAACCATGATAGTTTCCTTAGTTTTCGAGCAGCAAGCTTTCAAAGATAGATGTTAAAAAAACGGGGATTTTTTGCTTCACCGAAAAGCTCATTTTCTGGAAAACGTGATTTTTAAAAAAAATCCTAAATGACCCCTCTAATTATTCGTCTATATCACCAGAACCTTCCCCGGTTGGCAAAACCATTATATTTTTCTTAGTTTTCAAGCAGCAAGCCTTTACAGATAGATGTTTAAAAAAACAGGGATTTTTTGCTTCACCGAAAAGCTCATTTTCTGGAAAACGTGATTTTTTTCAGAAAACCTAAATGACCCCTCTAATTAATCGTCTATATCACCAGAACCTTCCCCGGTTGGTAGAACCATGATAGTTTCCTTAGTTTTCGAGCAGCAAGCCTTCAAAGATAGATGTCTAAAAAACGGGGATTTTTTGCTTCACCGAAAAGCTCATTTTCTAGAAAAAGTGATTTTTCCCCAAAAACCTAAATGACCCCTCTAATTAATCGTCTATATCACCAGAACCTTCCACGGTTGGCAGAACCATGATAGGTTCCTTAGTTTTTGAGCAGCAAGCCTTCAAAGATAGATGTCTAAAAAAAGTGGATTTTTTGCTTCACCGAAAAGCTCATTTTCTAGAAAAAGTGATTTTTCCCCAAAAACCTAAATGACCCCTCTAATTAATCGTCTATATCACCAGAACATTCCCCGGTTGGCAGAACCATGATAGGTTCCTTAGTTTTCGAGCAGCAAGCTTTCAAAAATAGATGTTTAATAAACGGGGATTTTTTGCTTCACCGAAAAGCTCATTTTCTGGAAAACTTTATTTTTTTATAAAAACCTAAATGACCCCTCTAATTAATCGTCTATATCACCAGAACCTTCCCCGGTTGGCAGAACCATGATAGTTTCCTTAGTTTTCGAGCAGCAAGCTTTCAAAGATAGATGTTAAAAAAACGGGGATTTTTTGCTTCACCGAAAAGCTCATTTTCTGGAAAACGTGATTTTTAAAAAAAATCCTAAATGACCCCTCTAATTATTCGTCTATATCACCAGAATCTTCCCCGGTTGGCAAAACCATGATAGGTACCTTAGTTTTCGAGCAGCAAGCCTTCAAATGTAGATGTTTAAAAAAAAGGGATTTTTTGCTTCACCGAAAAGCTCATTTTCTGGAAAATGTGATTTTTTTCAAAAAATCCTAAATGACCCCTCTAATTATTCGTCTATATCACCAGAACCTTCCCCGGTTGGCAAAACCATTATAGGTTTCTTAGTTTTCAAGCAGCAAGCCTTTACAGATAGATGTTTAAAAAAACAGGGATTTTTTGCTTCACCGAAAAGCTCTTTTTCTGGAAAACGTGATTTTTTTCAAAAAACCTACATGACCCCTCTAATTAATCAACTATATCACCAGAACCTTCCCCGCTTTGTAGAACCATGATAGGTTCCTTAGTTTTCGAGCAGCAAGCTTTCAAAGACAGATGTTAAAAAAATGGTGATTTTTTGATTCACCGAAAAGCTAATTTTCTGGAAAACGTGATTTTTAAAAAAAATCCTAAATGACCCCTCTAATTATTCGTCTATATCACCAGAACCTTCCCTGGTTGGCAGAACCATGATAGGTTCCTTAGTTTTCGAGCATCAATCCTTCAAATGTAGATGTTTAAAAAACGGGGATTTTTTGCTTCACCGAAGAGCTTATTTTCTCGAAAACTTTAGTTTTTTTCAAAAAACCTAAATGACCCCTCTAATTAATCGTCTATATCACCAGAACATTCCCCGGTTGGCAGAACCATGATAGGATCCTTAGTTTTTGAGCAGCAAGTCCTCAAAGATAGATGTCTAAAAAATGGTGATTTTTTGATTCACCGAAAAGCTAATTTTCTGGAAAACGTGATTTTTAAAAAAAATCCTAAATGACCCCTCTAATTATTCGTCTATATCACCAGAACATTCCCCAGTTGGCTGAACCATGATAGGTTCCTTAGTTTTCGAGCAGCAAGCCTTCAAAGATAGATGTTTAAAAAACGTGGATTTTTTGCTTCACCGAAAAGCTAATTTTCTGGAAAACGTGCTTTTTTTCAAAAAACCTAAATGACCCCTCTAATTAATCGTCTATATCACCAGAACATTCCCCGGTTGGCAGAACCATGATAGGATCCTTAGTTTTTGAGCAGCAAGTCCTCAAAGATAGATGTCTAAAAAACGGGGATTTTTTGCTTCACCGAAAAGCTCATTTTCTAGAAAAAGTGATTTTTCCCCAAAAACCTAAATGACCCCTCTAATTAATCGTCTATATCACCAGAACCTTCCACGGTTGGCAGAACCATGATAGGTTCCTTAGTTTTTGAGCAGCAAGCCTTCAAAGATAGATGTCTAAAAAACGGGGATTTTTTGCTTCACCGAAAAGCTCATTTTCTTTGAAAAAATGATTTTTCCCCAAAAACCTAAATGACCCCTCTAATTAATCGTCTATATCACCAGAACATTCCCCGGTTGGCAGAACCATGAGAGGTTCCTTAGTTTTCGAGCAGCAAGCATTCAAAGATAGATGTTTAAAAAATGGGGATTTTTTGCTTCACCGAAAAGCTCATTTTCTAGAAAAAGTGATTTTTCCCCAAAAACCTAAATGACCCCTCTAATTAATCGTCTATATCACCAGAACATTCCCCGGTTGGCAGAACCATGATAGGTTCCTTAGTTTTTGAGCAGCAAGCCTTCAAAGATAGATGTTTAAAAAACATAGATTTTTTACTTCACCGAAAAGCTAATTTTCTGGAAAACGTGATTTTTTTCAAAAAACCTAAATGACCCCTCTAATTAATCGTCTATATCACCAGAACCTTCCCCGGTTGGCAGAACCATGATAGGTTCCTTAGTTTTCGAGCAGCAAGCTTTCAAAGACAGATGTTAAAAAAACATGGATTTTTGGCTTCACCGAAAAGCTCATTTTCTGGAAAACTTAATTTAAAAAAAAAAAACTAAATGACCCCTCTAATTAATCGTCTATATCACCAGAACCTTCCCCAGTTGGCAGAACCATGATAGGTTCCTTAGTTTTTGAGCAGCAAGCCTTCAAAAATAGATGTCTAAAAAACGGGGATTTTTTGCTTCACCGAAAAGCTCATTTTCTCTAAAACTTGATTTTTTTCAAAAAACCTAAGTGACCCCTCTAATTAATCGTCTATATCACCAGAACCTTCCCCAGTTGGCAGAACCATGATAGGTTCCTTAGTTTTCGAGCAGCAAGCTTTCAAAGATAGATGTTTAAAAAACGGGGATTTTTTGTTTCACCGAAAAGCTAATTTTCTGGAAAACGTGATTTTTTTCAAAAAACCTAAATGACCCCTCTAATTAATCGTCTATATCACCAGAACCTTCCCCGGTTGGCAGAACCATGATAGTTTCCTTAGTTTTCGAGCAGCAAGCTTTCAAAGATAGATGTTAAAAAAACGGGGATTTTTTGCTTCACCGAAAAGCTCATTTTCTGGAAAACGTGATTTTTAAAAAAAATCCTAAATGACCCCTCTAATTATTCGTCTATATCACCAGAATCTTCCCCGGTTGGCAAAACCATGATAGGTACCTTAGTTTTCGAGCAGCAAGCCTTCAAATGTAGATGTTTAAAAAAAGGGGATTTTTTGCTTCACCGAAAAGCTCATTTTCTGGAAAATGTGATTTTTTTCAAAAAACCTAAATGACCCCTCTAATTAATCATCTTTATCACAAGAACCTTCCCCGGTTGGCAGAACCATGATAGGTTTCTTAGTTTTCAAGCAGCAAGCCTTTAAAGATAGATGTTTAAAAAAACAGGGATTTTTTGCTTCACCGAAAAGCTCATTTTCTGGAAAACGTGATTTTTTTCAAAAAACCTAAATGACCCCTCTAATTAATTAACTATATCACCAGAACCTTCCCCGCTTTGTAGAACCATGATAGGTTCCTTAGTTTTCGAGCAGCAAGCTTTCAAAGACAGATGTTAAAAAAATGGTGATTTTTTGATTCACCGAAAAGCTCATTTTCTGGAAAACGTGATTTTAAAAAAAAATCCTAAATGACCCCTCTAATTATTCGTCTATATCACCAGAACCTTCCCTGGTTGGCAGAACCATGATAGGTTCCTTAGTTTTCGAGCATCAATCCTTCAAATGTAGATGTTTAAAAAACGGGGATTTTTTGCTTCACCGAAAAGCTTATTTTCTGGAAAAACTTTATTTTTTTTCAAAAAACCTAAATGACCCCACTAATTAATCGTCTATATCACCAGAACCTTCCCCGGTTGGCAGAACCATGATAGGTTCCTTAGTTTTTGAGCAGCAAGTCTTCAAAGATAGATGTCTAAAAAACGGGGATTTTTTGCTTCACCAAAAAGCTCATTTTCTGGAAAACGTGATTTTTTTCAAAAAACCTAAATGACCCCTCTAATTAATCGTCTATATCACCAGAATCTTCCCCAGTTGGCAGAACTATGAAACGTTCCTTATTTTTTGAGCAGCAAGCCTTCAAAGATAGATGTTTAAAAAACGTGGATTTTTTGCTTCACCGAAAAGCTCGTTTTCTGGAAAACGTGATTTTTTTCAAAAAACCTAAATGACCCCTCTAAATAATCGTTTATATCACCAGAACCTTCCCCAGTTGGCAGAACCATGATAGGTTCCTTAGTTTATGAGCAGCAAGCCTTCAAAGATAGATGTTTAAAAAACAGGGATTTTTTGCTTCACCGAAAAGCTCATTTTCTGGAAAACATGATTTTTTTTTCAAAAAACCTAAATGACCCCTCTAATTAATCGTCTATATCACCAGAACCTTCCCCGGTTGGCAGAACCATGATAGGTTCCTTAGTTTTTGAGCATCAAGTCTTCAAAGATAGATGTCTAAAAAACGGTGATTTTTTGCTTCACCAAAAACATTATTTTCTGGAAAACGTGATTTTTTTCAAAAAACCTAAATGACCCCTCTAATTAATCGTCTATATCACCAGAACATTCCCCAGTTGGCAGAACCATGCTAGGTTCCTTAGTTTTCGAGCAGCAAGCCTTCAAAGATAGATGTTTAAAAAACATGGATTTTTTACTTCACCGAAAAGCTAATTTTCTGGAAAATGTGATTTTTTTTCAAAAAAACTAAATGACCCCTCTAATTAATCGTCTATATCACCAGAACATTCCCCGGTTGGCAGAACCATGATAGGTTCCTTAGTTTTCGAGCAGCAAGCCTTTGAAAGATAGATGTTTAAAAAACGGGGATTTTTTGCTTCACCGAAAAGCTCATTTTCTGGAAAACTTGATTTTTTTCAAAAAACCTAAATGTCCCCTCTAATTAATCGTCTATATCACCAGAACCTTCCCCAGTTGGCAGAACCATGATAGGTTCCTTAGTTTTTGAGCAGCAAGTCCTCAAAGATAGATGTCTAAAAAACGGGGATTTTTTGCTTCACCGAAAAGCTCATTTTCTAGAAAAAGTGATTTTTCCCCAAAAACCTAAATGACCCCTCTAATTAATCGTCTATATCACCAGAACCTTCCACGGTTGGCAGAACCATGATTGGTTCCTTAGTTTTTGAGCAGCAAGCCTTCAAAGATAGATGTCTAAAAAACGGGGATTTTTTGCTTCACCGAAAAGCTCATTTTCTAGAAAAAGTGATTTTTCCCCAAAAACCTAAATGACCCCTCTAATTAATCGTCTATATCACCAGAACATTCCCCGGTTGGCAGAACCATGATAGGTTCCTTAGTTTTCGAGCAGCAAGCATTCAAAGATAGATGTTTAAAAAACGGGGATTTTTTGCTTCACCGAAAAGCTCATTTTCTGGAAAACTTGATTTTTTTCAAAAAACCTAAATGTCCCCTCTAATTAATCGTCTATATCACCAGAACCTTCCCCGGTTGGCAGAACCATGAAAGGTTCCTTAGTTTTCGAGCAGCAAGCCTTCAAAGATAGATGTTTAAAAAACGGGGATTTTTTGCTTCACCGAAAAGCTCATTTTCTGGAAAACGTGATTTTTTTCAAAAAACCTAAATGACCCCTCTAATTAATCGTCTATATCACCAGAACCTTCCCCGGTTGGCAGAACCATGATAGGTTCCTTAGTTTTTGAGCAGCAAGTCTTCAAAGATAGATGTCTAAAAAACGGGGATTTTTTGCTTCACCAAAAAGCTCATTTTCTGGAAAACGTGATTTTTTTCAAAAAACCTAAATGACCCCTCTAAATAATCGTTTATATCACCAGAACCTTCCCCAGTTGGCAGAACCATGATAGGTTCCTTAGTTTATGAGCAGCAAGCCTTCAAAGATAGATGTTTAAAAAACAGGGATTTTTTGCTTCACCGAAAAGCTCATTTTCTGGAAAACATGATTTTTTTTTCAAAAAACCTAAATGACCCCTCTAATTAATCGTCTATATCACCAGAACCTTCCCCGGTTGGCAGAACCATGATAGGTTCCTTAGTTTTTGAGCATCAAGTCTTCAAAGATAGATGTCTAAAAAACGGGGATTTTTTGCTTCACCAAAAACATCATTTTCTGGAAAACGTGATTTTTTTCAAAAAACCTAAATGACCCCTCTAATTAATCGTCTATATCACCAGAACATTCCCCAGTTGGCAGAACCATGCTAGGTTCCTTAGTTTTCGAGCAGCAAGCCTTCAAAGATAGATGTTTAAAAAACATGGATTTTTTACTTCACCGAAAAGCTAATTTTCTGGAAAATGTGATTTTTTTTCAAAAAAACTAAATGACCCCTCTAATTAATCGTCTATATCACCAGAACATTCCCCGGTTGGCAGAACCATGATAGGTTCCTTAGTTTTCGAGCAGCAAGCCTTTGAAAGATAGATGTTTAAAAAACGGGGATTTTTTGCTTCACCGAAAAGCTCATTTTCTGGAAAACTTGATTTTTTTCAAAAAACCTAAATGTCCCCTCTAATTAATCGTCTATATCACCAGAACCTTCCCCAGTTGGCAGAACCATGATAGGTTCCTTAGTTTTTGAGCAGCAAGTCCTCAAAGATAGATGTCTAAAAAACGGGGATTTTTTGCTTCACCGAAAAGCTCATTTTCTAGAAAAAGTGATTTTTCCCCAAAAACCTAAATGACCCCTCTAATTAATCGTCTATATCACCAGAACCTTCCACGGTTGGCAGAACCATGATTGGTTCCTTAGTTTTTGAGCAGCAAGCCTTCAAAGATAGATGTCTAAAAAACGGGGATTTTTTGCTTCACCGAAAAGCTCATTTTCTAGAAAAAGTGATTTTTCCCCAAAAACCTAAATGACCCCTCTAATTAATCGTCTATATCACCAGAACATTCCCCGGTTGGCAGAACCATGATAGGTTCCTTAGTTTTCGAGCAGCAAGCATTCAAAGATAGATGTTTAAAAAACGGGGATTTTTTGCTTCACCGAAAAGCTCATTTTCTGGAAAACTTGATTTTTTTCAAAAAACCTAAATGTCCCCTCTAATTAATCGTCTATATCACCAGAACCTTCCCCGGTTGGCAGAACCATGAAAGGTTCCTTAGTTTTCGAGCAGCAAGCCTTCAAAGATAGATGTTTAAAAAACGGGGATTTTTTGCTTCACCGAAAAGCTCATTTTCTGGAAAACGTGATTTTTTTCAAAAAACCTAAATGACCCCTCTAATTAATCGTCTATATCACCAGAACCTTCCCCGGTTGGCAGAACCATGATAGGTTCCTTAGTTTTTGAGCAGCAAGTCTTCAAAGATAGATGTCTAAAAAACGGGGATTTTTTGCTTCACCAAAAAGCTCATTTTCTGGAAAACGTGATTTTTTTCAAAAAACCTAAATGACCCCTCTAATTAATCGTCTATATCACCAGAATCTTCCCCAGTTGGCAGAACTATGAAACGTTCCTTATTTTTTGAGCAGCAAGCCTTCAAAGATAGATGTTTAAAAAACGGAGATTTTTTGCTTCACCGAAAAGCTAATTTTCTGGAAAAAGTGATTTTTCCCCAAAAACCTAAATGACCCCTCTAATTAATCGTCTATATCACCAGAACCTTCCCCAGTTGGCATAACCATGAAACGTTCCTTATTTTTCGAGCATCAAGCCTTCAAAGATAGATGTTTAAAAAACGGGGATTTTTTGCTTCACCGAAAAGCTCATTTTCTGGAAAACGTGATTTTTTTAAAAAAACCTAAATGACCCCTCTAATTAATCGTCTATATCACCAGAACCTTTCCCGGTTGGCAGAACCATGATAGGTTCCTTAGTTTTTGAGCAGGAAGCCTTCAAAGATAGATGTCTAAAAAACGGGGATTTTTTGCTTCACCGAAAAGCTCATTTTCTAGAAAAAGAGATTTTTCCCCAAAAACCTAAATGACCCCTCAAATTAATCGTCTATATCACCAGAACCTTCCCCAGTTGGCAGAATCATGATAGGTTCCTTAGTTTTCGAGCAGCAAGCCTTCAAAGATAGATGTTTAAAAAACGTGAATTTTTTTGCTTCACCGAAAAGCTCATTTTCTGGAAAACTTGATTTTTTTCAAAAAACCTAAATGACCCCTCTAATTAATCGTCTATATCACCAGAACCTTCCCCGGTTGGCAGAACCATGAAAGGTTCCTTAGTTTTCGAGCAGCAAGCCTTCAAAGATAGATGTTTAAAAAACGGAGATTTTTTGCTTCACCGAAAAGCTAATTTTCTGGAAAAAGTGATTTTTCCCCAAAAACCTAAATGACCCCTCTAATTAATCGTCTATATCACCAGAACCTTCCCCAGTTGGCAGAACCATGAAACGTTCCTTATTTTTCGATCAGCAAGCCTTCAAAGATAGATGTTTAAAAAACGGGGATTTTTTGCTTCACCGAAAAGCTCATTTTCTGGAAAAAGTGATTTTTCCCCAAAAACCTAAATGATCCCTCTAATTAATCGTCTATATCACCAGAACCTTCCCCTGTTGGCAGAACCATGAAACGTTCCTTATTTTTCGAGCAGCAAGCCTTCAAAGATAGATGTTTAAAAAACGTGGACTTTTTGCTTCACCGAAAAGCTCATTTTCTGGAAAACGTGATTTTTTTCAAAAAACCTAAATGACCCCTCTAATTAATCGTCTATATCACCAGAACCTTCCCCGGTTGGCAGAACCATGATAGGTTCCTTAGTTTTCGAGCAGCAAGCCTTCAAAGATAGATGTTTAAAAAACGGGGATTTTTTGCTTCACCGAAAAGCTCATTTTCTGGAAAACGTGATTTTTTTCAAAAAACCTAAATGACCCCTCTAATTAATCGTCTACATCACCAGAACCTTTCCCGGTTGGCAGAACCATGATAGGTTCCTTAGTTTTTGAGCAGCAAGCCTTCAAAGATAGATGTCTAAAAAACGGGGATTTTTTGCTTCACCGAAAAGCTCATTTTCTAGAAAAAGTGATTTTTCCCCAAAAACCTAAATGACCCCTCTAATTAATCGTCTATATCACCAGAACATTCCCCAGTTGGCTGAACCATGATAGGTTCCTTAGTTTTCGAGCAGCAAGCCTTCAAAGATAGATGTTTAAAAAACGTGGATTTTTTGCTTCACCGAAAAGCTAATTTTCTGGAAAACGTGCTTTTTTTCAAAAAACCTAAATGACCCCTCTAATTAATCGTCTATATCACCAGAACATTCCCCGGTTGGCAGAACCATGATAGGATCCTTAGTTTTTGAGCAGCAAGTCCTCAAAGATAGATGTCTAAAAAACGGGGATTTTTTGCTTCACCGAAAAGCTCATTTTCTAGAAAAAGTGATTTTTCCCCAAAAACCTAAATGACCCCTCTAATTAATCGTCTATATCACCAGAACCTTCCACGGTTGGCAGAACCATGATAGGTTCCTTAGTTTTTGAGCAGCAAGCCTTCAAAGATAGATGTCTAAAAAACGGGGATTTTTTGCTTCACCGAAAAGCTCATTTTCTAGAAAAAGTGATTTTTCCCCAAAAACCTAAATGACCCCTCTAATTAATCGTCTATATCACCAGAACATTCCCCGGTTGGCAGAACCATGATAGGTTCCTTAGTTTTCGAGCAGCAAGCATTCAAAGATAGATGTTTAAAAAATGGGGATTTTTTGCTTCACCGAAAAGCTCATTTTCTAGAAAAAGTGATTTTTCCCCAAAAACCTAAATGACCCCTCTAATTAATCGTCTATATCACCAGAACATTCCCCGGTTGGCAGAACCATGATAGGTTCCTTAGTTTTCGAGCATCAAGCCTTCAAAGATAGATGTTTAAAAAACGGGGATTTTTTGCTTCACCGAAAAGCTCATTTTCTGGAAAACTTGATTTTTTTCAAAAAACCTAAATGTCCCCTCTAATTAATCGTCTATATCACCAGAACCTTCCCCGGTTGGCAGAACCATGAAAGGTTCCTTAGTTTTCGAGCAGCAAGCCTTCAAAGATAGATGTTTAAAAAACGGATATTTTTTGCTTCACCGAAAAGCTCATTTTCTGGAAAAAGTGATTTTTCCCCAAAAACCTAAATGACCCCTCTAATTAATCGTTTATATCACCAGAACCTTCCCCAGTTGGCAGAACCATGAAACGTTCCTTATTTTTCGAGCAGCAAGCCTTCAAAGATAGATGTTTAAAAAACGTGGATTTTTTGCTTCACCGAAAAGCTCATTTTCTGGAAAACGTGATTTTTTTCAAAAAACCTAAATGACCCCTCTAATTAATCGTCTATATCACCAGAACCTTCCCTGGTTGGCAGAACCATGATAGGTTCCTTAGTTTTCGAGCAGCAAGCATTCAAAGATAGATGTTTAAAAAACGGGGATTTTTTGCTTCACCGAAAAGCTCATTTTCTGGAAAAAGTGATTTTTTAAAAAAAAACTAAATGACCCCTCTAATTAATCGTCTATATCACCAGAACCTTTCCCGGTTGGCAGAACCATGATAGGTTCCTTAGTTTTTGAGCAGGAAGCCTTCAAAGATAGATGTCTAAAAAACGGGGATTTTTTGCTTCACCGAAAAGCTCATTTTCTAGAAAAAGAGATTTTTCCCCAAAAACCTAAATGACCCCTCTAATTAATCGTCTATATCACCAGAACCTTCCCCAGTTGGCAGAACCATGAAACGTTACTTATTTTTCGAGCAGCAAGCCTTCAAAGATAGATGTTTAAAAAACGTGGATTTTTTGCTTCACCGAAAAGCTCATTTTCTGGAAAACGTGATTTTTTTCAAAAAACCTAAATGACCCCTCTAATTAATCGTCTATATCACCAGAACCTTCCCCGGTTGGCAGAACCATGATAGGTTCTTTAGTTTTCGGGCAGCAAGCCTTCAAAGATAGATGTTTAAAAAACTTGGATTTTTTGCTTCACCGAAAAGCTAATTTTCTGGAAAAAGTGATTTTTCCCCAAAAACCTAAATGACCCCTCTAATTAATCGTCTATATCACCAGAACATTCCCGGTTGGCAGAACCATGATAGGTTCCTTAGTTTTCGAGCAGCAAGCATTCAAAGATAGATGTTTAAAAAACGGGAATTTTTTGCTTCACCGAAAAGCTCATTTTCTGGAAAACTTGATTTTTTTCAAAAAACCTAAATGACCCCTCTAATTAATCGTCTATTTCACCAGAACCTTCCCCAGTTGGCAGAACCATGAAACGTTCCTTATTTTTCGAGCATCAAGCCGTCAAAGATAGATGTTTAAAAAACGTGAATTTTTTTGCTTCACCGAAAAGCTCATTTTCTGGAAAACTTGATTATTTTCAAAAAACCTAAATGACCCCTCTAATTAATCGTCTATATCACCAGAACATTCCCAGTTGGCAGAACCATGATAGGTTCCTTAGTTTTTGAGCAGCAAGCCTTCAAAGATAGATGTTTAAAAAACGGGGATTTTTTGCTTCACCGAAAAGCTCATTTTCTGGAAAACTTGATTTTTAAAAAAAAACCTAAATGACCCCTCTAATTAATCGTCTATATCACCAGAACCTTCCCCGGTTGGCAGAACCATGATAGGTTCCTTAGTTTTCGAGCAGCAAGCCTTCAAAGATAGATGTCTAAAAAACGGCGATTTTTTGCTTCACCGAAAAGCTCATTTTCTGGAAAAAGTGATTTTTCCCCAAAAACCTAAATGACCCCTCTAATTAATCGTCTATATCACCAGAACCTTCCCCAGTTGGCAGAACCATGAAACGTTCCTTATTTTTCGAGCATCAAGCCTTCAAAGATAGATGTTTAAAAAACGTGAATTTTTTTTACTTCACCGAAAAGCTCATTTTCTGGAAAACTTGATTTTTTTCAAAAAACCTAAATGACCCCTCTAATTAATCGTCTATATCACCAGAACCTTCCCCGGTTGGCAGAACCATGATAGGTTCCTTAGTTTTCGAGCAGCAAGCCTTCAAAGATAGATGTTTAAAAAACGGGGATTTTTTGCTTCACCGAAAAGCTCATTTTCTGGAAAACGTGATTTTTTTCAAAAAACCTAAATGACCCCTCTAATTAATCGTCTACATCACCAGAACCTTTCCCGGTTGGCAGAACCATGATAGGTTCCTTAGTTTTTGAGCAGCAAGCCTTCAAAGATAGATGTCTAAAAAACGGGGATTTTTTGCTTCACCGAAAAGCTAATTTTCTGGAAAACGTGCTTTTTTTCAAAAAACCTAAATGACCCCTCTAATTAATCGTCTATATCACCAGAACCTTCCCCGGTTGGCAGAACCATGAAAGGTTCCTTAGTTTTCGAGCAGCAAGCCTTCAAAGATAGATGTTTAAAAAACGGAGATTTTTTGCTTCACCGAAAAGCTAATTTTCTGGAAAAAGTGATTTTTCCCCAAAAACCTAAATGACCCCTCTAATTAATCGTCTATATCACCAGAACCTTCCCCAGTTGGCAGAACCATGAAACGTTCCTTATTTTTCGATCAGCAAGCCTTCAAAGATAGATGTTTAAAAAACGGGGATTTTTTGCTTCACCGAAAAGCTCATTTTCTAGAAAAAGTGATTTTTCCCCAAAAACCTAAATGACCCCTCTAATTAATCGTCTATATCACCAGAACCTTCCACGGTTGGCAGAACCATGATAGGTTCCTTAGTTTTTGAGCAGCAAGCCTTCAAAGATAGATGTCTAAAAAAAGTGGATTTTTTGCTTCACCGAAAAGCTCATTTTCTAGAAAAAGTGATTTTTCCCCAAAAACCTAAATGACCCCTCTAATTAATCGTCTATATCACCAGAACATTCCCCGGTTGGCAGAACCATGATAGGTTCCTTAGTTTTCGAGCAGCAAGCTTTCAAAAATAGATGTTTAATAAACGGGGATTTTTTGCTTCACCGAAAAGCTCATTTTCTGGAAAACTTTATTTTTTTATAAAAACCTAAATGACCCCTCTAATTAATCGTCTATATCACCAGAACCTTCCCCGGTTGGCAGAACCATGATAGTTTCCTTAGTTTTCGAGCAGCAAGCTTTCAAAGATAGATGTTAAAAAAACGGGGATTTTTTGCTTCACCGAAAAGCTCATTTTCTGGAAAACGTGATTTTTAAAAAAAATCCTAAATGACCCCTCTAATTATTCGTCTATATCACCAGAATCTTCCCCGGTTGGCAAAACCATGATAGGTACCTTAGTTTTCGAGCAGCAAGCCTTCAAATGTAGATGTTTAAAAAAAAGGGATTTTTTGCTTCACCGAAAAGCTCATTTTCTGGAAAATGTGATTTTTTTCAAAAAACCTAAATGACCCCTCTAATTAATCATCTTTATCACAAGAACCTTCCCCGGTTGGCAGAACCATGATAGGTTTCTTAGTTTTCAAGCAGCAAGCCTTTAAAGATAGATGTTTAAAAAAACAGGGATTTTTTGCTTCACCGAAAAGCTCATTTTCTGGAAAACGTGATTTTTTTCAAAAAACCTAAATGACCCCTCTAATTAATCGTCTATATCACCAGAACCTTCCCCGGTTGGCAGAACCATGATAGTTTCCTTAGTTTTCGAGCAGCAAGCTTTCAAAGACAGATGTTAAAAAAACATGGATTTTTGGCTTCACCGAAAAGCTCATTTTCTGGAAAACTTAATTTTAAAAAAAAAAACTAAATGACCCCTCTAATTAATCGTCTATATCACCAGAACCTTCCCCAGTTGGCAGAACCATGATAGGTTCCTTAGTTTTTGAGCAGCAAGCCTTCAAAAATAGATGTCTAAAAAACGGGGATTTTTTGCTTCACCGAAAAGCTCATTTTCTAGAAAAAGTGATTTTTCCCCAAAAACCTAAATGACCCCTCTAATTAATCGTCTATATCACCAGAACATTCCCCGGTTGGCAGAACCATGATAGGTTCCTTAGTTTTCGAGCAGCAAGCTTTCAAAAATAGATGTTTAATAAACGGGGATTTTTTGCTTCACCGAAAAGCTCATTTTCTGGAAAACTTTATTTTTTTATAAAAACCTAAATGACCCCTCTAATTAATCGTCTATATCACCAGAACCTTCCCCGGTTGGCAGAACCATGATAGTTTCCTTAGTTTTCGAGCAGCAAGCTTTCAAAGATAGATGTTAAAAAAACGGGGATTTTTTGCTTCACCGAAAAGCTCATTTTCTGGAAAACGTGATTTTTAAAAAAAATCCTAAATGACCCCTCTAATTATTCGTCTATATCACCAGAATCTTCCCCGGTTGGCAAAACCATGATAGGTACCTTAGTTTTCGAGCAGCAAGCCTTCAAATGTAGATGTTTAAAAAAAAGGGATTTTTTGCTTCACCGAAAAGCTCATTTTCTGGAAAATGTGATTTTTTTCAAAAAACCTAAATGACCCCTCTAATTAATCATCTTTATCACAAGAACCTTCCCCGGTTGGCAGAACCATGATAGGTTTCTTAGTTTTCAAGCAGCAAGCCTTTAAAGATAGATGTTTAAAAAAACAGGGATTTTTTGCTTCACCGAAAAGCTCATTTTCTGGAAAACGTGATTTTTTTCAAAAAACCTAAATGACCCCTCTAATTAATCGTCTATATCACCAGAACCTTCCCCGTTTGGCAGAACCATGATAGTTTCCTTAGTTTTCGAGCAGCAAGCTTTCAAAGACAGATGTTAAAAAAACATGGATTTTTGGCTTCACCGAAAAGCTCATTTTCTGGAAAACTTAATTTAAAAAAAAAAAACTAAATGACCCCTCTAATTAATCGTCTATATCACCAGAACCTTCCCCAGTTGGCAGAACCATGATAGGTTCCTTAGTTTTTGAGCAGCAAGCCTTCAAAAATAGATGTCTAAAAAACGGGGATTTTTTGCTTCACCGAAAAGCTCATTTTCTCTAAAACTTGATTTTTTTCAAAAAACCTAAGTGACCCCTCTAATTAATCGTCTATATCACCAGAACCTTCCCCAGTTGGCAGAACCATGATAGGTTCCTTAGTTTTCGAGCAGCAAGCTTTCAAAGATAGATGTTTAAAAAACGGGGATTTTTTGTTTCACCGAAAAGCTAATTTTCTGGAAAACGTGATTTTTTTCAAAAAACCTAAATGACCCCTCTAATTAATCGTCTATATCACCAGAACCTTCCCCGGTTGGCAGAACCATGATAGTTTCCTTAGTTTTCGAGCAGCAAGCTTTCAAAGACAGATGTTAAAAAAACATGGATTTTTGGCTTCACCGAAAAGCTCATTTTCTGGAAAACTTAATTTAAAAAAAAAAAACTAAATGACCCCTCTAATTAATCGTCTATATCACCAGAACCTTCCCCAGTTGGCAGAACCATGATAGGTTCCTTAGTTTTTGAGCAGCAAGCCTTCAAAAATAGATGTCTAAAAAACGGGGATTTTTTGCTTCACCGAAAAGCTCATTTTCTCTAAAACTTGATTTTTTTCAAAAAACCTAAGTGACCCCTCTAATTAATCGTCTATATCACCAGAACCTTCCCCAGTTGGCAGAACCATGATAGGTTCCTTAGTTTTCGAGCAGCAAGCTTTCAAAGATAGATGTTTAAAAAACGGGGATTTTTTGTTTCACCGAAAAGCTAATTTTCTGGAAAACGTGATTTTTTTCAAAAAACCTAAATGACCCCTCTAATTAATCGTCTATATCACCAGAACCTTCCCCGGTTGGCAGAACCATGATAGTTTCCTTAGTTTTCGAGCAGCAAGCTTTCAAAGACAGATGTTAAAAAAACATGGATTTTTGGCTTCACCGAAAAGCTCATTTTCTGGAAAACTTAATTTAAAAAAAAAAAACTAAATGACCCCTCTAATTAATCGTCTATATCACCAGAACCTTCCCCAGTTGGCAGAACCATGATAGGTTCCTTAGTTTTTGAGCAGCAAGCCTTCAAAAATAGATGTCTAAAAAACGGGGATTTTTTGCTTCACCGAAAAGCTCATTTTCTCTAAAACTTGATTTTTTTCAAAAAACCTAAGTGACCCCTCTAATTAATCGTCTATATCACCAGAACCTTCCCCAGTTGGCAGAACCATGATAGGTTCCTTAGTTTTCGAGCAGCAAGCTTTCAAAAATAGATGTTTAATAAACGGGGATTTTTTGCTTCACCGAAAAGCTCATTTTCTGGAAAACTTTATTTTTTTATAAAAACCTAAATGACCCCTCTAAATAATCGTCTATATCACCAGAACCTTCCCCGGTTGGCAGAACCATGATAGTTTCCTTAGTTTTCGAGCAGCAAGCTTTCAAAGATAGATGTTAAAAAAACGGGGATTTTTTGCTTCACCGAAAAGCTCATTTTCTGGAAAACGTGATTTTTAAAAAAAATCCTAAATGACCCCTCTAATTATTCGTCTATATCACCAGAATCTTCCCCGGTTGGCAAAACCATGATAGGTACCTTAGTTTTCGAGCAGCAAGCCTTCAAATGTAGATGTTTAAAAAAAGGGGATTTTTTGCTTCACCGAAAAGCTCATTTTCTGGAAAATGTGATTTTTTTCAAAAAACCTAAATGACCCCTCTAATTAATCATCTTTATCACAAGAACCTTCCCCGGTTGGCAGAACCATGATAGGTTTCTTAGTTTTCGAGCATCAATCCTTCAAATGTAGATGTTTAAAAAACGGGGATTTTTTGCTTCACCGAAAAGCTTATTTTCTGGAAAAACTTTATTTTTTTTCAAAAAACCTAAATGACCCCACTAATTAATCGTCTATATCACCAGAATCTTCCCCAGTTGGCAGAACTATGAAACGTTCCTTATTTTTTGAGCAGCAAGCCTTCAAAGATAGATGTTTAAAAAACGTGGATTTTTTGCTTCACCGAAAAGCTCGTTTTCTGGAAAACGTGATTTTTTTCAAAAAACCTAAATGACCCCTCTAAATAATCGTTTATATCACCAGAACCTTCCCCAGTTGGCAGAACCATGATAGGTTCTTTAGTTTATGAGCAGCAAGCCTTCAAAGATAGATGTTTAAAAAACAGGGATTTTTTGCTTCACCGAAAAGCTCATTTTCTGGAAAACATGATTTTTTTTTCAAAAAACCTAAATGACCCCTCTAATTAATCGTCTATATCACCAGAACCTTCCCCGGTTGGCAGAACCATGATAGGTTCCTTAGTTTTTGAGCATCAAGTCTTCAAAGATAGATGTCTAAAAAACGGGGATTTTTTGCTTCACCAAAAACATCATTTTCTGGAAAACGTGATTTTTTTCAAAAAACCTAAATGACCCCTCTAATTAATCGTCTATATCACCAGAACATTCCCCAGTTGGCAGAACCATGCTAGGTTCCTTAGTTTTCGAGCAGCAAGCCTTCAAAGATAGATGTTTAAAAAACATGGATTTTTTACTTCACCGAAAAGCTAATTTTCTGGAAAATGTGATTTTTTTTCAAAAAAACTAAATGACCCCTTTAATTAATCGTCTATATCACCAGAACATTCCCCGGTTGGCAGAACCATGATAGGTTCCTTAGTTTTCGAGCAGCAAGCCTTTGAAAGATAGATGTTTAAAAAACGTAGATTTTTTTGCTTCACCGAAAAGTTCATTTTCTGGAAAACTTGATTTTTTTCAAAAAACCTAAATGACCCCTCTAATTAATCGTCTATATCACCAGAACCTTCCCCAGTTGGCAGAACCATGAAACGTTCCTTATTTTTCGATCAGCAAGCCTTCAAAGATAGATGTTTAAAAAACGGGGATTTTTTGCTTCACCGAAAAGCTCATTTTCTGGAAAACTTGATTTTTTTCAAAAAACCTAAATGTCCCCTCTAATTAATCGTCTATATCACCAGAACCTTCCCCAGTTGGCAGAACCATGATAGGTTCCTTAGTTTTTGAGCAGCAAGTCCTCAAAGATAGATGTCTAAAAAACGGGGATTTTTTGCTTCACCGAAAAGCTCATTTTCTAGAAAAAGTGATTTTTCCCCAAAAACCTAAATGACCCCTCTAATTAATCGTCTATATCACCAGAACCTTCCACGGTTGGCAGAACCATGATTGGTTCCTTAGTTTTTGAGCAGCAAGCCTTCAAAGATAGATGTCTAAAAAACGGGGATTTTTTGCTTCACCGAAAAGCTCATTTTCTAGAAAAAGTGATTTTTCCCCAAAAACCTAAATGACCCCTCTAATTAATCGTCTATATCACCAGAACATTCCCCGGTTGGCAGAACCATGATAGGTTCCTTAGTTTTCGAGCAGCAAGCATTCAAAGATAGATGTTTAAAAAACGGGGATTTTTTGCTTCACCGAAAAGCTCATTTTCTGGAAAACTTGATTTTTTTCAAAAAACCTAAATGTCCCCTCTAATTAATCGTCTATATCACCAGAACCTTCCCCGGTTGGCAGAACCATGAAAGGTTCCTTAGTTTTCGAGCAGCAAGCCTTCAAAGATAGATGTTTAAAAAACGGAGATTTTTTGCTTCACCGAAAAGCTAATTTTCTGGAAAAAGTGATTTTTCCCCAAAAACCTAAATGACCCCTCTAATTAATCGTCTATATCACCAGAACCTTCCCCAGTTGGCAGAACCATGAAACGTTCCTTATTTTTCGAGCATCAAGCCTTCAAAGATAGATGTTTAAAAAACGGGGATTTTTTGCTTCACCGAAAAGCTCATTTTCTGGAAAACGTGATTTTTAAAAAAAATCCTAAATGACCCCTCTAATTATTCGTCTATATCACCAGAATCTTCCCCGGTTGGCAAAACCATGATAGGTACCTTAGTTTTCGAGCAGCAAGCCTTCAAATGTAGATGTTTAAAAAAAGGGGATTTTTTGCTTCACCGAAAAGCTCATTTTCTGGAAAATGTGATTTTTTTCAAAAAACCTAAATGACCCCTCTAATTAATCATCTTTATCACAAGAACCTTCCCCGGTTGGCAGAACCATGATAGGTTTCTTAGTTTTCAAGCAGCAAGCCTTTAAAGATAGATGTTTAAAAAAACAGGGATTTTTTGCTTCACCGAAAAGCTCATTTTCTGGAAAACGTGATTTTTTTCAAAAAACCTACATGACCCCTCTAATTAATCAACTATATCACCAGAACCTTCCCCGCTTTGTAGAACCATGATAGGTTCCTTAGTTTTCGAGCAGCAAGCTTTCAAAGACAGATGTTAAAAAAATGGTGATTTTTTGATTCACCGAAAAGCTAATTTTCTGGAAAACGTGATTTTTAAAAAAAATCCTAAATGACCCCTCTAATTATTCGTCTATATCACCAGAACCTTCCCTGGTTGGCAGAACCATGATAGGTTCCTTAGTTTTCGAGCATCAATCCATCAAATGTAGATGTTTAAAAAACGGGGATTTTTTGCTTCACCGAAAAGCTTATTTTCTCGAAAACTTTAGTTTTTTTCAAAAAACCTAAATGACCCCACTAATTAATCGTCTATATCACCAGAACCTTCCCCGGTTTGCAGAACCATGATAGGTTCCTTAGTTTTCGAGCAGCAAGCTTTCAAAGATAGATGTTTAAAAAACGGGGATTTTTTGTTTCACCGAAAAGCTAATTTTCTGGAAAACGTGATTTTTTTTCAAAAAACCTAAATGACCCCTCTAATTAATCGTCTATATCACCAGAACCTTCCCCGGTTGGCAGAACCATGATAGTTTCCTTAGTTTTCGAGCAGCAAGCTTTCAAAGACAGATGTTAAAAAAACATGGATTTTTGGCTTCACCGAAAAGCTCATTTTCTGGAAAACTTAATTTAAAAAAAAAAAACTAAATGACCCCTCTAATTAATCGTCTATATCACCAGAACCTTCCCCAGTTGGCAGAACCATGATAGGTTCCTTAGTTTTTGAGCAGCAAGCCTTCAAAAATAGATGTCTAAAAAACGGGGATTTTTTGCTTCACCGAAAAGCTCATTTTCTCTAAAACTTGATTTTTTTCAAAAAACCTAAGTGACCCCTCTAATTAATCGTCTATATCACCAGAACCTTCCCCAGTTGGCAGAACCATGATAGGTTCCTTAGTTTTCGAGCAGCAAGCTTTCAAAGATAGATGTTTAAAAAACGGGGATTTTTTGTTTCACCGAAAAGCTAATTTTCTGGAAAACGTGATTTTTTTCAAAAAACCTAAATGACCCCTCTAATTAATCGTCTATATCACCAGAACCTTCCCCGGTTGGCAGAACCATGATAGTTTCCTTAGTTTTCGAGCAGCAAGCTTTCAAAGACAGATGTTAAAAAAACATGGATTTTTGGCTTCACCGAAAAGCTCATTTTCTGGAAAACTTAATTTAAAAAAAAAAAACTAAATGACCCCTCTAATTAATCGTCTATATCACCAGAACCTTCCCCAGTTGGCAGAACCATGATAGGTTCCTTAGTTTTTGAGCAGCAAGCCTTCAAAAATAGATGTCTAAAAAACGGGGATTTTTTGCTTCACCGAAAAGCTCATTTTCTCTAAAACTTGATTTTTTTCAAAAAACCTAAGTGACCCCTCTAATTAATCGTCTATATCACCAGAACCTTCCCCAGTTGGCAGAACCATGATAGGTTCCTTAGTTATCGAGCAGCAAGCTTTCAAAAATAGATGTTTAATAAACGGGGATTTTTTGCTTCACCGAAAAGCTCATTTTCTGGAAAACTTTATTTTTTTATAAAAACCTAAATGACCCCTCTAAATAATCGTCTATATCACCAGAACCTTCCCCGGTTGGCAGAACCATGATAGTTTCCTTAGTTTTCGAGCAGCAAGCTTTCAAAGATAGATGTTAAAAAAACGGGGATTTTTTGCTTCACCGAAAAGCTCATTTTCTGGAAAACGTGATTTTTAAAAAAAATCCTAAATGACCCCTGTAATTATTCGTCTATATCACCAGAATCTTCCCCGGTTGGCAAAACCATGATAGGTACCTTAGTTTTCGAGCAGCAAGCCTTCAAATGTAGATGTTTAAAAAAAGGGGATTTTTTGCTTCACCGAAAAGCTCATTTTCTGGAAAATGTGATTTTTTTCAAAAAACCTAAATGACCCCTCTAATTAATCATCTTTATCACAAGAACCTTCCCCGGTTGGCAGAACCATGATAGGTTTCTTAGTTTTCGAGCATCAATCCTTCAAATGTAGATGTTTAAAAAACGGGGATTTTTTGCTTCACCGAAAAGCTTATTTTCTGGAAAAACTTTATTTTTTTTCAAAAAACCTAAATGACCCCACTAATTAATCGTCTATATCACCAGAACCTTCCCCGGTTGGCAGAACCATGATAGGTTCCTTATTTTTTGAGCAGCAAGCCTTCAAAGATAGATGTTTAAAAAACGTGGATTTTTTGCTTCACCAAAAAGCTCGTTTTCTGGAAAACGTGATTTTTTTCAAAAAACCTAAATGACCCCTCTAATTAATCGTTTATATCACCAGAACCTTCCCCAGTTGGCAGGACCATGATAGGTTCCTTAGTTTATGAGCAGCAAGCCTTCAAAGATAGATGTTTAAAAAACGGGGATTTTTTGCTTCACCGAAAAGCTCATTTTCTGGAAAACGTGATTTTTTTCAAAAAACCTAAATGACCCCTCTAATTAATCGTCTATATCACCAGAACCTTCCCCGGTTGGCAGAACCATGATAGGTTCCTTAGTTTTTGAGCAGCAAGTCTTCAAAGATAGATGTCTAAAAAACGGGGATTTTTTGCTTCACCAAAAAGCTCATTTTCTGGAAAACGTGATTTTTTTCAAAAAACCTAAATGACCCCTCTAATTAATCGTCTATATCACCAGAATCTTCCCCAGTTGGCAGAACTATGAAACGTTCCTTATTTTTTGAGCAGCAAGCCTTCAAAGATAGATGTTTAAAAAACGTGGATTTTTTGCTTCACCGAAAAGCTCGTTTTCTGGAAAACGTGATTTTTTTCAAAAAACCTAAATGACCCCTCTAAATAATCGTTTATATCACCAGAACCTTCCCCAGTTGGCAGAACCATGATAGGTTCCTTAGTTTATGAGCAGCAAGCCTTCAAAGATAGATGTTTAAAAAACAGGGATTTTTTGCTTCACCGAAAAGCTCATTTTCTGGAAAACATGATTTTTTTTTCAAAAAACCTAAATGACCCCTCTAATTAATCGTCTATATCACCAGAACCTTCCCCGGTTGGCAGAACCATGATAGGTTCCTTAGTTTTTGAGCATCAAGTCTTCAAAGATAGATGTCTAAAAAACGGGGATTTTTTGCTTCACCAAAAACATCATTTTCTGGAAAACGTGATTTTTTTCAAAAAACCTAAATGAACCCTCTAATTAATCGTCTATATCACCAGAACATTCCCCAGTTGGCAGAACCATGCTAGGTTCCTTAGTTTTCGAGCAGCAAGCCTTCAAAGATAGATGTTTAAAAAACATGGATTTTTTACTTCACCGAAAAGCTAATTTTCTGGAAAATGTGATTTTTTTTCAAAAAAACTAAATGACCCCTCTAATTAATCGTCTATATCACCAGAACATTCCCCGGTTGGCAGAACCATGATAGGTTCCTTAGTTTTCGAGCAGCAAGCCTTTGAAAGATAGATGTTTAAAAAACGTAGATTTTTTTGCTTCACCGAAAAGTTCATTTTCTGGAAAACTTGATTTTTTTCAAAAAACCTAAATGACCCCTCTAATTAATCGTCTATATCACCAGAACCTTCCCCAGTTGGCAGAACCATGAAACGTTCCTTATTTTTCGATCAGCAAGCCTTCAAAGATAGATGTTTAAAAAACGGGGATTTTTTGCTTCACCGAAAAGCTCATTTTCTGGAAAACTTGATTTTTTTCAAAAAACCTAAATGTCCCCTCTAATTAATCGTCTATATCACCAGAACCTTCCCCAGTTGGCAGAACCATGATAGGTTCCTTAGTTTTTGAGCAGCAAGTCCTCAAAGATAGATGTCTAAAAAACGGGGATTTTTTGCTTCACCGAAAAGCTCATTTTCTAGAAAAAGTGATTTTTCCCCAAAAACCTAAATGACCCCTCTAATTAATCGTCTATATCACCAGAACCTTCCACGGTTGGCAGAACCATGATTGGTTCCTTAGTTTTTGAGCAGCAAGCCTTCAAAGATAGATGTCTAAAAAACGGGGATTTTTTGCTTCACCGAAAAGCTCATTTTCTAGAAAAAGAGATTTTTCCCCAAAAACCTGAATGACCCCTCAAATTAATCGTCTATATCACCAGAACCTTCCCCAGTTGGCAGAATCATGATAGGTTCCTTAGTTTTCGAGCAGCAAGCCTTCAAAGATAGATGTTTAAAAAACGTGAATTTTTTTGCTTCACCGAAAAGCTCATTTTCTGGAAAACTTGATTTTTTTTCAAAAAACCTAAATGACCCCTCTAATTAATCGTCTATATCACCAGAACCTTCCCCGGTTGGCAGAACCATGAAAGGTTCCTTAGTTTTCGAGCAGCAAGCCTTCAAAGATAGATGTTTAAAAAACGGAGATTTTTTGCTTCACCGAAAAGCTAATTTTCTGGAAAAAGTGATTTTTCCCCAAAAACCTAAATGACCCCTCTAATTAATCGTCTATATCACCAGAACCTTCCCCAGTTGGCAGAACCATGAAACGTTCCTTATTTTTCGATCAGCAAGCCTTCAAAGATAGATGTTTAAAAAACGGGGATTTTTTGCTTCACCGAAAAGCTCATTTTCTGGAAAAAGTGATTTTTCCCCAAAAACCTAAATGATCCCTCTAATTAATCGTCTATATCACCAGAACCTTCCCCTGTTGGCAGAACCATGAAACGTTCCTTATTTTTCGAGCAGCAAGCCTTCAAAGATAGATGTTTAAAAAACGTGGACTTTTTGCTTCACCGAAAAGCTCATTTTCTGGAAAACGTGATTTTTTTCAAAAAACCTAAATGACCCCTCTAATTAATCGTCTATATCACCAGAACCTTCCCCAGTTGGCAGAACCATGATAGGTTCCTTAGTTTTCGAGCAGCAAGCCTTCAAAGATAGATGTTTAAAAAACGGGGATTTTTTGCTTCACCGAAAAGCTCATTTTCTGGAAAACGTGATTTTTTTCAAAAAACCTAAATGACCCCTCTAATTAATCGTCTACATCACCAGAACCTTTCCCGGTTGGCAGAACCATGATAGGTTCCTTAGTTTTTGAGCAGCAAGCCTTCAAAGATAGATGTCTAAAAAACGGGGATTTTTTGCTTCACCGAAAAGCTCATTTTCTAGAAAAAGTGATTTTTCCCCAAAAACCTAAATGACCCCTCTAATTAATCGTCTATATCACCAGAACATTCCCCAGTTGGCTGAAACATGATAGGTTCCTTAGTTTTCGAGCAGCAAGCCTTCAAAGATAGATGTTTAAAAAACGGGGATTTTTTGCTTCACCGAAAAGCTCATTTTCTGGAAAACGTGATTTTTTTCAAAAAACCTAAATGACCCCTCTAATTAATTGTCTACATCACCAGAACCTTTCCCGGTTGGCAGAACCATGATAGGTTCCTTAGTTTTTGAGCAGCAAGCCATCAAAGATAGATGTCTAAAAAACAGGGATTTTTTGCTTCACCGAAAAGCTTATTTTCTGGAAAACGTGCTTTTTTTCAAAAAACCTAAATGACCCCTCTAATTAATCGTCTATATCACCAGAACATTCCCCAGTTGGCAGAACCATGATAGGTTCCTTAGTTTTCGAGCAGCAAGCCTTCAAAGATAGATGTCTAAAAAACGGGGATTTTTTGCTTCACCGAAAAGCTCATTTTCTGGAAAACTTGATTTTTTTCAAAAAACCTAAATGACCCCTCTAATTAATCGTCTATATCACCAGAACCTTCCCTGGTTGGCAGAACCATGATAGGTTCCTTAGTTTTCGAACAGCAAGCCTTCAAAGGTAGATGTTTAAAAAATGGGGATTTTTTGCTTCACCAAAAAGCTCATTTTCTGGAAAACTTGATTTTTTTCAAAAAACCTAAATGACCCCTCTAATTAATCGTCTATATCACCAGAACCTTCCCCAGTTGGCAGAACCATGATAGGTTCCTTAGTTTTCGAGCAGCAAGCCTTCAAAGATAGATGTTTAAAAAACGTGGATTTTTTGCTTCACCGAAAAGCTCATTTTCTGGAAAACGTGATTTTTTTCAAAAAACCTAAATGACCCCTCTAATTAATCGTCTATATCACCAGAACCTTCCCCGGTTGGCAGAACCATGATAGGTTCCTTAGTTTTCGAGCAGCAAGCCTTCAAAGATAGATGTTTAAAAAACGTGGATTTTTTGCTTCACCGAAAAGCTCATTTTCTGGAAAACTTGATTTTTTTCAAAAAACCTAAATGACCCCTCTAATTAATCGTCTATATCACCAGAACATTCCCCAGTTGGCAGAACCATGATAGGTTCCTTAGTTTTCGAGCAGCAAGCCTTCAAAGATAGATGTTTAAAAAACGGGGATTTTTTGCTTCACCGAAAAGCTCATTTTCTGGAAAAATTGATTTTTTTCAAAAAACCTAAATGACCCCTCTAATTAATCGTCTATATCACCAGAACCTTCCCCGGTTGGCAGAACCATGATAGGTTCCTTAGTTTTTGAGCTGCAAGCCTTCAAAGATAGATGTTTAAAAAACGTGGATTTTTTGCTTCACCGAAAAGCTCATTTTCTGGAAAACTTGATTTTTTTCAAAAAACCTAAATGACCCCTCTAATTAATCGTCTATATCACCAGAACCTTCCCTGGTTGGCAGAACCATGATAGGTTCCTTAGTTTTCGAACAGCAAGCATTCAAAGATAGATGTTTAAAAAACGTGGATTTTTTGCTTCACCGAAAAGCTCATTTTCTGGAAAACTTGATTTTTTTCAAAAAACCTAAATGACCCCTCTAATTAATCGTCTATATCACCAGAACCTTCCCTGGTTGGCAGAACCATGATAGGTTCCTTAGTTTTCGAACAGCAAGCCTTCAAAGGTAGATGTTTAAAAAATGGGGATTTTTTGCTTCACCAAAAAGCTCATTTTCTGGAAAACTTGATTTTTTTCAAAAAACCTAAATGACCCCTCTAATTAATCGTCTATATCACCAGAACCTTCCCCAGTTGGCAGAACCATGATAGGTTCCTTAGTTTTCGAGCAGCAAGCATTCAAAGATAGATGTTTAAAAAACGTGGATTTTTTGCTTCACCGAAAAGCTCATTTTCTGGAAAACGTGATTTTTTTCAAAAAACCTAAATGACCCCTCTAATTAATCGTCTATATCACCAGAACCTTCCCCGGTTGGCAGAACCATGATAGGTTCCTTAGTTTTCGAGCAGCAAGCCTTCAAAGATAGATGTTTAAAAAACGTGGATTTTTTGCTTCACCGAAAAGCTCATTTTCTGGAAAACTTGATTTTTTTCAAAAAACCTAAATGACCCCTCTAATTAATCGTCTATATCACCAGAACATTCCCCAGTTGGCAGAACCATGATAGGTTCCTTAGTTTTCGAGCAGCAAGCCTTCAAAGATAGATGTTTAAAAAACGGGGATTTTTTGCTTCACCGAAAAGCTCATTTTCTGGAAAAATTGATTTTTTTCAAAAAACCTAAATGACCCCTCTAATTAATCGTCTATATCACCAGAACCTTCCCCGGTTGGCAGAACCATGATAGGTTCCTTAGTTTTTGAGCTGCAAGCCTTCAAAGATAGATGTTTAAAAAACGTGGATTTTTTGCTTCACCGAAAAGCTCATTTTCTGGAAAACTTGATTTTTTTCAAAAAACCTAAATGACCCCTCTAATTAATCGTCTATATCACCAGAACCTTCCCTGGTTGGCAGAACCATGATAGGTTCCTTAGTTTTCGAACAGCAAGCCTTCAAAGGTAGATGTTTAAAAAATGGGGATTTTTTGCTTCACCAAAAAACTCATTTTCTGGAAAACTTGATTTTTTTCAAAAAACCTAAATGACCCCTCTAATTAATCGTCTATATCACCAGAACCTTCCCCAGTTGGCAGAACCATGATAGGTTCCTTAGTTTTCGAGCAGAAAGCATTCAAAGATAGATGTTTAAAAAACGTGGATTTTTTGCTTCACCGAAAAGCTCATTTTCTGGAAAACGTGATTTTTTTCAAAAAACCTAAATGACCCCTCTAATTAATCGTCTATATCACCAGAACCTTCCCCGGTTGGCAGAACCATGATAGGTTCCTTAGTTTTCGAACAGCAAGCCTTCAAAGATAGATGTTTAAAAAACGTGGATTTTTTGCTTCACCGAAAAGCTAATTTTCTGGAAAACGTGCTTTTTTTCAAAAAACCTAAATGACCCCTCTAATTAATCGTCTATATCACCAGAACCTTCCCCGGTTGGCAGAACCATGATAGGTTCCTTAGTTTTCGAGCAGCAAGCCTTCAAAGATAGATGTTTAAAAAACGGGGATTTTTTGCTTCACCGAAAAGCTCATTTTCTGGAAAACGTGATTTTCCCCCAAAAACCTAATTGACCCCTATAATTAATCGTCTATATCACCAGAACCTTCCCCAGTTGGCAGAACCATGAAACGTTCTTTATTTTTCGATAAGCAAGCCTTCAAACATAGATGTTTAAAAAACGTGGATTTTTTGCTTCACCGAAAAGCTCATTTTCTGGAAAACTTGATTTTTTTCAAAAAACCTAAATGACCCCTCTAATTAATCGTCTATATCACCAGAACATTCCCCAGTTGGCAGAACCATGATAGGTTCCTTAGTTTTCGAGCAGCAAGCCTTCAAAGATAGATGTCTAAAAAACGGGCATTTTTTGCTTCACCGAAAAGCTCATTTTCTGGAAAACGTGATTTTTTTCAAAAAACCTAAATGACCCCTCTAATTAATCGTCTATATCACCAGAACCTTCCCCGGTTGGCAGAACCATGATAGGTTCCTTAGTTTTCGAGCAGCAAGCATTCAAAGATAGATGTTTAAAAAACGGGGATTTTTTGCTTCACCGAAAAGCTCATTTTCTGGAAAACGTGATTTTCCCCCAAAAACCTAAATGACCCCTATAATTAATCGTCTATATCACCAGAACCTTCCCCAGTTGGCAGAACCATGAAACGTTCTTTATTTTTCGATAAGCAAGCCTTCAAACATAGATGTTTAAAAAACGTGGATTTTTTGCTTCACCGAAAAGCTCATTTTCTGGAAAATTTGATTTTTTTCAAAAAACCTAAATGACCCCTCTAATTAATCGTCTATATCACCAGAACATTCCCCGGTTGGCAGAACCATGAAATGTCCTTAGTTTTCGAGCAGCAAGCCTTCAAAGATAGATGTTTAAAAAACGTGGATTTTTTGCTTCACCGAAAAGCTCATTTTCTGGAAAACTTGATTTTTTTCAAAAAATCTAAATGACCCCTCTAATTAATCGTCTATATCACCAGAACCTTCCACAGTTGGCAGAACCATGCTAGGTTCCTTAGTTTTCGAGCAGCAAGCGTTCAAAGATAGATGTTTAAAAAACATGGATTTTTTACTTCACCGAAAAGCTCATTTTCTGGAAAAAGTGATTTTTCCCCAAAAACCTAAATGACCCCTATAATTAATCGTCTATATCACCAGAACATTCCCCGGTTGGCAGAACCATGAAATGTCCTTAGTTTTCGAGCAGCAAGCATTCAAAGATAGATGTTTAAAAAACGTGGATTTTTTGCTTCACCGAAAAGCTAATTTTCTGGAAAACTTAATTTTTTTCAAAAAACCTAAATGACCCCTCTAATTAATCGTCTATATCACCAGAACATTCCCCAGTTGGCAGAACCATGATAGGTTCCTTAGTTTTCGAGCAGCAAGCCTTCAAAGATAGATGTCTAAAAAACGGGGATTTTTTGCTTCACCGAAAAGCTCATTTTCTGGAAAACATGATTTTTTTCAAAAAACCTAAATGACCCCTCTAATTAATCTTCTATATCACCAGAACATTCCCCAGTTGGCAGAACCATGATAGGTTCCTTAGTTTTCGAGCAGCAAGCCTTCAAAGATAGATGTTTAAAAAACTGAGATTTTTTGCTTCACCGAAAAGCTAATTTTTTGTAAAATGTGATTTTTTTCAAAAAACCTAAATGACCCCTCTAATTAATCGTCAATTTCACCAGAACATTCCCCGGTTGGCAGAACCATGATAGGTTCCTTAGTTTTCAACAGCAAGCCTTCAAAGATAGATGTTTAAAAAACGTGGATTTTTTGCTTCACCGAAAAGCTCATTTTCTGGAAAACTTGATTTTTTTCAAAAAACCTAAATGACCCCTCTAATTAATCGTCTATATCACCAGAACCTTCCCCGGTTGGCAGAACCATGATCGGTTCCTTAGTTTTCGAGCAGCAAGCCTTCAAAGATAGATGTTTAAAAAACGTGGATTTTTTGCTTCACCGAAAAGCTCATTTTCTGGAAAACTTGATGTTTTTCAAAAAACCTAAATGACCCCTCTAATTAATCATGTATATCACCAGAACCTTCCCCGGTTGGCAGAACCATGATAGGTTCCTTAGTTTTTGAGCAGCAAGCCTTCAAAGATAGATGTCTAAAAAACAGGGATTTTTTGCTTCACCGAAAAGCACATTTTCTAGAAAAAGTGATTTTTCCCCAAAAACCTTAATGACCCCTCTAATTAATCGTCTATATCACCAGAACATTCCCCGGTTGGCAGAACTATGAAATTTCCTTAGTTTTCGAGCAGCAAGCATTCAAAGATAGATGTTTAAAAAACGTGGATTTTTTGCTTCACCGAAAAGCTCATTTTCTGGAAAACTTGATTTTTTTCAAAAAACCTAAATGACCCCTCTAATTAATCGTCTATATCACCAGAACCTTCCCCGGTTGGCAGAACCATGATAGGTTCCTTAGTTTTTGAGCAGCAAGCCCTCAAAGATAGATGTCTAAAAAACAGGGATTTTTTGCTTCACCGAAAAGCACATTTTCTAGAAAAAGTGATTTTTCCCCAAAAACCTAAATGACCCCTCTAATTAATCGTCTATATCACCAGAACCTTCCCCGGTTGGCAGAACCATGATAGGTTCCTTAGTTTTCGAGCAGCAAGCCTTCAAAGATAGATGTTTAAAAAACGTGGATTTTTTGCTTCACCGAAAAGCTCATTTTCTGGAAAACTTGATTTTTTTCAAAAAACCTAAATGACCATTCTAATTAATCGTCTATATCACCAGAACCTTCCCCGGTTGGCAGAACCATGATAGGTTCCTTAGTTTTCGAGCAGCAAGCCTTCAAAGATAGATGTTTAAAAAACTGAGATTTTTTGCTTCACCGAAAAGCTAATTTTCTGTAAAATGTGATTTTTTTCAAAAAACCTAAATGACCCCTCTAATTAATCGTCAATTTCACCAGAACCTTCCCCGGTTGGCCGAACCATGATAGGTTCCTTAGTTTTCAAGCATCAAGCCTTCAAAGATAGATGTTTAAAAAACGTGGATTTTTTGCTTCACCGAAAAGCTCATTTTCTGGAAAACTTGATTTTTTTCAAAAAACCTAAATGACCCCTCTAATTAATCGTCTATATCACCAGAACCTTCCCCGGTTGGCAGAACCATGATAGGTTCCTTAGTTTTTGAGCTGCAAGCCTTCAAAGATAGATGTTTAAAAAACGTGGATTTTTTGCTTCACCGAAAAGCTCATTTTCTGGAAAACTTGATTTTTTTCAAAAAACCTAAATGACCCCTCTAATTAATCGTCTATATCACCAGAACCTTCCCTGGTTGGCAGAACCATGATATGTTCCTTAGTTTTCGAACAGCAAGCCTTCAAAGGTAGATGTTTAAAAAATGGGGATTTTTTGCTTCACCAAAAAGCTAATTTTCTGGAAAACTTGATTTTTTTCAAAAAACCTAAATGACCCCTCTAATTAATCGTCTATATCACCAGAACCTTCCCCAGTTGGCAGAACCATGATAGGTTCCTTAGTTTTCGAGCAGCAAGCATTCAAAGATAGATGTTTAAAAAACGTGGATTTTTTGCTTCACCGAAAAGCTCATTTTCTGGAAAACGTGATTTTTTTCAAAAAACCTAAATGACCCCTCTAATTAATCGTCTATATCACCAGAACCTTCCCCGGTTGGCAGAACCATGATAGGTTCCTTATTTTTCGAGCAGCAAGCCTTCAAAGATAGATGTATTAAAAACGTGGATTTTTTGCTTCACCGAAAAGCTCATTTTCTGGAAAACGTGATTTTTTTCAAAAAACCTAAATGACCCCTCTAATTAATCGTCTATATCACCAGAACCTTCCCCGGTTGGCAGAACCATGATAGGTTCCTTATTTTTCGAGCAGCAAGCCTTCAAAGATAGATGTATTAAAAACGTGGATTTTTTGCTTCACCGAAAAGCTCATTTTCTGGAAAACTTGATTTTTTTCAAAAAACCTAAATGACCCCTCTAATTAATCGTCTATATCACCAGAACATTCCCCAGTTGGCAGAACCATGCTAGGTTCCTTAGTTTTCTAGCAGCAAGCGTTCAAAGATAGATGTTTAAAAAACATGGATTTTTTACTTCACCGAAAAGCTCATTTTCTGGAAAAAGTGATTTTTCCCCAAAAACCTAAATGACCCCTATAATTAATCGTCTATATCACCAGAACCTTCCCCAGTTGGCAGAACCATGAAACGTTCCTTATTTTTCGAGAAGCAAGCCTTCAAAGATAGATGTTTAAAAAACGTGGATTTTTTGCTTCACCGAAAAGCTCATTTTCTGGAAAACTTGATTTTTTTCAAAAAACCTAAATGACCCCTCTAATTAATCGTCTATATCACCAGAACCTTCCCCGGTTGGCAGAACCATGATAGGTTCCTTAGTTTTTGAGCAGCAAGCCTTCAAAGATAGATGTCTAAAAAACAGGGATTTTTTGCTTCACCGAAAAGCACATTTTCTAGAAAAAGTGATTTTTCCCCAAAAACCTAAATGACCCCTCTAATTAATCGTCTATATCACCAGAACCTTCCCCGGTTGGCAGAACCATGATAGGTTCCTTAGTTTTCGAGCAGCAAGCCTTCAAAGATAGATGTTTAAAAAACGTGGATTTTTTGCTTCACCGAAAAGCTCATTTTCTGGAAAACTTGATTTTTTTCAAAAAACCTAAATGACCATTCTAATTAATTGTCTATATCACCAGAACCTTCCCCGGTTAGCATAACCATGATAGGTTCCTTAGTTTTCGAGCAGCAAGCCTTCAAAGATAGATGTTTAAAAAACTTTGATTTTTTGCTTCACCGAAAAGCTCATTTTCTGGAAAACATGATTTTTTTCAAAAAACCTAAATGACCCCTCTAATTAATCGTCTATATCACCAGAACCTTCCCCGGTTGGCAGAACCATGATAGGTTCCTTAGTTTTCGAGCAGCAAGCCTTCAAAGATAGATGTTTAAAAAACTGAGATTTTTTGCTTCACCGAAAAGCTAATTTTCTGTAAAATGTGATTTTTTTCAAAAAACCTAAATGACCCCTCTAATTAATCGTCAATTTCACCAGAACCTTCCCCGGTTGGCCGAACCATGATAGGTTCCTTAGTTTTCAAGCATCAAGCCTTCAAAGATAGATGTTTAAAAAACGTGGATTTTTTGCTTCACCGAAAAGCTCATTTTCTGGAAAACTTGATTTTTTTCAAAAAACCTAAATGACCCCTCTAATTAATCGTCTATATCACCAGAACCTTCCCCGGTTGGCAGAACCATGATAGGTTCCTTAGTTTTTGAGCTGCAAGCCTTCAAAGATAGATGTTTAAAAAACGTGGATTTTTTGCTTCACCGAAAAGCTCATTTTCTGGAAAACTTGATTTTTTTCAAAAAACCTAAATGACCCCTCTAATTAATCGTCTATATCACCAGAACCTTCCCTGGTTGGCAGAACCATGATAGGTTCCTTAGTTTTCGAACAGCAAGCCTTTAAAAGTAGATGTTTAAAAAATGGGGATTTTTTGCTTCACCAAAAAGCTCATTTTCTGGAAAACTTGATTTTTTTCAAAAAACCTAAATGACCCCTCTAATTAATCGTCTATATCACCAGAACCTTCCCCAGTTGGCAGAACCATGATAGGTTCCTTAGTTTTCGAGCAGCAAGCATTCAAAGATAGATGTTTAAAAAACGTGGATTTTTTGCTTCACCGAAAAGCTCATTTTCTGGAAAACGTGATTTTTTTCAAAAAACCTAAATGACCCCTCTAATTAATCGTCTATATCACCAGAACCTTCCCCGGTTGGCAGAACCATGATAGGTTCCTTATTTTTCGAGCAGCAAGCCTTCAAAGATAGATGTATTAAAAACGTGGATTTTTTGCTTCACCGAAAAGCTCATTTTCTGGAAAACTTGATTTTTTTCAAAAAACCTAAATGACCCCTCTAATTAATCGTCTATATCACCAGAACATTCCCCAGTTGGCAGAACCATGATAGGTTCCTTAGTTTTCGAGCAGCAAGCCTTCAAAGATAGATGTCTAAAAAACGGGCATTTTTTGCTTCACCGAAAAGCTCATTTTCTGGAAAACGTGATTTTTTCAAAAAACCTAAATGACCCCTCTAATTAATCGTCTATATCACCAGAACCTTCCCCGGTTGGCAGAACCATGATAGGTTCCTTATTTTTCGAGCAGCAAGCCTTCAAAGATAGATGTATTAAAAACGTGGATTTTTTGCTTCACCGAAAAGCTCATTTTCTGGAAAACTTGATTTTTTTCAAAAAACCTAAATGACCCCTCTAATTAATCGTCTATATCACCAGAACATTCCCCAGTTGGCAGAACCATGATAGGTTCCTTAGTTTTCGAGCAGCAAGCCTTCAAAGATAGATGTCTAAAAAACGGGCATTTTTTGCTTCACCGAAAAGCTCATTTTCTGGAAAACGTGATTTTTTCAAAAAACCTAAATGACCCCTCTAATTAATCGTCTATATCACCAGAACCTTCCCCGGTTGGCAGAACCATGATAGGTTCCTTAGTTTTCGAGCAGCAAGCCTTCAAAGATAGATGTTTAAAAAACGGGGATTTTTTGCTTCACCGAAAAGCTCATTTTCTGGAAAACGTGATTTTCCCCCAAAAACCTAAATGACCCCTATAATTAATCGTCTATATCACCAGAACCTTCCCCAGTTGGCAGAACCATGAAACGTTCTTTATTTTTCGAGAAGCAAGCCTTCAAAGATAGATGTTTAAAAAACGTGGATTTTTTGCTTCACCGAAAAGCTCATTTTCTGGAAAATTTGATTTTTTTCAAAAAACCTAAATGACCCCTCTAATTAATCGTCTATATCACCAGAACATTCCCCGGTTGGCAGAACCATGAAATGTCTTTAGTTTTCGAGCAGCAAGCCTTCAAAGATAGATGTTTAAAAAACGTGGATTTTTTGCTTCACCGAAAAGCTCATTTTCTGGAAAACGTGATTTTTTTCAAAAAACCTAAATGACCCCTCTAATTAATCGTCTATATCACCAGAACCTTCCCCGCTTGGCAGAACCATGATAGGTTCCTTAGTTTTCGAGCAGCAAGCCTTCAAAGATAGATGTTTAAAAAACGTGGATTTTTTGCTTCACCGAAAAGCTCATTTTCTGGAAAACTTGATTTTTTTCAAAAAACCTAAATGACCCCTCTAATTAATCGTCTATATCACCAGAACATTCCCCAGTTGGCAGAACCATGATAGGTTCCTTAGTTTTCGAGCAGCAAGCCTTCAAAGATAGATGTCTAAAAAACGGGCATTTTTTGCTTCACCGAAAAGCTCTTTTTCTGGAAAACGTGATTTTTTTCAAAAAACCTAAATGACCCCTCTAATTAATCGTCTATATCACCAGAACATTCCCCGGTTGGCAGAACCATGAAATGTCTTTAGTTTTCGAGCAGCAAGCCTTCAAAGATAGATGTCTAAAAAACGGGGATTTTTTGCTTCACCGAAAAGCTCATTTTCTGGAAAACGTGATTTTCCCCCAAAAACCTAAATGACCCCTATAATTAATCGTCTATATCACCAGAACCTTCCCCGGTTGGCAGAACCATGATAGGTTCCTTATTTTTCGAGCAGCAAGCCTTCAAAGATAGATGTATTAAAAACGTGGATTTTTTGCTTCACCGAAAAGCTCATTTTCTGGAAAACTTGATTTTTTTCAAAAAACCTAAATGACCCCTCTAAGTAATCGTCTATATCACCAGAACATTCCCCAGTTGGCAGAACCATGATAGGTTCCTTAGTTTTCGAGCAGCAAGCCTTCAAAGATAGATGTCTAAAAAACGGGCATTTTTTGCTTCACCGAAAAGCTCATTTTCTGGAAAACGTGATTTTTTCAAAAAACCTAAATGACCCCTCTAATTAATCGTCTATATCACCAGAACCTTCCCCGGTTGGCAGAACCATGATAGGTTCCTTAGTTTTCGAGCAGCAAGCCTTCAAAGATAGATGTTTAAAAAACGGGGATTTTTTGCTTCACCGAAAAGCTCATTTTCTGGAAAACGTGATTTTCCCCCAAAAACCTAAATGACCCCTATAATTAATCGTCTATATCACCAGAACCTTCCCCAGTTGGCAGAACCATGAAACGTTCTTTATTTTTCGAGAAGCAAGCCTTCAAAGATAGATGTTTAAAAAACGTGGATTTTTTGCTTCACCGAATAGCTCATTTTCTGGAAAATTTGATTTTTTTCAAAAAACCTAAATGACCCCTCTAATTAATCGTCTATATCACCAGAACATTCCCCGGTTGGCAGAACCATGAAATGTCTTTAGTTTTCGAGCAGCAAGCCTTCAAAGATAGATGTTTAAAAAACGTGGATTTTTTGATTCACCGAAAAGCTCATTTTCTGGAAAACGTGATTTTTTTCAAAAAACCTAAATGACCCCTCTAATTAATCGTCTATATCACCAGAACCTTCCCCGCTTGGCAGAACCATGCTAGGTTCCTTAGTTTTCTAGCAGCAAGCGTTCAAAGATAGATGTTTAAAAAACATGGATTTTTTACTTCACCGAAAAGCTCATTTTCTGGAAAAAGTGATTTTTCCCCAAAAACCTAAATGACCCCTATAATTAATCGTCTATATCACCAGAACCTTCCCCAGTTGGCAGAACCATGAAACATTCCTTATTTTTCGAGAAACAAGCCTTCAAAGATAGATGTTTAAAAAACGTGGATTTTTTGCTTCACCGAAAAGCTCATTTTCTGGAAAACTTGATTTTTTTCAAAAAACCTAAATGACCCCTCTAATTAATCGTCTATATCACCAGAACCTTCCCCGGTTGGCAGAACCATGATAGGTTCCTTAGTTTTTGAGCAGCAAGCCCTCAAAGATAGATGTCTAAAAAACAGGGATTTTTTGCTTCACCGAAAAGCACATTTTCTAGAAAAAGTGATTTTTCCCCAAAAACCTAAATGACCCCTCTAATTAATCGTCTATATCACCAGAACCTTCCCCGGTTGGCAGAACCATGATAGGTTCCTTAGTTTTCGAGCAGCAAGCCTTCAAAGATAGATGTTTAAAAAACGTGGATTTTTTGCTTCACCGAAAAGCTTATTTTCTGGAAAACTTGATTTTTTTCAAAAAACCTAAATGACCATTCTAATTAATCGTCTATATCACCAGAACCTTCCCCGGTTGGCAGAACCATGATAGGTTCCTTAGTTTTCGAGCAGCAAGCCTTCAAAGATAGATGTTTAAAAAACTGAGATTTTTTGCTTCACCGAAAAGCTAATTTTCTGTAAAATGTGATTTTTTTCAAAAAACCTAAATGACCCCTCTAATTAATCGTCAATTTCACCAGAACCTTCCCCGGTTGGCCGAACCATGATAGGTTCCTTAGTTTTCAAGCATCAAGCCTTCAAAGATAGATGTTTAAAAAACGTGGATTTTTTGCTTCACCGAAAAGCTCATTTTCTGGAAAACTTGATTTTTTTCAAAAAACCTAAATGACCCCTCTAATTAATCGTCTATATCACCAGAACCTTCCCCGGTTGGCAGAACCATGATAGGTTCCTTAGTTTTTGAGCTGCAAGCCTTCAAAGATAGATGTTTAAAAAAGGTGGATTTTTTGCTTCACCGAAAAGCTCATTTTCTGGAAAACTTGATTTTTTTCAAAAAACCTAAATGACCCCTCTAATTAATCGTCTATATCACCAGAACCTTCCCTGGTTGGCAGAACCATGATAGGTTCCTTAGTTTTCGAACAGCAAGCCTTCAAAGGTAGATGTTTAAAAAATGGGGATTTTTTGCTTCACCAAAAAGCTAATTTTCTGGAAAACTTGATTTTTTTCAAAAAACCTAAATGACCCCTCTAATTAATCGTCTATATCACCAGAACCTTCCCCAGTTGGCAGAACCATGATAGGTTCCTTAGTTTTCGAGCAGCAAGCATTCAAAGATAGATGTTTAAAAAACGTGGATTTTTTGCTTCACCGAAAAGCTCATTTTCTGGAAAACGTGATTTTTTTCAAAAAACCTAAATGACCCCTCTAATTAATCGTCTATATCACCAGAACCTTCCCCGGTTGGCAGAACCATGATAGGTTCCTTAGTTTTTGAGCAGCAAGCCCTCAAAGATAGATGTCTAAAAAACAGGGATTTTTTGCTTCACCGAAAAGCACATTTTCTAGAAAAAGTGATTTTTCCCCAAAAACCTAAATGACCCCTCTAATTAATCGTCTATATCACCAGAACCTTCCCCGGTTGGCAGAACCATGATAGGTTCCTTAGTTTTCGAGCAGCAAGCCTTCAAAGATAGATGTTTAAAAAACGTGGATTTTTTGCTTCACCGAAAAGCTTATTTTCTGGAAAACTTGATTTTTTTCAAAAAACCTAAATGACCATTCTAATTAATCGTCTATATCACCAGAACCTTCCCCGGTTGGCAGAACCATGATAGGTTCCTTAGTTTTCGAGCAGCAAGCCTTCAAAGATAGATGTTTAAAAAACTGAGATTTTTTGCTTCACCGAAAAGCTAATTTTCTGTAAAATGTGATTTTTTTCAAAAAACCTAAATGACCCCTCTAATTAATCGTCAATTTCACCAGAACCTTCCCCGGTTGGCCGAACCATGATAGGTTCCTTAGTTTTCAAGCATCAAGCCTTCAAAGATAGATGTTTAAAAAACGTGGATTTTTTGCTTCACCGAAAAGCTCATTTTCTGGAAAACTTGATTTTTTTCAAAAAACCTAAATGACCCCTCTAATTAATCGTCTATATCACCAGAACCTTCCCCGGTTGGCAGAACCATGATAGGTTCCTTAGTTTTTGAGCTGCAAGCCTTCAAAGATAGATGTTTAAAAAAGGTGGATTTTTTGCTTCACCGAAAAGCTCATTTTCTGGAAAACTTGATTTTTTTCAAAAAACCTAAATGACCCCTCTAATTAATCGTCTATATCACCAGAACCTTCCCTGGTTGGCAGAACCATGATAGGTTCCTTAGTTTTCGAACAGCAAGCCTTCAAAGGTAGATGTTTAAAAAATGGGGATTTTTTGCTTCACCAAAAAGCTAATTTTCTGGAAAACTTGATTTTTTTCAAAAAACCTAAATGACCCCTCTAATTAATCGTCTATATCACCAGAACCTTCCCCAGTTGGCAGAACCATGATAGGTTCCTTAGTTTTCGAGCAGCAAGCATTCAAAGATAGATGTTTAAAAAACGTGGATTTTTTGCTTCACCGAAAAGCTCATTTTCTGGAAAACGTGATTTTTTTCAAAAAACCTAAATGACCCCTCTAATTAATCGTCTATATCACCAGAACCTTCCCCGGTTGGCAGAACCATGATAGGTTCCTTATTTTTCGAGCAGCAAGCCTTCAAAGATAGATGTATTAAAAACGTGGATTTTTTGCTTCACCGAAAAGCTCATTTTCTGGAAAACTTGATTTTTTTCAAAAAACCTAAATGACCCCTCTAATTAATCGTCTATATCACCAGAACATTCCCCAGTTGGCAGAACCATGCTAGGTTCCTTAGTTTTCTAGCAGCAAGCGTTCAAAGATAGATGTTTAAAAAACATGGATTTTTTACTTCACCGAAAAGCTCATTTTCTGGAAAAAGTGATTTTTCCCCAAAAACCTAAATGACCCCTATAATTAATTGTCTATATCACCAGAACCTTCCCCAGTTGGCAGAACCATGAAACGTTCCTTATTTTTCGAGAAGCAAGCCTTCAAAGATAGATGTTTAAAAAACGTGGATATTTTGCTTCACCGAAAAGCTCATTTTCTGGAAAACTTGATTTTTTTCAAAAAACCTAAATGACCCCTCTAATTAATCGTCTATATCACCAGAACCTTCCCCGGTTGGCAGAACCATGATAGGTTCCTTAGTTTTTGAGCAGCAAGCCTTCAAAGATAGATGTCTAAAAAACAGGGATTTTTTGCTTCACCGAAAAGCACATTTTCTAGAAAAAGTGATTTTTCCCCAAAAACCTAAATGACCCCTCTAATTAATCGTCTATATCACCAGAACCTTCCCCGGTTGGCAGAACCATGATAGGTTCCTTAGTTTTCGAGCAGCAAGCCTTCAAAGATAGATGTTTAAAAAACGTGGATTTTTTGCTTCACCGAAAAGCTCATTTTCTGGAAAACTTGATTTTTTTCAAAAAACCTAAATGACCATTCTAATTAATTGTCTATATCACCAGAACCTTCCCCGGTTAGCATAACCATGATAGGTTCCTTAGTTTTCGAGCAGCAAGCCTTCAAAGATAGATGTTTAAAAAACTTTGATTTTTTGCTTCACCGAAAAGCTCATTTTTTGGAAAACATGATTTTTTTCAAAAAACCTAAATGACCCCTCTAATTAATCGTCTATATCACCAGAACCTTCCCCGGTTGGCAGAACCATGATAGGTTCCTTAGTTTTCGAGCAGCAAGCCTTCAAAGATAGATGTTTAAAAAACTGAGATTTTTTGCTTCACCGAAAAGCTAATTTTCTGTAAAATGTGATTTTTTTCAAAAAACCTAAATGACCCCTTTAATTAATCGTCAATTTCACCAGAACCTTCACCGGTTGGCCGAACCATGATAGGTTCCTTAGTTTTCAAGCATCAAGCCTTCAAAGATAGATGTTTAAAAAACGTGGATTTTTTGCTTCACCGAAAAGCTCATTTTCTGGAAAACGTGATTTTTTTCAAAAAACCTAAATGACCCCTCTAATTAATCGTCTATATCACCAGAACCTTCCCCGCTTGGCAGAACCATGATAGGTTCCTTAGTTTTCGAGCAGCAAGCCTTCAAAGATAGATGTTTAAAAAACGTGGATTTTTTGCTTCACCGAAAAGCTCATTTTCTGGAAAACTTGATTTTTTTCAAAAAACCTAAATGACCCCTCTAATTAATCGTCTATATCACCAGAACATTCCCCAGTTGGCAGAACCATGATAGGTTCCTTAGTTTTCGAGCAGCAAGCCTTCAAAGATAGATGTCTAAAAAACGGGCATTTTTTGCTTCACCGAAAAGCTCTTTTTCTGGAAAACGTGATTTTTTTCAAAAAACCTAAATGACCCCTCTAATTAATCGTCTATATCACCAGAACCTTCCCCGGTTGGCAGAACCATGATAGGTTCCTTAGTTTTCGAGCAGCAAGCCTTCAAAGATAGATGTTTAAAAAACGGGGATTTTTTGCTTCACCGAAAAGCTCATTTTCTGGAAAACGTGATTTTCCCCCAAAAACCTAAATGACCCCTATAATTAATCGTCTATATCACCAGAACCTTCCCCGGTTGGCAGAACCATGATAGGTTCCTTATTTTTCGAGCAGCAAGCCTTCAAAGATAGATGTATTAAAAACGTGGATTTTTTGCTTCACCGAAAAGCTCATTTTCTGGAAAACTTGATTTTTTTCAAAAAACCTAAATGACCCCTCTAAGTAATCGTCTATATCACCAGAACATTCCCCAGTTGGCAGAACCATGATAGGTTCCTTAGTTTTCGAGCAGCAAGCCTTCAAAGATAGATGTCTAAAAAACGGGCATTTTTTGCTTCACCGAAAAGCTCATTTTCTGGAAAACGTGATTTTTTCAAAAAACCTAAATGACCCCTCTAATTAATCGTCTATATCACCAGAACCTTCCCCGGTTGGCAGAACCATGATAGGTTCCTTAGTTTTCGAGCAGCAAGCCTTCAAAGATAGATGTTTAAAAAACGGGGATTTTTTGCTTCACCGAAAAGCTCATTTTCTGGAAAACGTGATTTTCCCCCAAAAACCTAAATGACCCCTATAATTAATCGTCTATATCACCAGAACCTTCCCCAGTTGGCAGAACCATGAAACGTTCTTTATTTTTCGAGAAGCAAGCCTTCAAAGATAGATGTTTAAAAAACGTGGATTTTTTGCTTCACCGAAAAGCTCATTTTCTGGAAAATTTGATTTTTTTCAAAAAACCTAAATGACCCCTCTAATTAATCGTCTATATCACCAGAACATTCCCCGGTTGGCAGAACCATGAAATGTCTTTAGTTTTCGAGCAGCAAGCCTTCAAAGATAGATGTTTAAAAAACGTGGATTTTTTGCTTCACCGAAAAGCTCATTTTCTGGAAAACGTGATTTTTTTCAAAAAACCTAAATGACCCCTCTAATTAATCGTCTATATCACCAGAACCTTCCCCGCTTGGCAGAACCATGATAGGTTCCTTAGTTTTCGAGCAGCAAGCCTTCAAAGATAGATGTTTAAAAAACGTGGATTTTTTGCTTCACCGAAAAGCTCATTTTCTGGAAAACTTGATTTTTTTCAAAAAACCTAAATGACCCCTCTAATTAATCGTCTATATCACCAGAACATTCCCCAGTTGGCAGAACCATGATAGGTTCCTTAGTTTTCGAGCAGCAAGCCTTCAAAGATAGATGTCTAAAAAACGGGCATTTTTTGCTTCACCGAAAAGCTCTTTTTCTGGAAAACGTGATTTTTTTCAAAAAACCTAAATGACCCCTCTAATTAATCGTCTATATCACCAGAACCTTCCCCGGTTGGCAGAACCATGATAGGTTCCTTAGTTTTCGAGCAGCAAGCCTTCAAAGATAGATGTTTAAAAAACGGGGATTTTTTGCTTCACCGAAAAGCTCATTTTCTGGAAAACGTGATTTTCCCCCAAAAACCTAAATGACCCCTATAATTAATCGTCTATATCACCAGAACCTTCCCCAGTTGGCAGAACCATGAAACGTTCTTTATTTTTCGAGAAGCAAGCCTTCAAAGATAGATGTCTAAAAAACGGGGATTTTTTGCTTCACCGAAAAGCTCATTTTCTAGAAAAAGTGATTTTTCCCCAAAAACCTAAATGACCCCTCTAATTAATCGTCTATATCACCAGAACCTTCCCCAGTTGGCAGATCCATGATAGGTTCCTTAGTTTTCGAGCAGCAAGCCTTCAAAGATAGATGTTTAAAAAACGTGGATTTTTTGCTTCACCGAAAAGCTCATTTTCTGGAAAACGTGATTTTTTTCAAAAAACCTAAATGACCCCTCTAATTAATCGTCTATATCACCAGAACCTTCCCCGCTTGGCAGAACCATGATAGGTTCCTTAGTTTTCGAGCAGCAAGCCTTCAAAGATAGATGTTTAAAAAACGTGGATTTTTTGCTTCACCGAAAAGCTCATTTTCTGGAAAACTTGATTTTTTTCAAAAAACCTAAATGACCCCTCTAATTAATCGTCTATATCACCAGAACATTCCCCAGTTGGCAGAACCATGATAGGTTCCTTAGTTTTCGAGCAGCAAGCCTTCAAAGATAGATGTCTAAAAAACGGGCATTTTTTGCTTCACCGAAAAGCTCTTTTTCTGGAAAACGTGATTTTTTTCAAAAAACCTAAATGACCCCTCTAATTAATCGTCTATATCACCAGAACCTTCCCCGGTTGGCAGAACCATGATAGGTTCCTTAGTTTTCGAGCAGCAAGCCTTCAAAGATAGATGTTTAAAAAACGGGGATTTTTTGCTTCACCGAAAAGCTCATTTTCTGGAAAACGTGATTTTCCCCCAAAAACCTAAATGACCCCTATAATTAATCGTCTATATCACCAGAACCTTCCCCGGTTGGCAGAACCATGATAGGTTCCTTATTTTTCGAGCAGCAAGCCTTCAAAGATAGATGTATTAAAAACGTGGATTTTTTGCTTCACCGAAAAGCTCATTTTCTGGAAAACTTGATTTTTTTCAAAAAACCTAAATGACCCCTCTAAGTAATCGTCTATATCACCAGAACATTCCCCAGTTGGCAGAACCATGATAGGTTCCTTAGTTTTCGAGCAGCAAGCCTTCAAAGATAGATGTCTAAAAAACGGGCATTTTTTGCTTCACCGAAAAGCTCATTTTCTGGAAAACGTGATTTTTTCAAAAAACCTAAATGACCCCTCTAATTAATCGTCTATATCACCAGAACCTTCCCCGGTTGGCAGAACCATGATAGGTTCCTTAGTTTTCGAGCAGCAAGCCTTCAAAGATAGATGTTTAAAAAACGGGGATTTTTTGCTTCACCGAAAAGCTCATTTTCTGGAAAACGTGATTTTCCCCCAAAAACCTAAATGACCCCTATAATTAATCGTCTATATCACCAGAACCTTCCCCAGTTGGCAGAACCATGAAACGTTCCTTATTTTTCGAGAAGCAAGCCTTCAAAGATAGATGTTTAAAAAACGTGGATTTTTTGCTTCACCGAAAAGCTCATTTTCTGGAAAACTTGATTTTTTTCAAAAAACCTAAATGACCATTCTAATTAATCGTCTATATCACCAGAACCTTCCCCGGTTGGCAGAACCATGATAGGTTCCTTAGTTTTCGAGCAGCAAGCCTTCAAAGATAGATGTTTAAAAAACTGAGATTTTTTGCTTCACCGAAAAGCTAATTTTCTGTAAAATGTGATTTTTTTCAAAAAACCTAAATGACCCCTCTAATTAATCGTCAATTTCACCAGAACCTTCCCCGGTTGGCCGAACCATGATAGGTTCCTTAGTTTTCAAGCATCAAGCCTTCAAAGATAGATGTTTAAAAAACGTGGATTTTTTGCTTCACCGAAAAGCTCATTTTCTGGAAAACTTGATTTTTTTCAAAAAACCTAAATGACCCCTCTAATTAATCGTCTATATCACCAGAACCTTCCCCGGTTGGCAGAACCATGATAGGTTCCTTAGTTTTTGAGCTGCAAGCCTTCAAAGATAGATGTTTAAAAAACGTGGATTTTTTGCTTCACCGAAAAGCTCATTTTCTGGAAAACTTGATTTTTTTCAAAAAACCTAAATGACCCCTCTAATTAATCGTCTATATCACCAGAACCTTCCCCGGTTGGCAGAACCATGATAGGTTCCTTAGTTTTTGAGCAGCAAGCCCTCAAAGATAGATGTCTAAAAAACAGGGATTTTTTGCTTCACCGAAAAGCACATTTTCTAGAAAAAGTGATTTTTCCCCAAAAACCTAAATGACCCCTCTAATTAATCGTCTATATCACCAGAACCTTCCCCGGTTGGCAGAACCATGATAGGTTCCTTAGTTTTCGAGCAGCAAGCCTTCAAAGATAGATGTTTAAAAAACGTGGATTTTTTGCTTCACCGAAAAGCTCATTTTCTGGAAAACTTGATTTTTTTCAAAAAACCTAAATGACCATTCTAATTAATCGTCTATATCACCAGAACCTTCCCCGGTTGGCAGAACCATGATAGGTTCCTTAGTTTTCGAGCAGCAAGCCTTCAAAGATAGATGTTTAAAAAACTGAGATTTTTTGCTTCACCGAAAAGCTAATTTTCTGTAAAATGTGATTTTTTTCAAAAAACCTAAATGACCCCTCTAATTAATCGTCAATTTCACCAGAACCTTCCCCGGTTGGCCGAACCATGATAGGTTCCTTAGTTTTCAAGCATCAAGCCTTCAAAGATAGATGTTTAAAAAACGTGGATTTTTTGCTTCACCGAAAAGCTCATTTTCTGGAAAACTTGATTTTTTTCAAAAAACCTAAATGACCCCTCTAATTAATCGTCTATATCACCAGAACCTTCCCCGGTTGGCAGAACCATGATAGGTTCCTTAGTTTTTGAGCTGCAAGCCTTCAAAGATAGATGTTTAAAAAACGTGGATTTTTTGCTTCACCGAAAAGCTCATTTTCTGGAAAACTTGATTTTTTTCAAAAAACCTAAATGACCCCTCTAATTAATCGTCTATATCACCAGAACCTTCCCCAGTTGGCAGAACCATGAAACGTTCTTTATTTTTCGAGAAGCAAGCCTTCAAAGATAGATGTTTAAAAAACGTGGATTTTTTGCTTCACCGAAAAGCTCATTTTCTGGAAAATTTGATTTTTTTCAAAAAACCTAAATGACCCCTCTAATTAATCGTCTATATCACCAGAACATTCCCCGGTTGGCAGAACCATGAAATGTCTTTAGTTTTCGAGCAGCAAGCCTTCAAAGATAGATGTTTAAAAAACGTGGATTTTTTGCTTCACCGAAAAGCTCATTTTCTGGAAAACGTGATTTTTTTCAAAAAACCTAAATGACCCCTCTAATTAATCGTCTATATCACCAGAACCTTCCCCGCTTGGCAGAACCATGATAGGTTCCTTAGTTTTCGAGCAGCAAGCCTTCAAAGATAGATGTTTAAAAAACGTGGATTTTTTGCTTCACCGAAAAGCTCATTTTCTGGAAAACTTGATTTTTTTCAAAAAACCTAAATGACCCCTCTAATTAATCGTCTATATCACCAGAACATTCCCCAGTTGGCAGAACCATGATAGGTTCCTTAGTTTTCGAGCAGCAAGCCTTCAAAGATAGATGTCTAAAAAACGGGCATTTTTTGCTTCACCGAAAAGCTCTTTTTCTGGAAAACGTGATTTTTTTCAAAAAACCTAAATGACCCCTCTAATTAATCGTCTATATCACCAGAACCTTCCCCGGTTGGCAGAACCATGATAGGTTCCTTAGTTTTCGAGCAGCAAGCCTTCAAAGATAGATGTTTAAAAAACGGGGATTTTTTGCTTCACCGAAAAGCTCATTTTCTGGAAAACGTGATTTTCCCCCAAAAACCTAAATGACCCCTATAATTAATCGTCTATATCACCAGAACCTTCCCCGGTTGGCAGAACCATGATAGGTTCCTTATTTTTCGAGCAGCAAGCCTTCAAAGATAGATGTATTAAAAACGTGGATTTTTTGCTTCACCGAAAAGCTCATTTTCTGGAAAACTTGATTTTTTTCAAAAAACCTAAATGACCCCTCTAAGTAATCGTCTATATCACCAGAACATTCCCCAGTTGGCAGAACCATGATAGGTTCCTTAGTTTTCGAGCAGCAAGCCTTCAAAGATAGATGTCTAAAAAACGGGCATTTTTTGCTTCACCGAAAAGCTCATTTTCTGGAAAACGTGATTTTTTCAAAAAACCTAAATGACCCCTCTAATTAATCGTCTATATCACCAGAACCTTCCCCGGTTGGCAGAACCATGATAGGTTCCTTAGTTTTCGAGCAGCAAGCCTTCAAAGATAGATGTTTAAAAAACGGGGATTTTTTGCTTCACCGAAAAGCTCATTTTCTGGAAAACGTGATTTTCCCCCAAAAACCTAAATGACCCCTATAATTAATCGTCTATATCACCAGAACCTTCCCCAGTTGGCAGAACCATGAAACGTTCTTTATTTTTCGAGAAGCAAGCCTTCAAAGATAGATGTTTAAAAAACGTGGATTTTTTGCTTCACCGAAAAGCTCATTTTCTGGAAAATTTGATTTTTTTCAAAAAACCTAAATGACCCCTCTAATTAATCGTCTATATCACCAGAACATTCCCCGGTTGGCAGAACCATGAAATGTCTTTAGTTTTCGAGCAGCAAGCCTTCAAAGATAGATGTTTAAAAAACGTGGATTTTTTGCTTCACCGAAAAGCTCATTTTCTGGAAAACGTGATTTTTTTCAAAAAACCTAAATGACCCCTCTAATTAATCGTCTATATCACCAGAACCTTCCCCGCTTGGCAGAACCATGATAGGTTCCTTAGTTTTCGAGCAGCAAGCCTTCAAAGATAGATGTTTAAAAAACGTGGATTTTTTGCTTCACCGAAAAGCTCATTTTCTGGAAAACTTGATTTTTTTCAAAAAACCTAAATGACCCCTCTAATTAATCGTCTATATCACCAGAACATTCCCCAGTTGGCAGAACCATGATAGGTTCCTTAGTTTTCGAGCAGCAAGCCTTCAAAGATAGATGTCTAAAAAACGGGCATTTTTTGCTTCACCGAAAAGCTCTTTTTCTGGAAAACGTGATTTTTTTCAAAAAACCTAAATGACCCCTCTAATTAATCGTCTATATCACCAGAACCTTCCCCGGTTGGCAGAACCATGATAGGTTCCTTAGTTTTCGAGCAGCAAGCCTTCAAAGATAGATGTTTAAAAAACGGGGATTTTTTGCTTCACCGAAAAGCTCATTTTCTGGAAAACGTGATTTTCCCCCAAAAACCTAAATGACCCCTATAATTAATCGTCTATATCACCAGAACCTTCCCCAGTTGGCAGAACCATGAAACGTTCTTTATTTTTCGAGAAGCAAGCCTTCAAAGATAGATGTCTAAAAAACGGGGATTTTTTGCTTCACCGAAAAGCTCATTTTCTAGAAAAAGTGATTTTTCCCCAAAAACCTAAATGACCCCTCTAATTAATCGTCTATATCACCAGAACCTTCCCCAGTTGGCAGATCCATGATAGGTTCCTTAGTTTTCGAGCAGCAAGCCTTCAAAGATAGATGTATTAAAAACGTGGATTTTTTGCTTCACCGAAAAGCTCATTTTCTGGAAAACTTGATTTTTTTCAAAAAACCTAAATGACCCCTCTAAGTAATCGTCTATATCACCAGAACATTCCCCAGTTGGCAGAACCATGATAGGTTCCTTAGTTTTCGAGCAGCAAGCCTTCAAAGATAGATGTCTAAAAAACGGGCATTTTTTGCTTCACCGAAAAGCTCATTTTCTGGAAAACGTGATTTTTTCAAAAATCCTAAATGACCCCTCTAATTAATCGTCTATATCACCAGAACCTTCCCCGGTTGGCAGAACCATGATAGGTTCCTTAGTTTTCGAGCAGCAAGCCTTCAAAGATAGATGTTTAAAAAACGGGGATTTTTTGCTTCACCGAAAAGCTCATTTTCTGGAAAACGTGATTTTCCCCCAAAAACCTAAATGACCCCTATAATTAATCGTCTATATCACCAGAACCTTCCCCAGTTGGCAGAACCATGAAACGTTCTTTATTTTTCGAGAAGCAAGCCTTCAAAGATAGATGTTTAAAAAACGTGGATTTTTTGCTTCACCGAAAAGCTCATTTTCTGGAAAATTTGATTTTTTTCAAAAAACCTAAATGACCCCTCTAATTAATCGTCTATATCACCAGAACATTCCCCGGTTGGCAGAACCATGAAATGTCTTTAGTTTTCGAGCAGCAAGCCTTCAAAGATAGATGTTTAAAAAACGTGGATTTTTTGCTTCACCGAAAAGCTCATTTTCTGGAAAACGTGATTTTTTTCAAAAAACCTAAATGACCCCTCTAATTAATCGTCTATATCACCAGAACCTTCCCCGCTTGGCAGAACCATGATAGGTTCCTTAGTTTTCGAGCAGCAAGCCTTCAAAGATAGATGTTTAAAAAACGTGGATTTTTTGCTTCACCAAAAAGCTCATTTTCTGGAAAACTTGATTTTTTTCAAAAAACCTAAATGACCCCTCTAATTAATCGTCTATATCACCAGAACATTCCCCAGTTGGCAGAACCATGATAGGTTCCTTAGTTTTCGAGCAGCAAGCCTTCAAAGATAGATGTCTAAAAAACGGGCATTTTTTGCTTCACCGAAAAGCTCTTTTTCTGGAAAACGTGATTTTTTTCAAAAAACCTAAATGACCCCTCTAATTAATCGTCTATATCACCAGAACCTTCCCCGGTTGGCAGAACCATGATAGGTTCCTTAGTTTTCGAGCAGCAAGCCTTCAAAGATAGATGTTTAAAAAACGGGGATTTTTTGCTTCACCGAAAAGCTCATTTTCTGGAAAACGTGATTTTCCCCCAAAAACCTAAATGACCCCTATAATTAATCGTCTATATCACCAGAACCTTCCCCAGTTGGCAGAACCATGAAACGTTCTTTATTTTTCGAGAAGCAAGCCTTCAAAGATAGATGTCTAAAAAACGGGGATTTTTTGCTTCACCGAAAAGCTCATTTTCTAGAAAAAGTGATTTTTCCCCAAAAACCTAAATGACCCCTCTAATTAATCGTCTATATCACCAGAACCTTCCCCAGTTGGCAGATCCATGATAGGTTCCTTAGTTTTCGAGCAGCAAGCCTTCAAAGATAGATGTTTAAAAAACGTGGATTTTTTGCTTCACCGAAAAGCTCATTTTCTGGAAAACGTGATTTTTTTCAAAAAACCTAAATGACCCCTCTAATTAATCGTCTATATCACCAGAACCTTCCCCGGTTGGCAGAACCATGATAGGTTCCTTATTTTTCGAGCAGCAAGCCTTCAAAGATAGATGTATTAAAAACGTGGATTTTTTGCTTCACCGAAAAGCTCATTTTCTGGAAAACTTGATTTTTTTCAAAAAACCTAAATGACCCCTCTAATTAATCGTCTATATCACCAGAACATTCCCCAGTTGGCAGAACCATGCTAGGTTCCTTAGTTTTCTAGCAGCAAGCGTTCAAAGATAGATGTTTAAAAAACATGGATTTTTTACTTCACCGAAAAGCTCATTTTCTGGAAAAAGTGATTTTTCCCCAAAAACCTAAATGACCCCTATAATTAATCGTCTATATCACCAGAACCTTCCCCAGTTGGCAGAACCATGAAACGTTCCTTATTTTTCGAGAAGCAAGCCTTCAAAGATAAATTTTTAAAAAACGTGGATTTTTTGCTTCACCGAAAAGCTCATTTTCTGGAAAATTTGATTTTTTTCAAAAAACCTAAATGACCCCTCTAATTAATCGTCTATATCACCAGAACATTCCCCGGTTGGCAGAACCATGAAATGTCTTTAGTTTTCGAGCAGCAAGCGTTCAAAGATAGATGTTTAAAAAACATGGATTTTTTGCTTCACCGAAAAGCTCATTTTCTGGAAAAAGTGATTTTTCCCCAAAAACCTAAATGACCCCTATAATTAATCGTCTATATCACCAGAACCTTCCCCAGTTGGCAGAACCATGAAACGTTCCTTATTTTTCGAGAAGCAAGCCTTCAAAGATAGATGTTTAAAAAACGTGGATTTTTTGCTTCACCGAAAAGCTCATTTTCTGGAAAACTTGATTTTTTTCAAAAAACCTAAATGACCCCTCTAATTAATCGTCTATATCACCAGAACCTTCCCCGGTTGGCAGAACCATGATAGGTTCCTTAGTTTTTGAGCAGCAAGCCTTCAAAGATAGATGTTTAAAAAACGTGGATTTTTTGCTTCACCGAAAAGCTCATTTTCTGGAAAACTTGATTTTTTTCAAAAAACCTAAATGACCATTCTAATTAATCGTCTATATCACCAGAACCTTCCCCGGTTAGCATAACCATGATAGGTTCCTTAGTTTTCGAGCAGCAAGCCTTCAAAGATTGATGTTTAAAAAACTTTGATTTTTTGCTTCACCGAAAAGCTCATTTTCTGGAAAACATGATTTTTTTCAAAAAACCTAAATGACCCCTCTAATTAATCGTCTATATCACCAGAACCTTCCCCGGTTGGCAGAACCATGATAGGTTCCTTAGTTTTCGAGCAGCAAGCCTTCAAAGATAGATGTTTAAAAAACTGAGATTTTTTGCTTCACCGAAAAGCTAATTTTCTGTAAAATGTGATTTTTTTCAAAAAACCTAAATGACCCCTCTAATTAATCGTCAATTTCACCAGAACCTTCCCCGGTTGGCCGAACCATGATAGGTTCCTTAGTTTTCAAGCATCAAGCCTTCAAAGATAGATGTTTAAAAAACGTGGATTTTTTGCTTCACCGAAAAGCTCATTTTCTGGAAAACTTGATTTTTTTCAAAAAACCTAAATGACCCCTCTAATTAATCGTCTATATCACCAGAACCTTCCCCGGTTGGCAGAACCATGATAGGTTCCTTATTTTTCGAGCAGCAAGCCTTCAAAGATAGATGTATTAAAAACGTGGATTTTTTGCTTCACCGAAAAGCTCATTTTCTGGAAAACTTGATTTTTTTCAAAAAACCTAAATGACCCCTCTAATTAATCGTCTATATCACCAGAACATTCCCCAGTTGGCAGAACCATGATAGGTTCCTTAGTTTTCGAGCAGCAAGCCTTCAAAGATAGATGTCTAAAAAACGGGCATTTTTTGCTTCACCGAAAAGCTCATTTTCTGGAAAACGTGATTTTTTCAAAAAACCTAAATGACCCCTCTAATTAATCGTCTATATCACCAGAACCTTCCCCGGTTGGCAGAACCATGATAGGTTCATTAGTTTTCGAGCAGCAAGCCTTCAAAGATAGATGTTTAAAAAACGGGGATTTTTTGCTTCACCGAAAAGCTCATTTTCTGGAAAACGTGATTTTCCCCCAAAAACCTAAATGACCCCTATAATTAATCGTCTATATCACCAGAACCTTCCCCAGTTGGCAGAACCATGAAACGTTCTTTATTTTTCGAGAAGCAAGCCTTCAAAGATAGATGTTTAAAAAACGTGGATTTTTTGCTTCACCGAAAAGCTCATTTTCTGGAAAATTTGATTTTTTTCAAAAAACCTAAATGACCCCTCTAATTAATCGTCTATATCACCAGAACATTCCCCGGTTGGCAGAACCATGAAATGTCTTTAGTTTTCGAGCAGCAAGCCTTCAAAGATAGATGTTTAAAAAACGTGGATTTTTTGCTTCACCGAAAAGCTCATTTTCTGGAAAACGTGATTTTTTTCAAAAAACCTAAATGACCCCTCTAATTAATCGTCTATATCACCAGAACCTTCCCCGCTTGGCAGAACCATGATAGGTTCCTTAGTTTTCGAGCAGCAAGCCTTCAAAGATAGATGTTTAAAAAACGTGGATTTTTTGCTTCACCGAAAAGCTCATTTTCTGGAAAACTTGATTTTTTTCAAAAAACCTAAATGACCCCTCTAATTAATCGTCTATATCACCAGAACATTCCCCAGTTGGCAGAACCATGATAGGTTCCTTAGTTTTCGAGCAGCAAGCCTTCAAAGATAGATGTCTAAAAAACGGGCATTTTTTGCTTCACCGAAAAGCTCTTTTTCTGGAAAACGTGATTTTTTTCAAAAAACCTAAATGACCCCTCTAATTAATCGTCTATATCACCAGAACCTTCCCCGGTTGGCAGAACCATGATAGGTTCCTTAGTTTTCGAGCAGCAAGCCTTCAAAGATAGATGTTTAAAAAACGGGGATTTTTTGCTTCACCGAAAAGCTCATTTTCTGGAAAACTTGATTTTCCCCCAAAAACCTAAATGACCCCTATAATTAATCGTCTATATCACCAGAACCTTCCCCGGTTGGCAGAACCATGATAGGTTCCTTATTTTTCGAGCAGCAAGCCTTCAAAGATAGATGTATTAAAAACGTGGATTTTTTGCTTCACCGAAAAGCTCATTTTCTGGAAAACTTGATTTTTTTCAAAAAACCTAAATGACCCCTCTAAGTAATCGTCTATATCACCAGAACATTCCCCAGTTGGCAGAACCATGATAGGTTCCTTAGTTTTCGAGCAGCAAGCCTTCAAAGATAGATGTCTAAAAAACGGGCATTTTTTGCTTCACCGAAAAGCTCATTTTCTGGAAAACGTGATTTTTTCAAAAAACCTAAATGACCCCTCTAATTAATCGTCTATATCACCAGAACCTTCCCCGGTTGGCAGAACCATGATAGGTTCCTTAGTTTTCGAGCAGCAAGCCTTCAAAGATAGATGTTTAAAAAACGGGGATTTTTTGCTTCACCGAAAAGCTCATTTTCTGGAAAACGTGATTTTCCCCCAAAAACCTAAATGACCCCTATAATTAATCGTCTATATCACCAGAACCTTCCCCAGTTGGCAGAACCATGAAACGTTCTTTATTTTTCGAGAAGCAAGCCTTCAAAGATAGATGTTTAAAAAACGTGGATTTTTTGCTTCACCGAAAAGCTCATTTTCTGGAAAATTTGATTTTTTTCAAAAAACCTAAATGACCCCTCTAATTAATCGTCTATATCACCAGAACATTCCCCGGTTGGCAGAACCATGAAATGTCTTTAGTTTTCGAGCAGCAAGCCTTCAAAGATAGATGTTTAAAAAACGTGGATTTTTTGCTTCACCGAAAAGCTCATTTTCTGGAAAACGTGATTTTTTTCAAAAAACCTAAATGACCCCTCTAATTAATCGTCTATATCACCAGAACCTTCCCCGCTTGGCAGAACCATGATAGGTTCCTTAGTTTTCGAGCAGCAAGCCTTCAAAGATAGATGTTTAAAAAACGTGGATTTTTTGCTTCACCGAAAAGCTCATTTTCTGGAAAACTTGATTTTTTTCAAAAAACCTAAATGACCCCTCTAATTAATCGTCTATATCACCAGAACATTCCCCAGTTGGCAGAACCATGAAACGTTCCTTATTTTTCGAGAAACAAGCCTTCAAAGATAGATGTTTAAAAAACGTGGATTTTTTGCTTCACCGAAAAGCTCATTTTCTGGAAAACTTGATTTTTTTCAAAAAACCTAAATGACCCCTCTAATTAATCGTCTATATCACCAGAACCTTCCCCGGTTGGCAGAACCATGATAGGTTCCTTAGTTTTTGAGCAGCAAGCCCTCAAAGATAGATGTCTAAAAAACAGGGATTTTTTGCTTCACCGAAAAGCACATTTTCTAGAAAAAGTGATTTTTCCCCAAAAACCTAAATGACCCCTCTAATTAATCGTCTATATCACCAGAACCTTCCCCGGTTGGCAGAACCATGATAGGTTCCTTAGTTTTCGAGCAGCAAGCCTTCAAAGATAGATGTTTAAAAAACGTGGATTTTTTGCTTCACCGAAAAGCTCATTTTCTGGAAAACTTGATTTTTTTCAAAAAACCTAAATGACCATTCTAATTAATCGTCTATATCACCAGAACCTTCCCCGGTTGGCAGAACCATGATAGGTTCCTTAGTTTTCGAGCAGCAAGCCTTCAAAGATAGATGTTTAAAAAACTGAGATTTTTTGCTTCACCGAAAAGCTAATTTTCTGTAAAATGTGATTTTTTTCAAAAAACCTAAATGACCCCTCTAATTAATCGTCAATTTCACCAGAACCTTCCCCGGTTGGCCGAACCATGATAGGTTCCTTAGTTTTCAAGCATCAAGCCTTCAAAGATAGATGTTTAAAAAACGTGGATTTTTTGCTTCACCGAAAAGCTCATTTTCTGGAAAACTTGATTTTTTTCAAAAAACCTAAATGACCCCTCTAATTAATCGTCTATATCACCAGAACCTTCCCCGGTTGGCAGAACCATGATAGGTTCCTTAGTTTTTGAGCTGCAAGCCTTCAAAGATAGATGTTTAAAAAACGTGGATTTTTTGCTTCACCGAAAAGCTCATTTTCTGGAAAACTTGATTTTTTTCAAAAAACCTAAATGACCCCTCTAATTAATCGTCTATATCACCAGAACCTTCCCTGGTTGGCAGAACCATGATAGGTTCCTTAGTTTTCGAACAGCAAGCCTTCAAAGGTAGATGTTTAAAAAATGGGGATTTTTTGCTTCACCAAAAAGCTAATTTTCTGGAAAACTTGATTTTTTTCAAAAAACCTAAATGACCCCTCTAATTAATCGTCTATATCACCAGAACCTTCCCCAGTTGGCAGAACCATGATAGGTTCCTTAGTTTTCGAGCAGCAAGCATTCAAAGATAGATGTTTAAAAAACGTGGATTTTTTGCTTCACCGAAAAGCTCATTTTCTGGAAAACGTGATTTTTTTCAAAAAACCTAAATGACCCCTCTAATTAATCGTCTATATCACCAGAACCTTCCCCGGTTGGCAGAACCATGATAGGTTCCTTATTTTTCGAGCAGCAAGCCTTCAAAGATAGATGTATTAAAAACGTGGATTTTTTGCTTCACCGAAAAGCTCATTTTCTGGAAAACTTGATTTTTTTCAAAAAACCTAAATGACCCCTCTAATTAATCGTCTATATCACCAGAACATTCCCCAGTTGGCAGAACCATGCTAGGTTCCTTAGTTTTCTAGCAGCAAGCGTTCAAAGATAGATGTTTAAAAAACATGGATTTTTTACTTCACCGAAAAGCTCATTTTCTGGAAAAAGTGATTTTTCCCCAAAAACCTAAATGACCCCTATAATTAATTGTCTATATCACCAGAACCTTCCCCAGTTGGCAGAACCATGAAACGTTCCTTATTTTTCGAGAAGCAAGCCTTCAAAGATAGATGTTTAAAAAACGTGGATTTTTTGCTTCACCGAAAAGCTCATTTTCTGGAAAACTTGATTTTTTTCAAAAAACCTAAATGACCCCTCTAATTAATCGTCTATATCACCAGAACCTTCCCCGGTTGGCAGAACCATGATAGGTTCCTTAGTTTTTGAGCAGCAAGCCTTCAAAGATAGATGTCTAAAAAACAGGGATTTTTTGCTTCACCGAAAAGCACATTTTCTAGAAAAAGTGATTTTTCCCCAAAAACCTAAATGACCCCTCTAATTAATCGTCTATATCACCAGAACCTTCCCCGGTTGGCAGAACCATGATAGGTTCCTTAGTTTTCGAGCAGCAAGCCTTCAAAGATAGATGTTTAAAAAACGTGGATTTTTTGCTTCACCGAAAAGCTCATTTTCTGGAAAACTTGATTTTTTTCAAAAAACCTATATGACCATTCTAATTAATTGTCTATATCACCAGAACCTTCCCCGGTTAGCATAACCATGATAGGTTCCTTAGTTTTCGAGCAGCAAGCCTTCAAAGATAGATGTTTAAAAAACTTTGATTTTTTGCTTCACCGAAAAGCTCATTTTCTGGAAAACATGATTTTTTTCAAAAAACCTAAATGACCCCTCTAATTAATCGTCTATATCACCAGAACCTTCCCCGGTTGGCAGAACCATGATAGGTTCCTTAGTTTTCGAGCAGCAAGCCTTCAAAGATAGATGTTTAAAAAACTGAGATTTTTTGCTTCACCGAAAAGCTAATTTTCTGTAAAATGTGATTTTTTTCAAAAAACCTAAATGACCCCTCTAATTAATCGTCTATATCACCAGAACCTTCCCCGGTTGGCAGAACCATGATAGGTTCCTTAGTTTTCGAGCAGCAAGCCTTCAAAGATAGATGTCTAAAAAACGGGCATTTTTTGCTTCACCGAAAAGCTCATTTTCTGGAAAACGTGATTTTTTCAAAAAACCTAAATGACCCCTCTAATTAATCGTCTATATCACCAGAACCTTCCCCGGTTGGCAGAACCATGATAGGTTCCTTATTTTTCGAGCAGCAAGCCTTCAAAGATAGATGTATTAAAAACGTGGATTTTTTGCTTCACCGAAAAGCTCATTTTCTGGAAAACTTGATTTTTTTCAAAAAACCTAAATGACCCCTCTAATTAATCGTCTATATCACCAGAACATTCCCCAGTTGGCAGAACCATGATAGGTTCCTTAGTTTTCGAGCAGCAAGCCTTCAAAGATAGATGTCTAAAAAACGGGCATTTTTTGCTTCACCGAAAAGCTCATTTTCTGGAAAACGTGATTTTTTCAAAAAACCTAAATGACCCCTCTAATTAATCGTCTATATCACCAGAACCTTCCCCGGTTGGCAGAACCATGATAGGTTCCTTAGTTTTCGAGCAGCAAGCCTTCAAAGATAGATGTTTAAAAAACGGGGATTTTTTGCTTCACCGAAAAGCTCATTTTCTGGAAAACGTGATTTTCCCCCAAAAACCTAAATGACCCCTATAATTAATCGTCTATATCACCAGAACCTTCCCCAGTTGGCAGAACCATGAAACGTTCTTTATTTTTCGAGAAGCAAGCCTTCAAAGATAGATGTTTAAAAAACGTGGATTTTTTGCTTCACCGAAAAGCTCATTTTCTGGAAAATTTGATTTTTTTCAAAAAACCTAAATGACCCCTCTAATTAATCGTCTATATCACCAGAACATTCCCCGGTTGGCAGAACCATGAAATGTCTTTAGTTTTCGAGCAGCAAGCCTTCAAAGATAGATGTTTAAAAAACGTGGATTTTTTGCTTCACCGAAAAGCTCATTTTCTGGAAAACGTGATTTTTTTCAAAAAACCTAAATGACCCCTCTAATTAATCGTCTATATCACCAGAACCTTCCCCGCTTGGCAGAACCATGATAGGTTCCTTAGTTTTCGAGCAGCAAGCCTTCAAAGATAGATGTTTAAAAAACGGGGATTTTTTGCTTCACCGAAAAGCTCATTTTCTGGAAAACGTGATTTTCCCCCAAAAACCTAAATGACCCCTATAATTAATCGTCTATATCACCAGAACCTTCCCCGGTTGGCAGAACCATGATAGGTTCCTTATTTTTCGAGCAGCAAGCCTTCAAAGATAGATGTATTAAAAACGTGGATTTTTTGCTTCACCGAAAAGCTCATTTTCTGGAAAACTTGATTTTTTTCAAAAAACCTAAATGACCCCTCTAAGTAATCGTCTATATCACCAGAACATTCCCCAGTTGGCAGAACCATGATAGGTTCCTTAGTTTTCGAGCAGCAAGCCTTCAAAGATAGATGTCTAAAAAACGGGCATTTTTTGCTTCACCGAAAAGCTCATTTTCTGGAAAACGTGATTTTTTCAAAAAACCTAAATGACCCCTCTAATTAATCGTCTATATCACCAGAACCTTCCCCGGTTGGCAGAACCATGATAGGTTCCTTAGTTTTCGAGCAGCAAGCCTTCAAAGATAGATGTTTAAAAAACGGGGATTTTTTGCTTCACCGAAAAGCTCATTTTCTGGAAAACGTGATTTTCCCCCAAAAACCTAAATGACCCCTATAATTAATCGTCTATATCACCAGAACCTTCCCCAGTTGGCAGAACCATGAAACGTTCTTTATTTTTCGAGAAGCAAGCCTTCAAAGATAGATGTTTAAAAAACGTGGATTTTTTGCTTCACCGAAAAGCTCATTTTCTGGAAAATTTGATTTTTTTCAAAAAACCTAAATGACCCCTCTAATTAATCGTCTATATCACCAGAACATTCCCCGGTTGGCAGAACCATGATAGGTTCCTTAGTTTTCGAGCAGCAAGCCTTCAAAGATAGATGTTTAAAAAACGTGGATTTTTTGCTTCACCGAAAAGCTCATTTTCTGGAAAACTTGATTTTTTTCAAAAAACCTAAATGACCATTCTAATTAATCGTCTATATCACCAGAACCTTCCCCGGTTGGCAGAACCATGATAGGTTCCTTATTTTTCGAGCAGCAAGCCTTCAAAGATAGATGTTTAAAAAACTGAGATTTTTTGCTTCACCGAAAAGCTAATTTTCTGTAAAATGTGATTTTTTTCAAAAAACCTAAATGACCCCTCTAATTAATCGTCAATTTCACCAGAACCTTCCCCGGTTGGCCGAACCATGATAGGTTCCTTAGTTTTCAAGCATCAAGCCTTCAAAGATAGATGTTTAAAAAACGTGGATTTTTTGCTTCACCGAAAAGCTCATTTTCTGGAAAACTTGATTTTTTTCAAAAAACCTAAATGACCCCTCTAATTAATCGTCTATATCACCAGAACCTTCCCCGGTTGGCAGAACCATGATAGTTTCCTTAGTTTTTGAGCTGCAAGCCTTCAAAGATAGATGTTTAAAAAACGTGGATTTTTTGCTTCACCGAAAAGCTCATTTTCTGGAAAACTTGATTTTTTTCAAAAAACCTAAATGACCCCTCTAATTAATCGTCTATATCACCAGAACCTTCCCTGGTTGGCAGAACCATGATAGGTTCCTTAGTTTTCGAACAGCAAGCCTTCAAAGGTAGATGTTTAAAAAATGGGGATTTTTTGCTTCACCAAAAAGCTAATTTTCTGGAAAACTTGATTTTTTTCAAAAAACCTAAATGACCCCTCTAATTAATCGTCTATATCACCAGAACCTTCCCCGGTTGGCAGAACCATGATAGGTTCCTTATTTTTCGAGCAGCAAGCCTTCAAAGATAGATGTATTAAAAACGTGGATTTTTTGCTTCACCGAAAAGCTCATTTTCTGGAAAACTTGATTTTTTTCAAAAAACCTAAATGACCCCTCTAATTAATCGTCTATATCACCAGAACATTCCCCAGTTGGCAGAACCATGATAGGTTCCTTAGTTTTCGAGCAGCAAGCCTTCAAAGATAGATGTCTAAAAAACGGGCATTTTTTGCTTCACCGAAAAGCTCTTTTTCTGGAAAACGTGATTTTTTTCAAAAAACCTAAATGACCCCTTTAATTAATCGTCTATATCACCAGAACATTCCCCGGTTGGCAGAACCATGAAATGTCTTTAGTTTTCGAGCAGCAAGCCTTCAAAGATAGATGTCTAAAAAACGGGGATTTTTTGCTTCACCGAAAAGCTCATTTTCTGGAAAACGTGATTTTCCCCCAAAAACCTAAATGACCCCTATAATTAATCGTCTATATCACCAGAACCTTCCCCGGTTGGCAGAACCATGATAGGTTCCTTATTTTTCGAGCAGCAAGCCTTCAAAGATAGATGTATTAAAAACGTGGATTTTTTGCTTCACCGAAAAGCTCATTTTCTGGAAAACTTGATTTTTTTCAAAAAACCTAAATGACCCCTCTAAGTAATCGTCTATATCACCAGAACATTCCCCAGTTGGCAGAACCATGATAGGTTCCTTAGTTTTCGAGCAGCAAGCCTTCAAAGATAGATGTCTAAAAAACGGGCATTTTTTGCTTCACCGAAAAGCTCATTTTCTGGAAAACGTGATTTTTTCAAAAAACCTAAATGACCCCTCTAATTAATCGTCTATATCACCAGAACCTTCCCCGGTTGGCAGAACCATGATAGGTTCCTTAGTTTTCGAGCAGCAAGCCTTCAAAGATAGATGTTTAAAAAACGGGGATTTTTTGCTTCACCGAAAAGCTCATTTTCTGGAAAACGTGATTTTCCCCCAAAAACCTAAATGACCCCTATAATTAATCGTCTATATCACCAGAACCTTCCCCAGTTGGCAGAACCATGAAACGTTCTTTATTTTTCGAGAAGCAAGCCTTCAAAGATAGATGTTTAAAAAACGTGGATTTTTTGCTTCACCGAAAAGCTCATTTTCTGGAAAATTTGATTTTTTTCAAAAAACCTAAATGACCCCTCTAATTAATCGTCTATATCACCAGAACATTCCCCGGTTGGCAGAACCATGATAGGTTCCTTAGTTTTCGAGCAGCAAGCCTTCAAAGATAGATGTTTAAAAAACGTGGATTTTTTGCTTCACCGAAAAGCTCATTTTCTGGAAAACTTGATTTTTTTCAAAAAACCTAAATGACCATTCTAATTAATCGTCTATATCACCAGAACCTTCCCCGGTTGGCAGAACCATGATAGGTTCCTTATTTTTCGAGCAGCAAGCCTTCAAAGATAGATGTTTAAAAAACTGAGATTTTTTGCTTCACCGAAAAGCTAATTTTCTGTAAAATGTGATTTTTTTCAAAAAACCTAAATGACCCCTCTAATTAATCGTCAATTTCACCAGAACCTTCCCCGGTTGGCCGAACCATGATAGGTTCCTTAGTTTTCAAGCATCAAGCCTTCAAAGATAGATGTTTAAAAAACGTGGATTTTTTGCTTCACCGAAAAGCTCATTTTCTGGAAAACTTGATTTTTTTCAAAAAACCTAAATGACCCCTCTAATTAATCGTCTATATCACCAGAACCTTCCCCGGTTGGCAGAACCATGATAGTTTCCTTAGTTTTTGAGCTGCAAGCCTTCAAAGATAGATGTTTAAAAAACGTGGATTTTTTGCTTCACCGAAAAGCTCATTTTCTGGAAAACTTGATTTTTTTCAAAAAACCTAAATGACCCCTCTAATTAATCGTCTATATCACCAGAACCTTCCCTGGTTGGCAGAACCATGATAGGTTCCTTAGTTTTCGAACAGCAAGCCTTCAAAGGTAGATGTTTAAAAAATGGGGATTTTTTGCTTCACCAAAAAGCTAATTTTCTGGAAAACTTGATTTTTTTCAAAAAACCTAAATGACCCCTCTAATTAATCGTCTATATCACCAGAACCTTCCCCGGTTGGCAGAACCATGATAGGTTCCTTATTTTTCGAGCAGCAAGCCTTCAAAGATAGATGTATTAAAAACGTGGATTTTTTGCTTCACCGAAAAGCTCATTTTCTGGAAAACTTGATTTTTTTCAAAAAACCTAAATGACCCCTCTAATTAATCGTCTATATCACCAGAACATTCCCCAGTTGGCAGAACCATGCTAGGTTCCTTAGTTTTCTAGCAGCAAGCGTTCAAAGATAGATGTTTAAAAAACATGGATTTTTTACTTCACCGAAAAGCTCATTTTCTGGAAAAAGTGATTTTTCCCCAAAAACCTAAATGACCCCTATAATTAATTGTCTATATCACCAGAACCTTCCCCAGTTGGCAGAACCATGAAACGTTCCTTATTTTTCGAGAAGCAAGCCTTCAAAGATAGATGTTTAAAAAACGTGGATTTTTTGCTTCACCGAAAAGCTCATTTTCTGGAAAACTTGATTTTTTTCAAAAAACCTAAATGACCCCTCTAATTAATCGTCTATATCACCAGAACCTTCCCCGGTTGGCAGAACCATGATAGGTTCCTTAGTTTTTGAGCAGCAAGCCTTCAAAGATAGATGTCTAAAAAACAGGGATTTTTTGCTTCACCGAAAAGCACATTTTCTAGAAAAAGTGATTTTTCCCCAAAAACCTAAATGACCCCTCTAATTAATCGTCTATATCACCAGAACCTTCCCCGGTTGGCAGAACCATGATAGGTTCCTTAGTTTTCGAGCAGCAAGCCTTCAAAGATAGATGTTTAAAAAACGTGGATTTTTTGCTTCACCGAAAAGCTCATTTTCTGGAAAACTTGATTTTTTTCAAAAAACCTATATGACCATTCTAATTAATTGTCTATATCACCAGAACCTTCCCCGGTTAGCATAACCATGATAGGTTCCTTAGTTTTCGAGCAGCAAGCCTTCAAAGATAGATGTTTAAAAAACTTTGATTTTTTGCTTCACCGAAAAGCTCATTTTCTGGAAAACATGATTTTTTTCAAAAAACCTAAATGACCCCTCTAATTAATCGTCTATATCACCAGAACCTTCCCCGGTTGGCAGAACCATGATAGGTTCCTTAGTTTTCGAGCAGCAAGCCTTCAAAGATAGATGTTTAAAAAACTGAGATTTTTTGCTTCACCGAAAAGCTAATTTTCTGTAAAATGTGATTTTTTTCAAAAAACCTAAATGACCCCTCTAATTAATCGTCTATATCACCAGAACCTTCCCCGGTTGGCAGAACCATGATAGGTTCCTTAGTTTTCGAGCAGCAAGCCTTCAAAGATAGATGTCTAAAAAACGGGCATTTTTTGCTTCACCGAAAAGCTCATTTTCTGGAAAACGTGATTTTTTCAAAAAACCTAAATGACCCCTCTAATTAATCGTCTATATCACCAGAACCTTCCCCGGTTGGCAGAACCATGATAGGTTCCTTATTTTTCGAGCAGCAAGCCTTCAAAGATAGATGTATTAAAAACGTGGATTTTTTGCTTCACCGAAAAGCTCATTTTCTGGAAAACTTGATTTTTTTCAAAAAACCTAAATGACCCCTCTAATTAATCGTCTATATCACCAGAACATTCCCCAGTTGGCAGAACCATGATAGGTTCCTTAGTTTTCGAGCAGCAAGCCTTCAAAGATAGATGTCTAAAAAACGGGCATTTTTTGCTTCACCGAAAAGCTCATTTTCTGGAAAACGTGATTTTTTCAAAAAACCTAAATGACCCCTCTAATTAATCGTCTATATCACCAGAACCTTCCCCGGTTGGCAGAACCATGATAGGTTCCTTAGTTTTCGAGCAGCAAGCCTTCAAAGATAGATGTTTAAAAAACGGGGATTTTTTGCTTCACCGAAAAGCTCATTTTCTGGAAAACGTGATTTTCCCCCAAAAACCTAAATGACCCCTATAATTAATCGTCTATATCACCAGAACCTTCCCCAGTTGGCAGAACCATGAAACGTTCTTTATTTTTCGAGAAGCAAGCCTTCAAAGATAGATGTTTAAAAAACGTGGATTTTTTGCTTCACCGAAAAGCTCATTTTCTGGAAAATTTGATTTTTTTCAAAAAACCTAAATGACCCCTCTAATTAATCGTCTATATCACCAGAACATTCCCCGGTTGGCAGAACCATGAAATGTCTTTAGTTTTCGAGCAGCAAGCCTTCAAAGATAGATGTTTAAAAAACGTGGATTTTTTGCTTCACCGAAAAGCTCATTTTCTGGAAAACGTGATTTTTTTCAAAAAACCTAAATGACCCCTCTAATTAATCGTCTATATCACCAGAACCTTCCCCGCTTGGCAGAACCATGATAGGTTCCTTAGTTTTCGAGCAGCAAGCCTTCAAAGATAGATGTTTAAAAAACGGGGATTTTTTGCTTCACCGAAAAGCTCATTTTCTGGAAAACGTGATTTTCCCCCAAAAACCTAAATGACCCCTATAATTAATCGTCTATATCACCAGAACCTTCCCCGGTTGGCAGAACCATGATAGGTTCCTTATTTTTCGAGCAGCAAGCCTTCAAAGATAGATGTATTAAAAACGTGGATTTTTTGCTTCACCGAAAAGCTCATTTTCTGGAAAACTTGATTTTTTTCAAAAAACCTAAATGACCCCTCTAAGTAATCGTCTATATCACCAGAACATTCCCCAGTTGGCAGAACCATGATAGGTTCCTTAGTTTTCGAGCAGCAAGCCTTCAAAGATAGATGTCTAAAAAACGGGCATTTTTTGCTTCACCGAAAAGCTCATTTTCTGGAAAACGTGATTTTTTCAAAAAACCTAAATGACCCCTCTAATTAATCGTCTATATCACCAGAACCTTCCCCGGTTGGCAGAACCATGATAGGTTCCTTAGTTTTCGAGCAGCAAGCCTTCAAAGATAGATGTTTAAAAAACGGGGATTTTTTGCTTCACCGAAAAGCTCATTTTCTGGAAAACGTGATTTTCCCCCAAAAACCTAAATGACCCCTATAATTAATCGTCTATATCACCAGAACCTTCCCCAGTTGGCAGAACCATGAAACGTTCTTTATTTTTCGAGAAGCAAGCCTTCAAAGATAGATGTTTAAAAAACGTGGATTTTTTGCTTCACCGAAAAGCTCATTTTCTGGAAAATTTGATTTTTTTCAAAAAACCTAAATGACCCCTCTAATTAATCGTCTATATCACCAGAACATTCCCCGGTTGGCAGAACCATGAAATGTCTTTAGTTTTCGAGCAGCAAGCCTTCAAAGATAGATGTTTAAAAAACGTGGATTTTTTGCTTCACCGAAAAGCTCATTTTCTGGAAAACGTGATTTTTTTCAAAAAACCTAAATGACCCCTCTAATTAATCGTCTATATCACCAGAACCTTCCCCGCTTGGCAGAACCATGATAGGTTCTTTAGTTTTCGAGCAGCAAGCCTTCAAAGATAGATGTTTAAAAAACGTGGATTTTTTGCTTCACCGAAAAGCTCATTTTCTGGAAAACTTGATTTTTTTCAAAAAACCTAAATGACCCCTCTAATTAATCGTCTATATCACCAGAACATTCCCCAGTTGGCAGAACCATGATAGGTTCCTTAGTTTTCGAGCAGCAAGCCTTCAAAGATAGATGTCTAAAAAACGGGCATTTTTTGCTTCACCGAAAAGCTCTTTTTCTGGAAAACGTGATTTTTTTCAAAAAACCTAAATGACCCCTCTAATTAATCGTCTATATCACCAGAACCTTCCCCGGTTGGCAGAACCATGATAGGTTCCTTAGTTTTCGAGCAGCAAGCCTTCAAAGATAGATGTTTAAAAAACGGGGATTTTTTGCTTCACCGAAAAGCTCATTTTCTGGAAAACGTGATTTTCCCCCAAAAACCTAAATGACCCCTATAATTAATCGTCTATATCACCAGAACCTTCCCCAGTTGGCAGAACCATGAAACGTTCTTTATTTTTCGAGAAGCAAGCCTTCAAAGATAGATGTCTAAAAAACGGGGATTTTTTGCTTCACCGAAAAGCTCATTTTCTAGAAAAAGTGATTTTTCCCCAAAAACCTAAATGACCCCTCTAATTAATCGTCTATATCACCAGAACCTTCCCCAGTTGGCAGATCCATGATAGGTTCCTTAGTTTTCGAGCAGCAAGCCTTCAAAGATAGATGTTTAAAAAACGTGGATTTTTTGCTTCACCGAAAAGCTCATTTTCTGGAAAACGTGATTTTTTTCAAAAAACCTAAATGACCCCTCTAATTAATCGTCTATATCACCAGAACCTTCCCCGGTTGGCAGAACCATGATAGGTTCCTTATTTTTCGAGCAGCAAGCCTTCAAAGATAGATGTATTAAAAACGTGGATTTTTTGCTTCACCGAAAAGCTCATTTTCTGGAAAACTTGATTTTTTTCAAAAAACCTAAATGACCCCTCTAATTAATCGTCTATATCACCAGAACATTCCCCAGTTGGCAGAACCATGCTAGGTTCCTTAGTTTTCGAGCAGCAAGCGTTCAAAGATAGATGTTTAAAAAACATGGATTTTTTACTTCACCGAAAAGCTCATTTTCTGGAAAAAGTGATTTTTCCCCAAAAACCTAAATGACCCCTATAATTAATCGTCTATATCACCAGAACCTTCCCCAGTTGGCAGAACCATGAAACGTTCCTTATTTTTCGAGAAGCAAGCCTTCAAAGATAGATTTTTAAAAAACGTGGATTTTTTGCTTCACCGAAAAGCTCATTTTCTGGAAAACTTGATTTTTTTCAAAAAACCTAAATGACCCCTCTAATTAATCGTCTATATCACCAGAACCTTCCCCGGTTGGCAGAACCATGATAGGTTCCTTAGTTTTTGAGCAGCAAGCCTTCAAAGATAGATGTCTAAAAAACAGGGATTTTTTGCTTCACCGAAAAGCACATTTTCTAGAAAAAGTGATTTTTCCCCAAAAACCTAAATGACCCCTCTAATTAATCGTCTATATCACCAGAACCTTCCCCGGTTGGCAGAACCATGATAGGTTCCTTAGTTTTCGAGCAGCAAGCCTTCAAAGATAGATGTTTAAAAAACGTGGATTTTTTGCTTCACCGAAAAGCTCATTTTCTGGAAAACTTGATTTTTTTCAAAAAACCTAAATGACCATTCTAATTAATCGTCTATATCACCAGAACCTTCCCCGGTTAGCATAACCATGATAGGTTCCTTAGTTTTCGAGCAGCAAGCCTTCAAAGATAGATGTTTAAAAAACTTTGATTTTTTGCTTCACCGAAAAGCTCATTTTCTGGAAAACATGATTTTTTTCAAAAAACCTAAATGACCCCTCTAATTAATCGTCTATATCACCAGAACCTTCCCCGGTTGGCAGAACCATGATAGGTTCCTTAGTTTTCGAGCAGCAAGCCTTCAAAGATAGATGTTTAAAAAACTGAGATTTTTTGCTTCACCGAAAAGCTAATTTTCTGTAAAATGTGATTTTTTTCAAAAAACCTAAATGACCCCTCTAATTAATCGTCAATTTCACCAGAACCTTCCCCGGTTGGCCGAACCATGATAGGTTCCTTAGTTTTCAAGCATCAAGCCTTCAAAGATAGATGTTTAAAAAACGTGGATTTTTTGCTTCACCGAAAAGCTCATTTTCTGGAAAACTTGATTTTTTTCAAAAAACCTAAATGACCCCTCTAATTAATCGTCTATATCACCAGAACCTTCCCCGGTTGGCAGAACCATGATAGGTTCCTTAGTTTTTGAGCTGCAAGCCTTCAAAGATAGATGTTTAAAAAACGTGGATTTTTTGCTTCACCGAAAAGCTCATTTTCTGGAAAACTTGATTTTTTTCAAAAAACCTAAATGACCCCTCTAATTAATCGTCTATATCACCAGAACCTTCCCTGGTTGGCAGAACCATGATAGGTTCCTTAGTTTTCGAACAGCAAGCCTTCAAAGGTAGATGTTTAAAAAATGGGGATTTTTTGCTTCACCAAAAAGCTCATTTTCTGGAAAACTTGATTTTTTTCAAAAAACCTAAATGACCCCTCTAATTAATCGTCTATATCACCAGAACCTTCCTCAGTTGGCAGAACCATGATAGGTTCCTTAGTTTTCGAGCAGCAAGCATTCAAAGATAGATGTTTAAAAAACGTGGATTTTTTGCTTCACCGAAAAGCTCATTTTCTGGAAAACGTGATTTTTTTCAAAAAACCTAAATGACCCCTCTAATTAATCGTCTATATCACCAGAACCTTCCCCGGTTGGCCAGAACCATGATAGGTTCCTTATTTTTCGAGCAGCAAGCCTTCAAAGATAGATGTATTAAAAACGTGGATTTTTTGCTTCACCGAAAAGCTCATTTTCTGGAAAACTTGATTTTTTTCAAAAAACCTAAATGACCCCTCTAATTAATCGTCTATATCACCAGAACATTCCCCAGTTGGCAGAACCATGATAGGTTCCTTAGTTTTCGAGCAGCAAGCCTTCAAAGATAGATGTCTAAAAAACGGGCATTTTTTGCTTCACCGAAAAGCTCATTTTCTGGAAAACGTGATTTTTTCAAAAAACCTAAATGACCCCTCTAATTAATCGTCTATATCACCAGAACCTTCCCCGGTTGGCAGAACCATGATAGGTTCCTTAGTTTTCGAGCAGCAAGCCTTCAAAGATAGATGTTTAAAAAACGGGGATTTTTTGCTTCACCGAAAAGCTCATTTTCTGGAAAACGTGATTTTCCCCCAAAAACCTAAATGACCCCTATAATTAATCGTCTATATCACCAGAACCTTCCCCAGTTGGCAGAACCATGAAACGTTCTTTATTTTTCGAGAAGCAAGCCTTCAAAGATAGATGTTTAAAAAACGTGGATTTTTTGCTTCACCGAAAAGCTCATTTTCTGGAAAATTTGATTTTTTTCAAAAAACCTAAATGACCCCTCTAATTAATCGTCTATATCACCAGAACATTCCCCAGTTGGCAGAACCATGATAGGTTCCTTAGTTTTCGAGCAGCAAGCCTTCAAAGATAGATGTCTAAAAAACGGGCATTTTTTGCTTCACCGAAAAGCTCTTTTTCTGGAAAACGTGATTTTTTTCAAAAAACCTAAATGACCCCTCTAATTAATCGTCTATATCACCAGAACCTTCCCCGGTTGGCAGAACCATGATAGGTTCCTTAGTTTTCGAGCAGCAAGCCTTCAAAGATAGATGTTTAAAAAACGGGGATTTTTTGCTTCACCGAAAAGCTCATTTTCTGGAAAACGTGATTTTCCCCCAAAAACCTAAATGACCCCTATAATTAATCGTCTATATCACCAGAACCTTCCCCAGTTGGCAGAACCATGAAACGTTCTTTATTTTTCGAGAAGCAAGACTTCAAAGATAGATGTCTAAAAAACGGGGATTTTTTGCTTCACCGAAAAGCTCATTTTCTAGAAAAAGTGATTTTTCCCCAAAAACCTAAATGACCCCTCTAATTAATCGTCTATATCACCAGAACCTTCCCCAGTTGGCAGATCCATGATAGGTTCCTTAGTTTTCGAGCAGCAAGCCTTCAAAGATAGATGTCTAAAAAACTGGGATTTTTTGCTTCACCGAAAAGCTAATTTTCTGGAAAAAGTGATTTTTCCCCAAAAACCTAAATGACCCCTCTAATTAATCGTCTATATCACCAGAACACTCCCCGGTTGGCAGAACCATGATAGGTTCCTTAGTTTTCGAGCAGCAAGCCTTCAAAGATAGATGTTTAAAAAACGGGGATTTTTTGCTTCACCGAAAAGCTCATTTTCTGGAAAACGTGATTTTTTTCAAAAAACCTAAATGACCCCTCTAATTAATCGTCTACATCACCAGAACCTTTCCCGGTTGGCAGAACCATGATAGGTTCCTTAGTTTTCGAGCAGCAAGCCTTCAAAGATAGATGTTTAAAAAACGGGGATTTTTTGCTTCACCGAAAAGCTCATTTTCTGGAAAACGTGATTTTCCCCCAAAAACCTAAATGACCCCTATAATTAATCGTCTATATCACCAGAACCTTCCCCGGTTGGCAGAACCATGATAGGTTCCTTATTTTTCGAGCAGCAAGCCTTCAAAGATAGATGTATTAAAAACGTGGATTTTTTGCTTCACCGAAAAGCTCATTTTCTGGAAAACTTGATTTTTTTCAAAAAACCTAAATGACCCCTCTAAGTAATCGTCTATATCACCAGAACATTCCCCAGTTGGCAGAACCATGATAGGTTCCTTAGTTTTCGAGCAGCAAGCCTTCAAAGATAGATGTCTAAAAAACGGGCATTTTTTGCTTCACCGAAAAGCTCATTTTCTGGAAAACGTGATTTTTTCAAAAAACCTAAATGACCCCTCTAATTAATCGTCTATATCACCAGAACCTTCCCCGGTTGGCAGAACCATGATAGGTTCCTTAGTTTTCGAGCAGCAAGCCTTCAAAGATAGATGTTTAAAAAACGGGGATTTTTTGCTTCACCGAAAAGCTCATTTTCTGGAAAACGTGATTTTCCCCCAAAAACCTAAATGACCCCTATAATTAATCGTCTATATCACCAGAACCTTCCCCAGTTGGCAGAACCATGAAACGTTCTTTATTTTTCGAGAAGCAAGCCTTCAAAGATAGATGTTTAAAAAACGTGGATTTTTTGCTTCACCGAAAAGCTCATTTTCTGGAAAATTTGATTTTTTTCAAAAAACCTAAATGACCCCTCTAATTAATCGTCTATATCACCAGAACATTCCCCGGTTGGCAGAACCATGAAATGTCTTTAGTTTTCGAGCAGCAAGCCTTCAAAGATAGATGTTTAAAAAACGTGGATTTTTTGCTTCACCGAAAAGCTCATTTTCTGGAAAACGTGATTTTTTTCAAAAAACCTAAATGACCCCTCTAATTAATCGTCTATATCACCAGAACCTTCCCCGCTTGGCAGAACCATGATAGGTTCTTTAGTTTTCGAGCAGCAAGCCTTCAAAGATAGATGTTTAAAAAACGTGGATTTTTTGCTTCACCGAAAAGCTCATTTTCTGGAAAACTTGATTTTTTTCAAAAAACCTAAATGACCCCTCTAATTAATCGTCTATATCACCAGAACATTCCCCAGTTGGCAGAACCATGATAGGTTCCTTAGTTTTCGAGCAGCAAGCCTTCAAAGATAGATGTCTAAAAAACGGGCATTTTTTGCTTCACCGAAAAGCTCTTTTTCTGGAAAACGTGATTTTTTTCAAAAAACCTAAATGACCCCTCTAATTAATCGTCTATATCACCAGAACCTTCCCCGGTTGGCAGAACCATGATAGGTTCCTTAGTTTTCGAGCAGCAAGCCTTCAAAGATAGATGTTTAAAAAACGGGGATTTTTTGCTTCACCGAAAAGCTCATTTTCTGGAAAACGTGATTTTCCCCCAAAAACCTAAATGACCCCTATAATTAATCGTCTATATCACCAGAACCTTCCCCAGTTGGCAGAACCATGAAACGTTCTTTATTTTTCGAGAAGCAAGCCTTCAAAGATAGATGTCTAAAAAACGGGGATTTTTTGCTTCACCGAAAAGCTCATTTTCTAGAAAAAGTGATTTTTCCCCAAAAACCTAAATGACCCCTCTAATTAATCGTCTATATCACCAGAACCTTCCCCAGTTGGCAGATCCATGATAGGTTCCTTAGTTTTCGAGCAGCAAGCCTTCAAAGATAGATGTTTAAAAAACGTGGATTTTTTGCTTCACCGAAAAGCTCATTTTCTGGAAAACGTGATTTTTTTCAAAAAACCTAAATGACCCCTCTAATTAATCGTCTATATCACCAGAACCTTCCCCGGTTGGCAGAACCATGATAGGTTCCTTATTTTTCGAGCAGCAAGCCTTCAAAGATAGATGTATTAAAAACGTGGATTTTTTGCTTCACCGAAAAGCTCATTTTCTGGAAAACTTGATTTTTTTCAAAAAACCTAAATGACCCCTCTAATTAATCGTCTATATCACCAGAACATTCCCCAGTTGGCAGAACCATGCTAGGTTCCTTAGTTTTCGAGCAGCAAGCGTTCAAAGATAGATGTTTAAAAAACATGGATTTTTTACTTCACCGAAAAGCTCATTTTCTGGAAAAAGTGATTTTTCCCCAAAAACCTAAATGACCCCTATAATTAATCGTCTATATCACCAGAACCTTCCCCAGTTGGCAGAACCATGAAACGTTCCTTATTTTTCGAGAAGCAAGCCTTCAAAGATAGATTTTTAAAAAACGTGGATTTTTTGCTTCACCGAAAAGCTCATTTTCTGGAAAACTTGATTTTTTTCAAAAAACCTAAATGACCCCTCTAATTAATCGTCTATATCACCAGAACCTTCCCCGGTTGGCAGAACCATGATAGGTTCCTTAGTTTTTGAGCAGCAAGCCTTCAAAGATAGATGTCTAAAAAACAGGGATTTTTTGCTTCACCGAAAAGCACATTTTCTAGAAAAAGTGATTTTTCCCCAAAAACCTAAATGACCCCTCTAATTAATCGTCTATATCACCAGAACCTTCCCCGGTTGGCAGAACCATGATAGGTTCCTTAGTTTTCGAGCAGCAAGCCTTCAAAGATAGATGTTTAAAAAACGTGGATTTTTTGCTTCACCGAAAAGCTCATTTTCTGGAAAACTTGATTTTTTTCAAAAAACCTAAATGACCATTCTAATTAATCGTCTATATCACCAGAACCTTCCCCGGTTAGCATAACCATGATAGGTTCCTTAGTTTTCGAGCAGCAAGCCTTCAAAGATAGATGTTTAAAAAACTTTGATTTTTTGCTTCACCGAAAAGCTCATTTTCTGGAAAACATGATTTTTTTCAAAAAACCTAAATGACCCCTCTAATTAATCGTCTATATCACCAGAACCTTCCCCGGTTGGCAGAACCATGATAGGTTCCTTAGTTTTCGAGCAGCAAGCCTTCAAAGATAGATGTTTAAAAAACTGAGATTTTTTGCTTCACCGAAAAGCTAATTTTCTGTAAAATGTGATTTTTTTCAAAAAACCTAAATGACCCCTCTAATTAATCGTCAATTTCACCAGAACCTTCCCCGGTTGGCCGAACCATGATAGGTTCCTTAGTTTTCAAGCATCAAGCCTTCAAAGATAGATGTTTAAAAAACGTGGATTTTTTGCTTCACCGAAAAGCTCATTTTCTGGAAAACTTGATTTTTTTCAAAAAACCTAAATGACCCCTCTAATTAATCGTCTATATCACCAGAACCTTCCCCGGTTGGCAGAACCATGATAGGTTCCTTAGTTTTTGAGCTGCAAGCCTTCAAAGATAGATGTTTAAAAAACGTGGATTTTTTGCTTCACCGAAAAGCTCATTTTCTGGAAAACTTGATTTTTTTCAAAAAACCTAAATGACCCCTCTAATTAATCGTCTATATCACCAGAACCTTCCCTGGTTGGCAGAACCATGATAGGTTCCTTAGTTTTCGAACAGCAAGCCTTCAAAGGTAGATGTTTAAAAAATGGGGATTTTTTGCTTCACCAAAAAGCTCATTTTCTGGAAAACTTGATTTTTTTCAAAAAACCTAAATGACCCCTCTAATTAATCGTCTATATCACCAGAACCTTCCTCAGTTGGCAGAACCATGATAGGTTCCTTAGTTTTCGAGCAGCAAGCATTCAAAGATAGATGTTTAAAAAACGTGGATTTTTTGCTTCACCGAAAAGCTCATTTTCTGGAAAACGTGATTTTTTTCAAAAAACCTAAATGACCCCTCTAATTAATCGTCTATATCACCAGAACCTTCCCCGGTTGGCCAGAACCATGATAGGTTCCTTATTTTTCGAGCAGCAAGCCTTCAAAGATAGATGTATTAAAAACGTGGATTTTTTGCTTCACCGAAAAGCTCATTTTCTGGAAAACTTGATTTTTTTCAAAAAACCTAAATGACCCCTCTAATTAATCGTCTATATCACCAGAACATTCCCCAGTTGGCAGAACCATGATAGGTTCCTTAGTTTTCGAGCAGCAAGCCTTCAAAGATAGATGTCTAAAAAACGGGCATTTTTTGCTTCACCGAAAAGCTCATTTTCTGGAAAACGTGATTTTTTCAAAAAACCTAAATGACCCCTCTAATTAATCGTCTATATCACCAGAACCTTCCCCGGTTGGCAGAACCATGATAGGTTCCTTAGTTTTCGAGCAGCAAGCCTTCAAAGATAGATGTTTAAAAAACGGGGATTTTTTGCTTCACCGAAAAGCTCATTTTCTGGAAAACGTGATTTTCCCCCAAAAACCTAAATGACCCCTATAATTAATCGTCTATATCACCAGAACCTTCCCCAGTTGGCAGAACCATGAAACGTTCTTTATTTTTCGAGAAGCAAGCCTTCAAAGATAGATGTTTAAAAAACGTGGATTTTTTGCTTCACCGAAAAGCTCATTTTCTGGAAAATTTGATTTTTTTCAAAAAACCTAAATGACCCCTCTAATTAATCGTCTATATCACCAGAACATTCCCCAGTTGGCAGAACCATGATAGGTTCCTTAGTTTTCGAGCAGCAAGCCTTCAAAGATAGATGTCTAAAAAACGGGCATTTTTTGCTTCACCGAAAAGCTCTTTTTCTGGAAAACGTGATTTTTTTCAAAAAACCTAAATGACCCCTCTAATTAATCGTCTATATCACCAGAACCTTCCCCGGTTGGCAGAACCATGATAGGTTCCTTAGTTTTCGAGCAGCAAGCCTTCAAAGATAGATGTTTAAAAAACGGGGATTTTTTGCTTCACCGAAAAGCTCATTTTCTGGAAAACGTGATTTTCCCCCAAAAACCTAAATGACCCCTATAATTAATCGTCTATATCACCAGAACCTTCCCCAGTTGGCAGAACCATGAAACGTTCTTTATTTTTCGAGAAGCAAGACTTCAAAGATAGATGTCTAAAAAACGGGGATTTTTTGCTTCACCGAAAAGCTCATTTTCTAGAAAAAGTGATTTTTCCCCAAAAACCTAAATGACCCCTCTAATTAATCGTCTATATCACCAGAACCTTCCCCAGTTGGCAGATCCATGATAGGTTCCTTAGTTTTCGAGCAGCAAGCCTTCAAAGATAGATGTCTAAAAAACTGGGATTTTTTGCTTCACCGAAAAGCTAATTTTCTGGAAAAAGTGATTTTTCCCCAAAAACCTAAATGACCCCTCTAATTAATCGTCTATATCACCAGAACACTCCCCGGTTGGCAGAACCATGATAGGTTCCTTAGTTTTCGAGCAGCAAGCCTTCAAAGATAGATGTTTAAAAAACGGGGATTTTTTGCTTCACCGAAAAGCTCATTTTCTGGAAAACGTGATTTTTTTCAAAAAACCTAAATGACCCCTCTAATTAATCGTCTACATCACCAGAACCTTTCCCGGTTGGCAGAACCATGATAGGTTCCTTAGTTTTTGAGCAGCAAGCCTTCAAAGATAGATGTCTAAAAAACGGGGATTTTTTGCTTCACCGAAAAGCTCATTTTCTAGAAAAAGTGATTTTTCCCCAAAAACCTTAATGACCCCTCTAATTAATCGTCTATATCACCAGAACCTTCCCCAGTTGGCAGATCCATGATAGGTTCCTTAGTTTTCGAGCAGCAAGCCTTCAAAGATAGATGTCTAAAAAACTGGGATTTTTTGCTTCACCGAAAAGCTCATTTTCTGGAAAAAGTGATTCTTCACCAAAAACCTAAATGACCCCTCTAATTAATCGTCTATATCACCAGAACCTTCCCCAGTTGGCAGAACCATGATAAGTTCCTTAGTTTTCGAGCAGCAAGCCTTCAAAGATAGATGTTTAAAAAACGTGGATTTTTTGCTTCACCGAAAAGCTCATTTTCTGGAAAACGTGATTTTTTTCAAAAAACCTAAATGACCCCTCTAATTAATCGTCTATATCACCAGAACATTCCCCAGTTGGCAGAACCATGCTAGGTTCCTTAGTTTTCTAGCAGCAAGCGTTCAAAGATAGATGTTTAAAAAACATGGATTTTTTGCTTCACCGAAAAGCTCATTTTCTGGAAAAAGTGATTTTTCCCCAAAAACCTAAATGACCCCTATAATTAATCGTCTATATCACCAGAACCTTCCCCAGTTGGCAGAACCATGAAACGTTCCTTATTTTTCGAGAAGCAAGCCTTCAAAGATAGATGTTTAAAAAACGTGGATTTTTTGCTTCACCGAAAAGCTCATTTTCTGGAAAACTTGATGTTTTTCAAAAAACCTAAATGACCCCTCTAATTAATCGTGTATATCACCAGAACCTTCCCCGGTTGCAGAACCATGATAGGTTCCTTAGTTTTTGAGCAGCAAGCCTTCAAAGATAGATGTCTAAAAAACAGGGATTTTTTGCTTCACCGAAAAGCACATTTTCTAGAAAAAGTGATTTTTCCCCAAAAACCTAAATGACCCCTCTAATTAATCGTCTATATCACCAGAACATTCCCCGGTTGGCAGAACTATGAAATGTCCTTAGTTTTCGAGCAGCAAGCATTCAAAGATAGATGTTTAAAAAACGTGGATTTTTTTGCTTCACCGAAAAGCTCATTTTCTGGAAAACTTGATTTTTTTCAAAAAACCTAAATGACCCCTCTAATTAATCGTCTATATCACCAGAACCTTCCCCGGTTGGCAGAACCATGATAGGTTCCTTAGTTTTCGAGCAGCAAGCCTTCAAAGATAGATGTTTAAAAAACTTTGATTTTTTGCTTCACCGAAAAGATCATTTTCTGGAAAACATGATTTTTTTCAAAAAAAATAAATGACCCCTCTAATTAATCGTCTATATCACCAGAACCTTCCCCGGTTGGCAGAACCATGATAGGTTCCTTAGTTTTTGAGCAGCAAGCCTTCAAAGATAGATGTTTAAAAAACTTTGATTTTTTGCTTCACCGAAAAGCTCATTTTCTGGAAAACATGATTTTTTTCAAAAAACCTAAATGACCCCTCTAATTAATCGTCTATATCACCAGAACCTTCCCCGGTTGGCAGAACCATGATAGGTTCCTTAGTTTTTGAGCTGCAAGCCTTCAAAGATAGATGTTTAAAAAACGTGGATTTTTTGCTTCACCGAAAAGCTCATTTTCTGGAAAACTTGATTTTTTTCAAAAAACCTAAATGACCCCTCTAATTAATCGTCTATATCACCAGAACCTTCCCCAGTTGGCAGATCCATGATAGGTTCCTTAGTTTTCGAGCAGCAAGCCTTCAAAGATAGATGTCTAAAAAACTGGGATTTTTTGCTTCACCGAAAAGCTAATTTTCTGGAAAAAGTGATTTTTCCCCAAAAACCTAAATGACCCCTCTAATTAATCGTCTATATCACCAGAACACTCCCCGGTTGGCAGAACCATGATGGGTTCCTTAGTTTTCGAGCAGCAAGCCTTCAAAGATAGATGTTTAAAAAACGGGGATTTTTTGCTTCACCGAAAAGCTCATTTTCTGGAAAACGTGATTTTTTTCAAAAAACCTAAATGACCCCTCTAATTAATCGTCTACATCACCAGAACCTTTCCCGGTTGGCAGAACCATGATAGGTTCCTTAGTTTTTGAGCAGCAAGCCTTCAAAGATAGATGTCTAAAAAACGGGGATTTTTTGCTTCACCGAAAAGCTCATTTTCTAGAAAAAGTGATTTTTCCCCAAAAACCTAAATGACCCCTCTAATTAATCGTCTATATCACCAGAACCTTCCCCAGTTGGCAGATCCATGATAGGTTCCTTAGTTTTCGAGCAGCAAGCCTTCAAAGATAGATGTCTAAAAAACTGGGATTTTTTGCTTCACCGAAAAGCTCATTTTCTGGAAAAAGTGATTCTTCACCAAAAACCTAAATGACCCCTCTAATTAATCGTCTATATCACCAGAACCTTCCCCAGTTGGCAGAACCATGATAAGTTCCTTAGTTTTCGAGCAGCAAGCCTTCAAAGATAGATGTTTAAAAAACGTGGATTTTTTGCTTCACCGAAAAGCTCATTTTCTGGAAAACGTGATTTTTTTCAAAAAACCTAAATGACCCCTCTAATTAATCGTCTATATCACCAGAACATTCCCCAGTTGGCAGAACCATGCTAGGTTCCTTAGTTTTCTAGCAGCAAGCGTTCAAAGATAGATGTTTAAAAAACATGGATTTTTTGCTTCACCGAAAAGCTCATTTTCTGGAAAACTTGATTTTTTTCAAAAAACCTAAATGACCCCTCTAATTAATCTTCTATATCACCAGAACCTTCCCCGGTTGGCAGAACCATGATAGGTTCCTTAGTTTTCGAGCAGCAAGCCTTCAAAGATAGATGTTTAAAAAACTGAGATTTTTTGCTTCACCGAAAAGCTAATTTTTTGTAAAATGTGATTTTTTTCAAAAAACCTAAATGACCCCTCTAATTAATCGTCAATTTCACCAGAACATTCCCCGGTTGGCAGAACCATGATAGGTTCCTTAGTTTTCAACAGCAAGCCTTCAAAGATAGATGTTTAAAAAACGGGGATTTTTTGCTTCACCGAAAAGCTCATTTTCTGGAAAACTTGATTTTTTTCAAAAAACCTAAATGACCCCTCTAATTAATCGTCTATATCACCAGAACCTTCCCCGTTTGGCAGAACCATGATAGGTTCCTTAGTTTTTGAGCAGCAAGCCTTCAAAGATAGATGTTTAAAAAACGTGGATTTTTTGCTTCACCGAAAAGCTCATTTTCTGGAAAACTTGATTTTTTTCAAAAAACCTAAATGACCCCTCTAATTAATCGTCTATATCACCAGAACCTTCCCCGGTTGGCAGAACCATGATCGGTTCCTTAGTTTTCGAGCAGCAAGCCTTCAAAGATAGATGTTTAAAAAACGTGGATTTTTTGCTTCACCGAAAAGCTCATTTTCTGGAAAACTTGATGTTTTTCAAAAAACCTAAATGACCCCTCTAATTAATCATGTATATCACCAGAACCTTCCCCGGTTGGCAGAACCATGATAGGTTCCTTAGTTTTTGAGCAGCAAGCCTTCAAAGATAGATGTCTAAAAAACAGGGATTTTTTGCTTCACCGAAAAGCACATTTTCTAGAAAAAGTGATTTTTCCCCAAAAACCTAAATGACCCCTCTAATTAATCGTCTATATCACCAGAACATTCCCCGGTTGGCAGAACTATGAAATGTCCTTAGTTTTCGAGCAGCAAGCATTCAAAGATAGATGTTTAAAAAATGTGGATTTTTTGCTTCACCGAAAAGTTCATTTTCTGGAAAACTTGATTTTTTTCAAAAAACCTAAATGACCCCTCTAATTAATCGTCTATATCACCAGAACCTTCCCCGGTTGGCAGAACCATGATAGGTTCCTTAGTTTTTGAGCAGCAAGCCCTCAAAGATAGATGTCTAAAAAACAGGGATTTTTTGCTTCACCGAAAAGCACATTTTCTAGAAAAAGTGATTTTTCCCCAAAAACCTAAATGACCCCTCTAATTAATCGTCTATATCACCAGAACCTTCCCCGGTTGGCAGAACCATGATAGGTTCCTTAGTTTTCGAGTAGCAAGCCTTCAAAGATAGATGTTTAAAAAACGTGGATTTTTTGCTTCACCGAAAAGCTCATTTTCTGGAAAACTTGATTTTTTTCAAAAAACCTAAATGACCATTCTAATTAATCGTCTATATCACCAGAACCTTCCCCGGTTGGCAGAACCATGATAGGTTCCTTAGTTTTCGAGCAGCAAGCCTTCAAAGATAGATGTTTAAAAAACTGAGATTTTTTGCTTCACCGAAAAGCTAATTTTCTGTAAAATGTGATTTTTTTCAAAAAACCTAAATGACCCCTCTAATTAATCGTCAATTTCACCAGAACCTTCCCCGGTTGGCCGAACCATGATAGGTTCCTTAGTTTTCAAGCATCAAGCCTTCAAAGATAGATGTTTAAAAAACGTGGATTTTTTGCTTCACCGAAAAGCTCATTTTCTGGAAAACTTGATTTTTTTCAAAAAACCTAAATGACCCCTCTAATTAATCGTCTATATCACCAGAACCTTCCCCGGTTGGCAGAACCATGATAGGTTCCTTAGTTTTTGAGCTGCAAGCCTTCAAAGATAGATGTTTAAAAAACGTGGATTTTTTGCTTCACCGAAAAGCTCATTTTCTGGAAAACTTGATTTTTTTCAAAAAACCTAAATGACCCCTCTAATTAATCGTCTATATCACCAGAACCTTCCCTGGTTGGCAGCACCATGATAGGTTCCTTAGTTTTCGAACAGCAAGCCTTCAAAGGTAGATGTTTAAAAAATGGGGATTTTTTGCTTCACCAAAAAGCTAATTTTCTGGAAAACTTGATTTTTTTCAAAAAACCTAAATGACCCCTCTAATTAATCGTCTATATCACCAGAACCTTCCCCAGTTGGCAGAACCATGATAGGTTCCTTAGTTTTCGAGCAGCAAGCATTCAAAGATAGATGTTTAAAAAACGTGGATTTTTTGCTTCACCGAAAAGCTCATTTTCTGGAAAACGTGATTTTTTTCAAAAAACCTAAATGACCCCTCTAATTAATCGTCTATATCACCAGAACCTTCCCCGGTTGGCAGAACCATGATAGGTTCCTTATTTTTCGAGCAGCAAGCCTTCAAAGATAGATGTATTAAAAACGTGGATTTTTTGCTTCACCGAAAAGCTCATTTTCTGGAAAACTTGATTTTTTTCAAAAAACCTAAATGACCCCTCTAATTAATCGTCTATATCACCAGAACATTCCCCAGTTGGCAGAACCATGCTAGGTTCCTTAGTTTTCTAGCAGCAAGCGTTCAAAGATAGATGTTTAAAAAACATGGATTTTTTACTTCACCGAAAAGCTCATTTTCTGGAAAAAGTGATTTTTCCCCAAAAACCTAAATGACCCCTATAATTAATCGTCTATATCACCAGAACCTTCCCCAGTTGGCAGAACCATGAAACGTTCCTTATTTTTCGAGAAGCAAGCCTTCAAAGATAGATGTTTAAAAAACGTGGATTTTTTGCTTCACCGAAAAGCTCATTTTCTGGAAAACTTGATTTTTTTCAAAAAACCTAAATGACCCCTCTAATTAATCGTCTATATCACCAGAACCTTCCCCGGTTGGCAGAACCATGATAGGTTCCTTAGTTTTTGAGCAGCAAGCCCTCAAAGATAGATGTCTAAAAAACAGGGATTTTTTGCTTCACCGAAAAGCACATTTTCTAGAAAAAGTGATTTTTCCCCAAAAACCTAAATGACCCCTCTAATTAATCGTCTATATCACCAGAACCTTCCCCGGTTGGCAGAACCATGATAGGTTCCTTAGTTTTCGAGTAGCAAGCCTTCAAAGATAGATGTTTAAAAAACGTGGATTTTTTGCTTCACCGAAAAGCTCATTTTCTGGAAAACTTGATTTTTTTCAAAAAACCTAAATGACCATTCTAATTAATCGTCTATATCACCAGAACCTTCCCCGGTTGGCAGAACCATGATAGGTTCCTTAGTTTTCGAGCAGCAAGCCTTCAAAGATAGATGTTTAAAAAACTGAGATTTTTTGCTTCACCGAAAAGCTAATTTTCTGTAAAATGTGATTTTTTTCAAAAAACCTAAATGACCCCTCTAATTAATCGTCAATTTCACCAGAACCTTCCCCGGTTGGCCGAACCATGATAGGTTCCTTAGTTTTCAAGCATCAAGCCTTCAAAGATAGATGTTTAAAAAACGTGGATTTTTTGCTTCACCGAAAAGCTCATTTTCTGGAAAACTTGATTTTTTTCAAAAAACCTAAATGACCCCTCTAATTAATCGTCTATATCACCAGAACCTTCCCCGGTTGGCAGAACCATGATAGGTTCCTTAGTTTTTGAGCTGCAAGCCTTCAAAGATAGATGTTTAAAAAACGTGGATTTTTTGCTTCACCGAAAAGCTCATTTTCTGGAAAACTTGATTTTTTTCAAAAAACCTAAATGACCCCTCTAATTAATCGTCTATATCACCAGAACCTTCCCTGGTTGGCAGCACCATGATAGGTTCCTTAGTTTTCGAACAGCAAGCCTTCAAAGGTAGATGTTTAAAAAATGGGGATTTTTTGCTTCACCAAAAAGCTAATTTTCTGGAAAACTTGATTTTTTTCAAAAAACCTAAATGACCCCTCTAATTAATCGTCTATATCACCAGAACCTTCCCCAGTTGGCAGAACCATGATAGGTTCCTTAGTTTTCGAGCAGCAAGCATTCAAAGATAGATGTTTAAAAAACGTGGATTTTTTGCTTCACCGAAAAGCTCATTTTCTGGAAAACTTGATTTTTTTCAAAAAACCTAAATGACCCCTCTAATTAATCGTCTATATCACCAGAACCTTCCCCGGTTGGCAGAACCATGATAGGTTCCTTAGTTTTTGAGCTGCAAGCCTTCAAAGATAGATGTTTAAAAAACGTGGATTTTTTGCTTCACCGAAAAGCTCATTTTCTGGAAAACTTGATTTTTTTCAAAAAACCTAAATGACCCCTCTAATTAATCGTCTATATCACCAGAACCTTCCCTGGTTGGCAGCACCATGATAGGTTCCTTAGTTTTCGAACAGCAAGCCTTCAAAGGTAGATGTTTAAAAAATGGGGATTTTTTGCTTCACCAAAAAGCTAATTTTCTGGAAAACTTGATTTTTTTCAAAAAACCTAAATGACCCCTCTAATTAATCGTCTATATCACCAGAACCTTCCCCAGTTGGCAGAACCATGATAGGTTCCTTAGTTTTCGAGCAGCAAGCATTCAAAGATAGATGTTTAAAAAACGTGGATTTTTTGCTTCACCGAAAAGCTCATTTTCTGGAAAACGTGATTTTTTTCAAAAAACCTAAATGACCCCTCTAATTAATCGTCTATATCACCAGAACCTTCCCCGGTTGGCAGAACCATGATAGGTTCCTTATTTTTCGAGCAGCAAGCCTTCAAAGATAGATGTATTAAAAACGTGGATTTTTTGCTTCACCGAAAAGCTCATTTTCTGGAAAACTTGATTTTTTTCAAAAAACCTAAATGACCCCTCTAATTAATCGTCTATATCACCAGAACATTCCCCAGTTGGCAGAACCATGCTAGGTTCCTTAGTTTTCTAGCAGCAAGCGTTCAAAGATAGATGTTTAAAAAACATGGATTTTTTACTTCACCGAAAAGCTCATTTTCTGGAAAAAGTGATTTTTCCCCAAAAACCTAAATGACCCCTATAATTAATCGTCTATATCACCAGAACCTTCCCCAGTTGGCAGAACCATGAAACGTTCCTTATTTTTCGAGAAGCAAGCCTTCAAAGATAGATGTTTAAAAAACGTGGATTTTTTGCTTCACCGAAAAGCTCATTTTCTGGAAAACTTGATTTTTTTCAAAAAACCTAAATGACCCCTCTAATTAATCGTCTATATCACCAGAACCTTCCCCGGTTGGCAGAACCATGATAGGTTCCTTAGTTTTTGAGCAGCAAGCCTTCAAAGATAGATGTCTAAAAAACAGGGATTTTTTGCTTCACCGAAAAGCACATTTTCTAGAAAAAGTGATTTTTCCCCAAAAACCTAAATGACCCCTCTAATTAATCGTCTATATCACCAGAACCTTCCCCGGTTGGCAGAACCATGATAGGTTCCTTAGTTTTCGAGCAGCAAGCCTTCAAAGATAGATGTTTAAAAAACTTTGATTTTTTGCTTCACCGAAAAGCTCATTTTCTGGAAAACATGATTTTTTTCAAAAAACCTAAATGACCCCTCTAATTAATCGTCTATATCACCAGAACCTTCCCCGGTTGGCAGAACCATGATAGGTTCCTTAGTTTTCGAGCAGCAAGCCTTCAAAGATAGATGTTTAAAAAACTGAGATTTTTTGCTTCACCGAAAAGCTCATTTTCTGGAAAACTTGATTTTTTTCAAAAAACCTAAATGACCATTCTAATTAATTGTCTATATCACCAGAACCTTCGACGGTTAGCATAACCATGATAGGTTCCTTAGTTTTCGAGCAGCAAGCCTTCAAAGATAGATGTTTAAAAAACTTTGATTTTTTGCTTCACCGAAAAGCTCATTTTCTGGAAAACATGATTTTTTTCAAAAAACCTAAATGACCCCTCTAATTAATCGTCTATATCACCAGAACATTCCCCAGTTGGCAGAACCATGATAGGTTCCTTAGTTTTCGAGCAGCAAGCCTTCAAAGATAGATGTTTAAAAAACGGGGATTTTTTGCTTCACCGAAAATCTCATTTTCTGGAAAACGTGATTTTCCCCCAAAAACCTAAATGACCCCTATAATTAATCGTCTATATCACCAGAACCTTCCCCAGTTGGCAGAACCATGAAACGTTCTTTATTTTTCGAGAAGCAAGCCTTCAAAGATAGATGTCTAAAAAACGGGGATTTTTTGCTTCACCGAAAAGCTCATTTTCTAGAAAAAGTGATTTTTCCCCAAAAACCTAAATGACCCCTCTAATTAATCGTCTATATCACCAGAACCTTCCCCAGTTGGCAGATCCATGATAGGTTCCTTAGTTTTCGAGCAGCAAGCCTTTAAAGATAGATGTTTAAAAAACGTGGATTTTTTGCTTCACCGAAAAGCTCATTTTCTGGAAAACGTGATTTTTTTCAAAAAACCTAAATGACCCCTCTAATTAATCGTCTATATCACCAGAACCTTCCCCGGTTGGCAGAACCATGATAGGTTCCTTATTTTTCGAGCAGCAAGCCTTCAAAGATAGATGTATTAAAAACGTGGATTTTTTGCTTCACCGAAAAGCTCATTTTCTGGAAAACTTGATTTTTTTCAAAAAACCTAAATGACCCCTCTAATTAATCGTCTATATCACCAGAACATTCCCCAGTTGGCAGAACCATGCTAGGTTCCTTAGTTTTCTAGCAGCAAGCGTTCAAAGATAGATGTTTAAAAAACATGGATTTTTTACTTCACCGAAAAGCTCATTTTCTGGAAAAAGTGATTTTTCCCCAAAAACCTAAATGACCCCTATAATTAATCGTCTATATCACCAGAACCTTCCCCAGTTGGCAGAACCATGAAACGTTCCTTATTTTTCGAGAAGCAAGCCTTCAAAGATAGATGTTTAAAAAACGTGGATTGTTTGCTTCACCGAAAAGCTCATTTTCTGGAAAACTTGATTTTTTTCAAAAAACCTAAATGACCCCTCTAATTAATCGTCTATATCACCAGAACCTTCCCCGGTTGGCAGAACCATGATAGGTTCCTTAGTTTTTGAGCAGCAAGCCTTCAAAGATAGATGTCTAAAAAACAGGGATTTTTTGCTTCACCGAAAAGCACATTTTCTAGAAAAAGTGATTTTTCCCCAAAAACCTAAATGACCCCTCTAATTAATCGTCTATATCACCAGAACCTTCCCCGGTTGGCAGAACCATGATAGGTTCCTTAGTTTTCGAGCAGCAAGCCTTCAAAGATAGATGTTTAAAAAACGTGGATTTTTTGCTTCACCGAAAAGCTAATTTTCTGGAAAACTTGATTTTTTTCAAAAAACCTAAATGACCATTCTAATTAATCGTCTATATCACCAGAACCTTCCCCGGTTAGCATAACCATGATAGGTTCCTTAGTTTTCGAGCAGCAAGCCTTCAAAGATAGATGTTTAAAAAACTTTGATTTTTTGCTTCACCGAAAAGCTCATTTTCTGGAAAACATGATTTTTTTCAAAAAACCTAAATGACCCCTCTAATTAATCGTCTATATCACCAGAACCTTCCCCGGTTGGCAGAACCATGATAGGTTCCTTAGTTTTCGAGCAGCAAGCCTTCAAAGATAGATGTTTAAAAAACTGAGATTTTTTGCTTCACCGAAAAGCTAATTTTCTGTAAAATGTGATTTTTTTCAAAAAACCTAAATGACCCCTCTAATTAATCGTCAATTTCACCAGAACCTTCCCCGGTTGGCCGAACCATGATAGGTTCCTTAGTTTTCAAGCATCAAGCCTTCAAAGATAGATGTTTAAAAAACGTGGATTTTTTGCTTCACCGAAAAGCTCATTTTCTGGAAAACTTGATTTTTTTCAAAAAACCTAAATGACCCCTCTAATTAATCGTCTATATCACCAGAACCTTCCCCGGTTGGCAGAACCATGATAGGTTCCTTATTTTTCGAGCAGCAAGCCTTCAAAGATAGATGTATTAAAAACGTGGATTTTTTGCTTCACCGAAAAGCTCATTTTCTGGAAAACTTGATTTTTTTCAAAAAACCTAAATGACCCCTCTAATTAATCGTCTATATCACCAGAACATTCCCCAGTTGGCAGAACCATGATAGGTTCCTTAGTTTTCGAGCAGCAAGCCTTCAAAGATAGATGTCTAAAAAACGGGCATTTTTTGCTTCACCGAAAAGCTCATTTTCTGGAAAACGTGATTTTTTCAAAAAACCTAAATGACCCTTCTAATTAATCGTCTATATCACCAGAACCTTCCCCGGTTGGCAGAACCATGATAGGTTCCTTAGTTTTCGAGCAGCAAGCCTTCAAAGATAGATGTTTAAAAAACGGGGATTTTTTGCTTCACCGAAAAGCTCATTTTCTGGAAAACGTGATTTTCCCCCAAAAACCTAAATGACCCCTATAATTAATCGTCTATATCACCAGAACCTTCCCCAGTTGGCAGAACCATGAAACGTTCTTTATTTTTCGAGAAGCAAGCCTTCAAAGATAGATGTTTAAAAAACGTGGATTTTTTGCTTCACCGAAAAGCTCATTTTCTGGAAAATTTGATTTTTTTCAAAAAACCTAAATGACCCCTCTAATTAATCGTCTATATCACCAGAACATTCCCCGGTTGGCAGAACCATGAAATGTCTTTAGTTTTCGAGCAGCAAGCCTTCAAAGATAGATGTTTAAAAAACGTGGATTTTTTGCTTCACCGAAAAGCTCATTTTCTGGAAAACGTGATTTTTTTCAAAAAACCTAAATGACCCCTCTAATTAATCGTCTATATCACCAGAACCTTCCCCGCTTGGCAGAACCATGATAGGTTCCTTAGTTTTCGAGCAGCAAGCCTTCAAAGATAGATGTTTAAAAAACGTGGATTTTTTGCTTCACCGAAAAGCTCATTTTCTGGAAAACTTGATTTTTTTCAAAAAACCTAAATGACCCCTCTAATTAATCGTCTATATCACCAGAACATTCCCCAGTTGGCAGAACCATGATAGGTTCCTTAGTTTTCGAGCAGCAAGCCTTCAAAGATAGATGTCTAAAAAACGGGCATTTTTTGCTTCACCGAAAAGCTCTTTTTCTGGAAAACGTGATTTTTTTCAAAAAACCTAAATGACCCCTCTAATTAATCGTCTATATCACCAGAACCTTCCCCGGTTGGCAGAACCATGATAGGTTCCTTAGTTTTCGAGCAGCAAGCCTTCAAAGATAGATGTTTAAAAAACGGGGATTTTTTGCTTCACCGAAAAGCTCATTTTCTGGAAAACTTGATTTTCCCCCAAAAACCTAAATGACCCCTATAATTAATCGTCTATATCACCAGAACCTTCCCCGGTTGGCAGAACCATGATAGGTTCCTTATTTTTCGAGCAGCAAGCCTTCAAAGATAGATGTATTAAAAACGTGGATTTTTTGCTTCACCGAAAAGCTCATTTTCTGGAAAACTTGATTTTTTTCAAAAAACCTAAATGACCCCTCTAAGTAATCGTCTATATCACCAGAACATTCCCCAGTTGGCAGAACCATGATAGGTTCCTTAGTTTTCGAGCAGCAAGCCTTCAAAGATAGATGTCTAAAAAACGGGCATTTTTTGCTTCACCGAAAAGCTCATTTTCTGGAAAACGTGATTTTTTCAAAAAACCTAAATGACCCCTCTAATTAATCGTCTATATCACCAGAACCTTCCCCGGTTGGCAGAACCATGATAGGTTCCTTAGTTTTCGAGCAGCAAGCCTTCAAAGATAGATGTTTAAAAAACGGGGATTTTTTGCTTCACTGAAAAGCTCATTTTCTGGAAAACGTGATTTTCCCCCAAAAACCTAAATGACCCCTATAATTAATCGTCTATATCACCAGAACCTTCCCCAGTTGGCAGAACCATGAAACGTTCTTTATTTTTCGAGAAGCAAGCCTTCAAAGATAGATGTTTAAAAAACGTGGATTTTTTGCTTCACCGAAAAGCTCATTTTCTGGAAAATTTGATTTTTTTCAAAAAACCTAAATGACCCCTCTAATTAATCGTCTATATCACCAGAACATTCCCCGGTTGGCAGAACCATGAAATGTCTTTAGTTTTCGAGCAGCAAGCCTTCAAAGATAGATGTTTAAAAAACGTGGATTTTTTGCTTCACCGAAAAGCTCATTTTCTGGAAAACGTGATTTTTTTCAAAAAACCTAAATGACCATTCTAATTAATCGTCTATATCACCAGAACCTTCCCCGCTTGGCAGAACCATGATAGGTTCCTTAGTTTTCGAGCAGCAAGCCTTCAAAGATAGATGTTTAAAAAACGTGGATTTTTTGCTTCACCGAAAAGCTCATTTTCTGGAAAACTTGATTTTTTTCAAAAAACCTAAATGACCCCTCTAATTAATCGTCTATATCACCAGAACATTCCCCAGTTGGCAGAACCATGATAGGTTCCTTAGTTTTCGAGCAGCAAGCCTTCAAAGATAGATGTCTAAAAAACGGGCATTTTTTGCTTCACCGAAAAGCTCTTTTTCTGGAAAACGTGATTTTTTTCAAAAAACCTAAATGACCCCTCTAATTAATCGTCTATATCACCAGAACCTTCCCCGGTTGGCAGAACCATGATAGGTTCCTTAGTTTTCGAGCAGCAAGCCTTCAAAGATAGATGTTTAAAAAACGGGGATTTTTTGCTTCACCGAAAAGCTCATTTTCTGGAAAACTTGATTTTCCCCCAAAAACCTAAATGACCCCTATAATTAATCGTCTATATCACCAGAACCTTCCCCGGTTGGCAGAACCATGATAGGTTCCTTATTTTTCGAGCAGCAAGCCTTCAAAGATAGATGTATTAAAAACGTGGATTTTTTGCTTCACCGAAAAGCTCATTTTCTGGAAAACTTGATTTTTTTCAAAAAACCTAAATGACCCCTCTAAGTAATCGTCTATATCACCAGAACATTCCCCAGTTGGCAGAACCATGATAGGTTCCTTAGTTTTCGAGCAGCAAGCCTTCAAAGATAGATGTCTAAAAAACGGGCATTTTTTGCTTCACCGAAAAGCTCATTTTCTGGAAAACGTGATTTTTTCAAAAAACCTAAATGACCCCTCTAATTAATCGTCTATATCACCAGAACCTTCCCCGGTTGGCAGAACCATGATAGGTTCCTTAGTTTTCGAGCAGCAAGCCTTCAAAGATAGATGTTTAAAAAACGGGGATTTTTTGCTTCACCGAAAAGCTCATTTTCTGGAAAACGTGATTTTCCCCCAAAAACCTAAATGACCCCTATAATTAATCGTCTATATCACCAGAACCTTCCCCAGTTGGCAGAACCATGAAACGTTCTTTATTTTTCGAGAAGCAAGCCTTCAAAGATAGATGTTTAAAAAACGTGGATTTTTTGCTTCACCGAAAAGCTCATTTTCTGGAAAATTTGATTTTTTTCAAAAAACCTAAATGACCCCTCTAATTAATCGTCTATATCACCAGAACATTCCCCGGTTGGCAGAACCATGAAATGTCTTTAGTTTTCGAGCAGCAAGCCTTCAAAGATAGATGTTTAAAAAACGTGGATTTTTTGCTTCACCGAAAAGCTCATTTTCTGGAAAACGTGATTTTTTTCAAAAAACCTAAATGACCCCTCTAATTAATCGTCTATATCACCAGAACCTTCCCCGCTTGGCAGAACCATGATAGGTTCCTTAGTTTTCGAGCAGCAAGCCTTCAAAGATAGATGTTTAAAAAACGTGGATTTTTTGCTTCACCGAAAAGCTCATTTTCTGGAAAACTTGATTTTTTTCAAAAAACCTAAATGACCCCTCTAATTAATCGTCTATATCACCAGAACATTCCCCAGTTGGCAGAACCATGATAGGTTCCTTAGTTTTCGAGCAGCAAGCCTTCAAAGATAGATGTCTAAAAAACGGGCATTTTTTGCTTCACCGAAAAGCTCTTTTTCTGGAAAACGTGATTTTTTTCAAAAAACCTAAATGACCCCTCTAATTAATCGTCTATATCACCAGAACCTTCCCCGGTTGGCAGAACCATGATAGGTTCCTTAGTTTTCGAGCAGCAAGCCTTCAAAGATAGATGTTTAAAAAACGGGGATTTTTTGCTTCACCGAAAAGCTCATTTTCTGGAAAATGTGATTTTCCCCCAAAAACCTAAATGACCCCTATAATTAATCGTCTATATCACCAGAACCTTCCCCAGTTGGCAGAACCATGAAACGTTCTTTATTTTTCGAGAAGCAAGCCTTCAAAGATAGATGTCTAAAAAACGGGGATTTTTTGCTTCACCGAAAAGCTCATTTTCTAGAAAAAGTGATTTTTCCCCAAAAACCTAAATGACCCCTCTAATTAATCGTCTATATCACCAGAACCTTCCCCAGTTGGCAGATCCATGATAGGTTCCTTAGTTTTCGAGCAGCAAGCCTTCAAAGATAGATGTTTAAAAAACGTGGATTTTTTGCTTCACCGAAAAGCTCATTTTCTGGAAAACGTGATTTTTTTCAAAAAACCTAAATGACCCCTCTAATTAATCGTCTATATCACCAGAACCTTCCCCGGTTGGCAGAACCATGATAGGTTCCTTATTTTTCGAGCAGCAAGCCTTCAAAGATAGATGTATTAAAAACGTGGATTTTTTGCTTCACCGAAAAGCTCATTTTCTGGAAAACTTGATTTTTTTCAAAAAACCTAAATGACCCCTCTAATTAATCGTCTATATCACCAGAACATTCCCCAGTTGGCAGAACCATGCTAGGTTCCTTAGTTTTCGAGCAGCAAGCGTTCAAAGATAGATGTTTAAAAAACATGGATTTTTTACTTCACCGAAAAGCTCATTTTCTGGAAAAAGTGATTTTTCCCCAAAAACCTAAATGACCCCTATAATTAATCGTCTATATCACCAGAACCTTCCCCAGTTGGCAGAACCATGAAACGTTCCTTATTTTTCGAGAAGCAAGCCTTCAAAGATAGATTTTTAAAAAACGTGGATTTTTTGCTTCACCGAAAAGCTCATTTTCTGGAAAACTTGATTTTTTTCAAAAAACCTAAATGACCCCTCTAATTAATCGTCTATATCACCAGAACCTTCCCCGGTTGGCAGAACCATGATAGGTTCCTTAGTTTTTGAGCAGCAAGCCTTCAAAGATAGATGTCTAAAAAACAGGGATTTTTTGCTTCACCGAAAAGCACATTTTCTAGAAAAAGTGATTTTTCCCCAAAAACCTAAATGACCCCTCTAATTAATCGTCTATATCACCAGAACCTTCCCCGGTTGGCAGAACCATGATAGGTTCCTTAGTTTTCGAGCAGCAAGCCTTCAAAGATAGATGTTTAAAAAACGTGGATTTTTTGCTTCACCGAAAAGCTCATTTTCTGGAAAACTTGATTTTTTTCAAAAAACCTAAATGACCATTCTAATTAATCGTCTATATCACCAGAACCTTCCCCGGTTAGCATAACCATGATAGGTTCCTTAGTTTTCGAGCAGCAAGCCTTCAAAGATAGATGTTTAAAAAACTTTGATTTTTTGCTTCACCGAAAAGCTCATTTTCTGGAAAACATGATTTTTTTCAAAAAACCTAAATGACCCCTCTAATTAATCGTCTATATCACCAGAACCTTCCCCGGTTGGCAGAACCATGATAGGTTCCTTAGTTTTCAAGCAGCAAGCCTTCAAAGATAGATGTTTAAAAAACTGAGATTTTTTGCTTCACCGAAAAGCTAATTTTCTGTAAAATGTGATTTTTTTCAAAAAACCTAAATGACCCCTCTAATTAATCGTCAATTTCACCAGAACCTTCCCCGGTTGGCCGAACCATGATAGGTTCCTTAGTTTTCAAGCATCAAGCCTTCAAAGATAGATGTTTAAAAAACGTGGATTTTTTGCTTCACCGAAAAGCTCATTTTCTGGAAAACTTGATTTTTTTCAAAAAACCTAAATGACCCCTCTAATTAATCGTCTATATCACCAGAACCTTCCCCGGTTGGCAGAACCATGATAGGTTCCTTAGTTTTTGAGCTGCAAGCCTTCAAAGATAGATGTTTAAAAAACGTGGATTTTTTGCTTCACCGAAAAGCTCATTTTCTGGAAAACTTGATTTTTTTCAAAAAACCTAAATGACCCCTCTAATTAATCGTCTATATCACCAGAACCTTCCCTGGTTGGCAGAACCATGATAGGTTCCTTAGTTTTCGAACAGCAAGCCTTCAAAGGTAGATGTTTAAAAAATGGGGATTTTTTGCTTCACCAAAAAGCTCATTTTCTGGAAAACTTGATTTTTTTCAAAAAACCTAAATGACCCCTCTAATTAATCGTCTATATCACCAGAACCTTCCCCGGTTGGCAGAACCATGATAGGTTCCTTATTTTTCGAGCAGCAAGCCTTCAAAGATAGATGTATTAAAAACGTGGATTTTTTGCTTCACCGAAAAGCTCATTTTCTGGAAAACGTGATTTTCCCCCAAAAACCTAAATGACCCCTATAATTAATCGTCTATATCACCAGAACCTTCCCCAGTTGGCAGAACCATGAAACGTTCTTTATTTTTCGAGAAGCAAGCCTTCAAAGATAGATGTTTAAAAAACGTGGATTTTTTGCTTCACCGAAAAGCTCATTTTCTGGAAAATTTGATTTTTTTCAAAAAACCTAAATGACCCCTCTAATTAATCGTCTATATCACCAGAACATTCCCCGGTTGGCAGAACCATGAAATGTCTTTAGTTTTCGAGCAGCAAGCCTTCAAAGATAGATGTTTAAAAAACGTGGATTTTTTGCTTCACCGAAAAGCTCATTTTCTGGAAAACGTGATTTTTTTCAAAAAACCTAAATGACCCCTCTAATTAATCGTCTATATCACCAGAACATTCCCCAGTTGGCAGAACCATGATAGGTTCCTTAGTTTTCGAGCAGCAAGCCTTCAAAGATAGATGTCTAAAAAACGGGCATTTTTTGCTTCACCGAAAAGCTCTTTTTCTGGAAAACGTGATTTTTTTCAAAAAACCTAAATGACCCCTCTAATTAATCGTCTATATCACCAGAACCTTCCCCGGTTGGCAGAACCATGATAGGTTCCTTAGTTTTCGAGCAGCAAGCCTTCAAAGATAGATGTTTAAAAAACGGGGATTTTTTGCTTCACCGAAAAGCTCATTTTCTGGAAAACGTGATTTTCCCCCAAAAACCTAAATGACCCCTATAATTAATCGTCTATATCACCAGAACCTTCCCCAGTTGGCAGAACCATGAAACGTTCTTTATTTTTCGAGAAGCAAGACTTCAAAGATAGATGTCTAAAAAACGGGGATTTTTTGCTTCACCGAAAAGCTCATTTTCTAGAAAAAGTGATTTTTCCCCAAAAACCTAAATGACCCCTCTAATTAATCGTCTATATCACCAGAACCTTCCCCAGTTGGCAGATCCATGATAGGTTCCTTAGTTTTCGAGCAGCAAGCCTTCAAAGATAGATGTCTAAAAAACTGGGATTTTTTGCTTCACCGAAAAGCTAATTTTCTGGAAAAAGTGATTTTTCCCCAAAAACCTAAATGACCCCTCTAATTAATCGTCTATATCACCAGAACACTCCCCGGTTGGCAGAACCATGATAGGTTCCTTAGTTTTCGAGCAGCAAGCCTTCAAAGATAGATGTTTAAAAAACGGGGATTTTTTGCTTCACCGAAAAGCTCATTTTCTGGAAAACGTGATTTTTTTCAAAAAACCTAAATGACCCCTCTAATTAATCGTCTACATCACCAGAACCTTTCCCGGTTGGCAGAACAATGATAGGTTCCTTAGTTTTTGAGCAGCAAGCCTTCAAAGATAGATGTCTAAAAAACGGGGATTTTTTGCTTCACCGAAAAGCTCATTTTCTAGAAAAAGTGATTTTTCCCCAAAAACCTTAATGACCCCTCTAATTAATCGTCTATATCACCAGAACCTTCCCCGGTTGGCAGATCCATGATAGGTTCCTTAGTTTTCGAGCAGCAAGCCTTCAAAGATAGATGTCTAAAAAACTGGGATTTTTTGCTTCACCGAAAAGCTCATTTTCTGGAAAAAGTGATTCTTCACCAAAAACCTAAATGACCCCTCTAATTAATCGTCTATATCACCAGAACCTTCCCCAGTTGGCAGAACCATGATAAGTTCCTTAGTTTTCGAGCAGCAAGCCTTCAAAGATAGATGTTTAAAAAACGTGGATTTTTTGCTTCACCGAAAAGCTCATTTTCTGGAAAACGTGATTTTTTTCAAAAAACCTAAATGACCCCTCTAATTAATCGTCTATATCACCAGAACATTCCCCAGTTGGCAGAACCATGCTAGGTTCCTTAGTTTTCTAGCAGCAAGCCTTCAAAGATAGATGTTTAAAAAACATGGATTTTTTGCTTCACCGAAAAGCTCATTTTCTGGAAAAAGTGATTTTTCCCCAAAAACCTAAATGACCCCTATAATTAATCGTCTATATCACCAGAACCTTCCCCAGTTGGCAGAACCATGAAACGTTCCTTATTTTTCGAGAAGCAAGCCTTCAAAGATAGATGTTTAAAAAACGTGGATTTTTTGCTTCACCGAAAAGCTCATTTTCTGGAAAACTTGATGTTTTTCAAAAAACCTAAATGACCCCTCTAATTAATCGTGTAAATCACCAGAACCTTCCCCGGTTGGCAGAACCATGATAGGTTCCTTAGTTTTTGAGCAGCAAGCCTTCAAAGATAGATGTCTAAAAAACAGGGATTTTTTGCTTCACCGAAAAGCACATTTTCTAGAAAAAGTGATTTTTCCCCAAAAACCTAAATGACCCCTCTAATTAATCGTCTATATCACCAGAACATTCCCCGGTTGGCAGAACTATGAAATGTCCTTAGTTTTCGAGCAGCAAGCATTCAAAGATAGATGTTTAAAAAACGTGGATTTTTTTGCTTCACCGAAAAGCTCATTTTCTGGAAAACTTGATTTTTTTCAAAAAACCTAAATGACCCCTCTAATTAATCATCTATATCACCAGAACCTTCCCCGGTTGGCAGAACCATGATAGGTTCCTTAGTTTTCGAGCAGCAAGCCTTCAAAGATAGATGTTTAAAAAACTTTGATTTTTTGCTTCACCGAAAAGATCATTTTCTGGAAAACATGATTTTTTTCAAAAAACCTAAATGACCCCTCTAATTAATCGTCTATATCACCAGAACCTTCCCCGGTTGGCAGAACCATGATAGGTTCCTTAGTTTTTGAGCAGCAAGCCTTCAAAGATAGATGTTTAAAAAACTTTGATTTTTTGCTTCACCGAAAAGCTCATTTTCTGGAAAACATGATTTTTTTCAAAAAACCTAAATGACCCCTCTAATTAATCGTCTATATCACCAGAACCTTCCCCGGTTGGCAGAACCATGATAGGTTCCTTAGTTTTTGAGCTGCAAGCCTTCAAAGATAGATGTTTAAAAAACGTGGATTTTTTGCTTCACCGAAAAGCTCATTTTCTGGAAAACTTGATTTTTTTCAAAAAACCTAAATGACCCCTCTAATTAATCTTCTATATCACCAGAACCTTCCCCAGTTGGCAGATCCATGATAGGTTCCTTAGTTTTCGAGCAGCAAGCCTTCAAAGATAGATGTCTAAAAAACTGGGATTTTTTGCTTCACCGAAAAGCTAATTTTCTGGAAAAAGTGATTTTTCCCCAAAAACCTAAATGACCCCTCTAATTAATCGTCTATATCACCAGAACACTCCCCGGTTGGCAGAACCATGATAGGTTCCTTAGTTTTCGAGCAGCAAGCCTTCAAAGATAGATGTTTAAAAAACGGGGATTTTTTGCTTCACCGAAAAGCTCATTTTCTGGAAAACGTGATTTTTTTCAAAAAACCTAAATGACCCCTCTAATTAATCGTCTACATCACCAGAACCTTTCCCGGTTGGCAGAACCATGATAGGTTCCTTAGTTTTTGAGCAGCAAGCCTTCAAAGATAGATGTCTAAAAAACGGGGATTTTTTGCTTCACCGAAAAGCTCATTTTCTAGAAAAAGTGATTTTTCCCCAAAAACCTAAATGACCCCTCTAATTAATCGTCTATATCACCAGAACCTTCCCCAGTTGGCAGATCCATGATAGGTTCCTTAGTTTTCGAGCAGCAAGCCTTCAAAGATAGATGTCTAAAAAACTGGGATTTTTTGCTTCACCGAAAAGCTCATTTTCTGGAAAAAGTGATTCTTCACCAAAAACCTAAATGACCCCTCTAATTAATCGTCTATATCACCAGAACCTTCCCCAGTTGGCAGAACCATGATAAGTTCCTTAGTTTTCGAGCAGCAAGCCTTCAAAGATAGATGTTTAAAAAACGTGGATTTTTTGCTTCACCGAAAAGCTCATTTTCTGGAAAACGTGATTTTTTTCAAAAAACCTAAATGACCCCTCTAATTAATCGTCTATATCACCAGAACATTCCCCAGTTGGCAGAACCATGCTAGGTTCCTTAGTTTTCTAGCAGCAAGCGTTCAAAGATAGATGTTTAAAAAACATGGATTTTTTGCTTCACCGAAAAGCTCATTTTCTGGAAAACTTGATTTTTTTCAAAAAACCTAAATGACCCCTCTAATTAATCTTCTATATCACCAGAACCTTCCCCGGTTGGCAGAACCATGATAGGTTCCTTAGTTTTCGAGCAGCAAGCCTTCAAAGATAGATGTTTAAAAAACTGAGATTTTTTGCTTCACCGAAAAGCTAATTTTTTGTAAAATGTGATTTTTTTCAAAAAACCTAAATGACCCCTCTAATTAATCGTCAATTTCACCAGAACATTCCCCGGTTGGCAGAACCATGATAGGTTCCTTAGTTTTCAACAGCAAGCCTTCAAAGATAGATGTTTAAAAAACGGGGATTTTTTGCTTCACCGAAAAGCTCATTTTCTGGAAAACTTGATTTTTTTCAAAAAACCTAAATGACCCCTCTAATTAATCGTCTATATCACCAGAACCTTCCCCGTTTGGCAGAACCATGATAGGTTCCTTAGTTTTTGAGCAGCAAGCCTTCAAAGATAGATGTTTAAAAAACGTGGATTTTTTGCTTCACCGAAAAGCTCATTTTCTGGAAAACTTGATTTTTTTCAAAAAACCTAAATGACCCCTCTAATTAATCGTCTATATCACCAGAACCTTCCCCGGTTGGCAGAACCATGATCGGTTCCTTAGTTTTCGAGCAGCAAGCCTTCAAAGATAGATGTTTAAAAAACGTGGATTTTTTGCTTCACCGAAAAGCTCATTTTCTGGAAAACTTGATGTTTTTCAAAAAACCTAAATGACCCCTCTAATTAATCATGTATATCACCAGAACCTTCCCCGGTTGGCAGAACCATGATAGGTTCCTTAGTTTTTGAGCAGCAAGCCTTCAAAGATAGATGTCTAAAAAACAGGGATTTTTTGCTTCACCGAAAAGCACATTTTCTAGAAAAAGTGATTTTTCCCCAAAAACCTAAATGACCCCTCTAATTAATCGTCTATATCACCAGAACATTCCCCGGTTGGCAGAACTATGAAATGTCCTTAGTTTTCGAGCAGCAAGCATTCAAAGATAGATGTTTAAAAAACGTGGATTTTTTGCTTCACCGAAAAGTTCATTTTCTGGAAAACTTGATGTTTTTCAAAAAACCTAAATGACCCCTCTAATTAATCGTCTATATCACCAGAACCTTCCCCGGTTGGCAGAACCATGATAGGTTCCTTAGTTTTTGAGCAGCAAGCCCTCAAAGATAGATGTCTAAAAAACAGGGATTTTTTGCTTCACCGAAAAGCACATTTTCTAGAAAAAGTGATTTTTCCCCAAAAACCTAAATGACCCCTCTAATTAATCGTCTATATCACCAGAACCTTCCCCGGTTGGCAGAACCATGATAGGTTCCTTAGTTTTCGAGCAGCAAGCCTTCAAAGATAGATGTTTAAAAAACGTGGATTTTTTGCTTCACCGAAAAGCTCATTTTCTGGAAAACTTGATTTTTTTCAAAAAACCTAAATGACCATTCTAATTAATCGTCTATATCACCAGAACCTTCCCCGGTTGGCAGAACCATGATAGGTTCCTTAGTTTTCGAGCAGCAAGCCTTCAAAGATAGATGTTTAAAAAACTGAGATTTTTTGCTTCACCGAAAAGCTAATTTTCTGTAAAATGTGATTTTTTTCAAAAAACCTAAATGACCCCTCTAATTAATCGTCAATTTCACCAGAACCTTCCCCGGTTGGCCGAACCATGATAGGTTCCTTAGTTTTCAAGCATCAAGCCTTCAAAGATAGATGTTTAAAAAACGTGGATTTTTTGCTTCACCGAAAAGCTCATTTTCTGGAAAACTTGATTTTTTTCAAAAAACCTAAATGACCCCTCTAATTAATCGTCTATATCACCAGAACCTTCCCCGGTTGGCAGAACCATGATAGGTTCCTTAGTTTTTGAGCTGCAAGCCTTCAAAGATAGATGTTTAAAAAACGTGGATTTTTTGCTTCACCGAAAAGCTCATTTTCTGGAAAACTTGATTTTTTTCAAAAAACCTAAATGACCCCTCTAATTAATCGTCTATATCACCAGAACCTTCCCTGGTTGGCAGCACCATGATAGGTTCCTTAGTTTTCGAACAGCAAGCCTTCAAAGGTAGATGTTTAAAAAATGGGGATTTTTTGCTTCACCAAAAAGCTAATTTTCTGGAAAACTTGATTTTTTTCAAAAAACCTAAATGACCCCTCTAATTAATCGTCTATATCACCAGAACCTTCCCCAGTTGGCAGAACCATGATAGGTTCCTTAGTTTTCGAGCAGCAAGCATTCAAAGATAGATTTTTAAAAAACGTGGATTTTTTGCTTCACCGAAAAGCTCATTTTCTGGAAAACGTGATTTTTTTCAAAAAACCTAAATGACCCCTCTAATTAATCGTCTATATCACCAGAACCTTCCCCGGTTGGCAGAACCATGATAGGTTCCTTATTTTTCGAGCAGCAAGCCTTCAAAGATAGATGTATTAAAAACGTGGATTTTTTGCTTCACCGAAAAGCTCATTTTCTGGAAAACTTGATTTTTTTCAAAAAACCTAAATGACCCCTCTAATTAATCGTCTATATCACCAGAACATTCCCCAGTTGGCAGAACCATGCTAGGTTCCTTAGTTTTCTAGCAGCAAGCGTTCAAAGATAGATGTTTAAAAAACATGGATTTTTTACTTCACCGAAAAGCTCATTTTCTGGAAAAAGTAATTTTTCCCCAAAAACCTAAATGACCCCTATAATTAATCGTCTATATCACCAGAACCTTCCCCAGTTGGCAGAACCATGAAACGTTCCTTATTTTTCGAGAAGCAAGCCTTCAAAGATAGATGTTTAAAAAACGTGGATTTTTTGCTTCACCGAAAAGCTCATTTTCTGGAAAACTTGATTTTTTTCAAAAAACCTAAATGACCCCTCTAATTAATCGTCTATATCACCAGAACCTTCCCCGGTTGGCAGAACCATGATAGGTTCCTTAGTTTTTGAGCAGCAAGCCTTCAAAGATAGATGTCTAAAAAACAGGGATTTTTTGCTTCACCGAAAAGCACATTTTCTAGAAAAAGTGATTTTTCCCCAAAAACCTAAATGACCCCTCTAATTAATCGTCTATATCACCAGAACCTTCCCCGGTTGGCAGAACCATGATAGGTTCCTTAGTTTTCGAGCAGCAAGCCTTCAAAGATAGATGTTTAAAAAACTTTGATTTTTTGCTTCACCGAAAAGCTCATTTTCTGGAAAACATGATTTTTTTCAAAAAACCTAAATGACCCCTCTAATTAATCGTCTATATCACCAGAACCTTCCCCGGTTGGCAGAACCATGATAGGTTCCTTAGTTTTCGAGCAGCAAGCCTTCAAAGATAGATGTTTAAAAAACTGAGATTTTTTGCTTCACCGAAAAGCTCATTTTCTGGAAAACTTGATTTTTTTCAAAAAACCTAAATGACCATTCTAATTAATTGTCTATATCACCAGAACCTTCGACGGTTAGCATAACCATGATAGGTTCCTTAGTTTTCGAGCAGCAAGCCTTCAAAGATAGATGTTTAAAAAACTTTGATTTTTTGCTTCACCGAAAAGCTCATTTTCTGGAAAACATGATTTTTTTCAAAAAACCTAAATGACCCCTCTAATTAATCGTCTATATCACCAGAACCTTCCCCGGTTGGCAGAACCATGATAGGTTCCTTAGTTTTCGAGCAGCAAGCCTTCAAAGATAGATGTTTAAAAAACTGAGATTTTTTGCTTCACCGAAAAGCTAATTTTCTGTAAAATGTGATTTTTTTCAAAAAACCTAAATGACCCCTCTAATTAATCGTCAATTTCACCAGAACCTTCCCCGGTTGGCCGAACCATGATAGGTTCCTTAGTTTTCAAGCATCAAGCCTTCAAAGATAGATGTTTAAAAAACGTGGATTTTTTGCTTCACCGAAAAGCTCATTTTCTGGAAAACTTGATTTTTTTCAAAAAACCTAAATGACCCCTCTAATTAATCGTCTATATCACCAGAACCTTCCCCGGTTGGCAGAACCATGATAGGTTCCTTAGTTTTTGAGCTGCAAGCCTTCAAAGATAGATGTTTAAAAAACGTGGATTTTTTGCTTCACCGAAAAGCTCATTTTCTGGAAAACTTGATTTTTTTCAAAAAACCTAAAAGACCCCTCTAATTAATCGTCTATATCACCAGAACCTTCCCTGGTTGGCAGAACCATGATAGGTTCCTTAGTTTTCGAACAGCAAGCCTTCAAAGGTAGATGTTTAAAAAATGGGGATTTTTTGCTTCACCAAAAAGCTCATTTTCTGGAAAACTTGATTTTTTTCAAAAAACCTAAATGACCCCTCTAATTAATCGTCTATATCACCAGAACCTTCCCCAGTTGGCAGAACCATGATAGGTTCCTTAGTTTTCGAGCAGCAAGCATTCAAAGATAGATGTTTAAAAAACGTGGATTTTTTGCTTCACCGAAAAGCTCATTTTCTGGAAAACGTGATTTTTTTCAAAAAACCTAAATGACCCCTCTAATTAATCGTCTATATCACCAGAACCTTCCCCGGTTGGCAGAACCATGATAGGTTCCTTATTTTTCGAGCAGCAAGCCTTCAAAGATAGATGTATTAAAAACGTGGATTTTTTGCTTCACCGAAAAGCTCATTTTCTGGAAAACTTGATTTTTTTCAAAAAACCTAAATGACCCCTCTAATTAATCGTCTATATCACCAGAACATTCCCCAGTTGGCAGAACCATGATAGGTTCCTTAGTTTTCGAGCAGCAAGCCTTCAAAGATAGATGTCTAAAAAACGGGCATTTTTTGCTTCACCGAAAAGCTCATTTTCTGGAAAACGTGATTTTTTCAAAAAACCTAAATGACCCCTCTAATTAATCGTCTATATCACCAGAACCTTCCCCGGTTGGCAGAACCATGATAGGTTCCTTATTTTTCGAGCAGCAAGCCTTCAAAGATAGATGTATTAAAAACGTGGATTTTTTGCTTTACCGAAAAGCTCATTTTCTGGAAAACTTGATTTTTTTCAAAAAACCTAAATGACCCCTCTAATTAATCGTCTATATCACCAGAACATTCCCCAGTTGGCAGAACCATGATAGGTTCCTTAGTTTTCGAGCAGCAAGCCTTCAAAGATAGATGTCTAAAAAACGGGCATTTTTTGCTTCACCGAAAAGCTCATTTTCTGGAAAACGTGATTTTTTCAAAAAACCTAAATGACCCCTCTAATTAATCGTCTATATCACCAGAACCTTCCCCGGTTGGCAGAACCATGATAGGTTCCTTAGTTTTCGAGCAGCAAGCCTTCAAAGATAGATGTTTAAAAAACGTGGATTTTTTGCTTCACCGAAAAGCTCATTTTCTGGAAAACTTGATTTTTTTCAAAAAACCTAAATGACCCCTCTAATTAATCGTCTATATCACCAGAACCTTCCCCGGTTGGCAGAACCATGATAGGTTCCTTAGTTTTTGAGCTGCAAGCCTTCAAAGATAGATGTTTAAAAAACGTGGATTTTTTGCTTCACCGAAAAGCTCATTTTCTGGAAAACTTGATTTTTTTCAAAAAACCTAAATGACCCCTCTAATTAATCGTCTATATCACCAGAACCTTCCCCGGTTGGCAGAACCATGATAGGTTCCTTAGTTTTCGAGCAGCAAGCCTTCAAAGATAGATGTTTAAAAAACGGGGATTTTTTGCTTCACCGAAAAGCTCATTTTCTGGAAAACGTGATTTTCCCCCAAAAACCTAAATGACCCCTATAATTAATCGTCTATATCACCAGAACCTTCCCCAGTTGGCAGAACCATGAAACGTTCTTTATTTTTCGATAAGCAAGCCTTCAAACATAGATGTTTAAAAAACGTGGATTTTTTGCTTCACCGAAAAGCTCATTTTCTGGAAAACTTGATTTTTTTCAAAAAACCTAAATGACCCCTCTAATTAATCGTCTATATCACCAGAACATTCCCCAGTTGGCAGAACCATGATAGGTTCCTTAGTTTTCGAGCAGCAAGCCTTCAAAGATAGATGTCTAAAAAACGGGCATTTTTTGCTTCACCGAAAAGCTCATTTTCTGGAAAACGTGATTTTTTTCAAAAAACCTAAATGACCCCTCTAATTAATCGTCTATATCAACAGAACCTTCCCCGGTTGGCAGAACCATGATAGGTTCCTTAGTTTTCGAGCAGCAAGCATTCAAAGATAGATGTTTAAAAAACGGGGATTTTTTGCTTCACCGAAAAGCTAATTTTCTGGAAAACGTGATTTTCCCCCAAAAACCTAAATGACCCCTATAATTAATCGTCTATATCACCAGAACCTTCCCCAGTTGGCAGAACCATGAAACGTTCTTTATTTTTCGATAAGCAAGCCTTCAAACATAGATGTTTAAAAAACGTGGATTTTTTGCTTCACCGAAAAGCTCATTTTCTGGAAAATTTGATTTTTTTCAAAAAACCTAAATGACCCCTCTAATTAATCGTCTATATCACCAGAACATTCCCCGGTTGGCAGAACCATGAAATGTCCTTAGTTTTCGAGCAGCAAGCCTTCAAAGATAGATGTTTAAAAAACGTGGATTTTTTGCTTCACCGAAAAGCTCATTTTCTGGAAAACTTGATTTTTTTCAAAAAATCTAAATGACCCCTCTAATTAATCGTCTATATCACCAGAACCTTCCACAGTTGGCAGAACCATGCTAGGTTCCTTAGTTTTCGAGCAGCAAGCGTTCAAAGATAGATGTTTAAAAAACATGGATTTTTTACTTCACCGAAAAGCTCATTTTCTGGAAAAAGTGATTTTTCCCCAAAAACCTAAATGACCCCTATAATTAATCGTCTATATCACCAGAACATTCCCCGGTTGGCAGAACCATGAAATGTCCTTAGTTTTCGAGCAGCAAGCATTCAAAGATAGATGTTTAAAAAACGTGGATTTTTTGCTTCACCGAAAAGCTAATTTTCTGGAAAACTTAATTTTTTTCAAAAAACCTAAATGACCCCTCTAATTAATCGTCTATATCACCAGAACCTTCCCCGGTTGGCAGAACCATGATAGGTTCCTTAGTTTTCGAGCAGCAAGCCTTCAAAGATAGATGTTTAAAAAACGTGGATTTTTTTGCTTCACCGAAAAGCTAATTTTCTGGAAAACTTGATTTTTTTCAAAAAACCTAAATGACCCCTCTAATTAATCGTCTATATCACCAGAACATTCCCCAGTTGGCAGAACCATGATAGGTTCCTTAGTTTTCGAGCAGCAAGCCTTCAAAGATAGATGTCTAAAAAACGGGGATTTTTTGCTTCACCGAAAAGCTCATTTTCTGGAAAACATGATTTTTTTCAAAAAACCTAAATGACCCCTCTAATTAATCTTCTATATCACCAGAACCTTCCCCGGTTGGCAGAACCATGATAGGTTCCTTAGTTTTCGAGCAGCAAGCCTTCAAAGATAGATGTTTAAAAAACTGAGATTTTTTGCTTCACCGAAAAGCTAATTTTTTGTAAAATGTGATTTTTTTCAAAAAACCTAAATGACCCCTCTAATTAATCGTCAATTTCACCAGAACATTCCCCGGTTGGCAGAACCATGATAGGTTCCTTAGTTTTCAACAGCAAGCCTTCAAAGATAGATGTTTAAAAAACGTGGATTTTTTGCTTCACCGAAAAGCTCATTTTCTGGAAAACTTGATTTTTTTCAAAAAACCTAAATGACCCCTCTAATTAATCGTCTATATCACCAGAACCTTCCCCGGTTGGCAGAACCATGATCGGTTCCTTAGTTTTCGAGCAGCAAGCCTTCAAAGATAGATGTTTAAAAAACGTGGATTTTTTGCTTCACCGAAAAGCTCATTTTCTGGAAAACTTGATGTTTTTCAAAAAACCTAAATGACCCCTCTAATTAATCATGTATATCACCAGAACCTTCCCCGGTTGGCAGAACCATGATAGGTTCCTTAGTTTTTGAGCAGCAAGCCTTCAAAGATAGATGTCTAAAAAACAGGGATTTTTTGCTTCACCGAAAAGCACATTTTCTAGAAAAAGTGATTTTTCCCCAAAAACCTAAATGACCCCTCTAATTAATCGTCTATATCACCAGAACATTCCCCGGTTGGCAGAACTATGAAATGTCCTTAGTTTTCGAGCAGCAAGCATTCAAAGATAGATGTTTAAAAAACGTGGATTTTTTGCTTCACCGAAAAGCTCATTTTCTGGAAAACTTGATTTTTTTCAAAAAACCTAAATGACCCCTCTAATTAATCGTCTATATCACCAGAACCTTCCCCGGTTGGCAGAACCATGATAGGTTCCTTAGTTTTTGAGCAGCAAGCCCTCAAAGATAGATGTCTAAAAAACAGGGATTTTTTGCTTCACCGAAAAGCACATTTTCTAGAAAAAGTGATTTTTCCCCAAAAACCTAAATGACCCCTCTAATTAATCGTCTATATCACCAGAACCTTCCCCGGTTGGCAGAACCATGATAGGTTCCTTAGTTTTCGAGCAGCAAGCCTTCAAAGATAGATGTTTAAAAAACGTGGATTTTTTGCTTCACCGAAAAGCTCATTTTCTGGAAAACTTGATTTTTTTCAAAAAACCTAAATGACCATTCTAATTAATCGTCTATATCACCAGAACCTTCCCCGGTTGGCAGAACCATGATAGGTTCCTTAGTTTTCGAGCAGCAAGCCTTCAAAGATAGATGTTTAAAAAACTGAGATTTTTTGCTTCACCGAAAAGCTCATTTTCTGGAAAACTTGATTTTTTTCAAAAAACCTAAATGACCCCTCTAATTAATCGTCTATATCACCAGAACCTTCCCCGGTTGGCAGAACCATGATAGGTTCCTTAGTTTTTGAGCTGCAAGCCTTCAAAGATAGATGTTTAAAAAACGTGGATTTTTTGCTTCACCGAAAAGCTCATTTTCTGGAAAACTTGATTTTTTTCAAAAAACCTAAATGACCCCTCTAATTAATCGTCTATATCACCAGAACCTTCCCTGGTTGGCAGAACCATGATAGGTTCCTTAGTTTTCGAACAGCAAGCCTTCAAAGGTAGATGTTTAAAAAATGGGGATTTTTTGCTTCACCAAAAAGCTAATTTTCTGGAAAACTTGATTTTTTTCAAAAAACCTAAATGACCCCTCTAATTAATCGTCTATATCACCAGAACCTTCCCCAGTTGGCAGAACCATGATAGGTTCCTTAGTTTTCGAGCAGCAAGCATTCAAAGATAGATGTTTAAAAAACGTGGATTTTTTGCTTCACCGAAAAGCTCATTTTCTGGAAAACGTGATTTTTTTCAAAAAACCAAAATGACCCCTCTAATTAATCGTCTATATCACCAGAACCTTCCCCGGTTGGCAGAACCATGATAGGTTCCTTATTTTTCGAGCAGCAAGCCTTCAAAGATAGATGTATTAAAAACGTGGATTTTTTGCTTCACCGAAAAGCTCATTTTCTGGAAAACTTGATTTTTTTCAAAAAACCTAAATGACCCCTCTAATTAATCGTCTATATCACCAGAACATTCCCCAGTTGGCAGAACCATGCTAGGTTCCTTAGTTTTCTAGCAGCAAGCGTTCAAAGATAGATGTTTAAAAAACATGGATTTTTTACTTCACCGAAAAGCTCATTTTCTGGAAAAAGTGATTTTTCCCCAAAAACCTAAATGACCCCTATAATTAATCGTCTATATCACCAGAACATTCCCCAGTTGGCAGAACCATGCTAGGTTCCTTAGTTTTCTAGCAGCAAGCGTTCAAAGATAGATGTTTAAAAAACATGGATTTTTTGCTTCACCGAAAAGCTCATTTTCTGGAAAACTTGATTTTTTTCAAAAAACCTAAATGACCCCTCTAATTAATCTTCTATATCACCAGAACCTTCCCCGGTTGGCAGAACCATGATAGGTTCCTTAGTTTTCGAGCAGCAAGCCTTCAAAGATAGATGTTTAAAAAACTGAGATTTTTTGCTTCACCGAAAAGCTAATTTTTTGTAAAATGTGATTTTTTTCAAAAAACCTAAATGACCCCTCTAATTAATCGTCAATTTCACCAGAACATTCCCCGGTTGGCAGAACCATGATAGGTTCCTTAGTTTTCAACAGCAAGCCTTCAAAGATAGATGTTTAAAAAACGGGGATTTTTTGCTTCACCGAAAAGCTAATTTTCTGGAAAACTTGATTTTTTTCAAAAAACCTAAATGACCCCTCTAATTAATCGTCTATATCACCAGAACATTCCCCAGTTGGCAGAACCATGATAGGTTCCTTAGTTTTCGAGCAGCAAGCCTTCAAAGATAGATGTCTAAAAAACGGGGATTTTTTGCTTCACCGAAAAGCTCATTTTCTGGAAAACATGATTTTTTTCAAAAAACCTAAATGACCCCTCTAATTAATCTTCTATATCACCAGAACCTTCCCCGGTTGGCAGAACCATGATAGGTTCCTTAGTTTTCGAGCAGCAAGCCTTCAAAGATAGATGTTTAAAAAACTGAGATTTTTTGCTTCACCGAAAAGCTAATTTTTTGTAAAATGTGATTTTTTTCAAAAAACCTAAATGACCCCTCTAATTAATCGTCAATTTCACCAGAACATTCCCCGGTTGGCAGAACCATGATAGGTTCCTTAGTTTTCAACAGCAAGCCTTCAAAGATAGATGTTTAAAAAACGGGGATTTTTTGCTTCACCGAAAAGCTCATTTTCTGGAAAACTTGATTTTTTTCAAAAAACCTAAATGACCCCTCTAATTAATCGTCTATATCACCAGAACCTTCCCCGTTTGGCAGAACCATGATAGGTTCCTTAGTTTTTGAGCAGCAAGCCTTCAAAGATAGATGTTTAAAAAACGTGGATTTTTTGCTTCACCGAAAAGCTCATTTTCTGGAAAACTTGATTTTTTTCAAAAAACCTAAATGACCCCTCTAATTAATCGTCTATATCACCAGAACCTTCCCCGGTTGGCAGAACCATGATCGGTTCCTTAGTTTTCGAGCAGCAAGCCTTCAAAGATAGATGTTTAAAAAACGTGGATTTTTTGCTTCACCGAAAAGCTCATTTTCTGGAAAACTTGATGTTTTTCAAAAAACCTAAATGACCCCTCTAATTAATCATGTATATCACCAGAACCTTCCCCGGTTGGCAGAACCATGATAGGTTCCTTAGTTTTTGAGCAGCAAGCCTTCAAAGATAGATGTCTAAAAAACAGGGATTTTTTGCTTCACCGAAAAGCACATTTTCTAGAAAAAGTGATTTTTCCCCAAAAACCTAAATGACCCCTCTAATTAATCGTCTATATCACCAGAACATTCCCCGGTTGGCAGAACTATGAAATGTCCTTAGTTTTCGAGCAGCAAGCATTCAAAGATAGATGTTTAAAAAACGTGGATTTTTTGCTTCACCGAAAAGCTCATTTTCTGGAAAACTTGATTTTTTTCAAAAAACCTAAATGACCCCTCTAATTAATCGTCTATATCACCAGAACCTTCCCCGGTTGGCAGAACCATGATAGGTTCCTTAGTTTTTGAGCAGCAAGCCCTCAAAGATAGATGTCTAAAAAACAGGGATTTTTTGCTTCACCGAAAAGCACATTTTCTAGAAAAAGAGATTTTTCCCCAAAAACCTAAATGACCCCTCTAATTAATCGTCTATATCACCAGAACCTTCCCCGGTTGGCAGAACCATGATAGGTTCCTTAGTTTTCGAGCAGCAAGCCTTCAAAGATAGATGTTTAAAAAACGTGGATTTTTTGCTTCACCGAAAAGCTCATTTTCTGGAAAACTTGATTTTTTTCAAAAAACCTAAATGACCATTCTAATTAATCGTCTATATCACCAGAACCTTCCCCGGTTGGCAGAACCATGATAGGTTCCTTAGTTTTCGAGCAGCAAGCCTTCAAAGATAGATGTTTAAAAAACTGAGATTTTTTGCTTCACCGAAAAGCTCATTTTCTGGAAAACTTGATTTTTTTCAAAAAACCTAAATGACCCCTCTAATTAATCGTCTATATCACCAGAACCTTCCCCGGTTGGCAGAACCATGATAGGTTCCTTAGTTTTTGAGCTGCAAGCCTTCAAAGATAGATGTTTAAAAAACGTGGATTTTTTGCTTCACCGAAAAGCTCATTTTCTGGAAAACTTGATTTTTTTCAAAAAACCTAAATGACCCCTCTAATTAATCGTCTATATCACCAGAACCTTCCCTGGTTGGCAGAACCATGATAGGTTCCTTAGTTTTCGAACAGCAAGCCTTCAAAGGTAGATGTTTAAAAAATGGGGATTTTTTGCTTCACCAAAAAGCTAATTTTCTGGAAAACTTGATTTTTTTCAAAAAACCTAAATGACCCCTCTAATTAATCGTCTATATCACCAGAACCTTCCCCAGTTGGCAGAACCATGATAGGTTCCTTAGTTTTCGAGCAGCAAGCATTCAAAGATAGATGTTTAAAAAACGTGGATTTTTTGCTTCACCGAAAAGCTCATTTTCTGGAAAACGTGATTTTTTTCAAAAAACCAAAATGACCCCTCTAATTAATCGTCTATATCACCAGAACCTTCCCCGGTTGGCAGAACCATGATAGGTTCCTTATTTTTCGAGCAGCAAGCCTTCAAAGATAGATGTATTAAAAACGTGGATTTTTTGCTTCACCGAAAAGCTCATTTTCTGGAAAACTTGATTTTTTTCAAAAAACCTAAATGACCCCTCTAATTAATCGTCTATATCACCAGAACATTCCCCAGTTGGCAGAACCATGCTAGGTTCCTTAGTTTTCTAGCAGCAAGCGTTCAAAGATAGATGTTTAAAAAACATGGATTTTTTACTTCACCGAAAAGCTCATTTTCTGGAAAAAGTGATTTTTCCCCAAAAACCTAAATGACCCCTATAATTAATCGTCTATATCACCAGAACATTCCCCAGTTGGCAGAACCATGCTAGGTTCCTTAGTTTTCTAGCAGCAAGCGTTCAAAGATAGATGTTTAAAAAACATGGATTTTTTGCTTCACCGAAAAGCTCATTTTCTGGAAAACTTGATTTTTTTCAAAAAACCTAAATGACCCCTCTAATTAATCTTCTATATCACCAGAACCTTCCCCGGTTGGCAGAACCATGATAGGTTCCTTAGTTTTCGAGCAGCAAGCCTTCAAAGATAGATGTTTAAAAAACTGAGATTTTTTGCTTCACCGAAAAGCTAATTTTTTGTAAAATGTGATTTTTTTCAAAAAACCTAAATGACCCCTCTAATTAATCGTCAATTTCACCAGAACATTCCCCGGTTGGCAGAACCATGATAGGTTCCTTAGTTTTCAACAGCAAGCCTTCAAAGATAGATGTTTAAAAAACGGGGATTTTTTGCTTCACCGAAAAGCTCATTTTCTGGAAAACTTGATTTTTTTCAAAAAACCTAAATGACCCCTCTAATTAATCGTCTATATCACCAGAACCTTCCCCGTTTGGCAGAACCATGATAGGTTCCTTAGTTTTTGAGCAGCAAGCCTTCAAAGATAGATGTTTAAAAAACGTGGATTTTTTGCTTCACCGAAAAGCTCATTTTCTGGAAAACTTGATTTTTTTCAAAAAACCTAAATGACCCCTCTAATTAATCGTCTATATCACCAGAACCTTCCCCGGTTGGCAGAACCATGATCGGTTCCTTAGTTTTCGAGCAGCAAGCCTTCAAAGATAGATGTTTAAAAAACGTGGATTTTTTGCTTCACCGAAAAGCTCATTTTCTGGAAAACTTGATGTTTTTCAAAAAACCTAAATGACCCCTCTAATTAATCATGTATATCACCAGAACCTTCCCCGGTTGGCAGAACCATGATAGGTTCCTTAGTTTTTGAGCAGCAAGCCTTCAAAGATAGATGTCTAAAAAACAGGGATTTTTTGCTTCACCGAAAAGCACATTTTCTAGAAAAAGTGATTTTTCCCCAAAAACCTAAATGACCCCTCTAATTAATCGTCTATATCACCAGAACATTCCCCGGTTGGCAGAACTATGAAATGTCCTTAGTTTTCGAGCAGCAAGCATTCAAAGATAGATGTTTAAAAAACGTGGATTTTTTGCTTCACCGAAAAGTTCATTTTCTGGAAAACTTGATGTTTTTCAAAAAACCTAAATGACCCCTCTAATTAATCGTCTATATCACCAGAACCTTCCCCGGTTGGCAGAACCATGATAGGTTCCTTAGTTTTTGAGCAGCAAGCCCTCAAAGATAGATGTCTAAAAAACAGGGATTTTTTGCTTCACCGAAAAGCACATTTTCTAGAAAAAGTGATTTTTCCCCAAAAACCTAAATGACCCCTCTAATTAATCGTCTATATCACCAGAACCTTCCCCGGTTGGCAGAACCATGATAGGTTCCTTAGTTTTCGAGCAGCAAGCCTTCAAAGATAGATGTTTAAAAAACGTGGATTTTTTGCTTCACCGAAAAGCTCATTTTCTGGAAAACTTGATTTTTTTCAAAAAACCTAAATGACCATTCTAATTAATCGTCTATATCACCAGAACCTTCCCCGGTTGGCAGAACCATGATAGGTTCCTTAGTTTTCGAGCAGCAAGCCTTCAAAGATAGATGTTTAAAAAACTGAGATTTTTTGCTTCACCGAAAAGCTAATTTTCTGTAAAATGTGATTTTTTTCAAAAAACCTAAATGACCCCTCTAATTAATCGTCAATTTCACCAGAACCTTCCCCGGTTGGCCGAACCATGATAGGTTCCTTAGTTTTCAAGCATCAAGCCTTCAAAGATAGATGTTTAAAAAACGTGGATTTTTTGCTTCACCGAAAAGCTCATTTTCTGGAAAACTTGATTTTTTTCAAAAAACCTAAATGACCCCTCTAATTAATCGTCTATATCACCAGAACCTTCCCCGGTTGGCAGAACCATGATAGGTTCCTTAGTTTTTGAGCTGCAAGCCTTCAAAGATAGATGTTTAAAAAACGTGGATTTTTTGCTTCACCGAAAAGCTCATTTTCTGGAAAACTTGATTTTTTTCAAAAAACCTAAATGACCCCTCTAATTAATCGTCTATATCACCAGAACCTTCCCTGGTTGGCAGCACCATGATAGGTTCCTTAGTTTTCGAACAGCAAGCCTTCAAAGGTAGATGTTTAAAAAATGGGGATTTTTTGCTTCACCAAAAAGCTAATTTTCTGGAAAACTTGATTTTTTTCAAAAAACCTAAATGACCCCTCTAATTAATCGTCTATATCACCAGAACCTTCCCCAGTTGGCAGAACCATGATAGGTTCCTTAGTTTTCGAGCAGCAAGCATTCAAAGATAGATGTTTAAAAAACGTGGATTTTTTGCTTCACCGAAAAGCTCATTTTCTGGAAAACGTGATTTTTTTCAAAAAACCTAAATGACCCCTCTAATTAATCGTCTATATCACCAGAACCTTCCCCGGTTGGCAGAACCATGATAGGTTCCTTATTTTTCGAGCAGCAAGCCTTCAAAGATAGATGTATTAAAAACGTGGATTTTTTGCTTCACCGAAAAGCTCATTTTCTGGAAAACTTGATTTTTTTCAAAAAACCTAAATGACCCCTCTAATTAATCGTCTATATCACCAGAACATTCCCCAGTTGGCAGAACCATGCTAGGTTCCTTAGTTTTCTAGCAGCAAGCGTTCAAAGATAGATGTTTAAAAAACATGGATTTTTTACTTCACCGAAAAGCTCATTTTCTGGAAAAAGTGATTTTTCCCCAAAAACCTAAATGACCCCTATAATTAATCGTCTATATCACCAGAACCTTCCCCAGTTGGCAGAACCATGAAATGTTCCTTATTTTTCGAGAAGCAAGCCTTCAAAGATAGATGTTTAAAAAACGTGGATTTTTTGCTTCACCGAAAAGCTCATTTTCTGGAAAACTTGATTTTTTTCAAAAAACCTAAATGACCCCTCTAATTAATCGTCTATATCACCAGAACCTTCCCCGGTTGGCAGAACCATGATAGGTTCCTTAGTTTTTGAGCAGCAAGCCTTCAAAGATAGATGTCTAAAAAACAGGGATTTTTTGCTTCACCGAAAAGCACATTTTCTAGAAAAAGTGATTTTTCCCCAAAAACCTAAATGACCCCTCTAATTAATCGTCTATATCACCAGAACCTTCCCCGGTTGGCAGAACCATGATAGGTTCCTTAGTTTTCGAGCAGCAAGCCTTCAAAGATAGATGTTTAAAAAACTTTGATTTTTTGCTTCACCGAAAAGCTCATTTTCTGGAAAACATGATTTTTTTCAAAAAACCTAAATGACCCCTCTAATTAATCGTCTATATCACCAGAACCTTCCCCGGTTGGCAGAACCATGATAGGTTCCTTAGTTTTCGAGCAGCAAGCCTTCAAAGATAGATGTTTAAAAAACTGAGATTTTTTGCTTCACCGAAAAGCTCATTTTCTGGAAAACTTGATTTTTTTCAAAAAACCTAAATGACCATTCTAATTAATTGTCTATATCACCAGAACCTTCGACGGTTAGCATAACCATGATAGGTTCCTTAGTTTTCGAGCAGCAAGCCTTCAAAGATAGATGTTTAAAAAACTTTGATTTTTTGCTTCACCGAAAAGCTCATTTTCTGGAAAACATGATTTTTTTCAAAAAACCTAAATGACCCCTCTAATTAATCGTCTATATCACCAGAACCTTCCCCGGTTGGCAGAACCATGATAGGTTCCTTAGTTTTCGAGCAGCAAGCCTTCAAAGATAGATGTTTAAAAAACTGAGATTTTTTGCTTCACCGAAAAGCTAATTTTCTGTAAAATGTGATTTTTTTCAAAAAACCTAAATGACCCCTCTAATTAATCGTCAATTTCACCAGAACCTTCCCCGGTTGGCCGAACCATGATAGGTTCCTTAGTTTTCAAGCATCAAGCCTTCAAAGATAGATGTTTAAAAAACGTGGATTTTTTGCTTCACCGAAAAGCTCATTTTCTGGAAAACTTGATTTTTTTCAAAAAACCTAAATGACCCCTCTAATTAATCGTCTATATCACCAGAACCTTCCCCGGTTGGCAGAACCATGATAGGTTCCTTAGTTTTTGAGCTGCAAGCCTTCAAAGATAGATGTTTAAAAAACGTGGATTTTTTGCTTCACCGAAAAGCTCATTTTCTGGAAAACTTGATTTTTTTCAAAAAACCTAAAAGACCCCTCTAATTAATCGTCTATATCACCAGAACCTTCCCTGGTTGGCAGAACCATGATAGGTTCCTTAGTTTTCGAACAGCAAGCCTTCAAAGGTAGATGTTTAAAAAATGGGGATTTTTTGCTTCACCAAAAAGCTCATTTTCTGGAAAACTTGATTTTTTTCAAAAAACCTAAATGACCCCTCTAATTAATCGTCTATATCACCAGAACCTTCCCCAGTTGGCAGAACCATGATAGGTTCCTTAGTTTTCGAGCAGCAAGCATTCAAAGATAGATGTTTAAAAAACGTGGATTTTTTGCTTCACCGAAAAGCTCATTTTCTGGAAAACGTGATTTTTTTCAAAAAACCTAAATGACCCCTCTAATTAATCGTCTATATCACCAGAACCTTCCCCGGTTGGCAGAACCATGATAGGTTCCTTATTTTTCGAGCAGCAAGCCTTCAAAGATAGATGTATTAAAAACGTGGATTTTTTGCTTCACCGAAAAGCTCATTTTCTGGAAAACTTGATTTTTTTCAAAAAACCTAAATGACCCCTCTAATTAATCGTCTATATCACCAGAACATTCCCCAGTTGGCAGAACCATGATAGGTTCCTTAGTTTTCGAGCAGCAAGCCTTCAAAGATAGATGTCTAAAAAACGGGCATTTTTTGCTTCACCGAAAAGCTCATTTTCTGGAAAACGTGATTTTTTCAAAAAACCTAAATGACCCCTCTAATTAATCGTCTATATCACCAGAACCTTCCCCGGTTGGCAGAACCATGATAGGTTCCTTATTTTTCGAGCAGCAAGCCTTCAAAGATAGATGTATTAAAAACGTGGATTTTTTGCTTTACCGAAAAGCTCATTTTCTGGAAAACTTGATTTTTTTCAAAAAACCTAAATGACCCCTCTAATTAATCGTCTATATCACCAGAACATTCCCCAGTTGGCAGAACCATGATAGGTTCCTTAGTTTTCGAGCAGCAAGCCTTCAAAGATAGATGTCTAAAAAACGGGCATTTTTTGCTTCACCGAAAAGCTCATTTTCTGGAAAACGTGATTTTTTCAAAAAACCTAAATGACCCCTCTAATTAATCGTCTATATCACCAGAACCTTCCCCGGTTGGCAGAACCATGATAGGTTCCTTAGTTTTCGAGCAGCAAGCCTTCAAAGATAGATGTTTAAAAAACGTGGATTTTTTGCTTCACCGAAAAGCTCATTTTCTGGAAAACTTGATTTTTTTCAAAAAACCTAAATGACCCCTCTAATTAATCGTCTATATCACCAGAACCTTCCCCGGTTGGCAGAACCATGATAGGTTCCTTAGTTTTTGAGCTGCAAGCCTTCAAAGATAGATGTTTAAAAAACGGGCATTTTTTGCTTCACCGAAAAGCTCATTTTCTGGAAAACGTGATTTTTTTCAAAAAACCTAAATGACCCCTCTAATTAATCGTCTATATCAACAGAACCTTCCCCGGTTGGCAGAACCATGATAGGTTCCTTAGTTTTCGAGCAGCAAGCATTCAAAGATAGATGTTTAAAAAACGGGGATTTTTTGCTTCACCGAAAAGCTAATTTTCTGGAAAACGTGATTTTCCCCCAAAAACCTAAATGACCCCTATAATTAATCGTCTATATCACCAGAACCTTCCCCAGTTGGCAGAACCATGAAACGTTCTTTATTTTTCGATAAGCAAGCCTTCAAACATAGATGTTTAAAAAACGTGGATTTTTTGCTTCACCGAAAAGCTCATTTTCTGGAAAATTTGATTTTTTTCAAAAAACCTAAATGACCCCTCTAATTAATCGTCTATATCACCAGAACATTCCCCGGTTGGCAGAACCATGAAATGTCCTTAGTTTTCGAGCAGCAAGCCTTCAAAGATAGATGTTTAAAAAACGTGGATTTTTTGCTTCACCGAAAAGCTCATTTTCTGGAAAACTTGATTTTTTTCAAAAAATCTAAATGACCCCTCTAATTAATCGTCTATATCACCAGAACCTTCCACAGTTGGCAGAACCATGCTAGGTTCCTTAGTTTTCGAGCAGCAAGCGTTCAAAGATAGATGTTTAAAAAACATGGATTTTTTACTTCACCGAAAAGCTCATTTTCTGGAAAAAGTGATTTTTCCCCAAAAACCTAAATGACCCCTATAATTAATCGTCTATATCACCAGAACATTCCCCGGTTGGCAGAACCATGAAATGTCCTTAGTTTTCGAGCAGCAAGCATTCAAAGATAGATGTTTAAAAAACGTGGATTTTTTGCTTCACCGAAAAGCTAATTTTCTGGAAAACTTAATTTCTTTCAAAAAACCTAAATGACCCCTCTAATTAATCGTCTATATCACCAGAACCTTCCCCGGTTGGCAGAACCATGATAGGTTCCTTAGTTTTCGAGCAGCAAGCCTTCAAAGATAGATGTTTAAAAAACGTGGATTTTTTTGCTTCACCGAAAAGCTAATTTTCTGGAAAACTTGATTTTTTTCAAAAAACCTAAATGACCCCTCTAATTAATCGTCTATATCACCAGAACATTCCCCAGTTGGCAGAACCATGATAGGTTCCTTAGTTTTCGAGCAGCAAGCCTTCAAAGATAGATGTCTAAAAAACGGGGATTTTTTGCTTCACCGAAAAGCTCATTTTCTGGAAAACATGATTTTTTTCAAAAAACCTAAATGACCCCTCTAATTAATCTTCTATATCACCAGAACCTTCCCCGGTTGGCAGAACCATGATAGGTTCCTTAGTTTTCGAGCAGCAAGCCTTCAAAGATAGATGTTTAAAAAACTGAGATTTTTTGCTTCACCGAAAAGCTAATTTTTTGTAAAATGTGATTTTTTTCAAAAAACCTAAATGACCCCTCTAATTAATCGTCAATTTCACCAGAACATTCCCCGGTTGGCAGAACCATGATAGGTTCCTTAGTTTTCAACAGCAAGCCTTCAAAGATAGATGTTTAAAAAACGGGGATTTTTTGCTTCACCGAAAAGCTCATTTTCTGGAAAACTTGATTTTTTTCAAAAAACCTAAATGACCCCTCTAATTAATCGTCTATATCACCAGAACCTTCCCCGTTTGGCAGAACCATGATAGGTTCCTTAGTTTTTGAGCAGCAAGCCTTCAAAGATAGATGTTTAAAAAACGTGGATTTTTTGCTTCACCGAAAAGCTCATTTTCTGGAAAACTTGATTTTTTTCAAAAAACCTAAATGACCCCTCTAATTAATCGTCTATATCACCAGAACCTTCCCCGGTTGGCAGAACCATGATCGGTTCCTTAGTTTTCGAGCAGCAAGCCTTCAAAGATAGATGTTTAAAAAACGTGGATTTTTTGCTTCACCGAAAAGCTCATTTTCTGGAAAACTTGATGTTTTTCAAAAAACCTAAATGACCCCTCTAATTAATCATGTATATCACCAGAACCTTCCCCGGTTGGCAGAACCATGATAGGTTCCTTAGTTTTTGAGCAGCAAGCCTTCAAAGATAGATGTCTAAAAAACAGGGATTTTTTGCTTCACCGAAAAGCACATTTTCTAGAAAAAGTGATTTTTCCCCAAAAACCTAAATGACCCCTCTAATTAATCGTCTATATCACCAGAACATTCCCCGGTTGGCAGAACTATGAAATGTCCTTAGTTTTCGAGCAGCAAGCATTCAAAGATAGATGTTTAAAAAACGTGGATTTTTTGCTTCACCGAAAAGCTCATTTTCTGGAAAACTTGATTTTTTTCAAAAAACCTAAATGACCCCTCTAATTAATCGTCTATATCACCAGAACCTTCCCCGGTTGGCAGAACCATGATAGGTTCCTTAGTTTTTGAGCAGCAAGCCCTCAAAGATAGATGTCTAAAAAACAAGGATTTTTTGCTTCACCGAAAAGCACATTTTCTAGAAAAAGTGATTTTTCCCCAAAAACCTAAATGACCCCTCTAATTAATCGTCTATATCACCAGAACCTTCCCCGGTTGGCAGAACCATGATAGGTTCCTTAGTTTTCGAGCAGCAAGCCTTCAAAGATAGATGTTTAAAAAACGTGGATTTTTTGCTTCACCGAAAAGCTCATTTTCTGGAAAACTTGATTTTTTTCAAAAAACCTAAATGACCATTCTAATTAATCGTCTATATCACCAGAACCTTCCCCGGTTGGCAGAACCATGATAGGTTCCTTAGTTTTCGAGCAGCAAGCCTTCAAAGATAGATGTTTAAAAAACTGAGATTTTTTGCTTCACCGAAAAGCTCATTTTCTGGAAAACTTGATTTTTTTCAAAAAACCTAAATGACCCCTCTAATTAATCGTCTATATCACCAGAACCTTCCCCGGTTGGCAGAACCATGATAGGTTCCTTAGTTTTTGAGCTGCAAGCCTTCAAAGATAGATGTTTAAAAAACGTGGATTTTTTGCTTCACCGAAAAGCTCATTTTCTGGAAAACTTGATTTTTTTCAAAAAACCTAAATGACCCCTCTAATTAATCGTCTATATCACCAGAACCTTCCCTGGTTGGCAGAACCATGATAGGTTCCTTAGTTTTCGAACAGCAAGCCTTCAAAGGTAGATGTTTAAAAAATGGGGATTTTTTGCTTCACCAAAAAGCTAATTTTCTGGAAAACTTGATTTTTTTCAAAAAACCTAAATGACCCCTCTAATTAATCGTCTATATCACCAGAACCTTCCCCAGTTGGCAGAACCATGATAGGTTCCTTAGTTTTCGAGCAGCAAGCATTCAAAGATAGATGTTTAAAAAACGTGGATTTTTTGCTTCACCGAAAAGCTCATTTTCTGGAAAACGTGATTTTTTTCAAAAAACCAAAATGACCCCTCTAATTAATCGTCTATATCACCAGAACCTTCCCCGGTTGGCAGAACCATGATAGGTTCCTTATTTTTCGAGCAGCAAGCCTTCAAAGATAGATGTATTAAAAACGTGGATTTTTTGCTTCACCGAAAAGCTCATTTTCTGGAAAACTTGATTTTTTTCAAAAAACCTAAATGACCCCTCTAATTAATCGTCTATATCACCAGAACATTCCCCAGTTGGCAGAACCATGCTAGGTTCCTTAGTTTTCTAGCAGCAAGCGTTCAAAGATAGATGTTTAAAAAACATGGATTTTTTACTTCACCGAAAAGCTCATTTTCTGGAAAAAGTGATTTTTCCCCAAAAACCTAAATGACCCCTATAATTAATCGTCTATATCACCAGAACCTTCCCCAGTTGGCAGAACCATGAAACGTTCCTTATTTTTCGAGAAGCAAGCCTTCAAAGATAGATGTTTAAAAAACGTGGATTTTTTGCTTCACCGAAAAGCTCATTTTCTGGAAAACTTGATTTTTTTCAAAAAACCTAAATGACCCCTCTAATTAATCGTCTATATCACCAGAACCTTCCCCCTATTGGCAGAACCATGATAGGTTCCTTAGTTTTTGAGCATCAAGCCTTCAAAGATAGATGTCTAAAAAACAGGGATTTTTTGCTTCACCGAAAAGCACATTTTCTAGAAAAAGTGATTTTTCCCCAAAAACCTAAATGACCCCTCTAATTAATCGTCTATATCACCAGAACCTTCCCCGGTTGGCAGAACCATGATAGGTTCCTTAGTTTTCGAGCAGCAAGCCTTCAAAGATAGATGTTTAAAAAACGTGGATTTTTTGCTTCACCGAAAAGCTCATTTTCTGGAAAACTTGATTTTTTTCAAAAAACCTAAATGACCATTCTAATTAATTGTCTATATCACCAGAACCTTCCCCGGTTAGCATAACCATGATAGGTTCCTTAGTTTTCGAGCAGCAAGCCTTCAAAGATAGATGTTTAAAAAACTTTGATTTTTTGCTTCACCGAAAAGCTCATTTTCTGGAAAACATGATTTTTTTCAAAAAACCTAAATGACCCCTCTAATTAATCGTCTATATCACCAGAACCTTCCCCGGTTGGCAGAACCATGATAGGTTCCTTAGTTTTCGAGCAGCAAGCCTTCAAAGATAGATGTTTAAAAAACTTTGATTTTTTGCTTCACCGAAAAGCTCATTTTCTGGAAAACATGATTTTTTTCAAAAAACCTAAATGACCCCTCTAATTAATTGTCTATATCACCAGAACCTTCCCCGGTTGGCAGAACCATGATAGGTTCCTTAGTTTTTGAGCTGCAAGCCTTCAAAGATAGATGTTTAAAAAACGTGGATTTTTTGCTTCACCGAAAAGCTCATTTTCTGGAAAACTTGATTTTTTTCAAAAAACCTAAATGACCCCTCTAATTAATCGTCTATATCACCAGAACCTTCCCTGGTTGGCAGAACCATGATAGGTTCCTTAGTTTTCGAACAGCAAGCCTTCAAAAGTAGATGTTTAAAAAATGGGGATTTTTTGCTTCACCAAAAAGCTCATTTTCTGGAAAACTTGATTTTTTTCAAAAAACCTAAATGACCCCTCTAATTAATCGTCTATATCACCAGAACCTTCCCCAGTTGGCAGAACCATGATAGGTTCCTTAGTTTTCGAGCAGCAAGCATTCAAAGATAGATGTTTAAAAAACGTGGATTTTTTGCTTCACCGAAAAGCTCATTTTCTGGAAAACGTGATTTTTTTCAAAAAACCTAAATGACCCCTCTAATTAATCGTCTATATCACCAGAACCTTCCCCGGTTGGCAGAACCATGATAGGTTCCTTATTTTTCGAGCAGCAAGCCTTCAAAGATAGATGTATTAAAAACGTGGATTTTTTGCTTCACCGAAAAGCTCATTTTCTGGAAAACTTGATTTTTTTCAAAAAACCTAAATGACCCCTCTAATTAATCGTCTATATCACCAGAACATTCCCCAGTTGGCAGAACCATGATAGGTTCCTTAGTTTTCGAGCAGCAAGCCTTCAAAGATAGATGTCTAAAAAACGGGCATTTTTTGCTTCACCGAAAAGCTCATTTTCTGGAAAACGTGATTTTTTCAAAAAACCTAAATGACCCCTCTAATTAATCGTCTATATCACCAGAACCTTCCCCGGTTGGCAGAACCATGATAGGTTCCTTATTTTTCGAGCAGCAAGCCTTCAAAGATAGATGTATTAAAAACGTGGATTTTTTGCTTCACCGAAAAGCTCATTTTCTGGAAAACTTGATTTTTTTCAAAAAACCTAAATGACCCCTCTAATTAATCGTCTATATCACCAGAACATTCCCCAGTTGGCAGAACCATGATAGGTTCCTTAGTTTTCGAGCAGCAAGCCTTCAAAGATAGATGTCTAAAAAACGGGCATTTTTTGCTTCACCGAAAAGCTCATTTTCTGGAAAACGTGATTTTTTCAAAAAACCTAAATGACCCCTCTAATTAATCGTCTATATCACCAGAACCTTCCCCGGTTGGCAGAACCATGATAGGTTCCTTAGTTTTCGAGCAGCAAGCCTTCAAAGATAGATGTTTAAAAAACGGGGATTTTTTGCTTCACCGAAAAGCTCATTTTCTGGAAAACGTGATTTTCCCCCAAAAACCTAAATGACCCCTATAATTAATCGTCTATATCACCAGAACCTTCCCCAGTTGGCAGAACCATGAAACGTTCTTTATTTTTCGAGAAGCAAGCCTTCAAAGATAGATGTTTAAAAAACGTGGATTTTTTGCTTCACCAAAAAGCTCATTTTCTGGAAAATTTGATTTTTTTCAAAAAACCTAAATGACCCCTCTAATTAATCGTCTATATCACCAGAACATTCCCCGGTTGGCAGAACCATGAAATGTCTTTAGTTTTCGAGCAGCAAGCCTTCAAAGATAGATGTTTAAAAAACGTGGATTTTTTGCTTCACCGAAAAGCTCATTTTCTGGAAAACGTGATTTTTTTCAAAAAACCTAAATGACCCCTCTAATTAATCGTCTATATCACCAGAACCTTCCCCGCTTGGCAGAACCATGATAGGTTCCTTAGTTTTCGAGCAGCAAGCCTTCAAAGATAGATGTTTAAAAAACGTGGATTTTTTGCTTCACCGAAAAGCTCATTTTCTGGAAAACTTGATTTTTTTCAAAAAACCTAAATGACCCCTCTAATTAATCGTCTATATCACCAGAACATTCCCCAGTTGGCAGAACCATGATAGGTTCCTTAGTTTTCGAGCAGCAAGCCTTCAAAGATAGATGTCTAAAAAACGGGCATTTTTTGCTTCACCGAAAAGCTCTTTTTCTGGAAAACGTGATTTTTTTCAAAAAACCTAAATGACCCCTTTAATTAATCGTCTATATCACCAGAACATTCCCCGGTTGGCAGAACCATGAAATGTCTTTAGTTTTCGAGCAGCAAGCCTTCAAAGATAGATGTCTAAAAAACGGGGATTTTTTGCTTCACCGAAAAGCTCATTTTCTGGAAAACGTGATTTTCCCCCAAAAACCTAAATGACCCCTATAATTAATCGTCTATATCACCAGAACCTTCCCCGGTTGGCAGAACCATGATAGGTTCCTTATTTTTCGAGCAGCAAGCCTTCAAAGATAGATGTATTAAAAACGTGGATTTTTTGCTTCACCGAAAAGCTCATTTTCTGGAAAACTTGATTTTTTTCAAAAAACCTAAATGACCCCTCTAAGTAATCGTCTATATCACCAGAACATTCCCCAGTTGGCAGAACCATGATAGGTTCCTTAGTTTTCGAGCAGCAAGCCTTCAAAGATAGATGTCTAAAAAACGGGCATTTTTTGCTTCACCAAAAAGCTCATTTTCTGGAAAATTTGATTTTTTTCAAAAAACCTAAATGACCCCTCTAATTAATCGTCTATATCACCAGAACATTCCCCGGTTGGCAGAACCATGAAATGTCTTTAGTTTTCGAGCAGCAAGCCTTCAAAGATAGATGTTTAAAAAACGTGGATTTTTTGCTTCACCGAAAAGCTCATTTTCTGGAAAACGTGATTTTTTTCAAAAAACCTAAATGACCCCTCTAATTAATCGTCTATATCACCAGAACCTTCCCCGCTTGGCAGAACCATGATAGGTTCCTTAGTTTTCGAGCAGCAAGCCTTCAAAGATAGATGTTTAAAAAACGTGGATTTTTTGCTTCACCGAAAAGCTCATTTTCTGGAAAACTTGATTTTTTTCAAAAAACCTAAATGACCCCTCTAATTAATCGTCTATATCACCAGAACATTCCCCAGTTGGCAGAACCATGATAGGTTCCTTAGTTTTCGAGCAGCAAGCCTTCAAAGATAGATGTCTAAAAAACGGGCATTTTTTGCTTCACCGAAAAGCTCTTTTTCTGGAAAACGTGATTTTTTTCAAAAAACCTAAATGACCCCTTTAATTAATCGTCTATATCACCAGAACATTCCCCGGTTGGCAGAACCATGAAATGTCTTTAGTTTTCGAGCAGCAAGCCTTCAAAGATAGATGTCTAAAAAACGGGGATTTTTTGCTTCACCGAAAAGCTCATTTTCTGGAAAACGTGATTTTCCCCCAAAAACCTAAATGACCCCTATAATTAATCGTCTATATCACCAGAACCTTCCCCGGTTGGCAGAACCATGATAGGTTCCTTATTTTTCGAGCAGCAAGCCTTCAAAGATAGATGTATTAAAAACGTGGATTTTTTGCTTCACCGAAAAGCTCATTTTCTGGAAAACTTGATTTTTTTCAAAAAACCTAAATGACCCCTCTAAGTAATCGTCTATATCACCAGAACATTCCCCAGTTGGCAGAACCATGATAGGTTCCTTAGTTTTCGAGCAGCAAGCCTTCAAAGATAGATGTCTAAAAAACGGGCATTTTTTGCTTCACCGAAAAGCTCATTTTCTGGAAAACGTGATTTTTTCAAAAAACCTAAATGACCCCTCTAATTAATCGTCTATATCACCAGAACCTTCCCCAGTTGGCAGAACCATGAAACGTTCCTTATTTTTCGAGAAACAAGCCTTCAAAGATAGATGTTTAAAAAACGTGGATTTTTTGCTTCACCGAAAAGCTCATTTTCTGGAAAACTTGATTTTTTTCAAAAAACCTAAATGACCCCTCTAATTAATCGTCTATATCACCAGAACCTTCCCCGGTTGGCAGAACCATGATAGGTTCCTTAGTTTTTGAGCAGCAAGCCCTCAAAGATAGATGTCTAAAAAACAGGGATTTTTTGCTTCACCGAAAAGCACATTTTCTAGAAAAAGTGATTTTTCCCCAAAAACCTAAATGACCCCTCTAATTAATCGTCTATATCACCAGAACCTTCCCCGGTTGGCAGAACCATGATAGGTTCCTTAGTTTTCGAGCAGCAAGCCTTCAAAGATAGATGTTTAAAAAACGTGGATTTTTTGCTTCACCGAAAAGCTCATTTTCTGGAAAACTTGATTTTTTTCAAAAAACCTAAATGACCATTCTAATTAATCGTCTATATCACCAGAACCTTCCCCGGTTGGCAGAACCATGATAGGTTCCTTAGTTTTCGAGCAGCAAGCCTTCAAAGATAGATGTTTAAAAAACTGAGATTTTTTGCTTCACCGAAAAGCTAATTTTCTGTAAAATGTGATTTTTTTCAAAAAACCTAAATGACCCCTCTAATTAATCGTCAATTTCACCAGAACCTTCCCCGGTTGGCCGAACCATGATAGGTTCCTTAGTTTTCAAGCATCAAGCCTTCAAAGATAGATGTTTAAAAAACGTGGATTTTTTGCTTCACCGAAAAGCTCATTTTCTGGAAAACTTGATTTTTTTCAAAAAACCTAAATGACCCCTCTAATTAATCGTCTATATCACCAGAACCTTCCCCGGTTGGCAGAACCATGATAGGTTCCTTAGTTTTTGAGCTGCAAGCCTTCAAAGATAGATGTTTAAAAAACGTGGATTTTTTGCTTCACCGAAAAGCTCATTTTCTGGAAAACTTGATTTTTTTCAAAAAACCTAAATGACCCCTCTAATTAATCGTCTATATCACCAGAACCTTCCCTGGTTGGCAGAACCATGATAGGTTCCTTAGTTTTCGAACAGCAAGCCTTCAAAGGTAGATGTTTAAAAAATGGGGATTTTTTGCTTCACCAAAAAGCTAATTTTCTGGAAAACTTGATTTTTTTCAAAAAACCTAAATGACCCCTCTAATTAATCGTCTATATCACCAGAACCTTCCCCAGTTGGCAGAACCATGATAGGTTCCTTAGTTTTCGAGCAGCAAGCATTCAAAGATAGATGTTTAAAAAACGTGGATTTTTTGCTTCACCGAAAAGCTCATTTTCTGGAAAACGTGATTTTTTTCAAAAAACCTAAATGACCCCTCTAATTAATCGTCTATATCACCAGAACCTTCCCCGGTTGGCAGAACCATGATAGGTTCCTTATTTTTCGAGCAGCAAGCCTTCAAAGATAGATGTATTAAAAACGTGGATTTTTTGCTTCACCGAAAAGCTCATTTTCTGGAAAACTTGATTTTTTTCAAAAAACCTAAATGACCCCTCTAATTAATCGTCTATATCACCAGAACATTCCCCAGTTGGCAGAACCATGCTAGGTTCCTTAGTTTTCTAGCAGCAAGCGTTCAAAGATAGATGTTTAAAAAACATGGATTTTTTACTTCACCGAAAAGCTCATTTTCTGGAAAAAGTGATTTTTCCCCAAAAACCTAAATGACCCCTATAATTAATTGTCTATATCACCAGAACCTTCCCCAGTTGGCAGAACCATGAAACGTTCCTTATTTTTCGAGAAGCAAGCCTTCAAAGATAGATGTTTAAAAAACGTGGATTTTTTGCTTCACCGAAAAGCTCATTTTCTGGAAAACTTGATTTTTTTCAAAAAACCTAAATGACCCCTCTAATTAATCGTCTATATCACCAGAACCTTCCCCGGTTGGCAGAACCATGATAGGTTCCTTAGTTTTTGAGCAGCAAGCCTTCAAAGATAGATGTCTAAAAAACAGGGATTTTTTGCTTCACCGAAAAGCACATTTTCTAGAAAAAGTGATTTTTCCCCAAAAACCTAAATGACCCCTCTAATTAATCGTCTATATCACCAGAACCTTCCCCGGTTGGCAGAACCATGATAGGTTCCTTAGTTTTCGAGCAGCAAGCCTTCAAAGATAGATGTTTAAAAAACGTGGATTTTTTGCTTCACCGAAAAGCTCATTTTCTGGAAAACTTGATTTTTTTCAAAAAACCTAAATGACCATTCTAATTAATTGTCTATATCACCAGAACCTTCCCCGGTTAGCATAACCATGATAGGGTCCTTAGTTTTCGAGCAGCAAGCCTTCAAAGATAGATGTTTAAAAAACTTTGATTTTTTGCTTCACCGAAAAGCTCATTTTCTGGAAAACATGATTTTTTTCAAAAAACCTAAATGACCCCTCTAATTAATCGTCTATATCACCAGAACCTTCCCCGGTTGGCAGAACCATGATAGGTTCCTTAGTTTTCGAGCAGCAAGCCTTCAAAGATAGATGTTTAAAAAACTGAGATTTTTTGCTTCACCGAAAAGCTCATTTTCTGGAAAACTTGATTTTTTTCAAAAAACCTAAATGACCCCTCTAATTAATCGTCTATATCACCAGAACCTTCCCCGGTTGGCAGAACCATGATAGGTTCCTTAGTTTTTGAGCTGCAAGCCTTCAAAGATAGATGTTTAAAAAACGTGGATTTTTTGCTTCACCGAAAAGCTCATTTTCTGGAAAACTTGATTTTTTTCAAAAAACCTAAATGACCCCTCTAATTAATCGTCTATATCACCAGAACCTTCCCTGGTTGGCAGAACCATGATAGGTTCCTTAGTTTTCGAACAGCAAGCCTTCAAAGGTAGATGTTTAAAAAATGGGGATTTTTTGCTTCACCAAAAAGCTCATTTTCTGGAAAACTTGATTTTTTTCAAAAAACCTAAATGACCCCTCTAATTAATCGTCTATATCACCAGAACCTTCCCCAGTTGGCAGAACCATGATAGGTTCCTTAGTTTTCGAGCAGCAAGCATTCAAAGATAGATGTTTAAAAAACGTGGATTTTTTGCTTCACCGAAAAGCTCATTTTCTGGAAAACGTGATTTTTTTCAAAAAACCTAAATGACCCCTCTAATTAATCGTCTATATCACCAGAACCTTCCCCGGTTGGCAGAACCATGATAGGTTCCTTATTTTTCGAGCAGCAAGCCTTCAAAGATAGATGTATTAAAAACGTGGATTTTTTGCTTCACCGAAAAGCTCATTTTCTGGAAAACTTGATTTTTTTCAAAAAACCTAAATGACCCCTCTAATTAATCGTCTATATCACCAGAACATTCCCCAGTTGGCAGAACCATGATAGGTTCCTTAGTTTTCGAGCAGCAAGCCTTCAAAGATAGATGTCTAAAAAACGGGCATTTTTTGCTTCACCGAAAAGCTCATTTTCTGGAAAACGTGATTTTTTCAAAAAACCTAAATGACCCCTCTAATTAATCGTCTATATCACCAGAACCTTCCCCGGTTGGCAGAACCATGATAGGTTCCTTATTTTTCGAGCAGCAAGCCTTCAAAGATAGATGTATTAAAAACGTGGATTTTTTGCTTCACCGAAAAGCTCATTTTCTGGAAAACTTGATTTTTTTCAAAAAACCTAAATGACCCCTCTAATTAATCGTCTATATCACCAGAACATTCCCCAGTTGGCAGAACCATGATAGGTTCCTTAGTTTTCGAGCAGCAAGCCTTCAAAGATAGATGTCTAAAAAACGGGCATTTTTTGCTTCACCGAAAAGCTCATTTTCTGGAAAACGTGATTTTTTCAAAAAACCTAAATGACCCCTCTAATTAATCGTCTATATCACCAGAACCTTCCCCGGTTGGCAGAACCATGATAGGTTCCTTAGTTTTCGAGCAGCAAGCCTTCAAAGATAGATGTTTAAAAAACGGGGATTTTTTGCTTCACCGAAAAGCTCATTTTCTGGAAAACGTGATTTTCCCCCAAAAACCTAAATGACCCCAATAATTAATCGTCTATATCACCAGAACCTTCCCCAGTTGGCAGAACCATGAAACGTTCTTTATTTTTCGAGAAGCAAGCCTTCAAAGATAGATGTTTAAAAAACGTGGATTTTTTGCTTCACCGAAAAGCTCATTTTCTGGAAAATTTGATTTTTTTCAAAAAACCTAAATGACCCCTCTAATTAATCGTCTATATCACCAGAACATTCCCCGGTTGGCAGAACCATGAAATGTCTTTAGTTTTCGAGCAGCAAGCCTTCAAAGATAGATGTTTAAAAAACGTGGATTTTTTGCTTCACCGAAAAGCTCATTTTCTGGAAAACGTGATTTTTTTCAAAAAACCTAAATGACCCCTCTAATTAATCGTCTATATCACCAGAACCTTCCCCGCTTGGCAGAACCATGATAGGTTCCTTAGTTTTCGAGCAGCAAGCCTTCAAAGATAGATGTTTAAAAAACGTGGATTTTTTGCTTCACCGAAAAGCTCATTTTCTGGAAAACTTGATTTTTTTCAAAAAACCTAAATGACCCCTCTAATTAATCGTCTATATCACCAGAACATTCCCCAGTTGGCAGAACCATGATAGGTTCCTTAGTTTTCGAGCAGCAAGCCTTCAAAGATAGATGTCTAAAAAACGGGCATTTTTTGCTTCACCGAAAAGCTCTTTTTCTGGAAAACGTGATTTTTTTCAAAAAACCTAAATGACCCCTCTAATTAATCGTCTATATCACCAGAACCTTCCCCGGTTGGCAGAACCATGATAGGTTCCTTAGTTTTCGAGCAGCAAGCCTTCAAAGATAGATGTTTAAAAAACGGGGATTATTTGCTTCACCGAAAAGCTCATTTTCTGGAAAACGTGATTTTCCCCCAAAAACCTAAATGACCCCTATAATTAATCGTCTATATCACCAGAACCTTCCCCGGTTGGCAGAACCATGATAGGTTCCTTATTTTTCGAGCAGCAAGCCTTCAAAGATAGATGTATTAAAAACGTGGATTTTTTGCTTCACCGAAAAGCTCATTTTCTGGAAAACTTGATTTTTTTCAAAAAACCTAAATGACCCCTCTAAGTAATCGTCTATATCACCAGAACATTCCCCAGTTGGCAGAACCATGATAGGTTCCTTAGTTTTCGAGCAGCAAGCCTTCAAAGATAGATGTCTAAAAAACGGGCATTTTTTGCTTCACCGAAAAGCTCATTTTCTGGAAAACGTGATTTTTTCAAAAAACCTAAATGACCCCTCTAATTAATCGTCTATATCACCAGAACCTTCCCCGGTTGGCAGAACCATGATAGGTTCCTTAGTTTTCGAGCAGCAAGCCTTCAAAGATAGATGTTTAAAAAACGGGGATTTTTTGCTTCACCGAAAAGCTCATTTTCTGGAAAACGTGATTTTCCCCCAAAAACCTAAATGACCCCTATAATTAATCGTCTATATCACCAGAACCTTCCCCAGTTGGCAGAACCATGAAACGTTCTTTATTTTTCGAGAAGCAAGCCTTCAAAGATAGATGTTTAAAAAACGTGGATTTTTTGCTTCACCGAAAAGCTCATTTTCTGGAAAATTTGATTTTTTTCAAAAAACCTAAATGACCCCTCTAATTAATCGTCTATATCACCAGAACATTCCCCGGTTGGCAGAACCATGAAATGTCTTTAGTTTTCGAGCAGCAAGCCTTCAAAGATAGATGTTTAAAAAACGTGGATTTTTTGGTTCACCGAAAAGCTCATTTTCTGGAAAACGTGATTTTTTTCAAAAAACCTAAATGACCCCTCTAATTAATCGTCTATATCACCAGAACCTTCCCCGCTTGGCAGAACCATGATAGGTTCCTTAGTTTTCGAGCAGCAAGCCTTCAAAGATAGATGTTTAAAAAACGTGGATTTTTTGCTTCACCGAAAAGCTCATTTTCTGGAAAACTTGATTTTTTTCAAAAAACCTAAATGACCCCTCTAATTAATCGTCTATATCACCAGAACATTCCCCAGTTGGCAGAACCATGATAGGTTCCTTAGTTTTCGAGCAGCAAGCCTTCAAAGATAGATGTCTAAAAAACGGGCATTTTTTGCTTCACCGAAAAGCTCTTTTTCTGGAAAACGTGACTTTTTTCAAAAAACCTAAATGACCCCTCTAATTAATCGTCTATATCACCAGAACCTTCCCCGGTTGGCAGAACCATGATAGGTTCCTTAGTTTTCGAGCAGCAAGCCTTCAAAGATAGATGTTTAAAAAACGGGGATTTTTTGCTTCACCGAAAAGCTCATTTTCTGGAAAACGTGATTTTCCCCCAAAAACCTAAATGACCCCTATAATTAATCGTCTATATCACCAGAACCTTCCCCAGTTGGCAGAACCATGAAACGTTCTTTATTTTTCGAGAAGCAAGCCTTCAAAGATAGATGTCTAAAAAACGGGGATTTTTTGCTTCACCGAAAAGCTCATTTTCTAGAAAAAGTGATTTTTCCCCAAAAACCTAAATGACCCCTCTAATTAATCGTCTATATCACCAGAACCTTCCCCAGTTGGCAGATCCATGATAGGTTCCTTAGTTTTCGAGCAGCAAGCCTTCAAAGATAGATGTTTAAAAAACGTGGATTTTTTGCTTCACCGAAAAGCTCATTTTCTGGAAAACGTGATTTTTTTCAAAAAACCTAAATGACCCCTCTAATTAATCGTCTATATCACCAGAACCTTCCCCGGTTGGCAGAACCATGATAGGTTCCTTATTTTTCGAGCAGCAAGCCTTCAAAGATAGATGTATTAAAAACGTGGATTTTTTGCTTCACCGAAAAGCTCATTTTCTGGAAAACTTGATTTTTTTCAAAAAACCTAAATGACCCCTCTAATTAATCGTCTATATCACCAGAACATTCCCCAGTTGGCAGAACCATGCTAGGTTCCTTAGTTTTCTAGCAGCAAGCGTTCAAAGATAGATGTTTAAAAAACATGGATTTTTTACTTCACCGAAAAGCTCATTTTCTGGAAAAAGTGATTTTTCCCCAAAAACCTAAATGACCCCTATAATTAATCGTCTATATCACCAGAACCTTCCCCAGTTGGCAGAACCATGAAACGTTCCTTATTTTTCGAGAAGCAAGCCTTCAAAGATAGATTTTTAAAAAACGTGGATTTTTTGCTTCACCGAAAAGCTCATTTTCTGGAAAATTTGATTTTTTTCAAAAAACCTAAATGACCCCTCTAATTAATCGTCTATATCACCAGAACATTCCCCGGTTGGCAGAACCATGAAATGTCTTTAGTTTTCGAGCAGCAAGCGTTCAAAGATAGATGTTTAAAAAACATGGATTTTTTGCTTCACCGAAAAGCTCATTTTCTGGAAAAAGTGATTTTTCCCCAAAAACCTAAATGACCCCTATAATTAATCGTCTATATCACCAGAACCTTCCCCAGTTGGCAGAACCATGAAACGTTCCTTATTTTTCGAGAAGCAAGCCTTCAAAGATAGATGTTTAAAAAACGTGGATTTTTTGCTTCACCGAAAAGCTCATTTTCTGGAAAACTTGATTTTTTTCAAAAAACCTAAATGACCCCTCTAATTAATCGTCTATATCACCAGAACCTTCCCCGGTTGGCAGAACCATGATAGGTTCCTTAGTTTTTGAGCAGCAAGCCTTCAAAGATAGATGTCTAAAAAACAGGGATTTTTTGCTTCACCGAAAAGCACATTTTCTAGAAAAAGTGATTTTTCCCCAAAAACCTAAATGACCCCTCTAATTAATCGTCTATATCACCAGAACCTTCCCCGGTTGGCAGAACCATGATAGGTTCCTTAGTTTTCGAGCAGCAAGCCTTCAAAGATAGATGTTTAAAAAACGTGGATTTTTTGCTTCACCGAAAAGCTCATTTTCTGGAAAACTTGATTTTTTTCAAAAAACCTAAATGACCATTCTAATTAATCGTCTATATCACCAGAACCTTCCCCGATTAGCATAACCATGATAGGTTCCTTAGTTTTCGAGCAGCAAGCCTTCAAAGATAGATGTTTAAAAAACTTTGATTTTTTGCTTCACCGAAAAGCTCATTTTCTGGAAAACATGATTTTTTTCAAAAAACCTAAATGACCCCTCTAATTAATCGTCTATATCACCAGAACCTTCCCCGGTTGGCAGAACCATGATAGGTTCCTTAGTTTTCGAGCAGCAAGCCTTCAAAGATAGATGTTTAAAAAACTGAGATTTTTTGCTTCACCGAAAAGCTAATTTTCTGTAAAATGTGATTTTTTTCAAAAAACCTAAATGACCCCTCTAATTAATCGTCAATTTCACCAGAACCTTCCCCGGTTGGCCGAACCATGATAGGTTCCTTAGTTTTCAAGCATCAAGCCTTCAAAGATAGATGTTTAAAAAACGTGGATTTTTTGCTTCACCGAAAAGCTCATTTTCTGGAAAACTTGATTTTTTTCAAAAAACCTAAATGACCCCTCTAATTAATCGTCTATATCACCAGAACCTTCCCCGGTTGGCAGAACCATGATAGGTTCCTTATTTTTCGAGCAGCAAGCCTTCAAAGATAGATGTATTAAAAACGTGGATTTTTTGCTTCACCGAAAAGCTCATTTTCTGGAAAACTTGATTTTTTTCAAAAAACCTAAATGACCCCTCTAATTAATCGTCTATATCACCAGAACATTCCCCAGTTGGCAGAACCATGATAGGTTCCTTAGTTTTCGAGCAGCAAGCCTTCAAAGATAGATGTCTAAAAAACGGGCATTTTTTGCTTCACCGAAAAGCTCATTTTCTGGAAAACGTGATTTTTTCAAAAAACCTAAATGACCCCTCTAATTAATCGTCTATATCACCAGAACCTTCCCCGGTTGGCAGAACCATGATAGGTTCCTTAGTTTTCGAGCAGCAAGCCTTCAAAGATAGATGTTTAAAAAACGGGGATTTTTTGCTTCACCGAAAAGCTCATTTTCTGTAAAATGTGATTTTTTTCAAAAAACCTAAATGACCCCTCTAATTAATCGTCAATTTCACCAGAACCTTCCCCGGTTGGCCGAACCATGATAGGTTCCTTAGTTTTCAAGCATCAAGCCTTCAAAGATAGATGTCTAAAAAACAGGGATTTTTTGCTTCACCGAAAAGCACATTTTCTAGAAAAAGTGATTTTTCCCCAAAAACCTAAATGACCCCTCTAATTAATCGTCTATATCACCAGAACCTTCCCCGGTTGGCAGAACCATGATAGGTTCCTTAGTTTTCGAGCAGCAAGCCTTCAAAGATAGATGTTTAAAAAACGTGGATTTTTTGCTTCACCGAAAAGCTCATTTTCTGGAAAACTTGATTTTTTTCAAAAAACCTAAATGACCATTCTAATTAATCGTCTATATCACCAGAACCTTCCCCGGTTAGCATAACCATGATAGGTTCCTTAGTTTTCGAGCAGCAAGCCTTCAAAGATAGATGTTTAAAAAACTTTGATTTTTTGCTTCACCGAAAAGCTCATTTTCTGGAAAACATGATTTTTTTCAAAAAACCTAAATGACCCCTCTAATTAATCGTCTATATCACCAGAACCTTCCCCGGTTGGCAGAACCATGATAGGTTCCTTAGTTTTCGAGCAGCAAGCCTTCAAAGATAGATGTTTAAAAAACTGAGATTTTTTGCTTCACCGAAAAGCTAATTTTCTGTAAAATGTGATTTTTTTCAAAAAACCTAAATGACCCCTCTAATTAATCGTCAATTTCACCAGAACCTTCCCCGGTTGGCCGAACCATGATAGGTTCCTTAGTTTTCAAGCATCAAGCCTTCAAAGATAGATGTTTAAAAAACGTGGATTTTTTACTTCACCGAAAAGCTCATTTTCTGGAAAAAGTGATTTTTCCCCAAAAACCTAAATGACCCCTATAATTAATCGTCTATATCACCAGAACCTTCCCCAGTTGGCAGAACCATGCTAGGTTCCTTAGTTTTCTAGCAGCAAGCGTTCAAAGATAGATGTTTAAAAAACATGGATTTTTTACTTCACCGAAAAGCTCATTTTCTGGAAAAAGTGATTTTTCCCCAAAAACCTAAATGACCCCTATAATTAATCGTCTATATCACCAGAACCTTCCCCAGTTGGCAGAACCATGAAACGTTCCTTATTTTTCGAGAAGCAAGCCTTCAAAGATAGATTTTTAAAAAACGTGGATTTTTTGCTTCACCGAAAAGCTCATTTTCTGGAAAATTTGATTTTTTTCAAAAAACCTAAATGACCCCTCTAATTAATCGTCTATATCACCAGAACATTCCCCGGTTGGCAGAACCATGAAATGTCTTTAGTTTTCGAGCAGCAAGCGTTCAAAGATAGATGTTTAAAAAACATGGATTTTTTGCTTCACCGAAAAGCTCATTTTCTGGAAAAAGTGATTTTTCCCCAAAAACCTAAATGACCCCTATAATTAATCGTCTATATCACCAGAACCTTCCCCAGTTGGCAGAACCATGAAACGTTCCTTATTTTTCGAGAAGCAAGCCTTCAAAGATAGATGTTTAAAAAACGTGGATTTTTTGCTTCACCGAAAAGCTCATTTTCTGGAAAACTTGATTTTTTTCAAAAAACCTAAATGACCCCTCTAATTAATCGTCTATATCACCAGAACCTTCCCCGGTTGGCAGAACCATGATAGGTTCCTTAGTTTTTGAGCAGCAAGCCTTCAAAGATAGATGTCTAAAAAACAGGGATTTTTTGCTTCACCGAAAAGCACATCTTCTAGAAAAAGTGATTTTTCCCCAAAAACCTAAATGACCCCTCTAATTAATCGTCTATATCACCAGAACCTTCCCCGGTTGGCAGAACCATGATAGGTTCCTTAGTTTTCGAGCAGCAAGCCTTCAAAGATAGATGTTTAAAAAACGTGGATTTTTTGCTTCACCGAAAAGCTCATTTTCTGGAAAACTTGATTTTTTTCAAAAAACCTAAATGACCATTCTAATTAATCGTCTATATCACCAGAACCTTCCCCGGTTAGCATAACCATGATAGGTTCCTTAGTTTTCGAGCAGCAAGCCTTCAAAGATAGATGTTTAAAAAACTTTGATTTTTTGCTTCACCGAAAAGCTCATTTTCTGGAAAACATGATTTTTTTCAAAAAACCTAAATGACCCCTCTAATTAATCGTCTATATCACCAGAACCTTCCCCGGTTGGCAGAACCATGATAGGTTCCTTAGTTTTCGAGCAGCAAGCCTTCAAAGATAGATGTTTAAAAAACTGAGATTTTTTGCTTCACCGAAAAGCTAATTTTCTGTAAAATGTGATTTTTTTCAAAAAACCTAAATGACCCCTCTAATTAATCGTCAATTTCACCAGAACCTTCCCCGGTTGGCCGAACCATGATAGGTTCCTTAGTTTTCAAGCATCAAGCCTTCAAAGATAGATGTTTAAAAAACGTGGATTTTTTGCTTCACCGAAAAGCTCATTTTCTGGAAAATTTGATTTTTTTCAAAAAACCTAAATGACCCCTCTAATTAATCGTCTATATCACCAGAACATTCCCCGGTTGGCAGAACCATGAAATGTCTTTAGTTTTCGAGCAGCAAGCGTTCAAAGATAGATGTTTAAAAAACATGGATTTTTTGCTTCACCGAAAAGCTCATTTTCTGGAAAAAGTGATTTTTCCCCAAAAACCTAAATGACCCCTATAATTAATCGTCTATATCACCAGAACCTTCCCCAGTTGGCAGAACCATGAAACGTTCCTTATTTTTCGAGAAGCAAGCCTTCAAAGATAGATGTTTAAAAAACGTGGATTTTTTGCTTCACCGAAAAGCTCATTTTCTGGAAAACTTGATTTTTTTCAAAAAACCTAAATGACCCCTCTAATTAATCGTCTATATCACCAGAACCTTCCCCGGTTGGCAGAACCATGATAGGTTCCTTAGTTTTTGAGCAGCAAGCCTTCAAAGATAGATGTCTAAAAAACAGGGATTTTTTGCTTCACCGAAAAGCACATTTTCTAGAAAAAGTGATTTTTCCCCAAAAACCTAAATGACCCCTCTAATTAATCGTCTATATCACCAGAACCTTCCCCGGTTGGCAGAACCATGATAGGTTCCTTAGTTTTCGAGCAGCAAGCCTTCAAAGATAGATGTTTAAAAAACGTGGATTTTTTGCTTCACCGAAAAGCTCATTTTCTGGAAAACTTGATTTTTTTCAAAAAACCTAAATGACCATTCTAATTAATCGTCTATATCACCAGAACCTTCCCCGGTTAGCATAACCATGATAGGTTCCTTAGTTTTCGAGCAGCAAGCCTTCAAAGATAGATGTTTAAAAAACTTTGATTTTTTTGCTTCACCGAAAAGCTCATTTTCTGGAAAACATGATTTTTTTCAAAAAACCTAAATGACCCCTCTAATTAATCGTCTATATCACCAGAACCTTCCCCGGTTGGCAGAACCATGATAGGTTCCTTAGTTTTCGAGCAGCAAGCCTTCAAAGATAGATGTTTAAAAAACTGAGATTTTTTGCTTCACCGAAAAGCTAATTTTCTGTAAAATGTGATTTTTTTCAAAAAACCTAAATGACCCCTCTAATTAATCGTCAATTTCACCAGAACCTTCCCCGGTTGGCCGAACCATGATAGGTTCCTTAGTTTTCAAGCATCAAGCCTTCAAAGATAGATGTTTAAAAAACGTGGATTTTTTGCTTCACCGAAAAGCTCATTTTCTGGAAAACTTGATTTTTTTCAAAAAACCTAAATGACCCCTCTAATTAATCGTCTATATCACCAGAACCTTCCCCGGTTGGCATAACCATGATAGGTTCCTTATTTTTCGAGCAGCAAGCCTTCAAACATAGATGTATTAAAAACGTGGATTTTTTGCTTCACCGAAAAGCTCATTTTCTGGAAAACTTGATTTTTTTCAAAAAACCTAAATGACCCCTCTAATTAATCGTCTATATCACCAGAACATTCCCCAGTTGGCAGAACCATGATAGGTTCCTTAGTTTTCGAGCAGCAAGCCTTCAAAGATAGATGTCTAAAAAACGGGCATTTTTTGCTTCACCGAAAAGCTCATTTTCTGGAAAACGTGATTTTTTCAAAAAACCTAAATGACCCCTCTAATTAATCGTCTATATCACCAGAACCTTCCCCGGTTGGCAGAACCATGATAGGTTCCTTAGTTTTCGAGCAGCAAGCCTTCAAAGATAGATGTTTAAAAAACGGGGATTTTTTGCTTCACCGAAAAGCTCATTTTCTGTAAAATGTGATTTTTTTCAAAAAACCTAAATGACCCCTCTAATTAATCGTCAATTTCACCAGAACCTTCCCCGGTTGGCCGAACCATGATAGGTTCCTTAGTTTTCAAGCATCAAGCCTTCAAAGATAGATGTCTAAAAAACAGGGATTTTTTGCTTCACCGAAAAGCACATTTTCTAGAAAAAGTGATTTTTCCCCAAAAACCTAAATGACCCCTCTAATTAATCGTCTATATCACCAGAACCTTCCCCGGTTGGCAGAACCATGATAGGTTCCTTAGTTTTCGAGCAGCAAGCCTTCAAAGATAGATGTATTAAAAACGTGGATTTTTTGCTTCACCGAAAAGCTCATTTTCTGGAAAACTTGATTTTTTTCAAAAAACCTAAATGACCCCTCTAATTAATCGTCTATATCACCAGAACCTTCCCCGGTTGGCAGAACCATGATAGGTTCCTTAGTTTTCGAGAAGCAAGCCTTCAAAGATAGATTTTTAAAAAACGTGGATTTTTTGCTTCACCGAAAAGCTCATTTTCTGGAAAATTTGATTTTTTTCAAAAAACCTAAATGACCCCTCTAATTAATCGTCTATATCACCAGAACATTCCCCGGTTGGCAGAACCATGAAATGTCTTTAGTTTTCGAGCAGCAAGCGTTCAAAGATAGATGTTTAAAAAACATGGATTTTTTGCTTCACCGAAAAGCTCATTTTCTGGAAAAAGTGATTTTTCCCCAAAAACCTAAATGACCCCTATAATTAATCGTCTATATCACCAGAACCTTCCCCAGTTGGCAGAACCATGAAACGTTCCTTATTTTTCGAGAAGCAAGCCTTCAAAGATAGATGTTTAAAAAACGTGGATTTTTTGCTTCACCGAAAAGCTCATTTTCTGGAAAACTTGATTTTTTTCAAAAAACCTAAATGACCCCTCTAATTAATCGTCTATATCACCAGAACCTTCCCCGGTTGGCAGAACCATGATAGGTTCCTTAGTTTTTGAGCAGCAAGCCTTCAAAGATAGATGTCTAAAAAACAGGGATTTTTTGCTTCACCGAAAAGCACATCTTCTAGAAAAAGTGATTTTTCCCCAAAAACCTAAATGACCCCTCTAATTAATCGTCTATATCACCAGAACCTTCCCCGGTTGGCAGAACCATGATAGGTTCCTTAGTTTTCGAGCAGCAAGCCTTCAAAGATAGATGTTTAAAAAACGTGGATTTTTTGCTTCACCGAAAAGCTCATTTTCTGGAAAACTTGATTTTTTTCAAAAAACCTAAATGACCATTCTAATTAATCGTCTATATCACCAGAACCTTCCCCGGTTAGCATAACCATGATAGGTTCCTTAGTTTTCGAGCAGCAAGCCTTCAAAGATAGATGTTTAAAAAACTTTGATTTTTTGCTTCACCGAAAAGCTCATTTTCTGGAAAACATGATTTTTTTCAAAAAACCTAAATGACCCCTCTAATTAATCGTCTATATCACCAGAACCTTCCCCGGTTGGCAGAACCATGATAGGTTCCTTAGTTTTCGAGCAGCAAGCCTTCAAAGATAGATGTTTAAAAAACTGAGATTTTTTGCTTCACCGAAAAGCTAATTTTCTGTAAAATGTGATTTTTTTCAAAAAACCTAAATGACCCCTCTAATTAATCGTCAATTTCACCAGAACCTTCCCCGGTTGGCCGAACCATGATAGGTTCCTTAGTTTTCAAGCATCAAGCCTTCAAAGATAGATGTTTAAAAAACGTGGATTTTTTGCTTCACCGAAAAGCTCATTTTCTGGAAAACTTGATTTTTTTCAAAAAACCTAAATGACCCCTCTAATTAATCGTCTATATCACCAGAACCTTCCCCGGTTGGCAGAACCATGATAGGTTCCTTATTTTTCGAGCAGCAAGCCTTCAAACATAGATGTATTAAAAACGTGGATTTTTTGCTTCACCGAAAAGCTCATTTTCTGGAAAACTTGATTTTTTTCAAAAAACCTAAATGACCCCTCTAATTAATCGTCTATATCACCAGAACCTTCCCCGGTTGGCAGAACCATGATAGGTTCCTTAGTTTTCGAGCAGCAAGCCTTCAAAGATAGATGTTTAAAAAACGGGGATTTTTTGCTTCACCGAAAAGCTCATTTTCTGTAAAATGTGATTTTTTTCAAAAAACCTAAATGACCCCTCTAATTAATCGTCAATTTCACCAGAACCTTCCCCGGTTGGCCGAACCATGATAGGTTCCTTAGTTTTCAAGCATCAAGCCTTCAAAGATAGATGTCTAAAAAACAGGGATTTTTTGCTTCACCGAAAAGCACATTTTCTAGAAAAAGTGATTTTTCCCCAAAAACCTAAATGACCCCTCTAATTAATCGTCTATATCACCAGAACCTTCCCCGGTTGGCAGAACCATGATAGGTTCCTTAGTTTTCGAGCAGCAAGCCTTCAAAGATAGATGTATTAAAAACGTGGATTTTTTGCTTCACCGAAAAGCTCATTTTCTGGAAAACTTGATTTTTTTCAAAAAACCTAAATGACCCCTCTAATTAATCGTCTATATCACCAGAACCTTCCCCGGTTGGCAGAACCATGATAGGTTCCTTAGTTTTCGAGAAGCAAGCCTTCAAAGATAGATTTTTAAAAAACGTGGATTTTTTGCTTCACCGAAAAGCTCATTTTCTGGAAAATTTGATTTTTTTCAAAAAACCTAAATGACCCCTCTAATTAATCGTCTATATCACCAGAACATTCCCCGGTTGGCAGAACCATGAAATGTCTTTAGTTTTCGAGCAGCAAGCGTTCAAAGATAGATGTTTAAAAAACATGGATTTTTTGCTTCACCGAAAAGCTCATTTTCTGGAAAAAGTGATTTTTCCCCAAAAACCTAAATGACCCCTATAATTAATCGTCTATATCACCAGAACCTTCCCCAGTTGGCAGAACCATGAAACGTTCCTTATTTTTCGAGAAGCAAGCCTTCAAAGATAGATGTTTAAAAAACGTGGATTTTTTGCTTCACCGAAAAGCTCATTTTCTGGAAAACTTGATTTTTTTCAAAAAACCTAAATGACCCCTCTAATTAATCGTCTATATCACCAGAACCTTCCCCGGTTGGCAGAACCATGATAGGTTCCTTAGTTTTTGAGCAGCAAGCCTTCAAAGATAGATGTCTAAAAAACAGGGATTTTTTGCTTCACCGAAAAGCACATTTTCTAGAAAAAGTGATTTTCCCCCAAAAACCTAAATGACCCCTCTAATTAATCGTCTATATCACCAGAACCTTCCCCGGTTGGCAGAACCATGATAGGTTCCTTAGTTTTCGAGCAGCAAGCCTTCAAAGATAGATGTTTAAAAAACGTGGATTTTTTGCTTCACCGAAAAGCTCATTTTCTGGAAAACTTGATTTTTTTCAAAAAACCTAAATGACCATTCTAATTAATCGTCTATATCACCAGAACCTTCCCCGGTTAGCATAACCATGATAGGTTCCTTAGTTTTCGAGCAGCAAGCCTTCAAAGATAGATGTTTAAAAAACTTTGATTTTTTGCTTCACCGAAAAGCTCATTTTCTGGAAAACATGATTTTTTTCAAAAAACCTAAATGACCCCTCTAATTAATCGTCTATATCACCAGAACCTTCCCCGGTTGGCAGAACCATGATAGGTTCCTTAGTTTTCGAGCAGCAAGCCTTCAAAGATAGATGTTTAAAAAACTGAGATTTTTTGCTTCACCGAAAAGCTAATTTTCTGTAAAATGTGATTTTTTTCAAAAAACCTAAATGACCCCTCTAATTAATCGTCAATTTCACCAGAACCTTCCCCGGTTGGCCGAACCATGATAGGTTCCTTAGTTTTCAAGCATCAAGCCTTCAAAGATAGATGTTTAAAAAACGTGGATTTTTTGCTTCACCGAAAAGCTCATTTTCTGGAAAACTTGATTTTTTTCAAAAAACCTAAATGACCCCTCTAATTAATCGTCTATATCACCAGAACCTTCCCCGGTTGGCATAACCATGATAGGTTCCTTATTTTTCGAGCAGCAAGCCTTCAAACATAGATGTATTAAAAACGTGGATTTTTTGCTTCACCGAAAAGCTCATTTTCTGGAAAACTTGATTTTTTTCGAAAAACCTAAATGACCCCTCTAATTAATCGTCTATATCACCAGAACATTCCCCAGTTGGCAGAACCATGATAGGTTCCTTAGTTTTCGAGCAGCAAGCCTTCAAAGATAGATGTCTAAAAAACGGGCATTTTTTGCTTCACCGAAAAGCTCATTTTCTGGAAAACGTGATTTTTTCAAAAAACCTAAATGACCCCTCTAATTAATCGTCTATATCACCAGAACCTTCCCCGGTTGGCAGAACCATGATAGGTTCCTTAGTTTTCGAGCAGCAAGCCTTCAAAGATAGATGTTTAAAAAACGGGGATTTTTTGCTTCACCGAAAAGCTCATTTTCTGTAAAATGTGATTTTTTTCAAAAAACCTAAATGACCCCTCTAATTAATCGTCAATTTCACCAGAACCTTCCCCGGTTGGCCGAACCATGATAGGTTCCTTAGTTTTCGAGAAGCAAGCCTTCAAAGATAGATTTTTAAAAAACGTGGATTTTTTGCTTCACCGAAAAGCTCATTTTCTGGAAAATTTGATTTTTTTCAAAAAACCTAAATGACCCCTCTAATTAATCGTCTATATCACCAGAACATTCCCCGGTTGGCAGAACCATGAAATGTCTTTAGTTTTCGAGCAGCAAGCGTTCAAAGATAGATGTTTAAAAAACATGGATTTTTTGCTTCACCGAAAAGCTCATTTTCTGGAAAAAGTGATTTTTCCCCAAAAACCTAAATGACCCCTATAATTAATCGTCTATATCACCAGAACCTTCCCCAGTTGTCAGAACCATGAAACGTTCCTTATTTTTCGAGAAGCAAGCCTTCAAAGATAGATGTTTAAAAAACGTGGATTTTTTGCTTCACCGAAAAGCTCATTTTCTGGAAAACTTGATTTTTTTCAAAAAACCTAAATGACCCCTCTAATTAATCGTCTATATCACCAGAACCTTCCCCGGTTGGCAGAACCATGATAGGTTCCTTAGTTTTTGAGCAGCAAGCCTTCAAAGATAGATGTCTAAAAAACAGGGATTTTTTGCTTCACCGAAAAGCACATCTTCTAGAAAAAGTGATTTTTCCCCAAAAACCTAAATGACCCCTCTAATTAATCGTCTATATCACCAGAACCTTCCCCGGTTGGCAGAACCATGATAGGTTCCTTAGTTTTCGAGCAGCAAGCCTTCAAAGATAGATGTTTAAAAAACGTGGATTTTTTGCTTCACCGAAAAGCTCATTTTCTGGAAAACTTGATTTTTTTCAAAAAACCTAAATGACCATTCTAATTAATCGTCTATATCACCAGAACCTTCCCCGGTTAGCATAACCATGATAGGTTCCTTAGTTTTCGAGCAGCAAGCCTTCAAAGATAGATGTTTAAAAAACTTTGATTTTTTGCTTCACCGAAAAGCTCATTTTCTGGAAAACATGATTTTTTTCAAAAAACCTAAATGACCCCTCTAATTAATCGTCTATATCACCAGAACCTTCCCCGGTTGGCAGAACCATGATAGGTTCCTTAGTTTTCGAGCAGCAAGCCTTCAGAGATAGATGTTTAAAAAACTGAGATTTTTTGCTTCACCGAAAAGCTAATTTTCTGTAAAATGTGATTTTTTTCAAAAAACCTAAATGACCCCTCTAATTAATCGTCAATTTCACCAGAACCTTCCCCGGTTGGCCGAACCATGATAGGTTCCTTAGTTTTCAAGCATCAAGCCTTCAAAGATAGATGTTTAAAAAACGTGGATTTTTTGCTTCACCGAAAAGCTCATTTTCTGGAAAACTTGATTTTTTTCAAAAAACCTAAATGACCCCTCTAATTAATCGTCTATATCACCAGAACCTTCCCCGGTTGGCAGAACCATGATAGGTTCCTTATTTTTCGAGCAGCAAGCCTTCAAACATAGATGTATTAAAAACGTGGATTTTTTGCTTCACCGAAAAGCTCATTTTCTGGAAAACTTGATTTTTTTCAAAAAACCTAAATGACCCCTCTAATTAATCGTCTATATCACCAGAACCTTCCCCGGTTGGCAGAACCATGATAGGTTCCTTAGTTTTCGAGCAGCAAGCCTTCAAAGATAGATGTTTAAAAAACGGGGATTTTTTGCTTCACCGAAAAGCTCATTTTCTGTAAAATGTGATTTTTTTCAAAAAACCTAAATGACCCCTCTAATTAATCGTCAATTTCACCAGAACCTTCCCCGGTTGGCCGAACCATGATAGGTTCCTTAGTTTTCAAGCATCAAGCCTTCAAAGATAGATGTCTAAAAAACAGGGATTTTTTGCTTCACCGAAAAGCACATTTTCTAGAAAAAGTGATTTTTCCCCAAAAACCTAAATGACCCCTCTAATTAATCGTCTATATCACCAGAACCTTCCCCGGTTGGCAGAACCATGATAGGTTCCTTAGTTTTCGAGCAGCAAGCCTTCAAAGATAGATGTATTAAAAACGTGGATTTTTTGCTTCACCGAAAAGCTCATTTTCTGGAAAACTTGATTTTTTTCAAAAAACCTAAATGACCCCTCTAATTAATCGTCTATATCACCAGAACCTTCCCCGGTTGGCAGAACCATGATAGGTTCCTTAGTTTTCGAGAAGCAAGCCTTCAAAGATAGATTTTTAAAAAACGTGGATTTTTTGCTTCACCGAAAAGCTCATTTTCTGGAAAATTTGATTTTTTTCAAAAAACCTAAATGACCCCTCTAATTAATCGTCTATATCACCAGAACATTCCCCGGTTGGCAGAACCATGAAATGTCTTTAGTTTTCGAGCAGCAAGCGTTCAAAGATAGATGTTTAAAAAACATGGATTTTTTGCTTCACCGAAAAGCTCATTTTCTGGAAAAAGTGATTTTTCCCCAAAAACCTAAATGACCCCTATAATTAATCGTCTATACCACCAGAACCTTCCCCAGTTGGCAGAACCATGAAACGTTCCTTATTTTTCGAGAAGCAAGCCTTCAAAGATAGATGTTTAAAAAACGTGGATTTTTTGCTTCACCGAAAAGCTCATTTTCTGGAAAACTTGATTTTTTTCAAAAAACCTAAATGACCCCTCTAATTAATCGTCTATATCACCAGAACCTTCCCCGGTTGGCAGAACCATGATAGGTTCCTTAGTTTTTGAGCAGCAAGCCTTCAAAGATAGATGTCTAAAAAACAGGGATTTTTTGCTTCACCGAAAAGCACATCTTCTAGAAAAAGTGATTTTTCCCCAAAAACCTAAATGACCCCTCTAATTAATCGTCTATATCACCAGAACCTTCCCCGGTTGGCAGAACCATGATAGGTTCCTTAGTTTTCGAGCAGCAAGCCTTCAAAGATAGATGTTTAAAAAACGTGGATTTTTTGCTTCACCGAAAAGCTCATTTTCTGGAAAACTTGATTTTTTTCAAAAAACCTAAATGACCATTCTAATTAATCGTCTATATCACCAGAACCTTCCCCGGTTAGCATAACCATGATAGGTTCCTTAGTTTTCGAGCAGCAAGCCTTCAAAGATAGATGTTTAAAAAACTTTGATTTTTTGCTTCACCGAAAAGCTCATTTTCTGGAAAACATGATTTTTTTCAAAAAACCTAAATGACCCCTCTAATTAATCGTCTATATCACCAGAACCTTCCCCGGTTGGCAGAACCATGATAGGTTCCTTAGTTTTCGAGCAGCAAGCCTTCAAAGATAGATGTTTAAAAAACTGAGATTTTTTGCTTCACCGAAAAGCTAATTTTCTGTAAAATGTGATTTTTTTCAAAAAACCTAAATGACCCCTCTAATTAATCGTCAATTTCACCAGAACCTTCCCCGGTTGGCCGAACCATGATAGGTTCCTTAGTTTTCAAGCATCAAGCCTTCAAAGATAGATGTTTAAAAAACGTGGATTTTTTGCTTCACCGAAAAGCTCATTTTCTGGAAAACTTGATTTTTTTCAAAAAACCTAAATGACCCCTCTAATTAATCGTCTATATCACCAGAACCTTCCCCGGTTGGCAGAACCATGATAGGTTCCTTATTTTTCGAGCAGCAAGCCTTCAAACATAGATGTATTAAAAACGTGGATTTTTTGCTTCACCGAAAAGCTCATTTTCTGGAAAACTTGATTTTTTTCAAAAAACCTAAATGACCCCTCTAATTAATCGTCTATATCACCAGAACATTCCCCAGTTGGCAGAACCATGATAGGTTCCTTAGTTTTCGAGCAGCAAGCCTTCAAAGATAGATGTCTAAAAAACGGGCATTTTTTGCTTCACCGAAAAGCTCATTTTCTGGAAAACGTGATTTTTTCAAAAAACCTAAATGACCCCTCTAATTAATCGTCTATATCACCAGAACCTTCCCCGGTTGGCAGAACCATGATAGGTTCCTTAGTTTTCGAGCAGCAAGCCTTCAAAGATAGATGTTTAAAAAACGGGGATTTTTTGCTTCACCGAAAAGCTCATTTTCTGTAAAATGTGATTTTTTTCAAAAAACCTAAATGACCCCTCTAATTAATCGTCAATTTCACCAGAACCTTCCCCGGTTGGCCGAACCATGATAGGTTCCTTAGTTTTCAAGCATCAAGCCTTCAAAGATAGATGTCTAAAAAACAGGGATTTTTTGCTTCACCGAAAAGCACATTTTCTAGAAAAAGTGATTTTTCCCCAAAAACCTAAATGACCCCTCTAATTAATCGTCTATATCACCAGAACCTTCCCCGGTTGGCAGAACCATGATAGGTTCCTTAGTTTTCGAGCAGCAAGCCTTCAAAGATAGATGTTTAAAAAACGTGGATTTTTTGCTTCACCGAAAAGCTCATTTTCTGGAAAACTTGATTTTTTTCAAAAAACCTAAATGACCATTCTAATTAATCGTCTATATCACCAGAACCTTCCCCGGTTAGCATAACCATGATAGGTTCCTTAGTTTTCGAGCAGCAAGCCTTCAAAGATAGATGTTTAAAAAACTTTGATTTTTTGCTTCACCGAAAAGCTCATTTTCTGGAAAACATGATTTTTTTCAAAAAACCTAAATGACCCCTCTAATTAATCGTCTATATCACCAGAACCTTCCCCGGTTGGCAGAACCATGATAGGTTCCTTAGTTTTCGAGCAGCAAGCCTTCAAAGATAGATGTTTAAAAAACTGAGATTTTTTGCTTCACCGAAAAGCTAATTTTCTGTAAAATGTGATTTTTTTCAAAAAACCTAAATGACCCCTCTAATTAATCGTCAATTTCACCAGAACCTTCCCCGGTTGGCCGAACCATGATAGGTTCCTTAGTTTTCAAGCATCAAGCCTTCAAAGATAGATGTTTAAAAAACGTGGATTTTTTGCTTCACCGAAAAGCTCATTTTCTGGAAAACTTGATTTTTTTCAAAAAACCTAAATGACCCCTCTAATTAATCGTCTATATCACCAGAACCTTCCCCGGTTGGCAGAACCATGATAGGTTCCTTATTTTTCGAGCAGCAAGCCTTCAAAGATAGATGTATTAAAAACGTGGATTTTTTGCTTCACCGAAAAGCTCATTTTCTGGAAAACTTGATTTTTTTCAAAAAACCTAAATGACCCCTCTAATTAATCGTCTATATCACCAGAACATTCCCCAGTTGGCAGAACCATGATAGGTTCCTTAGTTTTCGAGCAGCAAGCCTTCAAAGATAGATGTCTAAAAAACGGGCATTTTTTGCTTCACCGAAAAGCTCATTTTCTGGAAAACGTGATTTTTTCAAAAAACCTAAATGACCCCTCTAATTAATCGTCTATATCACCAGAACCTTCCCCGGTTGGCAGAACCATGATAGGTTCCTTAGTTTTCGAGCAGCAAGCCTTCAAAGATAGATGTTTAAAAAACGGGGATTTTTTGCTTCACCGAAAAGCTCATTTTCTGGAAAACGTGATTTTCCCCCAAAAACCTAAATGACCCCTATAATTAATCGTCTATATCACCAGAACCTTCCCCAGTTGGCAGAACCATGAAACGTTCTTTATTTTTCGAGAAGCAAGCCTTCAAAGATAGATGTTTAAAAAACGTGGATTTTTTGCTTCACCGAAAAGCTCATTTTCTGGAAAATTTGATTTTTTTCAAAAAACCTAAATGACCCCTCTAATTAATCGTCTATATCACCAGAACATTCCCCGGTTGGCAGAACCATGAAATGTCTTTAGTTTTCGAGCAGCAAGCCTTCAAAGATAGATGTTTAAAAAACGTGGATTTTTTGCTTCACCGAAAAGCTCATTTTCTGGAAAACGTGATTTTTTTCAAAAAACCTAAATGACCCCTCTAATTAATCGTCTATATCACCAGAACCTTCCCCGCTTGGCAGAACCATGATAGGTTCCTTAGTTTTCGAGCAGCAAGCCTTCAAAGATAGATGTTTAAAAAACGTGGATTTTTTGCTTCACCGAAAAGCTCATTTTCTGGAAAACTTGATTTTTTTCAAAAAACCTAAATGACCCCTCTAATTAATCGTCTATATCACCAGAACATTCCCCAGTTGGCAGAACCATGATAGGTTCCTTAGTTTTCGAGCAGCAAGCCTTCAAAGATAGATGTCTAAAAAACGGGCATTTTTTGCTTCACCGAAAAGCTCTTTTTCTGGAAAACGTGATTTTTTTCAAAAAACCTAAATGACCCCTCTAATTAATCGTCTATATCACCAGAACCTTCCCCGGTTGGCAGAACCATGATAGGTTCCTTAGTTTTCGAGCAGCAAGCCTTCAAAGATAGATGTTTAAAAAACGGGGATTTTTTGCTTCACCGAAAAGCTCATTTTCTGGAAAACTTGATTTTCCCCCAAAAACCTAAATGACCCCTATAATTAATCGTCTATATCACCAGAACCTTCCCCGGTTGGCAGAACCATGATAGGTTCCTTATTTTTCGAGCAGCAAGCCTTCAAAGATAGATGTATTAAAAACGTGGATTTTTTGCTTCACCGAAAAGCTCATTTTCTGGAAAACTTGATTTTTTTCAAAAAACCTAAATGACCCCTCTAAGTAATCGTCTATATCACCAGAACATTCCCCAGTTGGCAGAACCATGATAGGTTCCTTAGTTTTCGAGCAGCAAGCCTTCAAAGATAGATGTCTAAAAAACGGGCATTTTTTGCTTCACCGAAAAGCTCATTTTCTGGAAAACGTGATTTTTTCAAAAAACCTAAATGACCACTCTAATTAATCGTCTATATCACCAGAACCTTCCCCGGTTGGCAGAACCATGATAGGTTCCTTAGTTTTCAAGCAGCAAGCCTTCAAAGATAGATGTTTAAAAAACGGGGATTTTTTGCTTCACCGAAAAGCTCATTTTCTGGAAAACGTGATTTTCCCCCAAAAACCTAAATGACCCCTATAATTAATCGTCTATATCACCAGAACCTTCCCCAGTTGGCAGAACCATGAAACGTTCTTTATTTTTCGAGAAGCAAGCCTTCAAAGATAGATGTTTAAAAAACGTGGATTTTTTGCTTCACCGAAAAGCTCATTTTCTGGAAAATTTGATTTTTTTCAAAAAACCTAAATGACCCCTCTAATTAATCGTCTATATCACCAGAACATTCCCCGGTTGGCAGAACCATGAAATGTCTTTAGTTTTCGAGCAGCAAGCCTTCAAAGATAGATGTTTAAAAAACGTGGATTTTTTGCTTCACCGAAAAGCTCATTTTCTGGAAAACGTGATTTTTTTCAAAAAACCTAAATGACCCCTCTAATTAATCGTCTATATCACCAGAACCTTCCCCGCTTGGCAGAACCATGATAGGTTCCTTAGTTTTCGAGCAGCAAGCCTTCAAAGATAGATGTTTAAAAAACGTGGATTTTTTGCTTCACCGAAAAGCTCATTTTCTGGAAAACTTGATTTTTTTCAAAAAACCTAAATGACCCCTCTAATTAATCGTCTATATCACCAGAACATTCCCCAGTTGGCAGAACCATGAAACGTTCCTTATTTTTCGAGAAACAAGCCTTCAAAGATAGATGTTTAAAAAACGTGGATTTTTTGCTTCACCGAAAAGCTCATTTTCTGGAAAACTTGATTTTTTTCAAAAAACCTAAATGACCCCTCTAATTAATCGTCTATATCACCAGAACCTTCCCCGGTTGGCAGAACCATGATAGGTTCCTTAGTTTTTGAGCAGCAAGCCCTCAAAGATAGATGTCTAAAAAACAGGGATTTTTTGCTTCACCGAAAAGCACATTTTCTAGAAAAAGTGATTTTTCCCCAAAAACCTAAATGACCCCTCTAATTAATCGTCTATATCACCAGAACCTTCCCCGGTTGGCAGAACCATGATAGGTTCCTTAGTTTTCGAGCAGCAAGCCTTCAAAGATAGATGTTTAAAAAACGTGGATTTTTTGCTTCACCGAAAAGCTCATTTTCTGGAAAACTTGATTTTTTTCAAAAAACCTAAATGACCATTCTAATTAATCGTCTATATCACCAGAACCTTCCCCGGTTGGCAGAACCATGATAGGTTCCTTAGTTTTCGAGCAGCAAGCCTTCAAAGATAGATGTTTAAAAAACTGAGATTTTTTGCTTCACCGAAAAGCTAATTTTTTGTAAAATGTGATTTTTTTCAAAAAACCTAAATGACCCCTCTAATTAATCGTCAATTTCACCAGAACCTTCCCCGGTTGGCCGAACCATGATAGGTTCCTTAGTTTTCAAGCATCAAGCCTTCAAAGATAGATGTTTAAAAAACGTGGATTTTTTGCTTCACCGAAAAGCTCATTTTCTGGAAAACTTGATTTTTTTCAAAAAACCTAAATGACCCCTCTAATTAATCGTCTATATCCCCAGAACCTTCCCTGGTTGGCAGAACCATGATAGGTTCCTTATTTTTCGAGCAGCAAGCCTTCAAAGATAGATGTATTAAAAACGTGGATTTTTTGCTTCACCGAAAAGCTCATTTTCTGGAAAACTTGATTTTTTTCAAAAAACCTAAATGACCCCTCTAATTAATCGTCTATATCACCAGAACATTCCCCAGTTGGCAGAACCATGCTAGGTTCCTTAGTTTTCTAGCAGCAAGCGTTCAAAGATAGATGTTTAAAAAACATGGATTTTTTACTTCACCGAAAAGCTCATTTTCTGGAAAAAGTGATTTTTCCCCAAAAACCTAAATGACCCCTATAATTAATTGTCTATATCACCAGAACCTTCCCCAGTTGGCAGAACCATGAAACGTTCCTTATTTTTCGAGAAGCAAGCCTTCAAAGATAGATGTTTAAAAAACGTGGATTTTTTGCTTCACCGAAAAGCTCATTTTCTGGAAAACTTGATTTTTTTCAAAAAACCTAAATGACCCCTCTAATTAATCGTCTATATCACCAGAACCTTCCCCGGTTGGCAGAACCATGATAGGTTCCTTAGTTTTTGAGCAGCAAGCCTTCAAAGATAGATGTCTAAAAAACAGGGATTTTTTGCTTCACCGAAAAGCACATTTTCTAGAAAAAGTGATTTTTCCCCAAAAACCTAAATGACCCCTCTAATTAATCGTCTATATCACCAGAACCTTCCCCGGTTGGCAGAACCATGATAGGTTCCTTAGTTTTCGAGCAGCAAGCCTTCAAAGATAGATGTTTAAAAAACGTGGATTTTTTGCTTCACCGAAAAGCTCATTTTCTGGAAAACTTGATTTTTTTCAAAAAACCTAAATGACCATTCTAATTAATTGTCTATATCACCAGAACCTTCCCCGGTTAGCATAACCATGATAGGTTCCTTAGTTTTCGAGCAGCAAGCCTTCAAAGATAGATGTTTAAAAAACTTTGATTTTTTGCTTCACCGAAAAGCTCATTTTCTGGAAAACATGATTTTTTTCAAAAAACCTAAATGACCCCTCTAATTAATCGTCTATATCACCAGAACCTTCCCCGGTTGGCAGAACCATGATAGGTTCCTTAGTTTTCGAGCAGCAAGCCTTCAAAGATAGATGTTTAAAAAACTGAGATTTTTTGCTTCACCGAAAAGCTAATTTTCTGTAAAATGTGATTTTTTTCAAAAAACCTAAATGACCCCTCTAATTAATCGTCAATTTCACCAGAACCTTCCCCGGTTGGCCGAACCATGATAGGTTCCTTAGTTTTCAAGCATCAAGCCTTCAAAGATAGATGTTTAAAAAACGTGGATTTTTTGCTTCACCGAAAAGCTCATTTTCTGGAAAACTTGATTTTTTTCAAAAAACCTAAATGACCCCTCTAATTAATCGTCTATATCACCAGAACCTTCCCCGGTTGGCAGAACCATGATAGGTTCCTTAGTTTTTGAGCTGCAAGCCTTCAAAGATAGATGTTTAAAAAACGTGGATTTTTTGCTTCACCGAAAAGCTCATTTTCTGGAAAACTTGATTTTTTTCAAAAAACCTAAATGACCCCTCTAATTAATCGTCTATATCACCAGAACCTTCCCTGGTTGGCAGAACCATGATAGGTTCCTTAGTTTTCGAACAGCAAGCCTTCAAAGGTAGATGTTTAAAAAATGGGGATTTTTTGCTTCACCAAAAAGCTCATTTTCTTTAAAACTTGATTTTTTTCAAAAAACCTAAATGACCCCTCTAATTAATCGTCTATATCACCAGAACCTTCCCCAGTTGGCAGAACCATGATAGGTTCCTTAGTTTTCGAGCAGCAAGCATTCAAAGATAGATGTTTAAAAAACGTGGATTTTTTGCTTCACCGAAAAGCTCATTTTCTGGAAAACGTGATTTTTTTCAAAAAACCTAAATGACCCCTCTAATTAATCGTCTATATCACCAGAACCTTCCCCGGTTGGCAGAACCATGATAGGTTCCTTATTTTTCGAGCAGCAAGCCTTCAAAGATAGATGTATTAAAAACGTGGATTTTTTGCTTCACCGAAAAGCTCATTTTCTGGAAAACTTGATTTTTTTCAAAAAACCTAAATGACCCCTCTAATTAATCGTCTATATCACCAGAACATTCCCCAGTTGGCAGAACCATGATAGGTTCCTTAGTTTTCGAGCAGCAAGCCTTCAAAGATAGATGTCTAAAAAACGGGCATTTTTTGCTTCACCGAAAAGCTCATTTTCTGGAAAACGTGATTTTTTCAAAAAACCTAAATGACCCCTCTAATTAATCGTCTATATCACCAGAACCTTCCCCGGTTGGCAGAACCATGATAGGTTCCTTATTTTTCGAGCAGCAAGCCTTCAAAGATAGATGTATTAAAAACGTGGATTTTTTGCTTCACCGAAAAGCTAATTTTCTGGAAAATGTGCTTTTTTTCAAAAAACCTAAATGACCCCTCTAATTAATCATCTATATCACCAGAACATTCCCCAGTTGGCAGAACCATGATAGGTTCCTTAGTTTTCGAGCAGCAAGCCTTCAAAGATAGATGTCTAAAAAACGGCGATTTTTTGCTTCACCGAAAAGCTCATTTTCTGGAAAAAGTGATTTTTCCCCAAAAACCTAAATGACCCCTCTAATTAATCGTCTATATCACCAGAACCTTCCCCAGTTGGCAGAACCATGATAGGTTCCTTAGTTTTCGAGCAGCAAGCCTTCAAAGATAGATGTTTAAAAAAATGTGGATTTTTTGCTTCACCGAAAAGCTAATTTTCTGGAAAACGTGATTTTTTTCAAAAAACCTAAATGACCCCTCTAATTAATCGTCTATATCACCAGAACATTCCCCGGTTGGCAGAACCATGATAGGTTCCTTAGTTTTCGAGCAGCAAGCCTTCAAAGATAGATGTTTAAAAAACGTGGATTTTTTGCTTCACCGAAAAGCTCATTTTCTGGAAAACGTGATTTTTTTCAAAAAACCTAAATGACCCCTCTAATTAATCGTCTATATCAACAGAACCTTCCCCGGTTGGCAGAACCATGAAAGGTTCCTTAGTTTTCGAGAAGCAAGCCTTCAAAGATAGATGTTTAAAAAACGGAGATTTTTTGCTTCACCGAAAAGCTAATTTTCTGGAAAAAGTGATTTTTCCCCAAAAACCTAAATGACCCCTCTAATTAATCGTCTATATCACCAGAACCTTCCCCAGTTGGCAGAACCATGAAACGTTCCTTATTTTTCGATCAGCAAGCCTTCAAAGATAGATGTTTAAAAAACGGGGATTTTTTGCTTCACCGAAAAGCTCATTTTCTGGAAAACATGATTTTTTTCAAAAAACCTAAATGTCCCCTCTAATTAATCGTCTATATCACCAGAACATTCCCCAGTTGGCAGAACCATGATAGGTTCCTTAGTTTTCGAGCAGCAAGCCTTCAAGGATAGATGTCTAAAAAACGGGGATTTTTTGCTTCACCGAAAAGCTCATTTTCTGGAAAAAGTGATTTTTTTCAAAAAACCTAAATGACCCCTCTAATTAATCGTCTACATCACCACAACCTTTCCCGGTTGGCAGAACCATGATAGGTTCCTTAGTTTTCGAGCAGCAAGCCTTCAAGGATAGATGTCTAAAAAACGGGGATTTTTTGCTTCACCGAAAAGCTCATTTTCTGGAAAAAGTGATTTTTTTCAAAAAACCTAAATGACCCCTCTAATTAATCGTCTACATCACCACAACCTTTCCCGGTTGGCAGAACCATGATAGGTTCCTTAGTTTTTGAGCAGCAAGCCTTCAAAGATAGATGTCTAAAAAACGGGGATTTTTTGCTTCACCGAAAAGCTCATTTTCTAGAAAAAGTGATTTTTCCCCAAAAACCTAAATGACCCCTCTAATTAATCGTCTATATCACCAGAACATTCCCCAGTTGGCAGAACCATGATAGGTTCCTTAGTTTTCGAGCAGCAAGCCTTCAAAGATAGATGTCTAAAAAACGGGGATTTTTTGCTTCACCGAAAAGCTCATTTTCTAGAAAAAGTGATTTTTCCCCAAAAACCTAAATGACCCCTCTAATTAATCGTCTATATCACCAGAACATTCCCCAGTTGGCAGAACCATGATAGGTTCCTTAGTTTTCGAGCAGCAAGCCTTCAAAGATAGATGTTTAAAAAACGTGGATTTTTTGCTTCACCGAAAAGCTAATTTTCTGGAAAACGTGCTTTTTTTCAAAAAACCTAAATGACCCCTCTAATTAATCGTCTATATCACCAGAACATTCCCCAGTTGGCAGAACCATGATAGGTTCCTTAGTTTTCGAGCAGCAAGCCTTCAAAGATAGATGTTTAAAAAACTGGGATTTTTTGCTTCACTGAAAAGCTCATTTTCTGGAAAAACTGATTCTTCACCAAAAACCTAAATGACCCCTCTAATTAATTGTCTATATCACCAGAACCTTCTCCGGTTGGCAGAACCATGATAGGTTCCTTAGTTTTCGAGCAGCAAGCCTTCAAAGATAGATGTTTAAAAAACGTGGATTTTTTGCTTCACCGAAAAGCTCATTTTCTGGAAAACTTGATTTTTTTTCAAAAAACCTAAATGACCCCTCTAATTAATCGTCTATTTCACCAGAACCTTCCCCGGTTGGCAGAACCATGATAGTTTCCTTAGTTTTCGAGCAGCAAGCCTTCAAAGATAGATGTATTAAAAACGGGGATTTTATGCTTCACCGAAAAGCTCATTTTCTGGAAAACGTGATTTTTTTCAAAAAACCTAAATGACCCCTCTAATTAATCGTCTATATCACCAGAACCTTCCCCGGTTGGCAGAACCATGATAGGTTCCTTAGTTTTCGAGCAGCAAGCCTTCAAAGATAGATGTCTAAAAAACGGGGATTTTTTGCTTCACCGAAAAGCTCATTTTCTGGAAAAAGTGATTTTTCCCCAAAAACCTAAATGACCCCTATAATTAATCGTCTATATCACCAGAACCTTCCCCAGTTGGCAGAACCATGAAACGTTACTTATTTTTCGAGCAGCATGCCTTCAAAGATAGATGTTTAAAAAACGGGGATTTTTTGCTTCACCGAAAAGCTCATTTTCTGGAAAACTTGATTTTTTTCAAAAAACCTAAATGACCCCTCTAATTAATCGTCTATATCACCAGAACATTCCCCAGTTGGCAGAACCATGATAGGTTCCTTAGTTTTTGAGCAGCAAGCCTTCAAAGATAGATGTTTAAAAAACGGGGATTTTTTGCTTCACCGAAAAGCTCATTTTCAGGAAAACTTGATTTTTAAAAAAAAACCTAAATGACCCCTCTAATTAATCGTCTATATCACCAGAACCTTCCCCGGTTGGCAGAACCATGATAGGTTCCTTAGTTTTCGAGCAGCAAGCCTTCAAAGATAGATGTCTAAAAAACGGCGATTTTTTGCTTCACCGAAAAGCTCATTTTCTGGAAAAAGTGATTTTTCCCCAAAAACCTAAATGACCCCTCTAATTAATCGTCTATATCACCAGAACCTTCCCCAGTTGGCAGAACCATGACAGGTTCCTTAGTTTTCGAGCAGCAAGCCTTCAAAGATAGATGTTTAAAAAACGTGGATTTTTTGCTTCACCGAAGAGCTAATTTTCTGGAAAACGTGCTTTTTTTCAAAAAACCTAAATGACCCCTCTAATTAATCGTCTATATCACCAGAACCTTCCCCGGTTGGCAGAACCATGATAGGTTCCTTAGTTTTCGAGCAGCAAGCCTTCAAAGATAGATGTTTAAAAAACGGGGATTTTTTGCTTCACCGAAAAGCTCATTTTCTGGAAAACTTGATTTTTTTCAAAAAACCTAAATGACCCCTCTAATTAATCGTCTATATCACCAGAACATTCCCCAGTTGGCAGAAACATGATAGGTTCCTTAGTTTTCGAGCAGCAAGCCTTCAAAGATAGATGTTTAAAAAACGTGGATTTTTTGCTTCAATCGAAAAGCTAATTTTCTGGAAAACGTGCTTTTTTTCAAAAAACCTAAATGACCCCTCTAATTAATCGTCTATATCACCAGAACATTCCCCAGTTGGCAGAACCATGATAGGTTCCTTAGTTTTTGAGCAGCAAGCCTTCAAAGATAGATGTTTAAAAAACGCGGATTTTTTGCTTCACCGAAAAGCTCATTTTCTGGAAAACTTGATTTTTTTCAAAAAACCTAAATGACCCCTCTAATTAATCGTCTATATCACCAGAACCTTCCCCGGTTGGCAGAACCATGAAAGGTTCCTTAGTTTTCGAGCAGCAAGCCTTCAAAGATAGATGTTTAAAAAATGGAGATTTTTTGCTTCACCGAAAAGCTAATTTTCTGGAAAAAGTGATTTTTCCCCAAAAACCTAAATGACCCCTCTAATTAATCGTCTATATCACCAGAACCTTCCCCGGTTGGCAGAACCATGATAGGTTCTTTAGTTTTCGAGCAGCAAGCCTTCAAAGATAGATGTTTAAAAAACTTGGATTTTTTGCTTCTCCGAAAAGCTAATTTTCTGGAAAAAGTGATTTTTCCCCAAAAACCTAAATGACCCCTCTAATTAATCGTCTATATCACCAGAACATTCCCCAGTTGGCAGAACCATGATAGGTTCCTTAGTTTTTGAGCAGCAAGCCTTCAAAGATAGATGTTTAAAAAACGGGGATTTTTTGCTTCACCGAAAAGCTAATTTTCAGGAAAACTTGATTTTTTAAAAAAAACCTAAATGACCCCTCTAATTAATCGTCTATATCACCAGAACCTTCCCCGGTTGGCAGAACCATGATAGGTTCTTTAGTTTTCGAGCAGCAA